>OW388081.2:11223750-12447500 GCA_936449025.2 Sarcophaga subvicina | reverse complement strand
GCCCGATCATTCATATTTCTTCTATACCCCTAATCCGGAGTGTTAAGCGACCCGTGCTTATCGGATGGTTTGCAGTCGGGGGTCTAATCCGACTGTATTATAACGGAGCCTCACTGATACCTGGGTGCCTCAGTGAGTATTAGGTTTTCTACCAAGCCCTTGTCATGCTAGCGGGGGATATGGCTTGATTGACCTCCTTTCACCCTCACTCGTGGGACTTATATGGACAAACAACACAACAACAAAGATTTGAACATGACGACGACAGCTTATTGCGCGAATCCAGGCGAACATTGTTTACAACAACAATGAGATCGTCAGGAATTTCGCCCCAGGTGGTTTGTGGATTACGGCTGTAGAGGAGACTGCTTTGGCGATCCCCACTTCAACGGAAGATATGTGCGAGGAGTCAGACTCTGTCTCTCCACTATCGGATGAAAACGGTGACAATACGGTCATCAAAAGGCTCCCCTTCACTCGTATCCAAATTGCTACTGGGAGTAATGAGGTGGTGACTTCCCCTTCAAGGAACCCACTTGTCAGACAGCATGCTTCGGATCCACTAGTACAAGCATCTACTGATTCGGACTGCATGGGAAAAAGTAGCTCGTCTGACAAGGGGAGTAAAACTGGTCGGTAACGGTCCGCTATGTATAAGGGCAGGAATTCATATCGCAGGGCTTGCACTGTCTTGAGGAGATTTGCAAGCTGTGGTGTCGATTCCCTCTCTGTTAAGGAGCAGAAAGTGCTGGCTCGACACAGAGGCACTGTTTCACGGTACGAGATCAAAAACCCGGGCAGTGACCTCTCACGAGGCGCTGATTCTGGTAAGAAGGGTGGACCCTTGAGTGGGGACAGGAGCGTTGAGCCAATTGCTTCTACCTCTCAAGCCGCAAGCAAGGGACATGAAGGTTCTAAACCCTTACTTCCAACTGGATCAGGTTTTCAAACCTCCGGTGAAGAGAAAGGGGTGATGTTGTTCCTTCTAAATATGGTTGAAATTCATTTAATATTTTCAATATTAGCCACTACGTTCTATTAACACTTTTTCAAAAGCCTTTCATGTATCGTCCAAATACATGCTAAAAACCACTGTAAGCAACATTTTTGCAGAGCAGTGGTCTTGTGGAGGAAAGTCAGTAAAATTCGCTGATTCAACTGAAATATCATTTTCGTCTTCGTATAATATTTCCAATTTCAATGACTATTTCTATGGATTTTCATTTCATTTCTATTCATTTCTATTTCGTTTTTCTTCTTCTTCTTTTTATGCTGCTTCCTCTTTAGCATTTCTAAACTACATTTGGAGTGTTTTCTTCCTGTTGTTGCTGTTGTTTCTTTCGTGTTGTATTTCGTAGATTCTTTCCTTTTATTTTCATAACAACAGTGCTTAGCTGTCTGTTTGCGTTTTCTTTCAACCACTCACTCCTATCACACACTTTTGAGATGCGGTTGGCGTTTGTCTCTGTATTAATATATGTTTATGTGTATGTGTGTTTGTATGTGTGTGTGTGTAATAGAGTGTATTTCACAATGTTATTTGCATATTTATGAGATGTATTTTCAAAATGGATGATGATGTGCTTCTTTTTGTTTTTTGTTGCTGGTAGGAGTTGTTGCTGTTATATTGTTAAGGATGTTAATGTTGTTAGCATTTTTGTCATTGTTGGTGACATTGTTGTTGTTGTTGTTGTTATTGTCAATGCTATTAAAGAAATTGTAGAAACAAAAAGGATTTCAAATGTAATACTCGTTACCCAGAAGCATTTCAACTCTTGCAGCATCTATTAACGGGAGGTGACTTATATTGAGTCTACAACAAGTAAAAGCAAAGAAAAAATGATCCATTTAAAGAGGTAATCTTATCATGAATTTCGGTACTCCTTTTTAATACTATTTGATCCTGAGCATAAGAAGCTGAGAGATTATATAATCTCTTCTATTCTCGCAGGGGAGATTGAACCGACCAGTCTTGTAAGTTCGCACCCTTCTCTACACCTTCGTCTTGTTGATCCCAAAGAAGTCTCTCAGAGGAGATCGAACCGACCCGTCCTGTAAGTTCGCACTCTTCTCTATACCTTCGTCTGGTTGATCCCTAAGAAGTTTCGCAAAGGAGATCGAACCGACCGGTATTGTCAGTTCGCACTCTTCTCTATACCTTCTTCTGGTAGATCATCTGTAGCCTTACTGCCCGAAACAGTCTCGGAATTGAAAACTGTAATGCAAAGTAATTCGAGCTGACTTGATAGTCATGAGATTCTAATTGTATACACTAATTTCATGACTGTTGAAGTCGCCGTAGTCTAGTAGGTAGTGCATTGGCTTAATAGACGTGAGGCATTGGTAAAAACCCCAGGTCATGCAACAAAACGAAAACATGAAAAAATATTTCCTCAGGGACTTTCTCTCAGCGGATTTCTGGCAAAAACTCTGGGAGTAAATAAAATTGCCATGAAAAGTCATGAAAAGTCTTAAAAAATCTGCAGGTTAGACACTCATGTATGAAATTAATTGTGTGAGAAGCTAGGTCTTAATCCTGACAGAAGATTTGTAATGACCAATTATGTATGTCATGACAGACATTCCTCTTATCTCACTTAAAGTGGTGCTTGAGTATGCGCTTAGGCTACATAAAACGCATGTACTTAATCACAATAGTTTTGAAACCACTGAGGCTCCACGGTACTTACCAGTACTCAAAGTAGTAACCTGCTGATATTGATTACAGCGGTTGACGCAAGACAGGACTTCAGATTTCATAAGAAATTAAATCCCATTCTGGGAATTGCTCTGTTGGTAAGCTACGAAGCATTCGCTTTTGTCTTTTGATTTCATTCTTAGTTATTTTAAATCCAATTCTTCATTCTCCAATAAATGAAATGTGGAATGACTCATGTTGTCAATTTCTTAATATTGGCCTTGCCATGTTTGTTGTTATAAAATTGGCGATAATAGGACTGTAAAATTTTATTTCTATTTCAAAAATCCTTTCTTTCCCTTACAACTACCACCACTAACACAATTGAATAAAATCCTTTTGTTCCTTTCAATAGCCCTGCTATTTTCAACAACAAACAAACAAACAGAAGAAAGCAAAAGCCAAACGGAAAGTCAAAAGAAGACATGACAACATGACAGTGAATCCTAACAATTGATGTGAAAATGTATTTTAACTTGGCTTTAAGCAAAATCGCTAACCAGGTATTATTCCTTGTTTCTATTCTTTCTTCTCTCATTTTCATCTCCAATTTTCAACCGGTAATTCTATTTTCGCTTTTTTGCTTTTGAATTGAAGGCCATTGTTTTGTGTATTTTTATTGTTGGTTTGTGATTCGTACTGACATTGAATCTAATACTGCTGGTTACACTCCTTTCTTTCTTTATTCCTTCCTTCCTTGACGTGGTGGTTTACAATTGTTTTCTCTTTTAATTTTCGACATACGCTTGACTTGGAAAATATGGAGGAACTGTTAGGTTTTCAACTCACTTGATAGCTTAAGAAAGAAAGGGGCCCGGAGATGACATATTGCAATGTAAAGAGGAAAACTCCCATTACAGAAAAGCATTACTTTTATATTGTTATTCTGGCCGTAGAAAGAGTATCCAGTGCTTTGCCATTAACAAGGAAATATTTAAATTTGCTTTGAATATTCATTTGGGCTTCTACACGTGCTTAAACTCAATGAGTTTTGGGTTTGAGAGCCTGTATTCAAATGTTTATTCTCAAAGCACAATGAGTGTGGAAGTATTTTTGGCCACTCGTTTGTTTCTTGTATTTTTCTATTGAATCCTTATTTCCATTGAATTCCTTTCAGCCTATTGTTAATAAATTTCTTTGATATTTTTCCCACTTCTAATCATTTTAGGATCTGTCAATTAGGCTAGAATCACTTCCTCAGTTGAGTGAAGCTGTCCCTGTATCCATAGGCATCGTATAATCTAGGTGTGGGGGATGAAATTGAGGAAATCATTTTATTAGCAAAAGAATGAGGTTTTGTGTGAAAATTTTACAAGGAAAAAAATTTGGTGTTTCAAGTCCTACAAAAGTCAATAGAATGTTATCTATACTCTGTCCAAGTCAAGGTGGACTGTCAAATAAGGCGTAAGTTTAACTTGGACATCTGCTGTGTATAAGCAATAAAATTTGTACAATGGATGAGATGTTATCACCATGTGTTCATCATCACTTTCTGTTTGTATTTAATCGCTATCAAATACGAATGGGTGGGTCATCTATCGGTTTAAATTTGACTCATATTGCTTATTTCGAATCTGGCAATACATATGTCATTCTATTCTGTTAGGTCCCGCCACTCATGTATAAAATTAACACACAACGTAAGTAGTGTGAGAAACTAGGTCGTAATCCTGACTGAAGGGTTGTAATGACCAATTATATATGTATTCTGTCACAAATTTCTGTTTATTATCTCCACTGAACGTAATGAATCGATTTACGCTTGAACAACGTTGGAATTAATTGACTCAACTGCACGATGATGTCGATTTTGCCAACAAAAGTTCATTTTCATCGTGTGGGTACGTTAATAAGCAAAATTTCCGTATTTGGGGAAAACCCTTACGTGGTCACCCATTACAAGTGCCTGTTTGGTGCGGTTTGTGGCCCATATTCCTTTGAAATGAGGACGTCACAACCATTATGGTCAATGGATAGACCTGTAGCACCATAATAATATTTTTTTTTTGTACCTGCTCTTCATGGCATTGATGTGAACGATGTTTGGTTTCAACAGGATTGAACAACTTGCCACACATCTCATGCCACAATCGATTTATTGCGTCAAACGTTTACATACATACATAATTGGTCATTACAACCCTTCAGTCAGGAATACGACCTAGTTTCTCACACCACTTATGATGTGTGTGTTAATTTAATACATGAGTGACGGGACCTACAGTTTAAAGTCGACTCCGAACGACAGATTTTTTGAGAAACTTTTTCATGACAATTTTTTATTTACTTTCAGAGTTTTTGCTAGAAATCTGCTGAGAGGAAGTCGCCGAACAAATACTTTTTGTATTTTGTTTTGATGTCTGGCCTGGGGTTTGAAACCTGCCTTTACGTCTACCAGCTACTAGACTACGGCGACTTCATGTGTCAAACGTTTGATGGCCATTTAATTAGCCAAAATTTTGATGTCAATTGCTCGCCAAGAAGATGCGATTTGGCATCGTTGGACGGTTTTCTGTGAAATATGGAGCCAACCCATCTTACAATTTCATGAGAGTAAGATGTTTATCTATTATGGTGAAGAGGTACTCTAGTCCTGTGATCACATAGTCTATTATGCTCCCTTCATATTTCATTGTGTATCCCCTTAATCTCTCCTCAATCCTGACAAACCCCAGTATGCTGCTGGGTGTCAATAATTCCAATTCCATTTCCAGCACTTGATATGGACACAGGTTTCTATCACAGGTTTCAAGAATGTATCTTGATTAGATGTTTTCATTGACACAGAATCTATGCTCTGTGCTCGAGGCAACTGCCATTTTGAAAAAGTGTGCTCTGAGTCTACAATGATTTATTAGAAAACCGATTATCAACTTCAGATAATTTCTTGATAGTCTGATGCATGACTCAGAGCTTTTTTTATAGTAATTTTCTATCAAAATTTTTGATTACCTCAAATCCACTTGGCTTGCTGAGAGTATTTGCGTCTCTCTCAAGTATGATACGGTGATCCAATAAGCAAATAATTTTTTTTTTCGTACGATATCTTCTTATATATGTATTCTTGATGCGATACTCTTTCTATAGTAGGAACTGCACTCGCATAACTTCTTCAAATGTGTAGTCCTTAACCATAATTTTCGGAACATAATTGATATCGATATCAAGCCAGCCATAGTCGCCGTAGTTTAGTAGGTAGTATGTTGGCTTATTAGACGTAAGGCCTCGGTTCAAACCCCAGGTCAGACATCAAAACGAAAATATGAAATAAATATTTCTTCATTGGCGGCCTCTCAGCAGATTTGTGGCAAAAACTCTGAGTTTCTTAAAAAAATCTGTCGTTCGTAGACGACTTTAAACTGTAAGTCCCGCCACTCATATATAAAATATATAACAAATTAACACACACAACATAGATGGTGTGAGAAGCTAGGTCGTAATCCTGACTGAAGTGTTGTATGTGCTATGTATTAATCAAGCATTTGTATTTGTATATTGAATTGAATTTTGAATTGAATTGGAAAAATTCTTAAATTTATTTTAAATGATATCCTACCTTCCTTCCTTTTTTATGTGGATCAGTTAGTCTATTTAGCCATGCGTTCCTATTTATAAATATTTTGTTTTATTATTTCGGTTACAAATGAAAAAAGAAGGCAAAAGGAAAATCCTACAATTTTTTTTTACCATTTTTCCTTATGCTATTCGCAAGGCATAAAACAGTACGTCATGTTTCGACAATCAATTGTCCGAAAATGTTTTGAAAACGTTTCGAAACCACTTGACACATATTGCTATGTGTGTGTGCATCGATTTTTACCAATTTTTTCCCAATTTTTTCTTTTGATTTTCCTTTTTTTTAGTATAAAAAAGGAGTAAAAACGTATAAAACGTGACTTTTTGCCATATTCGATGAAAAATCAAACTTCAAACGAATATACACACATACACACTTATAGTTAGGTTTGTTGGTTGGTGTATGCATATAATATGTGTATATGTATGGTTTAAGTGTTTATATTGCTATTGTTATTGATGTTGTTATTGTAGCCGTTTTGTTTGTTTGTTTGTGGTCGTGCCTGCTTTAAACATCTGTCATATTGTAACTGATTGACGCTTCTTTTTTTATTTATTTTGATATTGCTTTTGTTGTTGTTATTGTACAATATAATTTAAACGAATAAAAATATTTTTAAGTTACGCATATGCATCGTATACAGTGGGTGACAAATGTATTTGAAAAGTAACGATAATATTGTTATGTTTTTATCTTTTAAAAACGTTTAAAATATAAGCTCGTAGATTGCAAATAAAACAAAAATAAATTTTGTGTTTATTTATTTTTTTATTATTCGCACAATTCTGTGTATCACTGTTTACAACTTAATGTAAACAACAACAATTGCTTTGTTTGTTATTCCTCTGTTTACACCTTTTGTATAAACAATAACAATTACTAGAAAATTGTTAGACAGAACTTTATAACGGAGATCTTCAAGCACACCGCGTCTTCACACAAAACCGACTGACTCACTCGCCTGCTTTGTCTTGCCTTTTATATGGCAACGTAAACAGTCTGATGAATGTTTTTGAAGGCGAATGTTCAGAAATTCGCCTCCTCGAAATCTCCATAAATGTAAACATTGTTGTTTACATTTATTATTGTAGTGTTGTTTGTGTATTTTTGTTTACATGTCTACCACTCTTTTTTATGCTGGTGTTTGTTGTTATATTAAGCAGTAGGATAATTTCTAAACAGGTTCGCTTACTGCATTGTTTTGTTTTTGTAGCTTTTGTTTATAATTTTAATGTTAAGCGATGTAAGAGCAAAACACTAGTACCTTATTTTCATTTTCGTAACAATATTAATGTCAAGCTGAAGTTAATCGACCTCCAAAGAGATTATTGCAACACCAATCATTCGAAAATTAAGGTGGGTCTGTCTGACTACTGCTGCATAGATCAGATCATTGTTGCAAGCATAGTAAGCAAGGGGCGTCGTTGCTATCTTGTTGTATATGACCAGCTTCCAGTTGGTCGATTACGGCTAAATAACATGTTCCACAGATAATGAGGAATATAGCTGTAGTTGATGTGTCCACTACTGAGCATTTAAGGACAATACGACAACCCAAAAAGGATTAAAACTCCCAATATTATTACAACACATGATATTATTGGTCACTACAATGCTTCAGTGATGATGTAGGCTATATTAACTTAATTCCTGATTGGCAGGATCTATGAACGGCAGATAATGAAAGCTTTTGCTTGGCTTATTGAGAAGAGATTGCCGAAAGAGTGTTTTTTTTATTGTGGAATAGAATTAAAAGGTCGTTGCAACAGAGTAGACATCTCGGCACACTTTTGTCACCCACTGCTACAGACATTATTATTATTAAAGGCCAGGTGTGGGTATTCATTTAGAAAAACAAATTTGTGTGTCTGCATGTCACTTCCCACATATTCAGAGAATTTTTTCAGACACACAAAATGTTTACAGTCTGCCAAAACAAATTTTAGTCTCAGCGACACCCTTTCCATACTTAAATAAAAAAAATAAAAAATGCCAACATTTGGAAGAAATTTAAAAAATTTACTCTCTCTCTCTGAGACAATGAAACGTGTAAAAGAAATCTTTGAATGTTGCATGCAACATTGCTTAGCAAGTGTTTAGGCGTAGAATTTCCTTCCTTTTTTTGTTCTTTTGTTGTTTTTCAAATTGCGCGTATCATCGTTAAATAAAGATTTACATTTTTATTGTGCTTAACCAAACTGTAGCCATGGGGATTTGACGCTGTATCAAATTACATATTTTTCCCTTGTAAATTTTAAATGGTTTTTAACCCCCCCCCAATTTTGTTCATTTGCCATGGGGTTTACTGGTTGCTATAGTTTCTTGAAGTGAAATTTTTTTTCGTTTGTTTGTAACTTGACATGTTTCAATATTTTGCCTTGAAAAGTGTAACAGAAGAACTGCTTAAATAAACATTGAAAACTAAAACAATTTTGGGTTTATTTACACGTTCAACTGTGGTAAATACTTATGGGAATTCATTTATTTCTTAACTTAACTTTTAAAACGAAAACTGTTTGGCAGGAATATGTTCAAATTTGCAACAGTTTTGTGGCACCATCACACCATGTGTGGGTATTTAGAGGGGTTACATTCCCACATAGTTTTTGGTTTCTTTTTTGTGGGTTTTTTGCTTCTTTTTTCTGTTTTGAAAAGTAATTTGTTATTCACTTCTACTCTTCTTTTTTCCTTTTTCCATTGGGAAATTTTTCATTTTTCTTTCTTTTCATTTTTAAATTGTAAAGATTTTCAGCCTTAAATTCCAAATCAAATTAGTAACAAATCAAAACGGAGTGAAAAGTATGAGTCACAGCTTTGTATATGGATAATGGCGAGACACTGAAAGGAAGCCTACTATGGGTAGATCAAGGGTAGACACTTTGTCCTTAAATGACTTTTATTTTGTTGTTTAGTCACACGATTACTTTGACAAAATTGACGATATGCATCCAATAAAATATGCTACGCTGGTCACAGTGGTTTACAAGCACTAATTCATAAACTTGTTCCCCAAATAGCACAGGTATGCCCCAACACAGGGATAGAAAATGCGGGCACTTCATCTCAACCACAATTTACATACTAAAGAGATATTGTAGATAGTATAGTTCTGTTGAAAAAACCCTATATTTGTGTTATGCAATCCTCTATAAAATAAAGTCCAACCTGTCAACAATTTTGTTTCTAGCGACACTGGAGCGATGTGAAATCAACTTTCTTCATTGCATTGAGGTGATTGAGTAACTCCAACTATTTTCCTACTCGTTACGATATTATTGTACATGACTAGACGCAAATAAAAGTTCACGTGCACCTTTAAAAACCCTCTGGGGTTTCTGTCAGCTTGAAAGACACTTGATTGTTTACTATTTGCGACAGAAATTCTTGTTCCGTTTCCAAGATTTCTCTTGTACTTCTGTAGCAAGAATTCAGACCCTTAAGATCAATAAAAAGCTTAAGCTAGAATTAGCCAAACGTTCACGGACAGTAACGGAAGAAAATAATGCAAATGCTTACCGAAATTCCATTAGAGTTGGGCAATCGTTCTCTTTGCCATTCACATGCTAAAAACGAGCATACATTCCGTTTCGTCCCGTGAACGTTTGGCTAATTCTAGCTTTAATTATGAGGTATGAGTATCAAGCCAGTTCTAGCTTTTTTTTATGTCGACAGAAGAAGAATTTGGTCACATCGATTTTATTATTAGAAAAAGTTGCTTCTCTGGACTGTATTTGTATTTGCAAAAATTCAGTCACTGTCTTTAGAACATAACATCCATTAGCCTTGAACCGTTTCTCAGCCTTTTACATTTGAATGCAAATTTTTATGGATGCAGGAGAAGCAATTGTTGATAAAGATACTGTTACATTTTTAACTTTTAAAAACGTTTAAAATATGAGCACGTCGATTGCAAATAAAATAAAAATAAATTTTGTGTTTAGTTTTGAATTAAAATTTTTTGTTAAAACAATTCTGTGTGCCACTGTTTCCAACTTGATGTAAACAACAACAACTGCTTTGTTTGTTATTCTCTCTTTGCACTCTTTTGCATAAACAATAACAATTATTAGACAATTGTGAAAGCCTGATCTTTGTAGCGGACATCTTCAAACCACGATTACTCGCTTCGAATGCACCTTGTGTTCTCACAAGACTGACTGAACTTCACTAACTAAGTCGTCTGCTTTGCCTTACCTCCTATATGGCAATGTTAATGCCTTCTCGAAATCTCTATAAATATAAACATCGTTGTTTACATTTATTCTTGTAGTGTTTGTTGTTGTATTTTTGTTTACTTGTTTACCTCTCTTTTTATGCTGGTGCTTGTTGTTATATTAAGCCGCACGATAATTTGTAAACAGGTTTATTTACAGGCATTGTTTTGTTTTTTGGTAGCTTTTATTTATAATTTTAATGTTAAGCGATGTAAAAGCAAAACACCAGTATCTTGTTAGCCACATGCACTAGAGGAAGAGATCTATAGTTGCCATTAACAGAAATAAGATAACATAATTGATGATACATTGGCTAAAAGCTCAATAAATATTAAAAGGCTTCTCTCAGCATCTAAGTGCTTATGTCGTTGTATCCTTTCTTGTGTAATAGCTTTTGAAATTCCTTAGTAAATTTTTGCTCTTTGAAAATCATTTTAATCATTCTAATCATCTTAATTAATCTTCTCTAATTAGCATCAAATTTTCTTTATAAAATTACCAAAATATTCTCAAGGCATTCATTTGAAGAGTAAATCATCTCTTCCCTTAAGTATGCCGTGCAAGTTTTAACTCAATTGCTTAATATTTTTAAAGACTATATTGGAATAAGTCAACCCTCATTTTCTAATTGAATGAATCTTATCCCAGACCCAAACCCAATCACTAATTCAATGCCAATGCCAGTGCCAATGCCAATTATCAATATGTATTACAAGTTTTCATTAAACTTATTAAATATTTAAGGGAACATGAAATATAACCGAACATAATACCGAAGTAATATTAAATTAACTTTTCTTTTTGTTGATAAACTCTTACAACAGGATATAAAAATTACCATATTTAATCAAGTTGCCAAAAAAGTAAAACTGAACTGAAGATGCCTAACCTAACTGCCTTGTTGCCTGCCTCTTCGAACACAAATTTTCTAAAAGAAAATTTTCTTCTTCTTTATTCATAAATTTTCTTAAAAATTTTCTTTGTTTTTGTTTTTTCTAGAGAGATATTTAGCCTACAAACAAATTAGAGCATATTTTCTGGCTGAAATATTAAATGCAAATTAAAGTATACTTTTTGACATGACCATAAAGACAAGCCGGGTTTCTTTTTGTTGTTGCTATTATTATTGTATTCTATGATTTAAACAAAAAAGGAATAAAATTGAAATTGAAAAACTTTTTTAACAATGAACCAAAACAAAAAAGGAGAAGAATATATTGAAAACAAAGCCAAAAAGAGGAAAACTTTTTCTAACCAAAAATTCACACCATGAAATTAGGCTTTCTATTACGTGTCTGTGCTTGTCCACTCCAATCTTATCGCAGTTATTTGTGTGAGTGTATTTTATGTTTTAACCAAAATTGAAGCATGTTTCAAGGCTTATAACTTCTAATAACTTAAAGGCTTTAGTTTGAATGGTCATACTTAGGTTCTTACTTTGCAGTCGAGGATTACTAGAAGATTTCTATGGCATCATAAGAAAGCGTACACTGCAAGTACTTGTAAGGACACGATCACAGAAAATATTGTTTTGTAAAAAGACTTTAAATAAAGGATTTCAAAACTAACGTGAAATAAATTAAAATTTCCTGAACGTATTGGGAATCATCGCCGTTGTCTAGTAGGTAGTGGTTTCGAGCCCCAGGCCAGACATCAAAACAAAATACAAAAAGTATTTTCTCAGCGACTTCCTCTCAAGAGATTTCTGGCAAAAACTCTGAGAGTAAATAAAATTGCCATGAAAAAGTTTCTCAAAAAATCTGTCGTTCGGAGTCGACTTTAAACTGTATATCACACCTCTCATGTATAAAATTACCACACACAACATGAGTGGTGTGAGAAGCTAGGTCGTAATCCTGACTGAAGGGTTGTGATGGCCAATTATGTATGTATATATGTATTGGATCGAAACCGAGGAACTAAACCAGAAAAGGACAGTTAAACCTGAGGTAGGTAGATAGGAAGGTTGGAGTGGTAGCTTTGATACCAAAAGCTCACTTGAGCACGCATAGTGGCACATTGTGACGCCTTAGGGGAAAACAGTCTCTGTGCTTACCTAGTACCTCCAAACCGGGGATGAAGAAGAAGTTGGTCAGCGCTAGGGCTACACATTTAAAGCACAACTACAGTACGCTGGAAAACCAGTCCGAAAGTTATCATCAAGTATTCATCAAGCTGACAAGGATTGGAGAGCCAAATAACCCATATATCTGCACCTCGCAAGAGATAAGCATTGACAAAGAAAGTGGATAACAGTCCCCTCTTCCTCATCATATCTGCACCCACGACAGAAGTCGTTAGATGGGAGCTGCATTCTTTACCCGTGTCTTCCTATAACAAAAAGACCTATAAGCAAGGCCACTGTAATCAAGATGACGTTACGATCAAGTCCGAGTAATTGGTTAGTGCGACTTCTATCCATAGAGTGCCAAGGATAGGAGGTTGGAGTCTCGAAAGAATTTCCGCGCGATGGCAAGCTTGACCGAGGTAAGTGGCTTTCGAAAGTCGATTGAAGAGGATTCCGGAGTAGTGTGAGCTCGTCGGCTCTGCAGTTTCCCGGAATAACATAATGAGGAATTGCTATAGTAGAACATACTTACTCATTACAACCCCTCAGTCAGGATTACAGCCCATCTTCTCACACCACTTATGCAGTGTGTGTTAATTTTTTATACAAGAGTGGCGGAACCTACAGTTTAAAGTCGACTCCTAACTAGAGATTTTTGAGAAACTTTTCATGGAAATTTTATTTCTACTCTCAGAATTTTTGCCAGAAATCTGCTGAGAGAAAGTAGCCGAAGAAATATTTCGTTTTATTGGAGATATCTGCTGACCTGGGGTTTGACTCTTGACCTCACGCCTAATAAGCCAACATACTACCTACTAGACTACGGCGACTTCGAACACTATAGCTAATAATAGTACGAAGACAAGTAAAGTTTACCACGTGCAAACTATTCTAACGATAGAGTCCTTTTACTCCTCAAACACTGAAATCATTCTGAGCTTCTGATGAAGCATTTTGGATTCTGTTTCGTTTTATTTTAAAAGCAATTAAAAATAAAAAACAGGAAACAAGAAAACAAAATATTATTTATTTCTCCATTTAAAATGCAACATACCTGACCCAAAAGAAAAAAAAGAAGAAGGAAAATCCATTTCAATATCCACCTTAAAACGAACGTTCATACAACATTTGTTATCCTTGCTAGACAAAGTGCTACTTTAAGTTTATAGTTTTTGTTGTTGTTGTTTTTTTTATCTTTTATTATCATACGAATTTGCAAAAAGCAAGAAGAAGAAGAAACAGGAAACAGTATAAAAAGGAATTCATAATGTGAACAAAATTTATCATCATTCTCCGTTTATGGAGCGTGCAAAACTGAAATGAACTGAATGAACCGGTAGCAGGGGCACAAAAGGGGAAAAATGTCTTAAAACCTGGATGTAGTAGAGCAAGCATAAGATATTTATTTGGTAATAAAACTATAACAGTTAATGGTATGTTTAAAGCATGTATACATGCATACATACATATACAATTACAAACATGTAAGTGTGTGTGTGTAGTAGATGAGGAAATATTTGTTAAAACCATTAAACTTATGCTTTAAGATGCCGTCATTAGAGAATTTTATTTGGTTTTTTTCTTCACTTTTACTGTTTTTTTTCATTATTTTTGTGGCGAAATGAATTAAAGTCAGTAGAAAACAACAACACAGCAGATAGCAAATTAAACCATTTAACACGGGGCCATAAGTTAGCGTTGATAACTTCCATGAACCATAGCATTGGTTGAAGTGTTTGTTTAAATGCATTCACAAAGAATGAAAACAAAAGAGAGATAGGAAGAGAGAGAGAACGAGAAAAAAGAAGGAATTTCATTGCATTCCATTTTAAAACTCACATTAACAACTACAACTACACCCACACCTTTTATGCATTTACACTTACACTTGCAAGATATTTTGTACAAGAAACATTTTTTTTATGGCTTCCTTGTTTCGAGAAAAATAAAGGAGTTCACCAGTGCAGTGCAATTTTATCGCATTGCATCGCCTTGCCTTGCTTGAACAGTGATAAACAACCTTTTCATTGTTTCGTGACATTGTGCCAGCAACGAAACACTTTTTTAATGAATCCACTCAAGGTTGTTGACGGTGATGGCGACGGCAAAGGCGTTTGACAACATTTTCGCGTGACATATGAACAGCTTTGCTTAATGGAAGGTGTTTGCAAAGGTCACATCAGTTGAAAAAGAAATTTTTGAATACGAATAATGACGATATGAATGTGATTGATGACATCAAATATTAAATGCGAAGATACATCCCCTTTTCTGTGGTACAAAGGTCATAATGTGTTAATCGATCATTTTCAATTAAAAATGAATTTAAATTCGTGTTTGTTTTTGAATTTGTTATGTCAGTCTTTACATATTGCTATGAAAATGAAGAATCTAGATACTGGTGTTTTGCTTTTATATTTCTTAACATTTAAAAATTATAAACAAAAATACAACAACAAACACCAGCATAAAAAATGCTAAACAAGTAAACAAAAATACAACAACAACATACAATACAAGAATAAATGTAAACAAAATACAAAAACAACAATAATGAAACAACCATTTATAGACATTTCGAGAAGGCGAAGTCCCAAACATTCGTCTTCAAGAACATTGATCAGACTGTTTACTCTGCCATATAAAGGGTCCGTCAAATAACTTTTATTTTTTTGAAAATGCTTTAAAAAAAACTACTGAATATTTTCTCAAATTTCTTTTTTTATTTGAAAGTACAATCCTTTCGGTTAATAATGGAAAATAATTTCATTCAAATGGCTACCTTGGCTGGCTATGCAGTAGTCTACACGATCGGTGCAATTTTTAAGCACATTATCGATTGTGTGCAGCTGTATTTCACCAATGGCTTCACGAATATTGTCCTTTAAAGCGTCAATTGTCTCTGGCTTGTCGGCGTAATACTTATCTTTGACGGCACCCCACAAATAATAGTCCAACGCTGTCAAATCGCAGCTCCGAGATGGCCAAACGACATCAGCTCTGCGGCTGATAATGCGATCTTCAAAAACAGGGCGCAAAACATCGAGTGTAGCTTCGGCTGTGTGGCACGTAGCGCCGTCCTGTTGAAACCAAATGTTGCCAATATCCTCCTCTTTAATTTTTGTGAACAAAAATTCGTTCAACATGGCCCGATAGTGATCGCCATTGGCTGTAACGGCCATTCCTTGCTCATTATCGAAGAAAAATGTCCCAATTATGCCTCTGGACCAAAATCCGCACCAAACAATGACACGTTTTGGGTGCGTCGGCTTATCAATGTATGCGTGCGGGTTTTCTGTGCCCCAAATGCGACAATTTTGCTTGTTTACATACCCGCCAAGATCAAAATGAGTTTCATCTCAAAAGATGATTTTTTGCCAATATCGGCATCTTCTTTAAGTCGATCGCAGGCCCACTTAGCGAAGCGAAAACGCATTGGATGGTCCATATTCGTTCAGCGGAAGGATAAAACTAATTATCTGTCAAATCAGACATGAGCCAAGTGTTACCATTCACGAAATAAGCACTAGTTGAAACAAAACGTTAGATGGCGGACCCTATAAAAGCACGGCAAAACAGACGAGTCAGTTAGTAAAGTTCAGTCAGTTTTGTATAAAGACGCGGTGCATTTGAAGAGAGTAATCGTGGTTTGATAATCTTATAATTGCTTAGTGATTTTTATTGTTAACAACGAAGAGCAATTGTTGTAGCTTACATCAAGTTGTGAGCAGTGGCACACAGAATTGTGCGAATAATAAAGAATTTTAATTAAAACGGAATACAAATTTATTTTTATTTCATTTCCAATCTACGAGCTCATATTTTAAACGTTTTTAAAAGGTAAAAACGTAACAATATATTGCAAAACTATGAATAATAATCCCATCCCTGATACCAGATTGAAATAAAATCAACTCAGGGGTTTAATAAGGGTATTTAAAGAATGCCAATTCGCTATTTTTGTGTATTAGACACGGATATTAATGTGCCGGCTTTACCACAGAACTGTATTGCTTCTTCGATTGATTAGTTTTATCATGTATTCTCCCTTTCCTTCATTCATTTCCTTCACGGTCTGTAATACGAATCTCACAATGACTTTGTGTCAAGTAAGATGAGGACACCACAGAAAATGTTCGTTGCTCTTGTCGGACACTTATGATTTTGGGGAACACAAAATTCTCACTTTCGCAAAAGGTTTTGTGGTGTTTGAGAAGTGTCAACCAGGATCTATAGTCCTATGACGAAATATTTACTATTGGCAGTGCATAGAGTTCTTATAGAATCCAAAAAAGCTTTTTTAACCAATTGGACAAGATGTGATGGAATTTCTGTACCATTTTCGTGCAGATCTTTCACTTCTGTCTACGTTAATGCACTGGCTAAGGGCTTTTGAATTTCGATTCACTAGATGCCATAGCTGGGCGAGTTTTTAAGTGGTTGCATATAGAAATTGGCCAAGGAATTCTTAAAATAAAGACAGAATGTTGAGAGATTACTTTATTGAGGCAGTTACAGATGTCTGCAGATCTCAAATTTTTTTTGTCCTTTTTTGGATTGGAATGTTCATTCCAAAAGAGCTTAGTTTTGAGAAAAAGAAAGAAAAAATGCGAAAAGTTAACATTAACATAAGAAATTTTATGGCAATCAGATCAGCCAGAGATTTGATTTAAGTAATATTGTAATGCTGAAGACTTCGGGAGTGTGACAAGATTTTCTCTTGTTATTTATAGAGACTAGCGCTGGGCTATAATCAAAGTATTTTAGAAACAACTTTCGAATGAGAACTTGAAAACAGCATTGATATTGTGCTCACACCACCCATGTTGTTGTGTGTGTTAAATTTATACATGAGTGACGGGTCATACAGTTCAAAATCGACTCAGAATGACAGGTTTTTAAGAAACTTTTCATGGCAATTTTTATTTTACTCTGAGAGTTTTTGCAGGTAACCTGCTGAGAGGAAGTCGCTGAAGAAATATTTGTCCTTATTTCGTTTTGTTGGAGATATTTGACCTGGGGTTTGAACCTTGGTCTCACCTCTAATAAACCGACTTCTCCCAAAATCAATCAATATAATCAATTGTTTAAAATTTATAGATAATGCCTTGCATAATTAGAGGGATAACTGAGGGTTAAAATTTGCCAAAGGGTTTGTAGACTTTTACAGATTTAACCCTTAACCCTTATTTTATAATTTGATGGACTTGATGTTAAAATTTTTGTTATCTTTGTATTTAAAACTATCTATTTCTTTCAAATTGAATAAAATTTGAATACTTTAATGAATTATTTAATTCTGTTAAAAGTTGCTTCCCTTAAAAAGTACAAAATTTAAATATTTTTATGGTCAACTGTCACGGTTCTTTTTCGTTTTTTTCCACCCGTTTGCTTGTTTCTGTTTCATTTAAGCCAAGAAAACTTAAAACGAGATAAGAAAAGTAAAGGAAACAAAAGCAAAACATAAAACTTGACGCTGTTAACGTTCTACTTTGGAAAAAAGAAAGAAAAAGAATTTTTTTTTTGTTTTTAAAATCTGTTTTAAGTTCTCCTAAAGAAAAATGCAAAGAAAGAAAAAAATGAAGAGAAAAATGCGAATTCTAATCTGCATTACAAACCACACTACACTACATGCAACACTTGACAGCACTAGGGCCAATTTTTATTCAAATTATCTGAGAATACATTTCGTTTTAATTCCCCCCTCCGCCCCCGAATCTGTTTAACATATTTCACAACGTTTTGTTTCTTAACGCTGCTGCACTATTTTTATTCCGCCTTTTTGTTTTTTATCCTCCCCCCCCCTCCACTATCACAAAAGAAAAACTACAAAACAAAGATATGTTGGCTGAATAGAGCAGAGCTGAGCTGAGTTGGGCCGAGCCATTTAAAGGTCGTAGAGTGATGATAATGCTGATGGTGTTAGTGTAGCCTGGTGAAGGTTTTGCAGCAAAGGTAGAAAGAACATCACTTGTTTCAAGCAATTTATCTTTTATTCTGTGAGTGAGTAATTTATGTACTTTTAGTGCTTCAACGCGACTTACTTTACGTTTACGTTTTAACCACAGTTATACACCGATATAGATGACATACTGACATATGCATCTACTTTCTAACAACTGTTGTGTTTGGTTGGTTCGTTCATAGAAAATACAATTCAATCGTGCATTTGTTCATTCATTCATTCAGCCATTCATTCAGCCATTCATTCATTTCATTTTGCCATTCATTCGTTTTTGTTTTCGTGCAATAAGAAATATTAATGGAGAGAAATATCAACCCGCATCAGGTTTAACCATAACTATGCGACTACAACTGTTTATGGTTGTATGTGTGTGTGTGTGTGTGTTTTACACTTACATGCGACTGTGGTAATTTAGTTCATGCTCACACTCATTTGGTTTCGATACATACAGTGTGTTCCAATACAAAAGCAGCAATTGGTAGAAGAATAGAATCGAGAGTATTTGGCTTACGAACTTAGAAGATATTCTACTTATAATAGAGCAAAAGCCGAACAAATACCTACTGAAACTTTGTGAGATAACATCGGCACAACCCTACATCACAACAGTGTAGCAAGAAGAAAGCCTTGCCTGCAAGAATCCCCTTTTCTCAATGTAGGCAACACTTAAGTATTTCAAAAGACCACAGAAGAGAAACAACGATGACCATTAAATGTTGGATAACATATTTGAAGCATTTTGCTCTGAAATAAACGAAAATGTAAAAACCTAGATACTGGTGTTTTGCCTTTACATCGTTTAATATTAAAATTATAAACAAAAGCTACAAAAACAAAACAATGCAGTAAACAAACCTGTTTACAAATTATCGTACTGCTTAATATAGCAACAAATACCAGCATATAAAAAAATGGTAAACAAGTAAACAAAAACACAACAACAAACACTACAAAAATAAATGTAAACAACGATGTTTACATTTATAGAGATTTCGAGAAGGCGAAGTCATGAACATCCGCCTTCAAGAGCATTCATCAGACTGTTTGTCCTGCCTTATAAAAGGCAAGGGAAAGCAGGCGAGTGATTTAATGATGTTCAGTTAGGATTGTGTGTCAGCATCAGTTTATATGGTTAGTGGATATAACTCTAAGGGTTTGATGGAACATACTTAGGTCACCTCTTGAATGGTTGATCTTGAGTTGGACTATATAATAAAATTATGCTTGATTAATACGATTTACAGGCAAATAAGTTGTAGATGAACAGCTAAGGCCAGGATCAGTTTCGGAAGTAACGATGGCAGAGTATTTGGTGAAAGCACCAACAGGCTTCCTGCTTGAAATTATTGGTTTCATTTACCAATTGTGCATTTAAATGTAGCCTAGACTATTGCCTGGTGCCTATAGCACTATTGCTTAATACTGAAATGTATGACACTAACTGAGTACGCGGAAGTTGACAGCTGTGAGAGTCTAACGGCATATTTAGGTACGGGATGAAAATATGGAACCGGACAATCGCTGATTTATTTTCAGGTATGTGAAAAGGCAGATGAAACAAATACGTTGGAATAAATGGCTTGTTTGCCAATTTGTAGAGGAATTGGTAAATCTGAAGAAGAGGAGAAGGAAGTTTGAGGGTCAAATAGGATTGGTAATCGGTATTGATTGGCTGAATGATATCTACAAAGCGGTTTTTATTTAAAGGGCATTGTCATTTTAGATATAATGGTTAGAAGTCACGAACATTCACCTTCAAGAAAATTCATCAGACTGTTTACCCTGCCATATAAAAGGCAGGGCAAAGCAGGCGATTTACTTAATGAAGTTCAGTCAGTCTTGTGTGAAGACGCGGTATGTTTGAAGCGAGTAATCGTGGTTTGAAGATTTCCATTACAAAGATCTGTCGAATAATTGTCTAGTAATTGTTATTGTTTATAGAAAGGGTATAAACAGAGGAATAACAAAGAAAAGTAATTGTTGTTATTTACATTAAGTTGTGAACAGTGGCACACAGAATTATACGAATAATAAAGAATTTTAATTAAAACTAAACACAAATTTATTTTAATTTTATTTGCAAACTGCGAGCTCATATTTGAAACGTTTTTAAAAGGTAAAAACGTAACAATATATTACAAAACTATGACTAAAAGTCCCATCCCTGACATCAGATTACAATAAAATCAACTCAGGGGTTTAATATGAGTATTTAATGAATGCCAATTCGCTATTTTTGGTATTAGACTTGGCAACGTTACGTACATCACATATTTTAATGGATTCCTATTGGCTTTACCGCAGCACTGTTTTACTTCTCCGATTGATTAGTTTTATCATGTATTCTCCCTTTCCTTCATGGTCTGTAATACGAATCTCACAATGACTTTGTGAGGACACCACAGAGAATATTCTTTGCCATTGTCGGACACTTATGATTCGGAGCAATACACAAAGGAGTTTTTGATAAAAATCCCCACTTTCGCAAAAGGTTTTGTGGTGGTTGAGAAATATGAGCCAGGACCTATAGTCCTAGGACGGAATAGTTACTATCGGCAGTGCAAAGAGCTCTTATAGAATCCAAAAAAGCTTTTTGAGCTGTTTTCCAATTGGACGCGATGTGATGAAATTTCTGTACCATTTTCGTTCAGATCCTTCGCTTCTGTCTGCGTTAATGCACTGGCTAAATGCTTTCCAATTTCCAATTTGGCATGTTATTTCTTTACTTTGAAAAATTTTGTAAAACATTTCTTTCTTTTTGTCCGTGGAAAATCATCAGAGCTACGAAACACTTTTTAAAATCTTTAGAAACAAAGAAAGAAAATCTGATGCTTGACCATATAAATGGCTATTATTGTGTGAACATGAACCAAATTCCCGAAGGTGTTCTTTCTTCTGAACGTATTACTTACATTATTGATACGCAATGAGATTATTGCCTTCAGCCTCTCAAGGGTTTTTATGCAATTCAATGACCTTTATCGTAAATGTTGTTTGTTTCTCATATTTCAGTATGATTCAAAAAACAAGTCAATTATTAGGTATATGCATTAATTTCACTGTATTTTCTTATTTTTTTAATTGAATTTAATTTTTTTCTAAAGAAATTTACAGTTAAGTTTATAAAAATAATTGCATGACTTATGAAAGTCATGAGACTTATATATATATGACATGACATATAGTAATTTAGAAGAGAGACAGACCACTGGCGTAGAACGCTGGAATTTATGACATACACACAATATTTATTAGCAGTTCAATGTACTTCTTATTCGTTATTAGCCTTAACAAATTAATTAAAAGCACTCATACAACCCAGTGTTATGAGACAAACAGATTTCTTATGTGTTTTAAGGAGTCACTGAACTTATCATAGGGACAACATAATATTTTCCCATAATACTCTTCATATCTTCGAGCGTTAAAGATAATATTAGAGTAACATACCCACATTTCTCAGGATTTAGTTACGATGTTTAAATAAAACAAATTTAATTTTTATTTTATTTGCAAACTATGAGCTTATATTTTAAATGTTTTTAAAAGTTAAAAACGTAAGAGTAATTTAAAAATTTCCACTTAACGGTAGGTATATGGTAGAATATTTCTGTTGCCCACTGTTCTAAGGTTGAAGCATGTTGTTGCATATTTGGTCAAGCGTTTGAGTTATTTTTGGTATTTTGTACAGTTAGCCGCACAAAAGCACACATACATACATATGCAATAGATTGCCAAATAGAACCACGTAGACCATAAAAATTCCAATGCAACCAATGTGCGCTCAGTGCCAACACACCTGTCGGTTTAATGGCCCCGTGCAACAAAAATTTTAACAATTCACACACATACACCCCCGCCCTTTTTCATTTACATCCATCTGTACAGTAAATTTATGGGATGGCAAACAAATAAGTACTATCGGGTGTGTGTGTGTGTGTGTGTATGTATGTATGGCAGTTAAGCAACTGTACTAGTCTCTAAGTTTTTTATCGTGGGGTTTGGATAAGAAAAGCGTATGGCAAGGTAAACCCTCCTTTAATCCACTTTGCAATAAATTTCAGCTCAGCTTTAAATAGTTTTTAAAAGCTTTTGTTGTTTGAAAATTCGAAATACAAGTGAGTACGTGTGTCTGTGTGTTTGGAATTTACAACGTTTGTGTGTAATAGCCTACAATTGTAACAACAACAACAATAACTGCTGGTTCGTCTCTGACTATTGCACCACATACCAGTGACAAACAACAATTTTTTCGTTTTTTTCCCTTCTTTCGGAGTCATTCTTAAAGAATGACACTTTGTTGGCATGTTGAACTAAAACGAATAAACGAACACACATGCAATGCAATCGGGAAGAATGAAGAAAAACAACAACAACAACAACAATAAATATGGAAAACGAATTGCAAGTTAAAAACCATAAACTGAACGACTACGAAATTGACGGACATACCAGCTAGACTCGGTTGAAATGGTAAAAATGCCAGTTTGTATGCCATGGCAAAAGCTAGAGTTGTTGTTTTTGCTTTTTCTATTTTCATTTAACGTCCGCTGTCATCATCAGGTCACACAGTTGATGACAATAATAATGTTAGCTTTTATCCTTGCATCATCTCCTACTACTTCGGCACTCTGTCTCTCTCTCTTTCGCTCCAGTTAATTTTTGCTTTTGCAACTTGAAAGTGAATCATTTTGATCTCTTGTGCTACTCCACCATCCGTTCAAGTATAATTTTTATGAAAATTAATCAACGATTGTAGTCGTCGTAGTAGAAGAAGGAAAGGAAAATTGTTGAAACAAAATTTCTAGGAAAAGACAACCAACCAACCAACCAGCCAGTCAGTCGCATAAGACTGAAAATTGGAAATGAAATTTCCAATTTCAATAGCAACATGAGTCACAGTGACTACAGATAGGCTGTGAGACAACGACGTTTAGTTTAGTTGACCTTTTTGGTTTGTTCTCCAGTTTGGTACAGCTGTTTTTGGCTAAAAAGTCTACCAGTATTTGTGGAATTTGTGTAAAAATTAATGAAAGATACTTTGACTAATTAACAGACTTCAGTTATACACCATGAATGCATAGATACATGTGAACAGTTATTGATAGAAGGCATAGTAGAAATGAAATCTCAAAATTTGCTTCCATTTTTCAATCAGTTTTCAATGCAACCAAGTATTGTAATGCTCTTATGAATGGTCGTTTATTTTAGAATTTCTTTGAGTCAATTGGGTTCAATACAGAATACCTCAAAATGAGGGCAGAATATCCCATACCTCAAATGCTCAATGATTTGGATGCTAATGGACAAAGAATCATTTTACTTTTGATTGATTTAAGACTCAAAGTTGAATTCTTGCCTGCTCATTTAAGGTTTCCAATAGTGTCTGTGACTGTGGCAGAGCAAAAAAAAAATACAAACTTTATACCAGTGCTACTTGTTCTCTTGAGTCAGAGTAGACGATTATTAACGGCAGGATTTCGAGAAGATGCTGACATCACTTAAGCTTCACATGAAGATATTTCTAGCTATGAAAAGCGTCCTCAATCTGTAGTTCGGAGTCGATGTAAAATTATACGTCCCGCGTCCAGTTGCTTGCGTACACTGACGACATAGAAATCATAGGGCCTTTAGTGCTATTAAATGGGAGTCTACTAAAATGGTTCTGGCAGTAAATGAGGGCAAAAAGAAGTATTTGTTATCGACAAGTAGGGACATAAGGCGTATTGGATCTCAGATAACGGCCGATAACTATTCGTTTGATATAGTCAAGGAATTTATGTATCTTGGCTCCGCCATTACCACTGGAGATTACATTACGTCTGGAGATCAAGCGCAGGATCACTCTTGCCTACAGATACTACTATGGTTTCAATAGGCAATTAAGTAGCAGGGACTTCTCTCTTGTCCGACAAAACTAATACTCTACAAGACGCTCATCCTGCCCGTGCTTCTTCATGGCGCAGAGGCATGGACGTTATTAAGCACTGATGCAGTAGCCTTGAGAGTATTTGAGAGAAAAGTCTTACGAAAGATCTTCGGTCCAGAGCGAGTTGGCGATGATTTCTTCATCAGATTCAACAGAGAGTTGCATGAGCTCCTCAACGACATAGACGTTGTGCAGCGTATTAACATTCAGCGGCTGCGCTGGGTCGGCTATGTCGTTAGAGTGGATGAGGATGATCCGGCGAGCCGGATATTTGATGTGGGGATCTGCGGAAGACGGCGAAGAGGATGACCTTGTTTGCGTTGGAAGGACCAAATCGAGGAAGCTCTGTCAACGATTAGTGTGACCAACTAGCGTGGGCCCGCAAGAAGAAGTGGTGTCTGGAGGAATGTGTTACGGCAGATCGAAATCTGTAAATCGGGTTGTTAATGGCCAATTAAGTAAATCAGTAAGTAAGTATGTCTCATGGATAAAATGAACATACACACCATGGGTGGAGTAAGAAGCTAGGTCGTAGTCCTGACTAAAGCGTATAGGGTAGTAATGATCAATTAAGTAAGTAATCTTCTATGAACTGCCTGTCTACGGCTAGGAAGGACTAAACCATCTGAAGGAATCAATCCGCCAATATAATCAAGGTAAAATCAAGTATGATAGGTTAGGTTAGGTTAGGTTAGAGGACGTGTACTTGTCAATTAAGGCAAGTACAGTACCCAGAGGTCGAATTGACCCATTGTACAACGTCCTAGTTTCTCACACCACTTATGTTGTGTGCGTAAATTTTATACATGAGTGACAGTTTTTTGAGAAACTTTTTCATGGCAATTTTATTTACTCTCAGAGTTTTTGCCAGAAATCGGCTGAGAGGAAGTCGCCGAAGAAATACTTTTTGTATTTTGTTTTGATGTCTGGCCTGGGGTTCGAACCCTGGCTTTACGTCTAATAAGCCAACACACTACCTACTAGACTACGGCGACTTCATCATCAAGTATGAAGGTCCCGATATTTTTCTCTAAGTTTTTTTCAGAATGAAAGGGAATCTTTTAATATTCGTTGATCTCCTCCAGCGAAATTGTGAAGAAAGCAATTCTAAACTAGCATGGTTGTTACAACCCTTCAATCAGGATTACAACCTGGTTTCTCACACCACTTATGTTGTGTGTGTTAATTTTTATATATGAGTGGCGGGACCAACAGTTTAAAGTCGTCTCCAAACGACAGATTTTGGAGAAACTTTTCATGGCAAATTTTATTTGACTCTCAGAATTTCTGCCAGAAATCTGCTGAGAGCAAGAAGGCCGAAGAAATATTTCATTTCGTTAGAGTTGTCTGGCCTGGGGTTTGAACCGTGGCCTCATGTCTAATAAGCCACTACACTACCCACTAGATTACGAGGAGTTCCTTGCGGTTAGCTTTACTAATTAAGTGACACCAGGTCACTTGCATGGATATGGTTTGCGTGAGGATCGGGGTTGCAATGAATATTTGCTTGTGAAACCTGTTAGCTTTAGGACGTGTACTGCTATAGAAAAAAAGAAAACTTAAACAGGCTATTAGATCGTTTAATTTCAAGCAGTGAAATAATGGATTTATTTTCACTACACCTTCATAAAAGCATTGCTGAATATTTGTTATGGCCTTTTGCCAAAAAAGAAAGCGCACATACAGCCAAAATCGATGAACGAAACCTGACATTTATACACAGCATAACTGCATACAATGCGAGCTGCAACAATAACAATAACGAGTTAGCAAAACCTAGAGAGAAACAAAAAAAAAAAAACAAAAAAAAAATTGGTTTTCATTTGGTTTAGATTTTCAAGCCTACGCATTCGATAATACAACCCACCACCAGCGAGTAAGTTTTGTGATGACCTTTAGAAGTCGGCATGAATTCGGTCGGCTGTTTCTGACATTTTTAGGTGTACATAAGCAGAAAACTACTCAATGCATGCATGTGTGAATGTGCATAAAACTA
The DNA here is from genome assembly GCA_936449025.2 of Sarcophaga subvicina. Taxonomy (NCBI): domain Eukaryota; kingdom Metazoa; phylum Arthropoda; class Insecta; order Diptera; family Sarcophagidae; genus Sarcophaga; species Sarcophaga subvicina. The sequence goes on along the minus strand of OW388081.2, from coordinate 12,421,053 downwards.
GAGAAGAACGGAGAATATCACTGACGACTGTAGGCTGTATACGATTTAATGGACTTTAAAAATTCAAGTTAAAATGTGTTGAAATAAAAACCTAAAGCAGCTCTAATAACAACAATTATGGTACAGAGTCAGACAGGAATACTGAAGTAATTAAAGGCAATACGCTATGTATTGGAAATTTACCTCATTTACTCATTATAGTACAAGGTGTTGTTATAAATTTCAGTCAAAATTATTCTCTCCCATCTCGTACATAGTGTAGGGCTTTCAAAAACATCTAAAACTTTATGCTACCATTGAACTGACGCCATTTGGACAAGTTTTAACTCAAGGCTATGTTCCGCGAATTGTTTTTTGTTTTTTTTTTTGAATTTTTTTTTCCAATCACCGATAAAACTGTTCAATGAAAAGCACAGCATGGAACAATGTTTGGATTTGAGTTTTAATTTGGTTTTCTAAAGAAATTATTTCTTTGATCGCCTAATGTTTATTCCCATGAATATTGTCATGGGAAATGTTTTGTTAAAAAAAAACAGAATTTGAAGAAAATTTCGTTTAATAATGCAAAAAGACGAGGTCATGGATTTAAGCCAGAAGAGAGAAGCATTACGTTAGGTTTGAAATGTTTGGAGGACATCAAGTTTACATCTGATTAACCAAGACAGCCAGCCATGTTGAAATGAAGTCAATACTAATTAACATAGTTTCTACATCCGTCCTTGTGTATGAATGTCGGGGATTTTTCAGATAAATTTTGCATCATTTGAAGGTAACTTTTGTATGGCTTCCGCACATAGGGATATCGTTGGAAAGTGCATTGCAGATGAGTTGACCAGCTCCAGTATGGAGCTTGCAATCTCCTACATGTTATAGTGTATAGCTATTGCGAATGCCTCAGTTAATTTGGACATTATCCACTCGTTTTACAGGGAACCTCAATCTCACTCAAATGCGTACAATATTGCTATATTCTGCTGAACACGTATGGACGAGAGGAGGACCGACTCACTTCTGTCCATCGGAAAACTGCAATTCTTACGGACCACTGCCCTGTTGGTAGGCATGCCGAAAGACTTGGCAGAAGTTGTAGGACTGAGAAGGAGGAAGAGGCTGCCTTTCACCTCATTTGTCAGTGTCCTGACATTTTCTGGCATTTTTGACCGAGCTATCTATTATAAAGACTGCTGAAATAGCTCGGTTTCCTTTGGGGAAGAATTGAATGTGATATCACAATGGAAGTCGTAGTAGTCTAGTAGGTAGTGTGTTGGCTTATTAGACGTAAGGCCAAGGTTCAAACCCCAGGCTAGGCATCAAAACAAAATACAAAAAGTATTTCTGGCAAAACTCTGAGAGTAAATAAAAATTGCCATGAAAAGTTTCTCAAAAACCTGTCGTTCGGAGTCGACTTTAAACTCTAGGTACCGCCAGTCATGTATAAAATTAACACACACAACATAAGTGGTGTGAGAAACTAGGTCGTAATCTTGACTGAAGGGTAGAAATAACCAATTATGTATGTATGTATCACAATGGATATAAAAAGCTGGCCTAAGTGAAACCTCTTCCTTTAAAGAAGAGAACTGGGTTCCTTTATCTAACACAACCTAATCAAGACAGTCATATTTCAAAAGACGCTCAAGCCATAGATTTTTATTACAATAAGGAAAACACGGCTCATCAATGGCCATAAACCTGCATAGTTTTGCAAAATGTTTTCCTCAATTATCATGATGATGGTATAAAGGGGCCTAAAACGCCAGAACAAGTAACAATTAGAGCAATATCGGTCAGAAATCGGTGTAAATGAATACATAAAACGCGGCGAAGGTTTCCTAAGTCATTATAAAGAATTTCTTTATGCTCTGTTAAGGAGTATAAGATCTCAAAAATTATGCGTATTGCTCCAACTGAGACAGGATTCAGGTGCTTCATGGCCAATTCGTTACTTTTATTCTGATACGTTTTTTCCTTTTAAAAAACGTTTAAAATATGAGCTCGTAGATTGAATATCTGTCTTTGTTTACACCCTTTGCATAAACAATAACAATTACTAGACAATTTATCTACAGATCTTTGTAACGGAGATCTTCAAACCTCGATTACTCTCTTCAAACACACCGCGTCTTCACACAAGACTAACTGAACTTTTACTAACTCAGTTGTCTGCATTGCTGTGCCTTTTATATAGCGGAATAAACAGTCTGATGAATACTCTTGAAGACGAATGTTCGTGAGTTCGCCTTCTCGAAATCTCTATAAATGTAAACATCGTTGTTTTCATTTATTCTTGTAGTGTTAGTGTTGTATTTTTGTTTACTTGTTTACCATTTTTATGCTGGTGTTTGTTGTTGTATTAAGCAGCACGATAATTTGTAAACAGGGTTGTTTACTTGCATTGTTTTCTTTTTGTAGCTTTTGTTTATAATTTTAATGTTAAACGATGTAAAAGCAAAACACCAGTATCTAGATTTTTTCCATTTTCGTAACAATACTTTCATAAGGGTAGTGTATCTCATTTGAATAAAAATGGAACACAGAATATAATCCCAGCAGAAGGATATTTATGCAGAGAAATAACATCGTTTAGAAGTTCGATAATTCTAATAATTTTCCAAAGGGAGAGAAATAAATTAAAATTTCATACAAAAAAAAAATCATTTTTCACTGTTAAAACTTTGATGAACAAATTAATTAAATCAACGTAATCTGTTATTGATTCGTTAAAAAAAGGATTTTCAATTTTGAAATTTTTTTTCATTTGCCATCAAATAACACTTTTTCCCTGTTAATTGTTAAAAAAGTTTTAATATGTGTTCGCAGAAGCAGAAATGATTTGGCAATAAATTCAAAAACTCAAACTCATGATTGTGTCATGAAAAGTTGATTTTTGCATTAAAAAATTTTCCTACAAAACACAATTAAAAAATTTTTTATTTGTAATGATATCAATACACCAGCATTCTTACTACAGGATTTCTCCCTTTTTTTCCATTAATGTCGACTTTTGAAATCTCGTTTTCATTTCGTATGCTGCTGCTGCATTGCCATTTAAAATCGAATGAAAGTTTTTCGAACAACTCAAGGACATGTTTGATGTACTGTGGAGATGAGGGTGCATAGAGAACAATAATACAAATATGCATAGAGAAAGAGGCTGAGGGGAAGTGTAAATATAGAGGACATATGTATTTTAGGGTTTATGGAAAATAATAGATCGTGGGAAACGTATTTGTGGTTTTTGGGGAAAAGTTTTCTTGAACTAAACTCGTTAGCATTAGACTTCTGGGTTTTAGAGGATTTTTAAAGACTTTTTGTTGACTTTTTTGGTCAATTTTTATGACCAGAAGTTTTTTTTTGTTGATACTATCAGGTGGGCCAGCTATCGGTTTAATTTTGCACCATTGGTTATTTAGAATCTGGCAATACTTATGTTATTCTATTCTATTCTGTTACAAATGAGTAATGCTGGGGATTTATTGGATATTTATTTCAAAAACAAAAACACGGTGGGGAATTACAAAAATCTCCATTCATTTTCACTTTGGTGAGCACGTTAATAAGCAAAATTGCTGTATTTGGGGCTCAGTAAACACACAAGCGGTGTTACAGAAGCCAATGCAACCGTTACGGGGGATTGTTTGGTGCGGCCCATATTTCTTTGAAAATCTTGACGGCGCAACCATTACGGTCAATGGAGACACTTATAGCGCCATGATAACCGATTAATTTTGTACCCGCTCTTCATGGTATTGATGTGAACGATGTTTGGTTTCAACAAGATGGTGCAACTTGTCACACATCTCATGCCACAATCGATTTAATACGTCAAACGTTTGATGTCCGTTCAATTAGCCGAAATGGTGATGCCAATTGTGCGCCAAGAAGCTGCAATTTGACACCGTTGGACTATTTTCTGTGGAGCGCCATTAAAGAAAAGTTTTATACCGACAAATCAGATACAATTGAGCATTTGAAGGCCAACACTCGTGTTGCCAATGCCGAGATACGACCCCATACACTAGAAAAAGTGCACGAAAAGTGGTCCGATCGAATGAGGTACTGTGAGCCAACTGGGGCAGCCTTATGAATGAAATAATCTTCCATTTCTAACCGGAACAATTGTACTTTCACAATAAAAATATATAATTTGAGACATTTTTAAACAGTTTTTCTTTGATTGCATTTTTAAATTTAAACTTTCAAATGGCCTACCCTTTATAAAAAATATTAGTATAAAATTTTTGAATGAATTTTAGAGCTTCTGCTATGCTAGGTTAGGTTAAATAGGCAGCAACCTTAAGAAAACATAGCTTATAACGTACGTAATTGGTCATTACAACCCTTCAGTAAGGATTACGACCTAGTTTCTCACACCACTTATGTTGTGTGTGTTCATTTTATACATGAGTGGTGGGACCTACAGTTTAAAGTCGACTCCGAAAGACAGATTTTTGAGAAACTTTTCGTGGCTATTTTAAATTTTGCCAGAAATCTGCTGAGAGGAAGTCGCCGAAGAAATACTTTTTGTGTTTTATTTTGATGTCTGGCCTGGGGCTCGAACCTTGGCTTTTCGTCTAATAAGCCAACACACTACCTACTAGACCACGGCGACTTTTAAGGTCCCGCTATAATGTTGGTTATACGTACTACTACCAGCTTAACGGTCTGAACCATCCCTATAGTTTTGTGAAGAAGAAAATTGTATTCAAATCCTCTTTGTGTAGACATGAATAGATGATCTGTGTTTTTTTCTTCCTCCTCGCCGCTATATCTCTTGCAGAAGTCGTTGTCAGATATTCCCAGTCTCTGGGCTTGGGCACTAAAGGGCCATCTGTCGAATATGTTGATATCTCGTATCAAAACACTCGACATTATTAGAAAATTAGAGTTATGGTTGTAGTAGCCACTCTCTGGGAAGCTAAAGGCAGCTTTATTATCCTTAGATTTGCGTATATCTTCGCTAGATATAGTCTGATACCGTATTCGTAGAGAGGCAGTTTTTATAGCCATTATTTCAGTTTCAAAGGTACTATAGCAGCCGATTTGTGTAAGGGACAACCGAAAATTGAAGTCGTTGTAGTCTAGTAAGCTTATTAGACGCATGGCCCGCTTCACACCCCAGGCCCGAGATCAAAACGAAAATATGTAGAAAAATATTTCTGCGGCAACTTCCTCTCAGCAGATTCCTGGCAAGAAGTCTGAGAGTAAATGAAATTGCCATGAAAAGTTTCTCAAAAAAATCTGTCGTTCGTATTAAACTTTAAACTGTAGGTCCCGCCTCGAAATGGAAAAAAATTAATACACGCAACATAAGTGGTGCGAGAAGCTAGGTCGTAATTCTGACTGAAGGGTTTTAATGACCAATTATGTTTGTGTATGTAAGATTGCGAAAGGACTCTACATCCTACCTTACTAAGTAATTTGCATGTGAGGTGTAAGCCATTATTATAATTGAATCTATGTGGTTTTTTCGTTGTAAAATAAGCATGGAAAGTGAGTTCAGGTATCGTAAAGTCAATCGGGACATACGATATAGAGCATCTGCGTCTATCCTGTGTATATCGAAACAACAATTGAAAATGGATTCCCCCAGAACGATGACATTTTTTGATTTGATCTAGGATCCAGTAATTCATTCTTCATCCAAAATGTAAACAGAAGCTATCATTAATCACGATCGTTTTAGCGTTAACTGATATGTCTGATATCATAGCCATACTATTTTAAAGATGTACCGCATCTACTTTTTATATCACCCAATAGTCAAAAAAAGAGAAGATTGTTTGTTTGTTTGTTTGTGCATTTTCACTTTTAATGACTTAAATTGTATTTACAAATACACATACGCACGCATACACACGAGTATATGCATATTAAACTACAAACATACATAATTTGATAAAGTTTTGTTTAATAGAATGAAAAAGGATATGATGATAGAAAAAAAAACAGAGAACTTGTGCACATGCATGTGTGTTGGTGACTGTGTTTGTGTACGATTATTAGAAAAAAAGGGAAATGTAATCAAGACTTACGGCTGTTAAAATTCAATATGTTTTTTGTTAAATTGGTCTTATTTTACTCTTAGGGCCATTTACCGTTTTTTTCCTCTCTTGCTCTCTCTCTCTCTCTCTATGCGATTGCCAGAAAAGGTAGTGAAAGCAATAATGTCAACAGCAACGTTAAAGTAATCAAAAGCAGTAGCATGAGCAGCAGCAGAAGCAGCAAGAACAGTTTTAACTGCCTTCGGAATATTTTAAAACAACACAAGAAGGAGGACGCACACACACACGCACACATTGGAACATTAGGAAAACAAAGTTTTTCCATTTGGGAAGTTAAAAAGGAAATTATTATTACAACATCAACAACAACAGCAACGAAAAAAAGTTATTTTAAAGCAAAAAATATTAGAAAATTATTTTCCAACACGCACACAAATACATATGCTTACATACATAGTCATTTTCATATCAAATTTTTGCATATGTACGTGTGTAAGTGTTTCTACTTTCATTACAATACTTAATGAATTTAAATGTTTTTTTTTGCACAAACACATGATCTCTTATACCTACTAATATATGTGAATATTCATTTACATACATATTCGTACATACATACATATTCATACAGTTACACACACATACATATGCTATATTTACATACGTGCCAGTGTAGCAGAGTATGAATTAAATGAGCCGAAACCATATCATTACAGTTTTAATTGAATTTATTTGTATAAAAAGGGATTAAATTGATTATTTTCATATTGTAATAATTAAAAGAGACACATACACACACACACTCACACCCAGGGAGAGTAACAGAGAGAGCCAATGTGTTATTTGGTTTTACACAGCATACAGGTACACATGCACATACAATTACACTTTTTTAAAGTGATGCACAAAACAAACATAATAGAAATGCTATATGGATTCTACATCTACAATAACTTACAAACACAATGGCCACCTACATTAACGATTACTCAACTCCATGATATTTATCGAATACCATGAAAGGATATTAAATGGATTTCTAATGTATTTCGTTGAGCTTCATTAGTGTAATAAAGGGTCCGCCAAATAACTTTTTTTTTGAAAATGCTTTAAAAAGAAACTACTGAATATTTTCTCAAATTCCTTTTTTTATTTGAAAGCACAATCCTTCCGGTTAATAATGGAAAATAATTTTGTTCAAATGGCTACCTCGGCTGTCTATGCAGTAGCCTACACGATCGGTCCAATTTTTTAGCAATTTTATCGATTGTGTGCAGCTGTATTTCACCAATGGCTTCACGAATATTATCCATTAAAACGCCAATTGTCTCTGGCTTGTCGGCGTAACACTTATCTTTGACGGCACCCCACAAATAATAGTCCAACGGTGTCAAATCGCAGTTCCTAGGTGGCCAAACGACATCAGCTCTGCGGCTGATAATGCGATCTTCAAAAACAGGGCGCAAAACATCGAGTATAGCTTCGGCTGTGTGGCACGTAGCGCCGTCCTGTTGAAACCAAATGTTGCCAATATCCTTCTCTTCAATTTTTGTGAACAAAAATTCGTTCAACATGGCCCGATAACGATCGCCATTGACTGTAACGGCCACTCCTTGCTCATTTTCGAAGAAAAATGGCCCAATTATGCCTCTGGACAAAAATCCGCATCAAACAGTGACTCGTTTTGGGTGCGTCGACTTTTCAATGTGTGCGTGTGGGTTTTCTGTGCCCCAAATGCGACAATTTTGCTTGTTTGCATACTCGCCATGATCAAAATGAGCTTCATCTGAAAAGATGATTTTTTTTTTGCCAAAATCGGCATCTTCTGTAAGTCGATCGCAGGCCCAGTTAGCGAAGCGAAAACGCATTGTATGGTCAATTGGCTTCAACTCCTGAACCAATTAGGCTTTGTATGGCGACATACCAAGGTCTTTATGCAAAATTCGTCTCAATGTTGTCTCCGAAATGTTCAATTGTTGAGAACGACGGTGAATTAATGTTGATGGCGCTTCAAGCACACGTTCCGCCACAGCAGCAATATTCTCGGGTGTACGCACTGTTTTTGGCTTTTCACGCTTTGGTTTATCGACGAGGATGCCAGCTTCTTTCACTTTATTCACAAGATAACGAACATACGAAGCTGACGGTGCTTCTCTTTTTCCAAAATCCGTACGCAATTTTCGCACACATTTTGCAACATTACCATGCTTTTCAAAGTAATGTCGCAATATTTCCCAGCGTTGTTCGAGCGTATACACAATCATATTCGTTCAGCGGGAGGATAAAATTAATTATCTGTCAAATCAGACATGAGCTAAGTGTTACCATTCAAGAAATAAGCACTAGTTGAAAAAAAAACGTTAAATGGCGGACCCATTAGAATGTAGAAAATAATTGGAGAGTTCATATCGTGGTGAATTACACTGTTTAAGCTGATTGAACTATAGATGACCATTTTTGGTTTTCTAAGAATTTCTATATGGTCGTGGATTGATCAAAATGCTTACTTGTGATACTGCTTTCTAACACAATGTTCATGTGATACTTACGTTCCATGTTGTTTGAGAGCCTGGGCATTTAATTGTCTTATAAAACACGGATAAAATAACTTAACGACCAGCTTAATACATAGATCTGGCCTGACCTGATATTGTGTGGGGAAGACATTGCAATTATAGTCAAGATTATCCACTACGTGGGTATGTTGTTTACAAATTATTGATATGAAAATTTTACAATTTTAGCCTTGTTGAACTGACTTACAGTACGGTTCAGTCATATCAGGATTACTGAGCTTGGTACTTGAGACTGGCTGCTTGCAGTTAAGAGCGTACGTTGGCATCAAAATTGGGCATAAATAAATTGGCAAATTGAGTGTAAATAAAAGTTTTATCAGGCTAGTCCTCATATTTGTAATCGAGATGTTGGCAATGATGCCACTCCGTCTGAACATACTTGAGTGAAAAATTCTTCACAATATCATTGGCCCAGTGGGGCTACAAACGCCTGCTATGTATATACCCAAAAGCTAGCAATAAACTGCTCAAGCTGTGTGGAGGACGGGACATAGTCCAATTCAAATCAAAAGGCCTTAACGAGTAAGATGGGCAAGGGAAATAGTGTGCCTGGATAATATCAGATCACAAAAAGCAATGTTGGATTATAAAATCAAGCGCAATACATGAACAAAGCTGTTCAGAACCAAATGTAATCATTGCAATGAAGAGACTGCCGAATTATGGTATGAAAAACAAAGCAAAATAGAAACATATAGTGGAACAGACTGAGAAGGCTCATGTCAAGCTGTAAAGCTATAAAATTTTCACGATAAAATGTATTCGTAATATTTTGTCCCTTGATTATGTTGATGATTACTTATTTGATCCTTTTAGCCAGGATTGCAATCTAATTTTATCCATGGGTGAGGGGACATACAGTTTCATTCTCAGGTTCTTAAGTTGTTGCGTCATAACTCAGATTAACGGTGGTATATTAGGTTAGGTTTTAATATACTCTCTTATAGTTGGATTGTGGTAGTTACTATCTGACTTCAAACATTACGACTGATTGTCATAATTTCAATAAAAATATCACTCTCTATTGTCCCCTACTGTATTAAAAAAAAAATAATTTAAAAATATGTGTTTTTGTGTATTTAAAAAAAAAGACTTGAAAAACAGAATTAAAAATAAATAAATAAATGAATGAATATTAAATTAAAGTTTTATGTGGGTATATAGATTGTGTCGAGTAAATTATTTTCAGCTTAAATGCTTGTTGTTTTGTTGTTTTTATTATTTTTTTTTTAATAATTCCATACATTTTTCATTTTCAATTCTTTTTTAAAATACTTGGACAATAAAAATAATTTACAATTTAAATAGTTTTTAACAACAACAACAACAACAACAACAAAATAATTCTATCAAACAATTGCAAAAAAATTCAACTCATAATTATTAAACCATTCAGTGTGAATTATTAAATCTCTATGGACATTTTAGAAATGGATACACTGAGTAACAAAAGTAGTTGCCCATATACAGACAGACAACAAAATATATTCTTACGAAAAAGAAAAAATCCAAATACTGGTGTTCTGCTTTTACATCGCTTAACATTAAAATTATAAACAAAAGCTACAAAAACAAAACAATGCAATAAATAAACCTGTTTACAAATTATCGTATTGCTTAATATTACAACAAACACCAGCATAACAGGAATGATAAACAAGTAAACAAAAATACAACAACAAACACCAGCATAAAAATAATTGTAAACAAGTAAACAAAAATCCACAAACAACACTACAAGAATAAATGTAAACAAAATACACAAGCAATAATGAATGTAAACAACGATGTTTACATTTATAGGGATTTCGAGAAGGCTAAGTCAGGAACATTCGCCTTCAAGAACATTCATCAGACTGTTTGCCCTGCCATATAAAAGGCAAGGCAAGGGAAAGCAGGCGAGTGAGTTAGTGAAGTTCAGTCAGTCTTGTCTGAAGAGACTAATCGCGGTTTGAAAATCTCCGTTACAAAGATGTGTGGATTAATCGTCTAGTAATTGTCATTGCTTATACAAAGTGTATAAACAGAGGAATAAAAATGAAAACCAATTGTTGTTGTTTACATCAAGTTGCGAACAGTGACACACAGAATTGTGCGAATAATAAAGAATTTTAATTAAAACTAAACACAAAATTATTTTTATTTTATTTGTAATCTATAAGCTTATATTTTAAACGTTTTTCGAGAGGTAAAACGTAACAGTATTTTTTTCGTGGTTATTTCAAGGCCATGTTATCCGTTTTTATTATTTTTTTTAGAAAATAAAACTTTATTGGTTTTTTTAATCCTTATGACCTTGTTTTTCAAGGTCCTTTACATTTAATAAACTAAGGATTAAAGTTATTAAAATAAAAACCTTGGGAAAACACAAACACAAACTGAAAACCTCCAACGCCTTCCTTTCCATGGCGACAATTTATTCAAAGTGGTATGCATGACATGAATGAATGAATTGGAAATTGTTTCCAAAAAAATAATTTCATAGTTCAAATCATTTGTAAAATTGATTTTACAGTTCATTAATATTTAATTATGTTTCCGGCTTTTTTTCTTCTTCTATTATTTTCATTTTATATTCACTATGTTTGTAGTTGTTCTCATTGGTTTTTGGGTTACTTTTTTCTTGTTTTTTTTGGCGAGCAATTTTTAGTTTAAAATAACCCACAAATTGTTTTCAAATTTCAATGCAATAAAGTTTCTCGAACATTTCGTTTTTCTTGTTTTTTTGTGTGTTATTTGATAACAATTTCCTTAAATTTTATAAGGCCTGCAGACAAATTTTTGTTCGCACAGAAGATTTGCCTCGCCTTGATACGATTACAATAATGACAAGAAGGAAAACTTCAAGATACCTGCGTATTTAATCAGGATTTAAATAATCAGGAATTAAGTTTTGCGGTTAAAAAGAAAATTATAATTCAAATGGATTGGAATTGATTTAAAAGGATTTTAATTGTTATGGACAAATTGAATGAGGGACCCCTTTTGTCTTTATATAAAATAGACACCAGGGTAGTTGTTGTTGGCTTATTAGACGTGAGGCCGACACTGCCAATACAATACATACTTTTGCCACTTGGCTATACAATAGCAGTGTGGGACGAAAAATTTTATAAATCTTTTTGCAGGTTATTTAAGTAATTCCATGTAATGAAGTGAAGAGATTTCTTCAAAGCAAAGCAAAAATATTTGTATGTGGTACACCTTGTTGCATTATTACTCATACGTACCATGTAATTTAAACAACAATACGGATAATAAATACGAATAAGAAATACAGTGCGATTGAAATGACGTTAAATTATGAATTTCGAAGCCAAGTACACATGCAGAGACGTTAAAATTTTTTTGGGAAAACTAAGAATATTTGTTTTTAAATAGAAAACCCTCGTTATGGCAAGACAATCAGTGGTGAACAAGAATCGCTTAAAAACGAAAAACAGCAAAATATTGGAAACTGATGACCAAGGCGATAAATTAAGCCCGGGTTATAGTCAGTGCATGGAATGAAAAGTTTAGAAATTTAGTTGAACAAACTAGAAACTTTATGCTATTAAGTCTGTCCTACAAATTGTTGGTCATTACAACCTTTTAGTCAGGATTCCGACCTAGCTTCTGAGACCATCTTTGTTGTGTGTGTTAATTTTATACATGAGTGGCGGGACCTACAGTTAAAAGTCAATTGCCAACGAAAATTTTTTGGTAAACTTTTCATTGCAATATTATTTATTCCCAGAGTTTTTTACCGAAATCTGCTAAAAGGATTTCCAAGAAGAAATATTTTTTAATATTTTCGTTTTACTGGAGATTTCTGGCCTTGGCCATGAACCATGGTCCGAAGTCTAATAAGTCAACACATTATCTTCTAGACTACAGCGACGACATCAACTTACTTCCTTAATTGGCTTTAAAAACCAGAGTATCGAATTTCCTTCTGTTTTTACACATCCTTCCAGGCGCCGCTGATTTTCCCGTGCTTTTATATTCTGACAGGACTTTGCCGACTTCGGCAAACCCATTCTCTTCCATCCAAATGACATTGTTAATCCAATATAGCCGCTGAATGGTAATGCACTGCTTAGCGTCCATGTCGTTGATAAGCTTATACAGCTCATTGCTGGAATGGATGCGGAAATCATCGCCTACATGCAATAATGTTTAGGTACCTAATTTAATTGTATATTTGAGATACCTACGATTTAATAATCATCCATGTGCCGGGCGATATTGCTTTTAGAAGTGATTATGCATTTTGTGGTCATCGTCGTGTATATTAAAATTATAAGAAATGTTTATTTCTTTGGATGACCTTGTTTCAACAGTCTTATGACAAAAACTCTGTCTAATCTATCGTTCGGAGTCGACAATAAACAGTGAGTAACGATACTTATGAATAAAATTGACACACACAGCCTAAGTGGTGTAAGAAACTATGTCGTGATCTTAATGTCCAACTAAGTAAGTAAGTAAGTAAGTCAAACTGAAACAAGGCAGAAAAATAATAAGAAAATGGAGGAGATGATTTGTGATAATATGTGCATATATATGTACATACATAATTGGTCATTACAACCCTTCAGTTAGGATTATGGATCTAGCTTCTCACACCACTTATGTTGTGTGCGTTAATTTTATACATGAGTGGCGGGACCTACAGTTTATAGTCGACTCTGAACGACAGATTTTTTTTGACAAACTTTACATGGCAATTTTATTTTATTCTTAGAATTTTTGCCAGAAATCTGCTGAGACGAAGTCGCCGAAGAAATATTTTCTTCATATTTTCGTTTTAATGTCTGACCTGCCTGTATTTACATTTAAATTAGCGGCTTGGAGTTCTTCTTTTTAATTCTAGCATTCTAGCAATTCTTCCACCATGAAATCAGAATACTTACACTTGCCGATTAATGGTTCTCAAATAAAATTGAAACGTTCTTAGTAAAATTCTTCTGCTCCAAAAGAAAAAACCTGCCAATTGAATTGAAATACAAAAGTAACTCCAATAACCTTCAAAAGTAACCTTGATGTACATCAATCATTATGTATGAAATTTGTTTACATTGCATTACATTACGTGCCCCTGAATATTTAAATCCTCAATTAACGTTGTAATACGATAATTTTCAAAATTTAATTCCATGACCACATGCCATAATAAGAATATAAATTTCATTCAATCCAGGTATTATGGGATATTGAGTGACAAATAAATATTGGCAGTTTCACACAATATTTTACTTGTGCGTGTAGGTGTATTATATTAATGGTTACAACAAAAACAACAATAGTAACAATAGCAACGAAAAATAAAACCAAACTGAATATATCACTTTACATATACCATATTTGCGTTAGTCTAGTACACACTCAGCCATTCTCAAATGCCATGTATTATTTTTTTTTTCTAAGCATTTCTATGTATTAGTTTAAATAGTGTATAAAATTTGTGGCCACTAATACTAAGTTTAGTGTAAAACACACACGAATAAACATGTAGGTATGTGTTGGTATAAGTGTAAGTGATGCAAATTATATAATGACTCCAACACAATGGCCAACGAAATGACCAACAAACCGCCAACCACGCTATATACACTCTATAAATATTATAATCATTTACAAATACAAAAACAAATACCATAACATACATACATACATACGTTCATATATTCGTATAAATAATAACACATTAGGCATGCATATGCATTCATTGTGTGTGTTTGCGTGTGCATACAAATGTGATTATTTCTAGCTGACAGAGAGAGAGAGTTTTATTTCAAAAACCACTTTTCCATGTATGAGTGTCAATTGAAATTGTGCGTGAGTTGACCACCAGTAGTGCATTGATTACAAGGGCTGCATGCATTATGAGTACGTTCAGCATGCCCGCCTAATGCAAGTGTTTCCCATTATTTACTCTCCATTAATTTACTTTTGTATGTGCTTTTCATACATGTGTTGGCATATCTCTCTCCTTCGTTTCTATATGTTTAGCTCTCTAAACATAATATTTTAATTATTGTTTGTAGTTTTAATTTAAAGCCAAACGGTTTTTCTACAAAAAAAAAAAGAAAGTACCAAAATAGATGCACTGCCCTACATACCTATGAACGAACATCATCAATATGCAACGCCTTTCATTCATTCATTTAAGAATTCATTAATTATTCATACACTACACTGGCCGTGCATTAATACCTGGGCACAGTTGTTAGAATAAATTTGTGGAAAAATTATAAAAATAAACAAAAAATAAAAAAAAAATAAATTAAGAAAGAAAATATTGAATAAACAAATCAATATGCATAGCAGTGTAGTATTTAATAATTTTATTGGGTGAGGGAGACAATAATTGCAGTGGGTATGGTAGCTAAGGAATCTTATAAGTTTTAAAGGAAAATGATTTTGAAAAGTAAAGGATTTTTTTCTGAATATTGGCCTGTATATGAAAGATACGAATAGTTTTTATTGTCTTTCTTTTAACAAAAGTTGAGAAATCAAACTAGAACTTTGTCATTTAAGTACATAATATAATTTGTCATTACAGCCCTGGCAAGATTATGACCTAGTTTATCACACCACTTATGTTATGGCGGGACCTACGGTTTAAAGTCAACTCCGAACGATAGATTTTTGAGAAACTTATAATGGAAATATTTATTTTAGTGTCAGAGTTTTTGCCAGAAATCTGCAGAGTTTTTGCCAGAAATCTGCTTTGATATCTAACCTGTGCTTTGAACTGCGGCCTCATGTCTAATAAGCCAGCATACTAGCTACTAGACCACGGCGACTTGGCATCGAAGTACCTGATATTAAAAGTATGCACTTGAATTCGAGCTAGTCGATTACTTTTGTTGCAAAATAACTTAAACTCTTACAGTCATCAAGCTAACTAAAGTTTTAAACCGTGAACAAAGATTGTCAGCAATGCATTGACTGTCATTAAGTTTATATTATTAGCCATTGCAAGTCTTTTAGTCAGGTTTACGTCATGGCTTCTTTTCAGTTCACTCATGTAGTGTGCGTTAATTTTATCCATTTGCAGTCCTACTGTTTAAAGTCCACTCGAAAAAACAGATTTTTGAAAAACTTTTCATGGCAATCTTATATTCGTCTCACTTTTCTCCCTTGTCACTTTTGATTGAATACAGCTGAGAGCAAGAAAACAAAAGAAATATTGTCACATTTTTACCTTTTAAAAACGTTTAAAATGTAAGCTCGTAGGTTAGGTTAGGTTAGGTTAGAGGATGTGTACTTGTCAATTAAGACAAGTAAAGTACCTGGAGGTCGAATTGACCCATTTTACAACGTCCCCTAATGTAAGCTCGTAGATTGCAAATGAAATAAAAATAAGTTTATGTTTAGATTATTATATATATATATATATCGTTATTATTCGCACAAATCTGTGTGTCCCTGTTAACAACTTGATGTAAACAACAACAATTGCTTTTCTTTGTTATTCCTCGGTTTACACCCTTCGCATAGACAATAACAATCACTAAGCAATTATACGACAGATTTTTGTAACGGAGATCTTCAAACTACGATTACTCTCTTCAAACGCACCGCGTCTTCAAAAAGATTGACTGAACTTCATTAAATCAGTCGCCTGCTTTTCCTTGCCTTTTATATGGCAAAGTAAACAGTCTGATGAATGTTCTTGAAGGCGAATGTTCGTGAGTTCGCCTTCTCGAAATTTCTTTAAATGTAAACATCGTTGTTTACAGTCATTATTCTACTTTGTGTATTTTGTTTACATTTATTCTTATAGTGTTGTTTGTGGATTTTTGTTTGCTTGTTTGCCATTTTTTTAATGCTGATGTTTGTTGTTGTATTTTTGTAGTTTTTGTTTATAATGTTAATGTTAAGCGATGTAAAAGCAAAACACCAATATCTTGATTTTTCATATTCGTAACAATATTGTGTTGTTCGAAATGCCTGAACTGTTGTACGAGTTCTTGTATAGTAAGCGAACAAATTTACTACCATCTAGACTACGACAACCACATGAATACATTCATACATTATTGGTCATTACAACCGCTTAGTCAGGATTACGATCTAGTTTCTCACGCCACTAATGTTCTGTGCGTAAATTTTTATACATGAATGGTGGGTCCTACCGTTTAAAGTGGACTCCGAACGACAGATTTTTGAGAAACTTTTTCATGGCAATTTTACTTACTTTCAAAGTATTTGCCAGAAGTCCGCAGAGAGGAAGTCGCCGAAGAAATTTTTTTCATATTTTCGTTTTAATGTCTGATCTAGAGTTTGAACTCGGGCTTTACGTCTAATAAGCCAACACACTACCTAATAGACCACGGCGACTTCATGACTACATGAATGAATGAACTTATTAAAATTGAAAAGAGTTTCCAGCTTCATATTCTTCCAATACTGGCTACCATTGCTCTTTGATGATAATAAAATGAATTACATTCTGTTCACCTTTAAGCTGCCAATGAAGGCTTCGCGTGAGTTATTGTTACCAACATCTACATCAATGGTGGCTCCATAGAACAATAATAAATTGAGCTTTAGCCGTCTTAATGGAACAACTTAAGGTTTAGAATAACATTTTCACCAACTACATGAATGACATTTATCCTCTTTCCTTAATCCAATATTGGATATTAAAATTTATAATAAAAAAAATTTCATTAAATTCCATGTTTTCATATATTTTAGATTACATGACTACAACTACAACTAGTACATGTGTATGTAGATTAAGAGTATTGGCAACATTTATTGTATTTACATACATACACAGTTACAACACGAATTTACATTTTTTCCTATCAGGAGGAATTATTTCTGTTTCTATTTTATGAATAACAACTACACACAGCAGAAATATAATAAAAAAAGACAACAAAAACAATAAATACAGAAAAATAAATGATAAACATGAACACACAAAAAAAAAAAAAAACAAATACAAAAACAGAAACTGAAAAAAAAGCAAAAGCAACTTTATAAAAAAAAAAGAAACAGAAAAACATGGTAAAATTATTTAAACTCATACAGCTATGTGTGCATGGATGTATGTGTCCGTGTATTTACAATACATATGTAGAAAATAGTAATACCCTACAAAAGAAAACAACAAAACAGCGAATTGAAATGAAAAAAAGGAACATAAAATAACCACACAAAGAGAAAAAAAAAATGAAAAACGATAAATTTAATAAATAAAATGAATTTCACTACAAATTTCTCTCTTTTTTTTGTTTTTCGTTAAAGGACACAAAAAAACCAACAACAAATAGAATAAATCAAGGAAAACATTAGTAAAGGGATAACCTTCTGAAGTAGACCGACAACTCTCTGGAGACTCTACAACTCTCTTAGTAGCCCTATGACTTCTCATATTTTACTCATGTAGTGTGCATTTATTTTATCCATCAATTTAACGTTGAATCCGATAAACAAATTTCTGAAAAATTGTTCATTGCAATTTTATTTTACTGCCAGAGTTTTTCTCACCGGACTAATGAGTGGAAGTCGCTTCAAGAAATACTTTTTTCATATTTCTTTATAATTGAGATGTCTGAGTTAGCACCTACGACGTGAATCGATCTGAACTTCACTAACTCAATCGCCTGTTTTGCCTTGCCTTTTATACGGCAGAGTAAACATGTTCTTGAAGGTGAATGTTCATGACTTAGCCTTCTCGGAATCCCTGCAAATGTAAACATCGTTGTTTACATTTATTCTTGTAGTGTTTGTTGTTGTATTTTTGTTTATTCGTTTACCATTTTTTCTGGTGTTTGTCTTTGTACTAAGCAGTACGATAATTTGTAAACAGGTGTGTTTACTTGCATTGTTTTGTTTTTGTAGCTATTGTTTATAATTTTCATTTTCGTAACAGTATACAATGCAGTACACAGGCCTTTAATTTAGAAAGTTATCGTCGAGTTTTTTGTTTCTGTAGTCGCCGTAGTCTAGTAAGTAGTGTGTTGGCTTATTAGACATGAGACCACGGATGAAACCTCAGGTCAGAGATCTCCAACAGAAACGAAATACGACAAAAATATTTCTTCGGCAACTTCGTCTCAGCAGATATCTGGCAAAATCATGAGAGTTAATAAAAAATTGCTATGAAAAGTTTTTGAAAAAAATCTGTCGTTCGGAATTGACTTTAAACTGTAGCACCAACCACTTTTGGATAAAATTAACACACACAACATCAGTGGTCTGACACAGTAGCTTAATTAGACCATTTCTAACTTTAGCTACAATAGTGTGGTGCATATCGATAGATAGAAAATGCATCATCAGAATAATTCAAAAGGTTCAAATGAGATGTTGGAACAAGTACTACGAAGAAAATAGCACCTATAATAGAATTGGAAACAATTATCTTCATTTAACCTGTACGTATTCGATATTAGGCAACTCTTTCAAAGCGTCACTTTCAAGCTATGAGTAAATAGATCAACCGGAGCCACATATCATATCATCAGAGAGTAGTCTGGACGGATTCACGTTTAACACGCAGTTATTCCACAGAATGCCTAAAATATCAACAGCAACCAATTCTAGCTCTCTGTCTTGGTTAAGCATATCGAAGACACAGATGCCCGTGGGAATTTGTAGCTCTAAGTATGGATATACGATTGATGATGAAGCGCAGGATCATTCTTGCCAACAGGTGCTACTATGGCCTCAATATGCAATTGAGTAGCAGAGACCTCTCTCGTACGACAAAACTAATACTCTACAAGATGCTCATCCTACCCGTGCTTCTTTATGGAGCAGAGGCATGAACTCTATTAAGCACTGATGCAGCAGCCTTGAGAGTATTCGAGAAAAAATTTCCATGTACGATTTTCGGTCCAGTGCGAATTGACGATGATTTCCACATCCGATCCAACAGTGATGTATGAGCTCTATGAGTTCCTCAGCGATATAGATGTTGTGCAGCATAGGAGGATGCTCCGCGCGATACGGGTATTTGATGCGGTAGTCGGCGAAGAGGATGACCTTGTTGCATTAAAAGGACTAAATCGGGGAAGCCGTGGTATCGATTGGAAGCAGAGGCGCCTGGAAGGATGTGTTAATCGAGTTGTTAAGGGCCAATTAGGTAAGTAAGTATTCAATTTACCTGAAAGCATTCAATTAAGCCATACTCTGTGAACCACTGACAATTCAACCTAGCCTTCAGAATGGATCGATCTACTGACCAATCGTTTTATTATAGCCGACGTTGTTTCTTAATTGTTTACGTGAAGAGCTTTCTATCAACAAAGAAACAATCTGGTGTTCTCAAATCTTTATTTCAAATGTTTTCCTCTTTTGGATCTCTAAATACTCTGTTTGCTACACCCTTTATGTTTGGAAAACAATACTAATTCGACTCACTAAGCCCACACCTATACAAAGTGTGTTAATACTCTTCTACTGTCTCTCACACACACACACACTAATTCCACTATTTTTAGTGTGTATGTAAGTGTACTTTGTTGGATTCTCTATATTATGGTTTGTCCTTGTCACATGGAAATTTATTATCCTTTTGTATTTACAACACGAGCTTTTATCGGATTAAACGCTAGGCAACAACAATAACAACACCAAAGAAAACAAAAGGAAAGGAAACTAAAAAAATACAAAAAAAGTAACAAAGAATTATACACACATGTACACACGTGTAGCATGATAAATATAAGAAGAAGCATAAACAATTTATTAAAATCATCTTTAACATGGACACACACACACACATAAGAACACAGTTATATTTTTACGCACATTGTTTTGTTATGCATTCAGTTACGGTTACCAGTCCTTAGATATGACCAGCCAAACAATACAACGGCCACAATTATTTCACTTCTTACCATTTGTGGCACCTTGATTACACTCACAGACAAGCCAAAAAGAGAAAAAAGAGTGTATTTATCCCTTATTAGCTGACAACATCATATCACAGGTGATTACTCTCACAAGTAACTTTAAAATGAAGCACTTCACAGCTCACATTAAAAGCTCCCACACGCTCTTTGCCTGATTGAATGACAACCACTACCCTAGCAACAGGGCGAGCTGAGTATACTTAGTCAAATGGTACGTCTAATCCGTTAAAGTAAGCGAATAATGCTGTTCAATGGAGTGAGCGAAGGAAAATATTCTTTTTTATATCAAAAAGGAACAAAAATTCTTTTCCGATAGTTTAAAAAGTATTTTTTGTTTGTTTTTATACTAAAGAAGTGAAAGAAATCATTTACATATGATGGGGGATTTCTTATTTAAGTTGTATGCTCATCAGGGGCAAAATACAGAAATATTTTCGATTTCGATGATTTCGACTGCCCGTGATTCAACCCTTGGCTCAGACAGCAACAAAACTAAATAAAAAAAATATTTCCTTGGCGACTTCCTCTCAGCAGTCTTCTGGCAAACACTCTGAGTAAGAAATAAAATTGCCATGAAAGTTTATTAAAAATCTGTCGTTCAGAATCGTCTTTAAACTGTAGGTACCTCTACCCACGATTAACATTAAACCACACAACATGGTTGATATGAGAAGCTAAGTCGTAAATGTGACTAAAGGCTTATAATGACCAATTAGATCAGCAAACGCTAGCATCATACACTGCTTAGCTATCATATGGTATTACTCCACAGAGTTCTCCATATCCTGGCAGCTTCTATTTGCAGCTATTGCTCGTATGGTCTGTATTAACGCCATGGCTTTTTGAATATGCTTCGCTATTCATTATTCTTATCATTTTCCAGTCCATTCTACTTTTTTTAACAGTAACATCATATGCAGTCGCCGAAGTCTAGTAGATAGTGCGTTGGCTTATTAGACGTGAGGCCACGATTCAAACCCCATGTCAGACATCTCCAGCAAAACAAAAATTCAAAACAAAAAATATTTCTTCGGCGACTTTTTGTCTGCAGATTTCTGGCTTAAACCCTGAGAGTAAAATAAAATTGCCATGAAAAGTTTCTCAGAAATCTGTCTTTCGGAATCGACTTTAAACTGTAGGTCCTGCCACTCATTTTTAAAATTAACACACACAACGTAAGTGACGTGAGAAACTAGGCCATAGTTCTGCCGGAGAGGTTGTAATGACCAACAATATAAAGGGTCCGCCAAATAACTTTTTTTTTTGAAAATGCTATAAAAAAAACAACTGAATATTTTCTCAAATTTCGTTTTTTATTTGAAAGTACAATCCTTTCGGTTAATAATGGAAAATAATTTCATTCAAATGGCTGCACCGGCTGGCCATGCAGTAGCCTACACGATCGGTCCAATTTTTAAGCACATTATCGGTTGTGTGCAGCTGTATTTCACCAATGGCTTCACGAATATTGTCCTTTAAAGCGTCAATTGTCTCTGCCTTGACGGCGAAACATTTATCTTTGACGGCACCCCACAAATAATAGTTCAACGTTGTCAAATCGCAGCTCCGAGGTGGCCAAACGACATCAGCTCTGTGGCTGATGATGCGATCTTCAAAAACAGGACGCAAAACATCGAGTGTAGCTTCGGCTGTGTGGCAGGTAGCGCCGTCCTGTTGAAACCAAATGTTGCCAATATCCTCCTCTTCAATTTTTGTGAACAAAAATTCGTTCAACATGGCCTGATAACGATCGCCATTGACTGTAACGGCCACTCCTTGCTCATTTTCGAAGAAAAATGGCCCAATTATGCCTCTGGACCAAAATCCGCACCAAACTGTTGCTCGTTTTGGGTGCGTCGGCTTTTCAATGTATACGTGCGGATTTTCTGTGCCCCAAATGCGACAATTTTGTTTGTTTACATACCCGCCAAGATCAAAATGAGCTTCATCTGAAAAGATGATTTTTTTTGCCAAAATCGGCATCTTCTGGTGTAGGCTACTGCATGGCCAGCCGGGGCAGCCATTTGAATGAAATTATTTTCCATTATTAACCGGAAGGATTGTACTTTCAAATAAAAAAATAAATTTGAGAATATATTCAGTAGTTTTTTTTAAAGCATTTTCAAAAAAAAAAGTTATTTGGCGGACCCTTTATAAGACAGACTGTTCAACTAAATTTCTAATCTTTTCATTATCGCCTTGGACGTCTGTTTCCAATATTTTGCTATGTTTTTTGGTTTTAAGCGATCCTTCTTCGTAAATGGCGAACGTTTCATAAAATATTTGGCAGTACAGGCAAATGATATTCACCATAATGACAGTTTTCTATTTTTAAACAAACATTCTTAATTTTCTCAAAAAAATTTCTAACGTGGTTGCGTTTCTACTTGGTTTCGAAATTCATAATTTAAAATCAATTCAATCGCACTGTATTTCTTATCCGTATTGTTGTTTACATTACATGGTACGTATGAGTAATAATGCTGCCAATAACCTTAATTTTATTACTCATACAACAGGGTGTACCACATACAAATATATTTGCTTTGCTTTGAGGAAATCTCTTCTCTTCATTACATGGAATTACTTAAATAACCTGCAAAATATTTATAAATTTTTTAGCCCCACGCTGCTATTGGACGGCCAAGTGGCAAAAGTTGTTCATACACCTTTAAATGTTTATCAAAAAGCCGACATTCGGAGTCGTCTGTAAACTGTAAGTCTCGTCATTTTTGGATAAAATTAACACAAATGTGCAGCCCTTGCGCTGACCTACTTCTTCCTCTTCCCTGATTTTGGTGGAACTTGGTCAGTACAGGGACTGCGTTCACCCGCGACATCACAACGGGCCGCTATGCGTGCTCAAGTGATTTTTGTGAAATCAGAGCTGCCACTCAGACCTAACCTAACCTAAAACACACAACATAAGTGGTGCGAGAAGCTAGGTTTTAATGCTGACTAAAGTATTGTAATGACCAATTATGTATGTCATGCACATATGTATGTAACATTATCTGATCTGTATTAATTACCAATAAAATATGGCCGCTTAGGCACAATTTCTTAAAAACCTCAGAGAAATCATCTGCTGGCCCATGAGATAATTTTTTCATCATCATTTAAACTCAAAAGGTAAAAGGTGCCGTATAGCCTTTAAGGCAATGGAGATTTCCAAGTTATGGACAATTTAGTTTAGAGTATGAATGTCGCTAAGGTTCCAGATCGAAAAACAATTTGGTCGTCTTCTCAATTAAGCACTTTGTGCTTAGCTTGGACAATCTTATAAATTGTGTTGGGTTATTTACCAGATTTAAACATTTTTTTTATTCTTTTAATTTCTGTTTGCTTTTATAAGGTTTTATGTAAATAAATACATTCCCTTTGTATGTATCCTTGTTGTCTGTGTTGACCATTTCAGGATAAATGTTAAAAAAAACGAATGGTTTTACAGAGAAAAAAACTTGATAATTTTTTTATTATTAAATGTTGTTGTTTTTCTTTTTAAGAAGAAATAATTAAACATCAAAAGAAAAAAAGAGAACAAAAAAAGGCAACATAACATGGCAACATAAAACAAAATGCTGAAAGGATATTTCAATTAAAACAACGTAGACAGAAAGGATGTAGACGGTCTAAGCAAAGACCTTTTCTAATGTAAACTTGGCAAACGCAAGAGTTTTCTTAGAAATACGTAAGAAACGCACTTTGACAAAAGGAAACATAAAGATGGCGAACTAGACTTTTCTGACTGTCATCGTCGGTTAATGCCAACATGGTTAACAAACTTTGTCTCTCTCTTTGTCAGTTACTAGCCTTTGAACTGGCGAACAGACACCGCCATTTGAATGCCAGGCCAGGATGTTTAAGTACTAGACAACCATTATGCTTACTTATTATGATTTTCTTAAAATACTTCAGAAGTTAACTTAAGAATGTCTAGAGTAAATGCTAAGCCAGCTAAACAACACTGCGTTTTGCAGCAGCTTAGATGTACACCACAATGAAAACTTCTACTACAACCACCAAATTTGCCAATGAAAAAAAGAAACAAACAGCAAAAACCATAATGCTTCATTAACTTAAACTTACAACAAAACGAATGAACAGAATAGCCAGACTATTGGCCAGACGAAGCGACGCCGTTGCATGTCTACCCCTTTAAAATGACTCTGCCAGTCTACCGTCTACCATTTACCAACAGAAGTGAAGTGTAATTACTGCGTGTGTAACCGAGCAAAAGTGTTGTACGAAATTATTAAAATAAATTTAAAAAACTGTCAGAATTTTTCGTTCTTCTTCTTCTTCTTTTTCATTTTTATTGCTTACTTCGTTTTAACGCATTTTGCGTTTTTAAGTGAATTTGTTTTCTTATTTTTTCTCTCTCTTTTATTTTCGAACAATAAAAAACAGCCATAAATTCCCCTCGTACCGAAAAATCTTTTTCGTTTTTTTTTTTTTTTTTTGGTTATCTTAACTTCCTGTATGCCAGAGTTTCCTTTTGCCCCGGTTTTGCAATTTAACCGAAAAATTAACTTCTTGAACCAACCAACCAACCAACGACATGATAAATTCCTTTAAAGACAGCAACAGTCGCTGTAAACAAATAATGAGACACGGCGTAGCATTTTGCCAACCAAAGGAGAGAGAGATAGAGAGGACAACTCAAACATGCACACACACACACACATGTATGCTGTTGCATGAACACAGTGTATTAACACAGTGGCAACGAAACAAAGTAACCAACTTATAACAAAAAATAACAAAAAAAAAAATCTTTTTAAAGAATTTGTCGACCTTGTTTTAAAAACACGCTACAGAATATGCAAGGCAAGGGAGGACATATAAACTGCATATGGGGTATAATGCAAAACGAAATCCTTTGATTTTACAAAATCTCTTAAAAAATTTTTTTCTTTGCAAATTCTTAAGTGCATAATAAAAGAAGTTTTTCTACAGGAAGTCCATGATAATTTTTTAAACGGCACTGAGAACACTGTTTTCGTATTCGAAGAAACCGTGATCATCGTCAAAAATTTGGTGAGGCGAACGAAGTTATTGCTGTGCTGGAGCCTAGGAAATTCCTTAACATTAGAAATGAAAAAGGAGTCGCTGTAGTCTAGCAGGTAGTGTGTTGGCTTATAAGACGAGGACCCGTGGTTCAGTATGAAAAATATTGTCATACCGTCTTCTGGTAAAAACTCTGCGGGTAAATAAAAAATTTCCATGAAAAGCTTCTCAAAAATCTCTGGTTCGGAATCAACTTTAAACTGTAAGTGCTGCTACTCATGTTTAGAAGTTAACACAACATAAGTGATGTGAGAAGCTAGGTTGTAATCCAGGCTGTAATGCCAGATTATAGCAGCAGACTAGACTAGAGCTGTTTAGACTAGACTTTGTTAGTTTAAAGCCTTATTATTGGAGTATTTGAAGAGCAATCAGGTAAAGGAGTGCAATTTCGAATACTATTCGAAAATCCCGCTAGATAGGGACAGATTTTTTCATAGAGAAAGTGAAAATTGATTGGATAGAAGGTTTTCTACATAAAGGGTGTTTTTACAGAGTTATAGAACTTTAAGTTGCAATAAAACAACGATGGATTATTCGATTGACATGAATTTTATTTATCCGAAAGATAATCTTGTGGCATTACATTTTAAATATGATTTCTGGCATATGACCGCCACGGCTGGCGCGGATGTAGTCCAATCTGGACGTCCAATTTTCGATGACTTTTTCCAACATTTGTGGCCGTATATCGGCAATAATACGGCGAATGTTGTCTTCCAAATGGTCAAGCGTTTGTGGCTTTACCGCATAGACCAATGAGTTTACATAGCCCCACAGAAAGTAGTCTAGCGGTGTGAAATCACAAGATCTTGGAGGCCAATTCACTGGTCCAAAACGTGATATTAGGCGGTCACCAAACGTGTCTTTCAATAAGTCGATTGTGGCACGATTGTTGAAACCACAACGATTTTGTCGACGATAAAATGGACGTAGTGCGCGCTATTTGCAAGCGTTGTTCAGGCGTGAGTCTATTCATGATGAATCGCCAAACCAAACTGAGAATAAATAACTTGATAGCTGTTAAATCGGTCGCCATCTTGAAAAGTAATGCCAACTTAAAGTTCTATACCTCTATAAAAAACACCCTTTACATACCTAATTGGTCATTACAACCCTTTAGTTAGGATTACGACCTAGTTTCTCACATCACTTATGTTGTGTGTATAAATTTTATTGAAAAGTGGCGAGACCCACAGTTTAAAATTGACTTCGAATGACAAATTTTTTTTGAGAAACTTTGAATGGCAATTTTTTATTTTGCACTCTGAGTTTTTGCCAGAAATTTGCTGAGAGAAAATGGCGGTGAAATATTTCCTCATATTTCGTTTTGTTGGATACTCGCGACTCGCGACTAATAAGCCAACACACTACTTATTACACTACGACGATTTTAACAGAAGGCTTTCTAACGGTACATTATTGCACGAGATGTCATCACAAGGCGTGAAGTTACTGGACATTACTGGTTGACAAGGACTATATATCCTTTATGGAGGCGGCAAAAAAAAAATGACACATTTTGATGATTGCATTGAAATGTCCCAAAACATAATTTCTTAAGATTACTTTGCATTAACAGGTCCTCCTAAAATATGTAGTTCATATGATTTTGTAAAGAATAGAAACGGAGTCTCAGAAAGCTAGTGATAGTTAAGATGGCCTCCGTGTCCTTCCCATCACTTCTCTCTTTTCGTACCTACTTTATTATCCCTCCATCTCTCTCCTTTAGGTCGTATTATAATGGGTCATTTTGAACTCTGAGTATTGTACTTGTTCCAATGACAAGTACACGCCCTCAAACCTAACCTAAGGCGGCCACTTGCAATGCAAAGTCATTGAGAAGCAAGCAAGATAAGATATTGTTACGCTTTTAACTTTTAAAAGCGTTTAAAATATGTACTCGTAGATTGCAAATAAAATAAAAATAAATTTGTGTTTAGTTTCTAAATAAAATTCTTTATTATTCCCACAATTCTATGTGCCACTGTTCATAACCTT
Organism: Sarcophaga subvicina; assembly: GCA_936449025.2. NCBI lineage: Eukaryota > Metazoa > Arthropoda > Insecta > Diptera > Sarcophagidae > Sarcophaga > Sarcophaga subvicina. Next base: position 12,393,540 of record OW388081.2, on the reverse strand, counting down.
ATGTAAACAACAACAATTGCTTTTCTTTGTTATTCCTCTGTTTACACCCTTTGCATAAACAAAAACAATTACTAGACAATTGTTCTACTGATCTTTGCAACGGAGATCTGCAAACCACGAGTACATTCTTCAAACACACCGCTTCTGCACACAAGACTGATTGAACTTCACTCACTAGGTCGCCTGCCTTGCCTTGCCTTTTATGTTTCAAAGGAAAGAGTCTAATGAATGTTCTTGAAGGCGAATGTTCATGACTTCGCCTTCTTGAAAGGAAAACATCGTTGTTTATATTTATTATGTTGTTGTTTGTGGATTTTTGTTTACTTGTTTACCATTATTTTTATGCTGTTGTTTGTTGTCGTATCAAAAAGTGCGATAATTCGTAAACAGGTTTTTTTAATGCATTGTTTTGTTTTTGTAGCTTTTGTTTATAATTTTAATGTTAAACGTTGTAAAAGCAATACACCAGTATCTAGATTTTCGTAACAATATCTGTAGGAAGCACTTCTCGAGGTCACGAATTATACATCTTACACGGCAACACACTGAATACGATTTTTTATTTGTTCAGTAGGGCATTATAAATTCGCTGTCATGCAAAAACACTAAAAAACAAGAAGCAAAACCAACAACAACAATTCATATATATTTTGTACAATAATTTTTGGTTAATGGTTTGATGATATGCAGGTTTAATATGTATGTATGTATGAATGGGAGTACACCATGTATGTGTATATGTACCCTACTCACATAATATATGTGTGCTAATGCAGAACCCGATAACCACAGCATATTTTTGCCATATTTACATACACATTTAAAACTATTGTTGTGCAGATTTATATACAGATATGTCAGTGTATGGCAGTGTATGTGTCTGGTGGTGTGTGATGGTGTGTTGGTATGTAGGGTTTATGCATATAAAATCATAAATCTTAATAAGCCACAAAACAAGTTCACATTAATTTTTTGTTATCATGCAAAACGCAACACTGACTTGCTTTCAACTTTTCTTGTGTTACACTCACTCACATACTGCTACGTAACTTCAGCAACCCACTTCTATACTTCTACACTTTCTTTCTTTCTTTCCATTTTTTATTTTTATTTTTCATTTATTTACGTCAGTTAGTTGTGGCGTACTTGTCCATGTGCCTGTGTATGTATGCGTGTGATAGCGTCTAAAAACCGTAATCATTACAAAGAGTAGAAAATGTAACAGCAGAAGAGATGAGTAGTGAAAAATATTTAGCCAGTGAGTCAAACCCAAACAAACACATACAAACAAACAAACGTTCAAACATTTTCGTTTTATTTTTTGTTTTTTCTTGTTCAGTTTATTTGAACTTACTTAACCTCACTTATGATGACGTTAAAGGTGTACGAACAACTTTTGCCATTTGCCTGTCCAATAGCAGTGTGAGATGAAAAATTTTTTTATAAATTTTTTGCAGGTTATTTAAGTAATTTCATGTAATAAAGAGAAGAGATTTCTTCAAAAGCAAAGAAAATTACTTGTATGTGGTACACTCTGTTGTATGAGAAATAAAATTGAGGTTAGTAGCAGCATTATTACTCATACGTACCATGTAATATAAACAATAATACGGATAATAAATACAAGCAATAAATACTGTGCGATGGAAATGGCGTTAAATTATGAATTTCGAAGACATTTTTGGGAAAACTGTAGTACCATATATTTTACGAATAAGGATCGCATAAAACCGAAAAATATTTCAAAATACTTTAAACAGACGACCAAGGCGATAATTTATGCCCGGATTATAATCAGTGCATGGAATGAATAGATTAGAAATGTAGTTGAACAGACTAGAAACTTTATGATATTAAGTCTGTCCTATATATTGTTGGTCATTACAACCCTTCATTCAGGTTTACGACATAGCTTCTCACACCACTTTGTGAAAAACTGCTCTTCTTCAGTAGAATTTTATTGAATTTTCTGTTGTACCAAGCTTTACAAGTGCTCTTCTATTACCTGTAATGTTACATACGTACATAATTAGTCATTGCAACGCTTCAGTCAGGATTACGACATAGCTTTTCACACCACTTATGTTGTGTGTGTTAATTTTATACATGAGTGGCGGGACCTACAGTTAAAAGTAGACTCCGAACGAATGATTTTTCCTAGAAATTTGCTGAGAGGAAATCGCGGGGAAATATTTCCTCATATTTCGTTTTGTTGGCGATGTCTGTCCTGGGCTTGGAACCATGGCCTCTCGTCTAATAAGCCAACACTCTACCAACTAGACAGCCGCAACTACTACTGTCTGTCCTGTACATCATCAGGCATGGCTAAAAGTATCGCTTCTGTTAGAGAAAGTATTGCTGGCGGCATGAATTTTTCGATTCAATGGCGGTTTCAACAATTGAGCCTATTCAAGGGTCATCATAACATATTTTGCATTTCGATTTTCACCATGTAAACTTCAATTCACGCCACAATTAAAACCCCCTAAGCATTCAGATATGCCCTATTCATTGGTAGAGCAATAGCCGTCAACATAAAAAATTGCAACTAGATGACTCTAGACTGTGAGAAATTCATTGCATTTGCAGAAAGTCAATGTAAGCTATGCATTTTGGTCTCGAGATGTCATTGATCTGTATTTTGTGAAAAATATCCCTGTAATTTTTTTTTTCAAATTTGTTTTTTTATTGTGAAGTACAATTGTTCCGGTTAGAAATGGAATATTATTTCATTGATATGGCTGCCGTGGTTAGCCTCACGGTACATCATTCGATCGGACGAATATTTGTGTACTTTTTCGAGTTTATGGGGTCGTATCTCGGCAGTGGCATCATGAATTTTGGCTTTCAAATGTTCAATTGTCTCTGATTTGTTGCCACAACACTTTTTTTTATCGGCACTCTACAGAAAATAGTCCAACTTTGTCAAATCGCAGCTTAGTGGCGGCCAATTGACATTACCATTTCGGCTAATTATACGGCCATCAAACCTTTGACACAATAAATCGATTGTGGCATGAGATGTGTAGCAGGTTGCACCATCCTGTTCAAATTAAACATCGTATACAGCAATACCATGAAGAGCGCGTATAAAAAAGTCGACTATCATGGTGCGATAGGCGTAATGGTTGCATCGTACTTATTTTCAAAGAAATATTGGCCAATGATTCCTCTGCTGCACAAGCCGCATCAAATAGTTACACGTAATGGGTGCATTAGCTATTGTAAGACCACGTGTGGATTTTCTGAGCCCCATATATCGTAATTTTGCTTATTAACGTACCCACCACGATGAAAATGAGCTTCATCCGAAAAAATAATTTTTTTCGGCAGAATCGACATCATAGCGCAGTTTTTCGTTTGCCCATCTGGCTTCAACTCTTGAACCAATTGAACACCTTTTTGCAAAATTCGATGTAAACTGATGCGTGAAATGTTCAATTCTTGAGAACGATGACTTTCAGCCACTGCTTCGATATTTTCGAGTGTACGCACTGTTTCACGAACTTTAGCAAAATACTTGCTTTTACCGGACACTGTTCTTCCTTCACTGCGACCAAATTTTGTACGACATTTTCTTTGTTTTGGAAATAAATTTCATTTAAATACCAACGCTGCTCAATCGTAAATCGGATCATTGCATATAGTGGAGATAATATACAAAATTTTGAAACAGAATAGAATGACATAAGTATTTTCAGATTCCAAATAACGGATGGTAAAAATTAAACCGATAAATAGCCCACCCAATACAAGCAAAATTTAAAAGTATTTGTTTTTACTAAGCTAGAGAGGAGAAACCCTCTAATGCCACAACAACAAAAATAAAACCAAGTTTCGACCTTCTGTTCCACTTGTGATTAGCTTGCTTATAAGTTTTGTATCTCTGCATAACAGAAGTATTATTTATGCGTTGCGGTGATCTTCGACTTAAAAATCACACTCTTTTACATAAATTTTGAAAATTTTCACAGTTTTTTTTCTTCTACATTTGCCTGTGCACAAATTGCCGTAAAATTCAGTTGCTCTATGATAATAACAAACGAACAAAATAAAAGCAAAACTTAAGTTAAAACCCAAATGAAATATTGACTAGAATAACCATATTAAGTATACGCCTCATGAAATTTTGTAACAACTACCAGCCAACAAACACACAACAGCAGAACTTAAAATGGATAAAAACACCAGCATCAAATAAATTATCAACAACAACAATAACAACAATATTAAAGGCAGATGAAATACAACCAATATATTGGATCTGTAGTAATACACATACAACAACAAGCCTTTAACATGACAAGGACACAACAATGAATCTTTTGAGACTAAAAGCGTAATGCCATCAATATTTTTCCTTTGAGTGTATGTATGTATGTCTGTACAAGTGTATGTCTCTATGTAGTAACGACCACTACCGTTAGCTGTAGTTTTCTCTTTTTTGTGTTTGTTTTTATTTTTATTCGCCTTGTGTTTGGGTTGTGGACGTAATTTCACACACAACTGGATTCAAAAAGGAGTAGAAGCGTTACTCGTTGACTACGTTGTTTTTCCATATTTTTTTTGGTCATAATTTTGTTTGTCTCAACGCTAAGCGAAAAATGCAAATTTTTCCTCCCACAAAAATTGAAGAAAAAAGCATAGAAACTCAAATAAAATAATAAAATGTAATAAAGTATGGTGAAATGAGGGGAAATGAAACTAAAATATGTATGTATGTCGGTTAACCCCTACTGTCTGATTACCTAGACCATAAAGTATTGTTTGCGGAAGTCACAACCAATGTGTATATCCTTTACATGTTGTTTTTGTCTCTTCATAGAATTTTTATTCTGCTTCGAATACTAAATGCCTTCAAGTGGGCACTGAAGCCTATTCTGAGTTTCGTCCAATGATTTCAATGTGCGAGAGATGAGGTTTGTTTGTCGATATTGATGTTGATATGGACCATAGAAGTAGTGCTTTTCCAAAATGTTTCAAAGAAAATGAATTACCTCATGCAAGTTACCATCAAACTTTAGAAGTATTTGCAACATTGTAAAGATTTAGTCAAGCAGCAGGATCTTTGATGTTTGATCATCACATAGTTTGCAGACGAGACTAAGGATTTAGACAATGTTTTTTATTGAAAATACTGCTGCAACGCATCAAAAAGAATACTCGGGAGAGGCTAGCTATTACGAGAATCTATATTGCAAGAAATTATACTCGAATTTCCATCACTTGGATCAAAGTTTTGCCTTTTGTGGGTACCAGAAGAATCGCATCTATTCAGAACAACTGCAATGGGCCTCCTATTAGAGTTGAATTGAGCACATCTTTCGATAGCATAGATTTTCGCTTGATATATGATCGCGAATTTTCTCATGTGCCTGGTAGGTTCCATTCTGGGTTTAAGAACTCCTGCTCATATTCCAAGACTCATTCTTGTACTTTCTGTATACCAGAGTTTCTCTTTTAAAAGATTATTCAGCATTCAGATTACTCCATTCATTGTTTCTACACATCGTTGAGAAGCACTTTCCAAAAGCATACAGCCTACTGGTTCTGTCCAGAAGATGGTTAAGGAATAAGTTGTCAGACAATAGATTCCTAAGATCTTCTAATGAATTTCATGTTAGACTTGCCTTCCATCAACCTAAACATAGTTTCCAAGGCTTTAGTCCATGTGCAGCTGACTTAAATCCAACAGAACTTCCAGCGCTGTTGTAAGACAGGTTGTCATTGCTCCAGTTATGCCACCACACTGCAATTCTACTGCAAATAATCGAACAGAGCTTCCAGCGCTTCCAGACAGGTTCTCTTTGCTCCTGTTATGCCATCACACTGCAACTCTACTGAAAATGAGGCACAGTTAATCACAATCGTTCACTGCTGTCATCTTACTCAATTGCTTACAAAATAGAAAGAAGCAGATTGAAGACATTGTTCAAATAGCAACTTTAAAGATCTACGAATTAGGTCGATAGGAACAGATCGGATTCCCTCTGGACTTAATTGATGCCCATGGGTTGTAATTAGAACAACACAACCTCACATAATGTGTTTATGAGTTTCATCTTCTTCTCGACAAAGGCGTTACTCCTTCTTAGTCGAGAGATGTAGCGTTTTGGTAAGATATTTCGGTTAGTAGAGTCCCAATAGGAAACCTACCATACAGCCGATGATTGCCTACCGGAATTTATAGAACCTTTCCCCATAGGAGACAATTGATTGCTTGGATTTGGGTCGTCCCGTAACCCTCAGAGACTGTTTCCATAGGTTTACACCTTTGAATTAAATTCTCTATTTAGCCTTAAAGGCTATATTCCTTCGCTTATCGGTTTTAGTTTCTTATTAAAAAAATTTTTCTTTGATACTCGCTGGCCTGATATTGAGAACGTTTCTTCCCTTGCACGCAGTACCTTAAAGTGCATACAAAGCAGCTCTTTTCAAGTGTTCCAAAGATCAGGGCATGCCCTCAAACTCCTTTGTCAGTATAGCGTACCAAATAAGAAAAAATACAAACAAAAACAAAAAAAAACTTTTTCAACTTTTATTATCATAGTAAAATGGTTAAAATATGGTTGCTCACTCATACTGCTTAACAATTTTCTCTGCCAACCCATACACACACACAGAGAGATGTGTAGCCAGCGAGAGGACAACATGAAAAGAAAAACAAGAGAAAACCTAAACGTCATATTATAAAATTGTGAGGGGGCTGAAAAAAAAGAAGAAAACGGGCAACAAAAATTAGGAAATATGGCACAACAACTACGACAACAACAAAAAAACTTTAGTTTAACAAAAAAATTTATAAATCTCTGCTCACACTTACACACACGCAAATATTTGGCATTTTGTATCCTAAACAAAGTCTACTTTCTGGCAACGGTCGGACATCCTTTTATAATAAAAAACCATAACATTTACTCACACACCAGCATATATGTTTACGAACATAGCTTTCGTATCTTTGTTACGCACACACATCGAAATATATACGCAAATATCATCACTTCTTTGTTCTTTTTTTTTATAGTTAACTTATACAAAAACTATCATCAAAATCATTTTGGCATGTGTTTTAAACTGTATGTGTGGGTGTGTATAAGTAAGTGAATGTTTATAAGTGTGGGTTTGGGTATAAAAAGATGTGTGAGTTTATAAATTTGAAACTTCACACTCTGCTGTCACGATGATTTAATAAAAATTAATAAAATTTTATAAATTTTGTGTGTGGGTATGTGTATAATGAAGGGTTAATTGATCAGTCGTTTAACTAATGGTTGCTGATCTAATTAAAGTTGAACAATTAAAAATTAATGAACTTTTTGATTCTATTACAAGAGAATCCCATATTTTATGTCTGTTTGTGGGTACTGCATACACATCATTTGGTTTTGGGCAACGAAACTGAATAGTAAGTGTGAGTGCAGCAATATGGTGGCTAAATGCTCTTTTCAGAGAAAGGACCATTCTGTGGTATATTGCATTCGAGCACTCGGTTTATTTGAGGTTAACTCTCGATCCTGGAACTATGTAGTTAAGGTCAAATCAGCAAAGAGGGAAATATAGGGTCAGCATATGCTGCATACCAGATCATATATACATAAATACATACAGAATTGATCATTACAGCCCTTTAGTCAGAATTACGGGACCTAGTTTCTCACACCACTAATGTTGTGTGCGTTAATTTTATACATGAGTGGTGGGGCCTACAGTTTAAAGTCGATTCCGAACGACAGATTTTTGAGAAATTTTTCATTGCAATTTTCGTTTACTCTCAGAATTTTTGCCAGAAATCTGTTGAAAGGAAGTCGCCCAAAAAATATTTCTTCATATTTCCTTTCGTTGGAAATGCCTGACCTGACCACCAGAAATAATTGCGTCTGATTCAATTGTAAGCGCTTCTTCTTCTTCTTCTCTTCTTCCCCATCAACGATTTTATTCATTGTAGACTGGTGACGGCCGGCGACAATACACGAATCCAACGGTATTAATTAAGAGTTTTTCATCAACTGGAGGACTTGCACTAGTCAGCACAGTCTCTGGAAAAAATTCCTCTAATATTTTTTTAAATCTCTTTGTGTGAATATACATTAGAGATTACACCACTACTGGAAAAGATAAAGAATTTCACTATCTTGGTAGCAAATTAATTTTAAATAGAAGCCTTGATAAAGATACGAATGTAAAACCCAAACAGGCATTTTTAAATATAAATACACAATTACAACGTTAAGCATGTCTTTATCCATGAATCTGAATACAGAATACGCTGGCAAGATCAATTTGTCTATGGGCTCAAGTCTCTGGATGATATTATTTCGAACATGAAGAATCTAGATACTGGTGCTTTGCTTTGCTTTTACATCTCTCAACATTAAAATTATAAACAAAAATACAACAACAATCATAATATCAGCATAAAAAGTGGTAAACAAGAATAAATGTAAACAAAATACACAAACAACAATAATGAAACAACGATGTTTACATTTATAGAGATCTCGAGAAGGCGAAGCCACGAACATTCGCCTTCAAGAACATTCATCAGACTGTTTTACTCTGTCATACGAAAGGCAAGGCAAAGCAGCCGAGTGAGTTAGTGAAGTCTTGTCAGTCTTGTGTGAAGACACGGTGCGTTTGAAGAGAGTAATCGTGGTTTGAAGATCTCCATTACAAAGATCTGTAGAACAATTGTCTAATAATTGTTATTGTTTATGCAAAGTGTGTAAACAGATGAATAAAAAAGAAGAGCAATTGTTGTTGCTTACATCAAGTTGTGAACAGTGGCACACAGAATTCTGCGAATAAGAATAAGAATTTTAATTAAAACTAAACAATTTTTATTTTATTTGCAAACTGTGAGCTCATATTTTAAACCTTTTTAAAATGTAAAAACTCAGCAATATTGTGAAATCGTTGGCAAACATAATAACAAACCAATTCACATATACGAGGGATGCAACCTTAAGCTAATACCCTTTAGTTTCTCACCTCTCCCATGTTGTGGATGGCGACCTACAGTTTAAAGTCGTCTTTGAAAGACAAATTTGTGGGAAACTCTTCGGGGAATTTTATTTTACTTTCAGAATTTTTGCTTGTAGATTGGTGGGAGGAAGTAACCTCCTTGAACTTGTTCGGTTCGAGAAGTCTAAGCCAATGGTTAAACCATAGGCTCTCGTCTAATAAGACAACATATTACTTATTGGACTACTACTCACTACGGCTAATGCTTGGTGAAATCAAAAGCCGGAAGTATTTTGACCATACACTGAGGAAACTGAAAGCAAATATTCCTCCCAGATATATGTGTGTGGACTTGTAAGCATAGATGATAATGAAGGCTTAGTATTATTACCGAAGAACCTTAGAAAACAAACCCTCGTACATTCACTTCAAATTTAGCCTTCATTTAAATTTACAACGAATTATCAATTATCCAGCAAGACAATAAATTTAAGTTATTTGCGATAAAAAAATATGAAAAATATGAGAGAAAAAAAGGAACATAAATTTACCCGCTAGTCTATTGCAAATAATACAATATTTCATATGCATTCGTCTAGATATGCAGAAATGCTTTTAAAAAATTTTTTTATGTTTTTTCTCTCAACTAAATTTGCAAAAAAAAAAAAATTGAAAAAAATGCTTGAAAACTATAGTTTTATGAACATATTCGGACATCCATAAATCATGTGAGGGATTTATAGTTACAAATACAAACATAGACAACGACACTGTAAGACTACAAAGAGATACATACGAGTTGTTGTATACTGTGAGGGTGTGTGTAGTAGATGCATGCGAATAGATATAAACTAACGTACAAATATGTACACACACATACTTGCATGTACATACATATGTAATCTACAGCAATGTAAAAAAGCAATAGTGGTAGGAATATTTAAATAAAATTAATATTATGGAAAGTGAGTGCTTTTATGACCCAAATTATCTGGCAAAACAACATATTTTATTTACATTCACACTTAACACGAACAACGATTGAGTGTATGTATGTATGTATGCCTGTATATGTGCATGTGTGAGAAGTCATTAGGACAGTTATTAAATAACTATAAAAGAGATTACATCTACACTTGTACACATACAAACACTTACACAAACACATACATCAACTTTTTGTATAATAAATCTACGAAGAGAAATAAAATTTACAGTTTTTCTATAGAGCCTCTCCTCTCTCTCTCACATACACAGATTTTGTGCTCTCCGCTTATGTTTTTTATTTAATGAATATTAAGACGTTGTGCATATTGTTTTTGGTTTTTCAAACTGGTTTTTCTCTCCTGAAAAAAACGAGAAAAAAAACGAACGTTTCTAATGGATTGTTGTCATGACACTTGGACGTGTGTGAAGTGAATTGTGTAATTTAAACAAACAATTAATCATAGCGAGCAGGAGAGAGAGAGAGAGAGGAACAAAAACAAAAAAAAAATACACCATTTTTTCTCTCCTCTATGCGGCATTATCAAAGTAGCAGTAGTAGTCAGCATTTGGTTTAACGTGGCAAAGTTAAATGTCAGCATGAAACAAAACAAAAAAGTTGGAATTTTTTTCTTTCTTTTGACTTTTTGGCATTTAATCTAAAGCGCAAAAATATTTTTATTTCGCACAAAAATATATTCTTCGGTAAATCCGTGTAGAAATCTATAAAGATAAGAGACCAAGCGATAAGCACAATTATATTACAGTGATAACTATGTCACGTAATTAATATGGTAGTTATGGTGTAATCGTAAGGTAGAAAGCATGTTAATGGCATGTATCGCAGCATGTCGTCAACTGATTAAAATGTTAGAGGAGTAGAATTGGAAATTCGTAAATATGCCATTGAACTTTGAACATTGAAAAGTTTTCAATGTTTTTAACATGAAAGATGCTTAGTCTAGTTAGCTAAATAGGTGGTGTGAATCAGAGCTTAGCAATGAATCGTTTTTCGCTACTCACAAGCAGTGATGAAATTTTGAATATAAGTGAGTCAACAATATTGAAATTTAGCTATGTACTCTGATTCATTCATACTCACTACAACGTTGATTTATAAGTACAGGTTGCAATCAGTAAGCGTACAACGTTGACATCAAACTCAAAGACATAGCAGCAGGCAGAGCAAACACACAACCTCCCGGTAAGTATTTTACTGTTTGTACGCGATTCATACATATTTTGTGATTCGTATATATGTTGAGTTATGGAGAGTCGAAATCAACAACATCAGGAGTGTTGTTAAGTATGAAGATGATGAGTACTTCAAACTTTGAATATGTAGTGTGTTGGCTTATCAAATACTGGCTTTATTTGACCTCCAGGCCAGACATCAAAACAAAAATACAAAGAGTATTTCTTCGGCGACTTCCTCTCAGCAGATTTCTGGCAAAAACTGCGAGAGTAAATAAAAATTGCCATGAAAAAATTCTCAGGAATCTGTCGTTTGGAGTCGACTTTAAACTGTAGGTCCCGCCACTCATATACAAAATTAATGCACCCAACATAAGTGGTGTGAGAAACTAGGTCGTAATCCGGACTGAAGTGTTGTAATGAACAATTATGTGTGTATGTATGTATGAATTCGTATAAGTATTAGAAATTATGATTATGATTCGATTCTACTCATCTTTTTGAATAGCTGTGGTACACTACGCAGCACCAATATGGGCATATGCGACAGATAATATAGATCCATAGCTGCTACGCCTATGCCGCTCAGTGTTTGATGAGTTAAATACCGTAATACCCATGAAAATGCCGAGAGAGGTCTAGGAGAAGGCACTTAGTTGGCTTTATGAAATCAGAGAAGCGATCATAATCTATTAGAGAATGGCAACATAGGTGGAATATGCATCAGAACAGTAGATGGATTAATGCTATCATACTTGGTGACTAAATTAGGGTGTGTTAGGTCATAGGTGTTTTCGGCAATACCAGCATTGATTTAAGCCGCCTAATAGTCGTGTTTGTTTGAAGTTCTCGGTTAAATTCGATACAGCGGACAATATAAATTTTGATTGCGAAAGTAAGGGAGTGTTTGTAGACCAGTAGCCGAAAAACTAATAAATGAGAAATGCCTTCTCGAATGTACCAATCGAGCGTACACGAGTCATCGTTGATAGAAAATACAGAGCGCTGTAGCAATTACACCTGCTACGACATTGACAGTTAGCCAGGCGGACGTAAAGGGTGTTTTTTTATAGAGGTATAGAACTTTAAGTTGGCATTACTTGTCAAGATGGCGACCGATTTAACAGCTGTCAAGTGATTTATTCTCAGTTTTTTCAGGAATTGCCAACCTGATGAATAGACTCACGCCTGAACAACGCTTGCAAATAGTGAAATTTTATTTCGAAAATAATGGTTCTGTGCGGAAAACGTATAGCGCACTACGTCCATTTTATCGTCGGCAAAATCGTCCATCAGAGCAGTTAATTCGATTAACCATGGAACGTTTTCGTACCACGTTTACTTTTATTGATAACTCGCATCCCCAGAGACGCTGTACGGTGAGTACAGAAGAAGCTATTGCTGCTGTAGAGCGTAGCATTGAGGAAGACCCGAATGAGTCCATCCGCCATCGTTACAGTCAATGGTGATCGGTATAGAGCCATGATTACTAACTTTTTCATTCCTGAATTGAATAACCATGATGTACAGGAGATGTGGTTTCAACAAGACTGCGCAACATGTCACACCGCTCGTGCCACAATAGATTTATTGAAAGACACGTTTGGTGACCGCCTAATTTCACGTTTTGGACCTGTGAATTGGCCTCCAAGATCTTGTGATTTAACACCGCTAGACTACTTTCTGTGGGGCTATGTAAAGTCATTGGTCTATGCGGTAAAGCCACAAACGCTTGACCATTTGGAAGACAACATTCGCCGTATTATTGCCGATATACGGCCACAAATGTTGGAAAAAGTCATCGAAAATTGGACGTCCAGATTGGACTACATCCGCGCCAGCCGTGGCGGTCATATGCCAGAAATCATATTTAAAATGTAATGCCACAAGATTATCTTTCGGATAAATAAAATTCATGTCAATCGAATAATCCATCGTTGTTTTATTGCAACTTAAAGTTCTATACCTCGTACAATGGAAACGGGCTCTGGACAGTCTCCTGACTTTATATTTCAGTGGTCTATAGAAGTTTCACACTAACTATGGCCTCATTGAAATCAAATATAAAAAAATCGCATCTACGAACAATGCCTTAAAACTGAGGCAGTCTTGTCTCTGTGTAGACAAGCCAACATATCCGCTCAGTTTCATAAAAGTGGTTGCGCTTCCAAATTCTTACAAGCCTTAGTATAAGTTGAGCTGAGACTATCTGAATGAAAACATATTGACGCCTCCGTTCTATAACATTCTAAGTCGAAAAAGCGTGTATTGAGTTATGAGCTCTCAAAGTTTTCACCAGACATACGACCATATGTATATTCTAAGGAAATTTTTCCCTATAACATCGGAACGGATCGGCGGATCTTAACCAAATTTTGACAGTATTTAAGTTAGAGAACGTAGAATTTAAAAATGCAAGAACATTAAAAACATGCTAAGTACACTTAGAACGTTATAGAATGGAGCCGTTGATATAGAGTTGTTAAAAGTGTATCCCGAATAGCTCGTGGGCCTATTTCTCAGAGGGCAAAGCATATTAGCTTTTACACTCTATTCTAAAACAAATGTAGTGGATTAGTATTTCCGTATTCTAGAGTGTTCTTGATGACAAGAAAAATTATCGCTGACTTAGGATTCAAGGTTAAGACCCAAAATTGTAAAAGAATTCAAAAGACTTCACAACTTTTGTTTGAAGACATTGCTGCTGCTTATTCGTATGGCCTAGAGTACACTAATCATGTCAAAACTATTATAATATCAGCGGTTATTACCAGCTCCAAAAATTTAAGAAGAAATCATTAAAAGCGGGACATTATCAATGAAGACTGTAACCTACAAAGAACTCAAATTTTCTTCAGAAGCGTTGCCAGTATTAGAAAATAGACTGACAGAACTTGTAAAGGAAATTTATGTGGAAACAGACATTTTGGTAGCGAAGCTTTTTTTTCAACCTAAAATGCAAGAAAAACGTTCACATTCAATGTGTGAGGACAACATTTTTCATTTAAAATTGTTGAAAAATATTTTTTCTTTTATTTTTTAGAATTTTTAAATACTTTGTTAGTGTAGTTTTATTTTTTCATTATTACGCTGCTGTTCACAACTCCCTTAGGGTAAATGAGAAAAGTTTAGTGTTGACCTCCTACGGCCAATGCCATTTTTAGCAACGAAACCGCCCTCATGGAGAAATGAGCAGAATATTGAATTCGTTGTCACACATTTTTTTTTAGAAAAATTTATTTAAAATTTGTTTTAATTTTTAAATATTTTTTTGAGTACAAGAATTGTAACAGAATTTATCAAAAATTACTTGACCGATTTCGATGAAATTTTGGGACAATGTTCGAGTGGTTTTAGCCCGAACTGGGATGTTTTTTATGTCGCCGTAGCCTAGTAGGCAGTGTGTTAACTTATTAGACGTATGGCCAGGGTTCAAATCCTTGGCCAGACATCTCCAGCAAAACGAAGTATGAGAAAATATTTCCACGGCGACTTCCGCTTAGCAGATTTCTGGCCAAAACCCTGAGAGTAAATAAAAAAATTGCCATGAAAAGTTTCTCAAAAATTTGTCGTTCGGAGTGGACTTTAAACTATGGCGGGACCCGCCACTCATCTGTAAAATTACCACACACAACATAAATTGTGTGAGAAGCGAGGTCGTAAGCCTGACTGAAAGGTTGTATGTATGTATGTATGCATTCTTAAAGGATCACCTAATTAAATAGAAGAAAATAAAATTCTATAAAAAAAGTCACAAAAGAAAGAAACGAAACATACTTCTGTATCTTGTATGAAATTGCTTGACTTCTTCCAATCCACACTGCTGAGCCGAGTTTCGTTATGGCATTGTATCACCATAAAAATTTTTTAATTGAAAGACCATATTGTGGACCAATAGCGACAGACATAATTCTGTTCCATCTTCTGTTCATGTTTTAAACCATCTTTGTAGCAACACGGCCATCTCACGGGCATCTGAACAATGGATCCGTTCGATCAAGAAAGTCGATCATAGTTATGCCAGGATTCCAGGACATGAGAAACAAGGAATAAGGCGGCTAAAGGAACCTCACTCCATATTTTGGATTCAGTAGAAAGGTCTGTAGTGAGGAAATATGAAAATGACACAATTACTATAAACCTGTATGAAAAAAATTTGAGGACAGCTTTGGTGGTACTTACGATCACTATGACCGTGGTAATCACATGTGCGTACTAGGAAGATCTGATGCCTATAGATTCTACAGTGAGAAGCGAAATCAAAGTCCTTGATTCCTAACTGTGTACCGCTGGAACGTATGCATCAACTACAGTGTTATAAGCCTTCTCCCTACCATATACAAGGCTCTTACGAGCGTATTGTGTAAAGAACTGAAGCCTTTCATTAGACCTTCACATTACGTCGAATCCTGGAGAAGACCCATGAAGAACAAGTCGACATACAGCATCTTTTTGTCAACTACAAGGCAGCCTACGATAGCCCCAGGAATTGTGTAAACAACTGAAGCCACACGTCAGACCTAGTAGGTCTACCATCGACTTCACATTACATTAAATTCTGGAGAAGACCCATGAATTTTTGTTAACTACAAGGTAGCCTACGATAGCCTCAGGAATAGTGTAAACAACTGAAGGCACTCGTCAGATCTAGTAGGTCCTCAATCGAGTTCACATTATGTCGAACTCTGGAGAAAACCCATGAAGAACAAGTCGACACACATCATCTTTTTGTCCCATAAGGAATCGCGTTTTTGCCGCAATGTCTGAATTCGATATTCCTGCGAAGCTGATAAAGATATGCAGAATGACATTTAGGAAATATACTGACTTTTTGAATATCCTTGAAACATTTGATCGAGCTAATAGGGGTTGTGCTGAGAAATAAACAAAATTTATTTCAAAATTTCTCATGATTTCTGTTGATTTTTTCTAGAATTTCAAAGCTTTTCTAATTACATTCCGTTTGTTGACATTTTTCATCTTTTTCTGAATAATTTATTGTTTAATTACGTTAAACATTTAAATAAGAACTCCAAGAATGTTTGTTTAACCATAAAACGAAAATTTTTTTTTTGGTTTTTTTTTGTTAAACATGCACTCAGAGGCATGCAACCAGAATTTTTTTTTTAACTTCGTTTGTACATTTTCCTCTTGCTGCTGCGGAGCATACGTTACGGTAGATAGAAAGAGTTTTCAAAAAAGTTTTCTCTTTGGGGATTTTTTTTATTTGTATTCTCCCTATGAATAGTACAACTACCAGGGTATTATTTAAATAAAAGAGAAAATAAAACGAAATTTTTTATTCCCAATTTCATTGAGCCAAGCATTTTAAGAAAAACTAAAAGAAACAAAACAAAACCCGTCAATATGGTTGTGTACAGTTTAGAACAATTTTTTCCTTTAAACTTCATACAGCAGTTATTGATTACCTTATGTTATCTGTATTTGGGGGGAAAGAACCCCAGCAATATTTTCCTTTTGTCTATAAAACATGCTGATATAATGGCTGCTTAATGACTGCCACAAGGAAAAAAAGAATAAATTTTGAAATGTTTGTATTTTGTTTATGTTGTTTGTATTGTTGTTGTTGTTTTTGTTGTTTTTTGTAATTTGTTAGTAGAGTTAAAAAGTTAATAAACAAATTAAGTTTCATAACAAAATAAATTGCTTAACAATTGTTAAGCGAGTAAACATTATCACGCTATGCAAAGAGAATTATTGTTTGCCGTTCTGCTTATAAATGATAAACGAAACGTCAGAATAATTGGAGTTTTGAAACTGACAATAGAAAAGGGTTACATAAGAAGAAGGCAAGAAAGTAATGTGGTTTCTTACATGTCAAGGTCAAATAATTAACTCAATCGACCGATAGTAGAAACAGTCTGACAGAGAAGTAAAAAATTATCACAAAATATTCGTATGTTAATGGGCAAAAGATGCCAATGTTTGTCGTGCAAAAAAATGGCGCCTTAAAGAACAATCTCTTCTCAAAATGCATTGATCCAAGTCTTTTCAAACAAGGGAGAAGCGATTTACAGCATATGTATATTAAACGGCTTAGACCGAAAGGCATATGAACACCGCTTAGCAGTAAAAGACCTTTTAACAGTTGAAGACCTCTCACTCGCAAATAGTTTCACTGAGTGATTTACAGCCACTACTTCAGCCAGAAACACAAAACAGTTGCCAAGTGATATGGTGATATAGCCTAATATGAAATTCTCGGAGAAAGTTTCAAAAACAATCTTACTTTCAAATTAAGAATTATCCATGTAAACCTTCCGCCGTCCTTGCTTGGAACTCCAGTGTACAATATACTATCAACCCAAGGCTAAGACGTGGTCTTGTCAATTTCATCCAGAGTCTGGGGATCTTTAGACAGAATAAAGAAAGGAGTGCCCAGAGAAATAGAATTGGGACAGGGCATTAAGCATTGCAGCATGTATGGACATGCATTATTTGCCAGTTATCTAGATGACTGCCAATTACAAAGAGGAGGAGATCATTGTAGCAACTGTGTGCAATGCGCCAATAACTTTTATCGAAAATTTCTTTATTTTATCAGGATTTTTATGTTTTATCAAGGAGTCTCATGATGTAAGTTTTATAAGCGGCAGTCCACATGGTGACAACTACATAAATAGTAGGCTTGAACAGCATTCAATAAATCCATGAACCGCTTTAGGAGCTAGTTTCCACCTTGCATTTGGGAAAAGATGCAGTAAGGAGAACAAGCAGATAGAAAAGATTATGAACTTTTTATTGTAAATCTTTTTAAAATGCGGGAAACAGCAAGCAATCCTTTGAGTAAGAGTTTTCCATACACATCAAAAGTATTGTTACGAAAGGGAAAAATCTAGATACTGGTGTTTTGCTATTACATCGCAAGTAAACAAACTTGTTTACAAATTATTGTACTACTTAATATAACAGCATATACCAGCATAAAAAATGGTAAACAAGTAAACAAAAATATGCCAGCAACACTAAAACAGTAAACCTAAACAATGATAGAGATTTCGAGAGTGCGAAGTCATGAACGTTCACCTTCAAGAACATTCATTAGACTGTTTACCCTGCCATATAAAAGGCAAGGCAAAGCAGGCAAGTGAGTGAGCGAAGTTCACGTAGTATTGCGCAAGGACGCGGTGCGTTTAAAAAGTGTAATCGTGGTTTGAAAATCTCCGTTACAAAGATCTGTCGAATAATTGCCTAGTAATTGTAACTGTTTATGCAAAGATATAAACAGAGGAATAACAAACAAAGCAATTGTTGTCGTTTACATCAAGTTGTGAACAGTGGCATACAGAATTGTGCGAATAATAAAGAATTTTAATTAAAACTAAACACAAATTTATTTTTATCTTTTATTTCACTTTGAAAGGACTTTCAGCAAATTTCATTAACCATTTAGAGGTCGCCGTAGTCTAGTAGGTAGTGTGTTGGCTTATTAGACGAAAAAGCCAGGGTTCGAGCCCCAGGCCAGACATCAAAATAAAATACAAAAAGTATTTCTTCGGCGACTTCCTCTCAGCAGATTTCTGACAAAAACTCTGAGAGTAAATAAAAATGCCATGAAAAGTTTCTCAAAAATCTGTCGTTCGGAGTCGACTTTAAACTGTAGGTCCCGCCACTCAAGTATAAAATTAACACACACAACATAAGTGGTGTGAGAAACTAGGTCGTACTCCTGACTGAAAGGTTGTAATGACCAATTATGTACGTATGTATTTAGACAAAACCCTGTCGTAGGTAAAAAAAAAACTCATGCCGGTGTTTTGCTTTAAACGGATATAAAAAAAATTTCATTTTGAAACTTAGAAACGTACACGCTTATTTGTATTTAAATTTGATATTTTATTAAAAAAAAAAAAAAGAACTCATAATTTACTTTATTTATTTGACATTGCCCTGGGGACATTAGAATGTAACAAATCCATGTAAAATTTTTTGCAACTCAATACAAAAGGTATGTATTCTTTTAGAATTTTTTTTTATTACAAACTAAACAAGAGATGGCCTTTGAATATGAAATTTTGGTTGCAAAAATATTGATTAACAGCTGCATATCACACATTGTGATCATACATACTCTCCCCCCAAAACTTTCTATGCATTAAACTCAACTGTATTTTGTATAGATTTCTACAAATATTTTTACCTCAAGGCTAAAAACACTTACCCTCACATAAACTCACTAACATTTGCTAACATTTAATAGATTATATTATCGTTGTTGGTATTTACATATTTGCATAGGGTTTTAGTGGTTTTTCCTGTATGCCGTCACAATGGCGTCTACTTTTAACTGTGGTTGTCATATTCTCTACCCCCCTCCACTCACTGTGTATTTCTTTTTAGAATGTAACAGAATTTGAATACATTTGAATGGAATATGTGTGTATGCATATGTGTATGTATATATTTCTATTTGTGTTTTGTTTTGTATACGAAATTTATTATGAAATTTATTTATTTTTTTTATTTATTTTTATCATGGTTTTCTTATTTGCTTTTCTCGTTATTTTTGTTACAAAAAAAAAGGAAAGAAAGAAAATATTTATTTAACTCAAGTGATTTATAACAGATTAACAACAAAAACATTGGGCCCATCAAACAACTCAATTTGAAAATGCCAAACAAAAATTGTCTTTTTGTCTCTTTATCTCTTTCTCTCCTCTCTCTCTCTCCCTCTCTTCTTCTCTTCTTCTCTTCTTGTTATTATATTTGATTTATATTTTGTTGTGTTACAATTCTCATTTCGTAGGCAAAAGCCAATTTTTGAAAGTTTTTTCTTTGTTTTCAATAAAAAGTTTTTTATTTGACATTGCCTACTTTTAGGTGTATTCCAAAAGAAATTTAATCTCTATATATTTCCTTCAAAAAAAAGTATATTTTCATTATTATTTATAATTAAAGTTTCAAATCTCATGTTCTAATAATGCCTGCAAATGTTTTTCATTCATTTTATAAATTGTTTTAGTTAACAAAGTAAAGGAAGATTGAATTTCAATATTCTATAAATCATTTTGTTTGGATTTGTTTTGATAAATTGCCTAAAGACAGGCGCAACTTTAAAATTGTAGATACAAAGCATAGAGACAGGCGTTACTTTAAAATTGTAGATAAAAAGCCTATAGTAAGGCGCAACTTAAAATTTTTAGATAAAAATGGCGGCACTGAATACAAGAAAGTTTTTTAAAAATATGGAAATAATGTTTTGCAGACTTCAACAGCGTATGTTTCAAACACATAAGCAAATTCTGACAAATTCTTGTTTGGCATGGTGCAAGTTAGAAAGCAAACAAATTCAGTTTCAAAAAATTAAAAAGCTTTCCATCTAGAAGTCCTCTAAAGTCATAATTCGTCTCGAGTTATGTATATGTGACAATACAACACGGCCCAGGACTACTATTGAGCTGAGCTCTTTTTATTTGATTCATATCTAATGGCATATAGAAACGTATAGAAATCCTTTTATCTTGAAAAACTTGCATAATTATAGAACCTCTTTAGAAATATTATTCTGAAGTGTGTGAAAATGAAATGCGGTTGTATAGTAGGCAATGCGTTGATTTATTAGAAGTGAGGCCACGGTTCAAACCCCAGGCCAGATATCTTTAACAAAACGATATATGAAAAACTTTTTTCGGCGACTTACTCTCAGCAGGTTTTTCGAATCTGTCGTTCGAAGTCGACATTAAACTGTAGATCCCGCCACTCATGTATAAAATTAACGCTCATAACACAAGTGAAGTGTGAAGCTAGGGTCCTAAGCATAACTGAAGGGTTGTAATGACCAATTATGTACCAATAATAGTGAAAATTGAAGAGGCATTGCTTTATTGATCACTGTCGACAAAATTTTAAAATTTTAAGTAAAATTTCTAGAGAGGCTTTAACCCATTGAATTAAAACGAAGAGCTTCTGCCTAGTCGCGACTGCGTATCGTAATCGAACGGCCTTACCAATGTTGTACTCCATTTTACATTCTGTTCATAGAAAGATTAAAAAATGATTACAGATATATACGACAACGTGGAAATAGCCATAATACAGAGTGGCTGATATATAATGCAACAAAGTAAAGCGCTATAATTTTTTAATCTTTTTTTTTTAATTTTATTGTTCAAAAGCAAAAAATGTTGGAAATAACATCAAATTTTAGAATCAGTTTAGATTTGTTCGAATTGGCCACCTTTGGTACGAATTATCGCCTTCAAACGGCCGACAAAGCCATCATAGGCTGCACGAAAGTGGCTCTGCGGTATTTTGGCCCATTCCCGGCGAAGCGACGTCTTGTGATGATCGACACTTTGGTATTTTTTTAGTGAGAATCTTAGTTTCCAAAATGCCCCAGGCGCAAAAGTCCCACGGATTGAGATCCGGAGATTTTGGTGGCTATTGTGCGGTAGAAATGAAGCGAGGAACATGCCCAGGGCTTCAATACTGTCTTTAAGACATTTTCCCGATAAGATTCGGCATTTATTTTGACCCCATGGTCGATGAATACGAGCGGGGAGCGACCATCGGCCGTTACGGCGGCCCACACCATTACCATCAGCGGCGCTTGAGTTCTGCTGGCCAATCGCAGGTGTAAATTTTCAGCTTACCTCTTTGGCAAGTAAACCCGATCTTTTTGTTTGTTCATAAACTGCTCAATTTGGAATGGCTTCTCATCGGAGAAAACCAAATTTGGTATGTAGCCACTTTCGTGCAAGCGAAGTAACTCCTTGGCTCTTTCCAGTCTAATTTTTTTTTGTTCATCGGTTGCACTTTTTGGAACTTCAATGGCTTTAGTCCAACCTCATTTTTAAATATGTGTTGCATCCGTTCTCGCGATATGTTCAGCTCACGAGCAATTTTTTACCACTGCGGCGTGGATTTCGATCAAATCTGGCCTTCACTTTTCGGATCATTTCTGGTTGTTACCGGTTTTTTTCGTCCACTTTTTGGACGCGATGCAACACTGCCAGTATCACGGTAACGAGCAATGGTACGAGAAACAAAAGATTTATTCACATATAAATGCTGGAGGGCTCTAACGATAGCCACCTGTGGTTTTCCAGCCAAATATAAAGCAATCACACTATGACGCTTGAATTCCATCACGAATAACTTTTTTTCTGAATGCAATAGATCAAAATGCTTTTGTAAGCTTGTAAATAATAAAATGAACTGTCACTGGAATAAATCTGTCAACTGTCAGACGAGCGGTTTACAAATGATAACAACCTGAAATTGGTTGCAATATATATCAGCCACCCTGTATATAAGACTATTCTCATCATCCCCTCCATAATTACATCTAAAGTGAGCTTGAATTGCCCGCACTCCTTGTTTCTAGATGAAATATAGATCGAAGTAGCTTTTAATGAAAGAGGAGTTATTTGGAGGCTTAACACACAAATCGAAGATGAAAAACTGCTCTCTCATGTTTCATAATATTACCTCACCACTGGGTGGTCAGTTTGAAGAGGTGAGTATTTGAACAATTTAGACAATGCGACCTATAAAACAGATATACAGGTTTATATAGACCGAAGACCAAAGAACTAAATCGCAAGACTAGATCTGACTTTGGGGATTGAATTGTCGTATACAAATATCCTACTACATCGAGAACAACAAAAATTAAAACTTTCAACGTCTGCGTAAAATCAACACTCCATTAACGAAGTGAAACGTGGTTAACAAATATCGACATAAAACAGCAATTATAAGTATTTTTTAATAAGTTACGAAGAATTATGCATCCCCTATGCTTATTCATGCTCCATTCAAATCGAACACGTGTAGCGGATATCAAATTTGATGCCGTTGCAGGCGAAAAATCTGCAGAAGGAACTGGAACATGACAAAATTTGTAGAACAGAGAACAACTGGATTCTACCATAAGGCAGTCGTCATCTGGGTAAATCATGTAGAACTGGAAAGCGATCAACTGTGGAATATTTTTCATATCTCGTTTTGTTCGCAATGTCTGAACTGGTGTTTGAAACACACTACCTACTAGACTACGGCGACTTGATCAACAGAATTATCGTGACATAAAACAATCATACGTGGCCTAAAAGTTAAGTTTAATTAAATTAAAATTTAATTTTAATTAATTTAGGTGCTAAATTTGATGTTCACAAGAGGAATAATAAACAAGAAAAATAAACATGGAAATCATTTCAGTAATTATTGTATACGGCATGACATAATTTTTTTTTTGGTTTGCCTTTAAAGTTCAACAATTTTTGTTGACCAAGCCAAATTCATAAGGATTTAAAATATTATTTTATAATAAATAATGAATTATAGAATTTGTGTTTATTTTATTTTTTTATTTTTTTTTTCTATTGAAATCCAAATCGATTTTATAAAATATTTGCTGTTTTACGTGTTGATGAAGAGAAGGGTGCCGGCAGCAGTTTATTACCACACATCCATTTTGAATGAAGTTCATGAGAATTATGATTTGAAAAATTGAAATGAAATTTATTAAATAAACTTTTGCATGCCTAAACACAAACAGTTTTTTACAACAATTTAATTATTTTTTAGTTTTCCAAATTTGTTATTCAATATTTCATTATTATTTTTATTTTTTATTTTCATATTTTTGCAGTTGTGTTATGCTGTCTGTCTGTCTGTATAACTATGCCACAGAATATTTGTTGGTTTTTCTCTTCTTCAAATATTTATTTTTTTTTAGTTATTGAACACAAATAATATTTGGGGAGAAAATATTAGAAACTGAAATAAAATATTTTATTTCAATTCATATATTTTTTCTCTTTTTCATTTTTCTGCACTAATTCAATAGAAAATCCTTTTTAACCAAAAAAAGTGAAGAAAAAAAATAGAGAAAATTATTCTCTCTCTCTCTCTCAAACATACACACACGTATTTTGGTTATTTGAATTCCGTTAGCAATGCCAGCCATAAATATGTTTAAGTCGGTTGGAGTTCGGTTTTTTTAATTTTTTTACTGTTTTATGCTGTTGTAGTTGTATTTGTGTTGATTTCTAAACTAATAAATTTAAAAGAAATTAAATAAAAAAGAGACAAAGAAAAAGCGACAGAGAGAGAGAGAGAGAAAGTGACAAATTTGAGAGAGCTTATGGATAAAAATAACCCATTATTTGCCTGAATTGTTAAATGTTCGGTTTTTGTGTTTCTTTTTTTTATTCTGATAAATGTTAACACATTTGTATGCTATTTATAAATGTATTGGAATGTGTTTTTGTATGGCCAAAGGGGTCATAAAAAAAGGGTGACCAGATATTGCTTAAAACTCAGGGTAAAAATTTTAATATTTTTTCATAAGAAGCTTCCGTTTTCTTTACTTTGAATCCTTTTAAGAAACAAAAGAGCTTAATAAAACAAATAGGTTTTATTAGTAGTCGCTGTAGCCTACTAGGTAGTGTGCCGGCTTATTAGATATAAGGTCACGGTTCAACCTGATCTGGGGCAGACATCAAAACGAAAATATGAAAAAATATTTCCTCGGCGACTGCATGTCAGCAGATTTCTGGCGAAAACTCTGAGAGTAAATGAGGAGTCGACTTTAAACTATAGCTCCCGTCGCTTATGGATAAAATAAACACACACAACATTGGTGGTGTGAGAAACTAGGTCCATAATCCTGACTGAAGGGTTGTAATGACCAATTATGTCATGTATGTTTTCTTGCATTCTTCGGGAAGCGAAGTGTCGTAGTAGTAAGACGGCAAGATAATGCTTGTCTTGTATTAACTGCATGGAAAACTGGTGTGGTTTTCTGATAAGTGTTCACATATGATTATTTCACAGGAGGTTATGAAACACCTGAGCGTGCTGTTTGATGTGTGACTAAGCTGTAAATAAGATTTTGCAACAGCTGATATTAAGACATGAGAACATAAATAGTGAGATCGTGAGTTTAATGTTGAGTATTGGAAAGAATCAATAGTTTTCGACTCGATAATAGTTTACGCAGCACCATATGCCAACAAATTCACTGTATACGCTAAATAATATTGTTACGAAAATAAAAAATCATGATACTGGTGTTTTGCTTTTACATCGCTTAACATTAAAATTATAAAAAAGCTACAAAAACAAAACAATGCAGTAAACCAACTTGTTCAAAAATTATCGTTCTGCTTAATATAACAACAAATACCACCATGTAAAAAATGGTAAACAAGTAAACAAAAATCCACAAACAACACTACAATCATAAATGTAAACAACGATGTTTACGTTTATAAAGATTTCGAGAAGACGAAATCAAGCACATTCGCCTTCAAGAACATTCATCAGACTGTTTACTTTGCCATATAAAAAGCAAGGCAAGGCAGGCGAGTGAGTTAGTAAAAGTTCAGACAGTCTTGTGTGAAGACACTGTGTGTTTGAAGAGAGTAATCGTGGTTTGAAGATCTCCGTTACAAAGATCCATCGAATAATTGTCTAGTAATTGTTATTGTTTATGCAAAGGGTATAAACAAAGAAATAACAAACAAAGCAATAGTTGTTGTTTACACAAAGCTGTGAACAGTAGCAAACAGAATTGTGCGAATAATACATACATAATTGGCCATTAAAACCCTTCAGTCAGGATTACGACCTAGCTTATCACACCACTCATGTTGTGTGCTTTAATTTTATACGTGAGTGGCGGGACGGACCTACAGTTTAACGTCGACTCCGAACGACAGATTTTTGAGAAACTTTTTCATGGCAGGTTTATTTATTCTCAGAGTTTTTGCCAGAAATCTGCTGAGAGGAAGTCGCCGAAGAAATATTTTTTTTTCATATTTCATTTCTTTGATGTCTGACCTGGGATACGAACCTGGGATTTACGTCTAATAAGCCAACACACTACCTACTAGACTGCGGCGACTTAGATAATAAAGTAGTAAACTCAAAATCATTATTATTTTATTTGTAATCCACGAGCTCATATTTTAAACGTTTTTAAAAGGTAAAAACGTAACAATATTATACCACGTCTGGTCACTTTATTTTCTAGCCCCAATACCAGCTTCATAAACCAACAAAAACAATTTGTTCCCTTTTAATAAAAAAAATATTCATTCAAAATTGTTTATTAATATTTGAATTTCAAAGATATTCAAATATTTCTGCTGTGTATGTATGTTTTGGTTGGTTTATATTAACATTGGTATTGGATGTGTGTGTGTGTGTGTGGTGTTAAAAACAAAAATTCCTTTACTTTTTTTTCTTGTTTTCTTTAATCAAACAAACTCCTGTATTTCACCCGCAATTCCCAACAACGAAATTCAAATATTTTGAATTTGATGGAACATGTTGTTGTTGTTGCGGCTGGTTTTTCTGTTTCTTTATTTGATTGTTTTATGCTGGTATTGTTGGTGTGTGTGTACGTGTGCTATTTTTAGGTTTCTGGTATAAATTTGTTCAGGGATGATGTTTTTCTTTTGCTTTTATGGCACTTTTTCTGGGTGAGTTTGACAGTGAATCACTGTAAATATGCGAATTTAGCAAATGCGAACTCATAAAATTTGTTCGCGTATCAATTAATTACAATTTGATTTGGTTCTTGTTGTTGTTGTTTGTTTGTTTGTTTTCAGGAATTTGATTGTGTCAAGTTGTTCTAGGGTTTTTGTTTGTTTTTTTCCTCTGGAAAACTTTTATTTTTATTTCGTAGATTTAAGGAATGTTTTGATAAAATTTTTTCTGTTTTGTTTTTAATGAAAAAAATGTTTGGTTGTTATTATTACCTACTGGCCAACAACTTGTGTAATATTTGTTTATTTTTATAATAAATTTTAAAACAAATATCCCCTTAGGCCTTAAAATGCGGCCAAAGGTACAACCAACAACAATAACAACAAATCATTTTCATGAATTTTACCAAAGGCAAGTAATCAACAGTGGAGGAAAAAAGAAGAAACATTTTTCATAAAAGGTAGGGGGATGGCCTATGAGTGGTACTGTTACTGGAGCTGGGCACACGGATCGCTAAAACAAATAATATTGTGTAGGTTGTTGGCACTTTTGTTTAAATTTCCACTTCAATAATTATAATTCGAGTTGTTAGGGAATGACAAAAAATAATCAAAAACCTCAAACGAAATCTAAGAAATAAAACAAAAATAATAAGAAACACAGAAACGAATTGAAATAATTTGTTATAATACCCTGAAGTGTAAATAAATAAATGAACAAAAAGAAAATAGAAAATATAGGAAGAAAAAAAAGGCAGCCAAAAATAAATTGAATGTAGATTTTTATGACTCTTAAATTTCCGGCCTGAGAAATAACACAGCATCTAAAAGATAAGCCATGGAAATCGCAATAACAAAATTTAATACGAAAGAAAGAAAAAAAATATAAGAAATGGACAACAAATGAACATGAACATGAATGTTCCTGTTGAACTTGTCCAATCATATCAAATCGAAAAGAAAAAAAAACAAATTCTAATGTCCTCACTGAATTTTCTTTCTTTTTTTTTCTTAAATAACAAAAATTCGAAATACTTTTTTCCTCATTTTCAGTTTCGTATTCTTAAAAAAGGAAAACGAAAAAAAACAGAAAATAAATGCGACTCTGCTGCCTGAAACTCAATACAAAACTTGATGTGACGTTTAGTGTCGATGAATTGCTGGAGATGCTTAAAATGCTATGGCATTTGCAATGGTATTTCTGCTTTAGAAGATAAAAAAAGACTCCCAACTACAATTGGTATGATAGGAGGAGATCATCATGTTACAGTTTTCATTTCCATTTCACATTTTCGTTTTGCAGTTCGTATTTTCATTTTAGTATGTCGAGTAGTAGATTTTTTTTACGACATGTTACAGTTTTTAACTAAATACGTGATTCAGTTGTTTATTGTGTATGGAATTCGAAAAGAAAAACAAAAAAAATTTCTCGCTTCTTGCATTTCATTTACAAACACAATATTGGGCTTTTCAAATAAAGAAGTACTGCTTATAGGGGTAATTTTACGGTGAACAAGATTTCATTTTTTTTCTTATCAAAGCAGCACAAATTAGTTACAATATCATCCTCTAGCATTTTAATTGTTACAATAGTAAATAGCTTCTAGAATACCTACTACACACTTATTTAATTCATCATTACAAGCTTTTAGTCAGGATTACAACCCAGTTTCTCACACAATACACGCCACCCATTGTTTGATGTTTTGATGTCGTCACTGAACGACAGATTTGAGGATCTTTGCTCGCCTTTCTTGTATAAAAATAAGACACATGCTAAGGTTGCTTAGTTTACAGGAAAGAAAATAAATTTTTTGTATAGCTCAAGAGGCCTTTCTAAAGTCCCTATAGAGGACCAAATGGGTGTGATGTGAGAAGCTAAGTTGCAATCCTAACTAAGGGTTTGTAATGATCAATTAAGTAGGTAACTAAAGGCCCGATTTGAAATGGAAAATGCTGTTATCTGCCTTAAAAACACTAAGAAATTATTAAATCGTCCAATGCGTATCATTGAAAATCCCCTTGAATTGATTAAAGCAATACAAACGCCAGATACTTCGACTAGAATAATGCAGCAACCATCCATGTACTTCAAATCTGTATTTCTGCTGATTCATACATACCAGAGATAAGCAATGAGTATTCAAAAAGATGAGTAGAATCAAATCATACTCTTAATTTCTGATACTTATACGCATTCATACTGTTACGTGTTTACCTTTTTAAAAACGTTCAAATAAGAGCTCGTTAATTGCAAACCAAGTAAAAACAAATATGTGTTTAATTTCTCTTAAACTCTCTTTATTCTTTACACTACTTTTGTGTGCCACCGTATACAACTTAACGATACAACAATAATTTGCTTGTACACTATTCTATTTCACACTTCTGTCCGCGTTAACACTAACAACTGTTCGTTAGATTTTCTCTGCTTACAACCTTTTTGCAAGCAATACCACTTGTACGTTCAAACCGCAACGCGTCTTCACACAAGGCTGACTGAATTCTTACTGACTGCTGGCTGCTTTGTCCAGCCCCCTTTTATAGTCCGACACAACCAGTCTAACGAACATTCTTGATGTGGAAGGTTCGTGATCTCGCCTTCTAGAGAACTATATTGCTAATACATTGTTGTTTGTGTACTTTGCTTATGTTGTCTTTCCCTTTTTGTCACATACATGTTGTTGTTGGTACCAGGCGCAACCAGGTTCGTCGTACATATGTGTTTGTGAAGTTTTAGATAATGAGCACGTTCATTGTATTCTTAGTGTTAGTGTGTATTTGTATCGAGTAGCTTTTGTGTTGGTGTAGCTGGTAGCTTTTGTTTATCGTTTTTATTGTTAAACGATATTAGTGGTGGTATTAGTGGGCGGGATCTACAGTTTAAAGTCGATCCCGAACGACAGATTTTTAAGAAATTTTTCATGGCAAATTTATTTTGTTTATCCTCAAAGATTTTGCCAGAAATGTGCTGAGAGGCAGTCGCCCCAGAAATATTCAAACTTAGTTTTGTTGGAGATGTCTGACCGGGGGGTTTGAACCATGTCCTAATACCTAAAAAGCCAACACACTACCTACTAGACTACAATGATAATACTCCTGCTGATAACTTCCTTTAATCCATTGATTTACAGCGATAAACTAAATTTCTGTTTTTACACACAACACCATCTCAAAGGCGATATTTTATACACGATTTTCGGCAATATCTATGAGTACCAAAACTCCACATGTCCATTTGATTTGTGAAATGACCCGTGATTTAGATCTTACATCTCGTATTGCCCCCATACATATGATATTTCACACTTGAATTTATTTGTGTGTGTGTGTGCGTCTGCATTTGTGAGCGTATGTGTCACTGTTTTATACGTTGGGTTTAAATTCTTCTTCTTATTCTTTATAGCGACTGGTATGTATTTGTGTGTTTGTGTTGTATATGTGAGTATGTGTGCGTGAATTATAAAATCTATAAAAATTCAGTGGCTGAACGTGCTTAACACAAAAAACGACCCAAAAGTCTACATCAAAATGTATGTATGAATGCATATGTATACACGCATATTTGTACTTTATTCGTTTTCAATTTGTGTACCCTACAATCACCATTAAATAGTTAAAATTAGAAATAAATATAAATGCCATTTTTTTAATTGCAATTTATTGTTACTCATACCACCCGATGGTCACAGAGCACATCCTTCGTTAGAATAATTCTACTTTTCAGGTTAGCCTAGTTAACAAAACATACAACAAAAAACACTGCAAGAATAAATGTAAACAAAATACACAAACAATCATAACGAAACAACGATGTTTACATTTGTAGAGATTTCTAGAACGCGAAGCCACGAACATTTATGAGGCTGTTTGCCCTGCCATATAAAAGGAAAGGTAAAGCAGGCGAATGAGTTAGTAACAGTTCAGTTAGTCTTGCGTGAAGACGCGGTGTGTTTGAAGAGAGTAATCGTTGTTTGAAGACCTCCGTTACAAAGAACTGTCGAACAATTGTCTAGTAATTGTTATTGTTTATGCCAAGGGTATAAACACAGGAAAGAGAAGCAATTGTTGTTGTTTACATCAAGTTGTAAACAGTGGCACTCAGACTTGTGCGAATAATAAAGAATATTATATTATATTTTACAGGTTTTTAAAAGATAGAAACCTTACAATACAATCCTGTTTCATATCTAAAACACGGTCTATTCCACTTAGACCACCTTCACTGTTGGAAGTCGATGCAATTTAAAAATGAATAAGAAACTTCAGACAGCAATTAGGTAGGACAGTAAAGCCAGACTTCCCTGAAGTTAGTTTTACTGGATCCTTTAGGCTATTTGATGCAATGACCCGCCTAGAGTATCAAAGACATGCCTTTAAATTGTATACTTTTGATGAACTTTTTTGCATATCCGTTAAGCTTTCCTTTGTTTTGCTATTAATTTAAGGCAATTTACATTCGTTTATGACATCTAATCCTTCTACATAGAAAAAGAGAAGAAAAAAACATGTGATTTCTCTCTTTCCATTTTATTTTTCGTTTATTCTTTTTCGTTCCGTTGTGTCATTTTTTAATATCCAACTCAAACAAATAGTTTGTGACTGGCGTCCAAAGCATGAATTCACATACACCGAGAAAGTGTAGTAAAGAATTGTGTAATGTAAACACACACACATATATACGTACTCTATGTGCATGCATATACGTATGTATATATGGTAACTCCATATATGAGTATAAGTTTTTGAATGTATTGGTTTCGACATGTGCACACACTATTGCCAATAAAGGTCAGCACTGCTAATAGCAACAACATGAATATTTAGTCGCTTATTTGCTAAAAGGCCAACTGGAGTGGTAAAAAAAATAAAACCCTGGAAAGAAAATAGAAAGGAGAGGGCGCGTGTATAGAACTCGAATTGAAAGCATATTAAAAAAAACAAAAAAAACACTTTTCAAAACGCAATCATCATTTATATGCGACAAAAACCTAGCAGGGCCATTATCTATTTTTTGTTTTCAATTCCTTTGCAAGAACCTGCATGCCTCGTGGTTAAGTGAATACAATTTAAAGGAAATCAATGGACAAAAAAAAAAATAGGAAATTTTAATAACAGTTCGATGACAAAATCTAAAATTAATTTTAAATTTAAATAATCTGTCCGTATATCGATCCTTAAAAAACTTCATAATTCTAGCTTCTGCATCACTTTTGACACATACCTGTATTTCATAGACTTTTCGCAATTATTGATAGATTTTGTTACAAAATTTAAATGTTTTTATTTATTTTAATTCGTTTTAATAAAACTATTTTACATTATTACATTTTATCATCACTTTTATGAAATTTACGCCAAAAATTTTTGACATGGTGTACATTGCAGCATGGTTTTTTAAATAAAAATTAAACACATCATGTAAGCTTGGTTTTATTTCTTTCTAAATGGTAATAATTTGACGTCTAGCACCCTGTTTTGTGGTGATTTATAAATTTCCAAACGTTTATATGGGGCTTCTTATTGTCACTCCCATCAGTAATGCTCCCAATTAAGGGCTAGCTGAAACCTGATGGCACAAACCATTGTTATATTTCGCTAGAAACATTTGTTGTCGACGTCAAGTGAGGTACAAAAAAGTTTCCCGTTGCAGTAGAACATCGATTATGTCAATAGCAATTTAATTTCTTTGATTCCTCTCTGGTTTCCCGGATACGGGTTTCCCCAAATACTGCTGTAAGTAGTTGCTACGCACGTATCACGTACTTGAACCTAAAACTGCCAATTCGACTTCGGCGGACCACGAAATTTATAACGACCATCAAATTCAATTAGTTACTAATCTACAGCGACAAAATTAAATATAAGTTGAAAAGGTAATAAAACGAAACAAAAGGGAAGAAAACATAAATAAATACTAAGCATTACTCCGTGAATCTCTTTATGAAGCTTGATTTATACAAATATCCTTAAATTAATTTCCCTAACAATCGCTGTAAGTATTCCATCATTAAGTATCAAATTTCAATTAAAATCTCTGCAGGCAATTTTCATTTTCCGCAATAAAACTAAAAACTTTTTGAATTCTGTTGCTAAAAACTTTAATTTGAGATGAAAATATAACAAAAAGGAATATAAAAACATAAGAATCATTATTTAAATATATTTTCTTTAATTTTCTTACCTTTTAGGCGAACAAAAAATTAAATTTTTAAAAAACTTAAAAAAGGATATATGGGCTGCTCTGAAAGTATGCTAGCTAATCTCAAACTATTTATACAGTATTATTTCTGACATGAAACTACAAGTTGTGTGATAAAAGTTTTATGAAAATGGTTGGAAAATTTTCTAACAAAAAATTAAAATAAAAATTTTTTTTTTAGAAAAAAAAATCCTCTTCGAATTTCAACAAAAGACTTTAAGCATGATTATTAAAGGCTGCAAGACTTTCAGCTCATTTTTCGAAAAGTCTTAATAGGTGTAAACATAACATTATCAAAGCGAATGATTCTGTTATCTCATACGTACGTAGTTGACAGAAATATTATCATCTGTAATAAAACATGGGACGAAACACATTCTTCTAATGTTTGCCTGTCACATGAGATAAATATGAGAAGAGCAGTAAGAAAGACTCTACAAGATTTCAGGAAACAGTTGCTAGCAATATGCCTGAAAATTGGTAATATTTTCTATTCCCAAACTACTAAAGGTATACGGTTCTCTGTTGCAAGTAGTACCATCTTTGGCGATAAACATCCTGTTGTCATGTTTGTTGATGCCAATACTTTTGTGAGTTCATAAGACGAGCTTTTATTTTCTTCTTCTTCAAAGCCTTTAGCAGCAGGAATATTACATATATATTTAATATATAATCGGTCATTACAACCCTTCATTATAAATTGCAAATGTCTGACCTGAGGTTTGAACCTTGGTCTGACGTCTAATAAGGTAACACGCTACATACTAGACTACGACTACTTCAATCAATATCAAGAACATATCAAGAATAGAAAATTCAATCTTTTCAGTTTCGTCCCACACTTTCAAATCCTTCTCAAATACCATAAATAATGTATTATTTACGATAAAACTTCGCAAAATCTTTGAAATCTTAAAAAAATTAAACACACGACACCAAAAAAGTTAGCGGCCCTTAAAATATTTTTTTGGGAGATATGCTTGCAACGGTAATATAATGCTCTTGTACCATAATAATGATGTATCCATCCATATTTCCCCGATTTTGGAAATTTATAACATCGTTTACCAAAACAGAAGAGGCTTTTGATAAATTATTATTGTTTCTCCAGAATTTCCCTGAGAAAACAACTACTTTTGGTAAGTATCTCAGAATTAAAAAGAGAACTAAGCTTGCAAAGTTTACAGGGAACGAAATAAAATTTTGGTATGGCTTAAAAGGCCTTTTTAAAGTCCCTTTTACTTTCCGGTTTGTACCCTGTTAAGCTACATTGCTATAATATGGTCTATGTGTGTGTCTGTGTTTGTGTGTTTAAAAGTACTTTTTAACAAATGATTGTGGATCATAAAAAAGATGCCACAGACATGTATGCACACACACCAACACATATTTAATGGCCATAATAGCAGTATAAATAGTACCCACATCACTGCAAGCCAGTATAGAAAATAACCAACAATACCAGGCACATTAATATTTGGACATTATTTAAGACTATTTGTTAATGTGCACTCTCCATCACACCCTTTCCTCTCCCCTTCCTTTTTCTTCTACTAAATTTTGCTCTTGATGTCAATGGATTTCAGCAAAATAGTAATAAAAACAGTTGAAAGCAAAAAAAAATTAAAATAAACGGTGTGCAGTAGAGTAACGTATTGTGTTGTAGTTGTTGGTGGGCAAATGTTAAATGATTATAATAATGTGGCTGGAAAGTGTCCTTATTTTATTTGATTGAACAAAACATTTTCAATTTCATACATTTCTATAAAAAAAAAAGAAATTATTTTTATTGGTTTTTACGTTCTCTTCTACAACTACCAACAACAACAAAATAAATGACCTGATAGAAATAAAATCAGCCATTCAGCAGAATTTTTCACTTTTTCATTGTTATTTGTTCTGTTGTTGTTGTTGTTCTTGTTCATTTTAACATTAAAAATCTTTAAGGTGAACATAATAAACATTTATTACCGAGACTATAATTCTACTGATAAAATGGGGCAAGAAAATTTAAGAAGATGATCTTAAAAAAAATGTTAATTTTAGAATCGAAAAGAAAGAAGCTCGAAGCTCTTTCATGTCTGGTCCACAAATATAATGTTACGATTATAAACAAATTTGAAGTCGCCGTGGTCTAGTAGGTAGTGTGTTGGCTTATTAGACGAAAAGCCAGGGTTCGAGCCCCAGGCCAGACATCAAATAAAATACAAAAAGTATTTCTTCGGTGACTTCCTCTCAGCAGATTTCTGGCAAAAACTCTGAGAGTAAATAAAATTGCCATGAAAAGTTTCTCAAAAATCTGTCGTTCGGAGTCGACTTTAAACTGTAGGTCCCGCCACTCATGTATAAAATTAATACACACAACATAAGCGGTGTGAGAAACTAGGTCGTAATCCTGACTGTAGGGTTGTAATGACCAATTACGTATGTATGATTATAAACAAAATCTACAAAAACAAAAACAATAAACTTGTTTACAAATTATCGCACTGCGTAATATAACAACAAGTCGCCGTAGCCTAGTATGTAGTGTCTTGGCTTATTATCGAACCCTGGCGAGCCCCAGGCCAGACATCAAAACAAAATATACTAAAAAAAGTATTTATTCGGCGACTTCCTCTCAGCAGATTTCTGGCAAAAACTCTGACAGTAAATAAGTTTCTCAAAAATCTGTCGTTCGAAATCGACTTTAAACTGTAGGTCCCACGTATAAAATTAACACACACAACATAAGTGGTGTGAGAAACTAGGTCGTAATCCTGAATGAAGGGTTATAATGACCAATTATGTATGTATGTAATATAACAACAAACACTAGCATACAAAAAATGGTAAACAAGTAAACAAAAATACATCCAAAAACACCACAATAAGGAATGTAAACAACTATGTTTACATTTATAGAGAGCTCGACAAGGAGACGCCACAAACCATTCGCCTTCAAGAACATTCATCAGACTGTTTACGTTGCCATATAAAAGGCAAGGCAAAGCAGGCAACTGAGTTGGTAAAAGTTCAGTCAGTCTTGTATGAAGACGCGGTGCGTTTGAAGAGAGTAATCGTGGATTGAAGATCTCTGGTATAAAGATCTGTAGAACAATAGTCTAGTAATTGTTAGTGTTTATGCTAAAGAGTGCAAAGAGGAATAACAAACAAAGCAATTGTTGTTGTTTACATCAAGTTGTGAACAGAGACACACAGAATTGTGCGAATTTTGTATTTTATTTTTATTTTATTTGCAATCTACGAGCTCATATTTTAAACGTTTTTAAAAGGTAAAAACGTAACAATAATATGTAGACCTGCTAATTTCATCAGAATTTTTATGCCAAATTCTACTGCCTTTAATCGTTTTACTAACTTACTTGTGAGTTTTTTTTTTAATTTTCAAATATTTGTTGTGGTGATTTTTTCAGTCCAGTCTACTCCACATATTCCTTTGTATTCACCTGCCAATACAGACTTTAATGGATAGCCTTTAACTGCCACGGAAACAAGGTAAATTCAACGACTAAAATACACAAAAACCAGACCAAAGTAACCAGCAAAATATGAAAATAAACTCAAACATTCACTTTGACACACATACGCACACACAACGAAATTGGCAGTAGTAGTAGTAGGAACCCAGCAACATCAATATCAATGACGCCATGAAAAATCGACAACAAAAATGTCAACAATGTGTTACACATGAAAGCGAGAGAGAGAGACAGAGAGAAAGGCAACATACGGACTGATTGCTGTCGTGCAAAAGCATTTATGAGTTTATGCGTGTATGTGTGTAAGGGTATAAGTTAAGTACGGCAATATAAATTATGTTTGTATGCTCTTCTTTCACACTTACACATACACTTACACGTACAGAGAGTCACATAAGAATTTGATTGTCAGCATATCCATAAACATTCTGTAAGCCACAGTAGTTATGACCACAAAAATTTGTAAATATTACAAGCTTTGGCTGCAGTGAGGGGCAAAAAAAAATTGATCAGCGAAGTGAGTATAGAAAATTTTCTTTATTTTAAATAAAATATTCTGGCACAGTTACATACATACATACATACATAACACATACAGTCAGGATTACGACCTAGCTTCTCACACCACTTACGTTGTGTCGCTTACGAATGACAAATTTTTGAGAAACTTTCCATGGCAATTTTATTTTACACTCAGAGTTTTTGCCAGAAATCTGCTGAGCGGAAGTCGCCGAAGATATATTTTTTAAAATTTTGAACCGCGGCCTTACGTCTAATAAGCCTACACACTACCTACTAGACTGGCGCAGTTAGGTGCTTTGAATTCCCACATAGGCTTTGGTTCAGCAGAGAGTCTATTTGACTCGGCGCCTGACAATAATCCCACACTCGAGTCTATCTTATAAATGCCTGACACTCATGTAAAGGGTGTTTTTTATAGGGGTATAGAACTTTAAGTTCGCATTACTTTTCAAGTGATTTATTCTCAGTTTGCTTTGGCAATTCATCATGAATAGACTCACGCCTGAACAACGCTTGCAAATAGTGCAATTTTATTTCGAAAATAATGGTTCTGTGCGGAAAACGTATCGCGCACTACGTCCATTTTATCGTCGACAAAATCGTCCATCAGAGCAGTTAATTCGATTAACCATGGAACGTTTTCGCACCACGTTTACTCTTATTGATAACTCGCATCCCCAGAGACTAGATTTGAAGCCAAACGATCATCAAGTAAGGCGTAGATTCGTCGAATGAACCCAAAACGAGATTACCGTTGTTCCCGATTTTCATAAGCGAATTTTGTTTAGCGATGAAGCGCACTTCTGGTTGAATGGCTACGTCAACAAACAAAACTGCCGCATTTGGAGTGAAGGTAATCCTCAAGTGTATGTGCAAACACCGTTACATCCAGAAAAACTGACTGTTTGGTGCGCTTTATGGGCTGGTGGAATCATTGGTCCGTACTTTTTCAAAAACGATGGTGGCCAGAACGTTACAGTCAATGGTGATCGGTATAGAGCCATGATTACAAACTTTTTCATTCCTGAATTGAATAACCATGATGTCCAGGAGATGTGGTCTCAACAAGACGGCGCAACATGTCACACAGCTCGTGCCACAATAGATTTATTGAAAGACACGTTTGGTGACCGCCTAATTTCACGTTTTGGACCTGTGAATTCGCCTCCAAGATCTTGTGATTTAACACCGCTAGACTACTTTCTGTGGGGCTATGTAAAGTCATTGGTCTATGCGGTAAAGCCACAAACGCTTGACCATTTGGAAGAAAACATTCGCCGTATTATTGCCGATATACGGCCACAAATGTTGGAGAAAGTCATCGAAAATTGGACGTCCAGATTGGACAACATCCGCGCCAGCCGTGGCGGTCATATGCCAGAAATCATATTTAAAATGTAATGCCACAAGATTATCTTTCGGATAAATAAAATTCATGTCAATCGAATAATCCATCGTTGTTTTATTGCAACTTAAAGTTCTGTACCTCTATAAAAAACACCCTTTAGTTTTCCTATGACCCGGCCTAGCCTTAAAACACATATTATTTCGTTTGGAAGATACCTACAGGTGTTTGCAAGGATTCCTAATATATTTCACTGTAGAATTAAACCCTCACGCTTCAATCACACTATTTCGCGCCTGAACTACAAGGTGTTGCTCAATATAACCAAATGATATGGTTCTAGCAAAGCAAAGAATACTTGCAGGATGTCCTTGCAGAAAGTAGCTGGGGAATGATGGCCAAGTACGAAGCCTAGATTTTAAATAAAGACAATATATTCTTGTACAAATTCTTCTTTGTTTACTTAATTGAATATATTTTGTCACCCACTGTATGTATATATACACACGTGCTCGCTTACATTACTTAATACGCCGCCATATTATCTGTATGCATTGCATACTTTGGTTAATGAATTCCTGTTATTGTGTTTATAAACGTGTATTGTGTATAGAAGCGAAGAGAGTGAGTGAAAGGAGAGAGTGTGTGAGCAATAAAGGAAAACGAGTAAACTATAACGGTATGTTTGTCAACATATTTTATTTCGTATGGATGGATAACACACACTAAACACTCATCGGGAGAGCACTGAGCAGAGATCCTTTTGTAATTATATTCTGTGGCTTTTGATTTGATGGATGCCCTGCTGTTTCTTTCAAAAGCAAAAAAAAAACAAAAAAGGGAATTTTTTTGTTGTTTTTTTGCACATCTGGCCATTATTTTTTTTCGCAAATTTTTGTTTGGAGCGTAAAACTGTCGTTTAATTAAAAACATGCTCTTCGTTCGTCTGATTATTATTAAAATTCCAAACCTTGTTTCACTGCTTGGTTAAGTGGATGGTTGGCTGTATGGCTGGCTGGCTGGCTGGCTTGTGTTGCCATAAGCAACGTTAAAACTACCCGCAATTCAAACCTGAGTTGTGTTTCATTTTTGTTTATTTTGTTTTTTGTTTTTATTTTATTTAAAAAAATCATAAAAAATTTAATTAATAATGAAGCAAAAATTAAATGTGAACGAGAATGAAAAGAATTTTGGAAAATCTTCTAAAATTTATGCCCCCATTTCGTATGCCCAAAGGTGAAAATGTGCATGTAATTAACCAACCAACCAACCAACCAACAGAAATTAAATCTTTCAACAGTTCACAGTTTTAGAATATTCATGAGTAAAGAATTTTCGTGAACATTTTCTTATTAAGTTCTCATTTATGTAGGTTGACATCATATATCAACTTTCTGTTGACAACATTTCCCATCATTTTCATAAAAAAAAGAAAAGAATTTTTAAGAACAAAAACAAAAAAATTGTTTCCCTTTAAAAATGTACGTTAAGCCTGGAATGTTAATGAGACATTTCAACATCATCTTGAACATGGAGGCATTAATTCTCTCTCTAATGAAATCATTTTTTTCTTTTTCTTTTCTTCTTATCAAAATTTTTATTTTTATTGCGTTTTTATTAAAGAGCGCCACTCCACATTTTCTTGATATTTCCCTGGTGTATTTTCGAAGCAGAGTGGGGGGCGGAGGGCTAAGTCTATGTTTAGCTTTTCAGAAGACGCTTTTAATGTTTCGTTATGATACACTTTTGACAGTTGAACAGACAGTTGAAACCGTACGCTTAAGGTAAATTAACGGATTTAACGTAAGTGTTTAA
The DNA here is from genome assembly GCA_936449025.2 of Sarcophaga subvicina. Classification (NCBI taxonomy): domain Eukaryota; kingdom Metazoa; phylum Arthropoda; class Insecta; order Diptera; family Sarcophagidae; genus Sarcophaga; species Sarcophaga subvicina. The sequence goes on along the minus strand of OW388081.2, from coordinate 12,353,571 downwards.
ATATAAAAAAATTTGCCAAAAACAAAGGAGTCTTCAAATACTTACTCATTTCCTTGGTCATTACAACCCTTCGTTGAGGAGTACAATCTAGTCGTCTTCAAATAGAATTCCATTTTTGAATGCAATAACTAGTTTCCGTTATGATTAAAGAGGCTCAATACCAATTTGATATCACAGTCACTGGTGAAGTTTTCGATTAAGGTGGTACGTAACGAGGAAGTCTTTGGGGTGATTTGAAGAGGGTCTTACTAGGATAGGGGGATTTTGAATTACCAGGACTCTAGAGGTTGTCGAGTTGGGTATACCGACACTGATTTTGGGTTTCACGGACTATTCGCTCAGAATATATGATTTCGACAAGCTGTTCTCATAGGTGTTTCCACACAGGGAGCGGTGGCGTGGCAAGAATAATCGACTTAGTGGTCTAGCGTTCTTTAGAGATCGATTGCACGTCAGAGATGACATTAAGCTGCTCTAGAAGTTGTCGACTTGTGTATACTGGCCCTGATTTTGGGTTTCACTTACAATATGGTCAGAATATGTGATTTCGACAAGCTGTCCTCAGAAATGTTTCCCGGTAGCGAGTAGTGGCGTGGCAAGTATAATCGACTTAGTGATCTTGCGATCTTTAGTAATCTATTGCACTTCACAGATGACATTAAGCTGCTCTAGAAGTTGTCGACTTGTGTATACTGATCCTGATTTTGGGTTTCACTTACAATATGGTCAGAATATGTGATTTCGACAAGCTGTCCTCAGAGGTATTTCCAGACAGGGAGCGATCTTGCCGTCTTTAGGTATCGATTGTACTTCAGAGATGACATTAAGCTGTATTACAGGCTCACGGATGAGTGCAGAGTATTCCAGACAAAGGTGTTTATGAATACTGAAGTATTTCGTTCCCAGATGGAACGGATAGGATTATACAGATAGATTAACTGTCTAGATGACAGTCGCTACGTCAACTTGAGATTGATGTTAGTCTGCAAAAAGACTCCCACGAGTTTTAAAGGGTGGTACACTATTTGTTTCCGGTGCATTGTAATGTGTTGGGAAGTAAAGCTGCAGATGAGCTGGCCATGGAAGGTAGGACGAAGGTCATGAACCTGGTGGAGCGATCTATTAGATCTCCTGTGGGGCACCTCTTTGTAATGATTGATCAGGTGACCAGACTTGGAATGGACTCTTCATTGGTGGATTAGGAGAGATTTACTGAATCTCAAAGCTATTATCGCCCAGGTTCGATCATTCTAGTATGGAATGTCTGCTGAATATTGAGACTCTAGTAGGTTTTTTGATGACAACTTAAACTTTCGCATCTTACACCGTAGTCTCCGGAGATATATCATATCCTATACTTTCTTTTCAACATTTTATAGGTCATAATTAAATCTGAATTTACGAATCCAATGGTTTTATTTAGGGTTTAAATAACCAGCAAAAGGATACTAATGCTATACCTATTGTTGCTCAGCAGTAGTTCAGTATGTAGTACGGACCTAATTAAGTCCATGAATACGCGGAAAACAATTCACTTATAATTCTTAAAAATCGATGCGAACGTTTGCTGTAAATATAACTCAAAACTTTAGAAATTAATTCATTTGCGAAAGTTTTGAATTTAACAACGTCGTTAACATATTAACTTCAAACAGAGGCCGAGTGAAAGATATAAAGAAGATACCAAAAGCATAATAAGATTTTAGAATTTTAAAAATTATTCAGATTACAAGCAATATCAAGGCACGTTATTCAAAGTATGCTTATAACTATGGATGTGTGGCATACGTCTACAAGATCCATTGCTAGAATCAAGACAATAGAAGACAGCAGTCTCTGAAGAATATTGTGAAATCTTACATAAATTGCCATTGCAACCCTTCAGTCGGGATTTTAACGTACCTTCTCACTCCATCCATATTGTGTGTGTTAACTTTGCCCATTTTTGAGAAGCTTTTCGTGCCAATTGTATTTACTGTCAGAATTATTGCCAGAGGACCGCTGAGAGGAAGTCACGGAAAGGAATATATAATATTCCGTTTTGTTCGACATGTCTAGGCTGGAGTTTGAACCACTACATCACGTTTAAAAAGCCAACACACTATCTACTAGACAAATCGTTGGCCAAAAATAATAACAAATCAATACATAAAAGAGAGAAATTAATTTGAAGCCAATAAAGTCAAAAGCAGACAATTCAAGCATTGAGGAAACCAGAAAAAAATATTTCCAAAGAATAATTGAATGAAATTCCCAAATAGCCTACCTAGATACGTAAGACGGCTCAAACACGGAGATTTAAAATTCGAGGTGAAATGTGAATGGACGTTTATATCATTACGGAATGTAAACAAAAATTCCAGCACTGAGAAGGAAGTATTATAGTGGTTTGCTTGGGCATATAACATTCCTTTGAAAAACATTTAAAAAATTAAAAATTTTTTTTTGTAAAATTGCCAAAAGTTTTCTTTATTCTGGAATTTTAAATTTATTTTCTAAACTCAAATTTTACAATTCTTGTAGAAATATTAAAGCCTTAATAAAACAACAGAGTTGAATACAAACGTATGTATTTTCTGTTTTATTATGGAAATCATTGGTACAATCATTTCAAGCTTAATGCCACCGCTTTAGACAAATCATTTAAAGCCATAATTTAGAGAATTTACACACACCCACAAACTAATGCATGAATCTCTACGAATTTTGTAGAACAAATTAGCCGGCCTCAAGAAAACAATGGTGGTCGCCGCACACATAGTCTTAAATTATCCTGTGTTGGTCATTTCATTGTATTTCATTTCATTGGCTTGGTTTGACTTGGCTTTGTTCTTTGGGATTTAATTTCGTTTCTGTGTTTGTTTTGTTTCGCTGTCAGGAACTTAAAGAGAAAAACAAGGAAAAGAAACATTGAAATTCAAATTTCAAAACAAATAAGCGCTCTTACACACACACACACACATATATATATATATACATGGTAGCTAAATTAGAGAAATTAAGCAAAAAAAAAAACATAAAAAAACAGTGTACAAAAGTAAATAAATAAACAACAAAAAAGCAAAAAAAAAAAACTACAAAAAAATTTTACGGGTAAGCTAAAGTATAACTTATTAAGTGACATTTTAAACTCCATTAATGTTAGTGTGTACAATAACAACAACAGTACCAACAACAACACCAACACCAACACCAACAAGCATAGCATAAAAAATTAAAGGATTTTTATTTTCCTATTTTTTAATACACCAACACAGTCCTTCTCCATAATTTCCAATAGCATTTTGCCATGACATTTTTTTCCTTTTTTATATTTGTTGTTTTTTTAAACACTAAGTACTGGAATAAAAAGAAAATATTTTTAGCCGCTCTCATTCTCTGACTCTCTTTGTATGGATTTTATTCTCTTTAAAGCTTTCTTGTGTAAGGTTCACAGTGAATAAAGGAAAAGCTGCTGCTATTGTACTCGTATTTATATACAAGGAAATTCCAACATCCAGGCTTATGCTCTCCCATACTCTTTCTCTCCCTTTCTCGTGGAAAGTTAAACTCAAAATAAAGAGAGCAATACTTATATGTTTGCCTATAAAGAGAGCGTAAATATGTTGCTTGCATTATACTCTCTTAATAAAATTGAAAACATAGTCGCATTAACAAACTTTAGAAATATTTGTTGTTAGTGTCGTAGCATACTCTTATTTTTTGATGAACTTTATAGCTCATGGGATAACCATGTTGCCGTTGCTGTTGTTGTTGTTGTTGCCTATAATTTTTGTTTTTGTTTTCATTTTTTTTGTGTTCTTCCTCGTGTACTTCAACGTCTAACCCTTCCACTTTGGCATTTTCCATAACTCTGGGTCAACATTACATAGTATTAACGTATGCCTGTATAAATACACATTTAAACATACGTATACGTCTGTATGTATCTAAATATTTCTAGTGACATATATACATACATATATAGGCTTACATACATTGTATACATATGTATATGTACATGCATACACACATACATACGTATGTACATTCAAACACATGCTTCGTATGCATATAATTTTTATGCTCGTTCTTGTATATGGGTTTTGTAAAACGTACGTAAACAACTGTAGCTGCATAACTGCATACGAGTCTCCATACATATGTACCTACATGTATACTTACTTTACATTTACATTCATATACCTTTGTATGTATGTGTTGTGCGTGTGTGTGTATTTATGTTATTGTGTGAATATATTTAGATTGTAAATAAATGTAGTTTTGTGCCAGTTTAAGTAACTTTTTATGTGTATTTGTTTATAAAGTATTAAAAAAGTTTTTTTTCTCTTCCCTTTTAATACGATATTTACTTAACAGTAAATACAATATATTTACAGTTGTTACTGACTAATTAGCAAAGATAAATATTGTAACAAATTATTGCCATATAAAAGGCAAGGCAAAGCAGGAGAGGGAGTCAGTGAAGTTCAGTCAGTGTGTTTGAAGAGAGTAATCATCATGGGTTGTCTCCGTTACAAAGATTTGTCGTATAATTGCTTAGTGATTGTTATTGTTTATGCAAAGGGTGTAAACACAGGAATAACAAATAAAGCTATTGTTGTTGTTTACATCAAGTTGTGAACAGTGGCACACAGAATTTTGTGAATAATAAAAAATTTTAATTAAAACTAAACACAAATTTATTTTTATTTTATTTGCAATCTACGAGCTCATGTTTTAAACGTTTTTAAAAGGTAAAAACGTAACAATATGTTGATTTAATATAATTGTTGGTTATAACACAAAACTATAAATAATAAAGAATTGTTTTATAAACTTTGGTTTGTAACACACAATCGATCATTCAAATGAACAACATTCCTTTTAAATTCCTCCTTGTTCTTGTTGTTGTTGTACATACAGGTCAGAATGCCTGTAGTAAGAACCAGTGTAGGATTAATTAAGATTGAGGAATTGAAGGAGCACTTAATAGCCAATTTTGTAGTCTGTGTGGTGGAAGGTACACGCTACTGTACATACATACATACATAACTGCTCATTGCAATCCTGTATTCAGGATTACCACCCAGCTGCTGCTACCATTTATGTTGTGTGTGTTAATTTCTATACATGAGTGGCGGAATCTACATTTTAAAGTCGACTCCGAACGACAGAGTTTTGTGAGAAACTTTTCATAGCAATTTTATTTTATTTACTCTCAGCATTTTTGCCAGAAATCTGCTGAGAGGAAGTCGCCAAGAAAATATTGTTTTCACGTCTAATAAGTCAACACACTACCTATTAGTCTACGGCGACTTCAAAGGCTTAATTGCTTAAAATTCAAAAACATGGCGAATATTTTTTGACTTCTTTCTCTGATTCGAACGTGAATTTTTCTAGGACTACATCTTTTAGAAGAAATAAAAGCACACATACACACATAATTGATCATTACAAGCCTTTAGTTAGGATTACGTCCTAATTTCTCACACCACTTATGTTGTGTGTCTTAATTTTATAAATGAGTGGCGGGACCTACAGTTTAAAGTCGACGCCGAACGACAGATTTTTTGAGAAACTTTTCATGGCAATTTCATTTACTCTCAGAGTTTTTGCCAGAATCTGCTGAGAGGAAGTCGCCGAAGAAATACTTTTTGTATTTTATTTTGATGTCTGGTCTGGGGCTAGAACCCTGGTTTTACGTCTAATAAGCCAACACACTACCTACTAGACTACGGCGACTTCAAATAAAAGTACCTTTTTTATTATTATCTGTACAAATAGAGCCTTGAATCATAAGAGAAGAGAAGAAGAAGAATAACCAGTGTTTAGCATTTCAAAAAATAAAAACATCCGTTGGGACTAAAGATGTGTGAGTTTATATTACAAACGTAAGGCGTAATTGCTTGCTTTGCTAATGAATGAAAAATAAATACTTATGTGCCAATCCAATAAAAAAAGGGTACAAAGGAGAGGCTTAAGCGAATTTCATTCGAATCTCACCAAACACTTCGCTTTGTTTGCAGTAAGTTGAGGCTAGGGTGCAGTTTATGGTGCCTTGTTATTGATTGTTTTGTTAAATGTGATTAACTATACTTCTGTGTTAATCCGTTAAAAAAACAGGGCACAAAGAAGAGGTTCAAGCGAATTTCGTTTGAATGCCGCTTTGCTTGCCGTTAGTGGAGGCTTGAGTGCTGTTTGTCATGCTTTGCTAATGACATTTTTTTTTGTTAAATTTTATCGTAATTTAAAAATGGTTACATCCAATTGAAGTCGCCGTAGTCTAGTAGGTAGTATGTTGGCTTATTAGACATAAAGCTAGGGTTCGAGCCCCAGGCCAGACATCAAAACAAAATACAGAAAGTATTTCTTCGGAGACTTCCTCTCAGCAGATTTCTGGCAAAAACTCTGAGAGAAAATAAAAATTGCCGTGAAAAGTTTCTCACAAATCTGTCGTTCAGAGTCGACTTTAAAACTGTAGGGCCCACCACTCATGTATAAAATTAATACACACAACATAAGTGGTGTGAGAAACTAGGTCGTAATCCTGACCAATTATGTATATATGTATGTACATCCGATTGAATCTCAAGAACGTATAGTAATTGTTCATGTGGCCACTCTACATTTTAGATTTTTTGATTTTAAATTGTTATGCATGTATGTATGTATGTGTTTATTGTATGTAGGCCTTCGTTCTTCAGTAATTGATCAGAGTTTTATATTAAAAATTCTTCTTTATTAAAATTCTGCAAAATAACAAAGAATTTTTCAATTAATTTTTCAATTTAATTAAACAGTGTTGGCTAAACAAAAAGAAAATAAAATGATGACACATGCATTATGAGTTTAAAATGAGCACAAGCATTTGCTTAATTAATTTAATTTTTTTTTTGTTGCAACTAAAAAGCAAAAAAAAAGAAAGGAAAACTATTTCTAAAACAGCAAATAATCTAACTTTAAAGCGATCAATCATTAGGAGGAAAAAGATAATTTACTAATTAGTAAGCATATGCTGTGCTAATGCGTGTATTATTTCTTCCTTTCCCTTTCTCTCTCTCTGTCTCTATTTCACAGTCTCTCTCAAGTGCTTATAAATGAAACAAACAACAACAAAACGATAAATATTGTGCTACAAAACGTATACAACGACCAACACAATATAAACTCACCTACTCATAATGTACATACGCATACATACGCACACATACATACGTTGAAAACAAAAAAAAAAATATTTTTAATGAATTCATAATGCTCTAAGTCTGTGCATACTTTACTCTCTGAAACAAGAATACACGATGTGTACGTATACAGATGCACATTGTTTCCGTGCTTATTACTTTAGCTCATATCCGCTAAGAACACATACAGACATATATACATCTATGTGTACATTCGTTGTACGTACAATACTCAGTCAGTACTCTTGTATAAATGTGTAAACATGTCGAGCTTAATTTTATTTTTAATGTTTCTTGTCTTTTTTTTCCTGAGTTTTTTCTCTTGCTTTATTGTCTTTGTTTTTATGTACATGTGTGCGTGTAAGTGTGTAGATTAAAATATTTTGTTCTCTTTTATTTTCTTTTTTGTTTTGTTGCTGTTGTCTTTTAATGAATATTAACGCCAATGTTTTCATTTTTTTCTTATGTTTTTATCGCATTAATTCTTCATTTGATTGCAGTGTTTAGATTTATTTCATTTCTTTTGTTGTTGTTTTTTTTTTACAAGGTCTACTGAGTTTTGTTTTTTGATCATAATTTTTGTGTGTTTCGTTGTCATAAATATTTCGTATAAAAAATAACTTCATTTCTAGACTTTTTAAATTAATTTGTAGTCTGCTCGCATTCACATTCTTTGCAAAGTCAAAAGTGAGAGAAGATATTTCATATTTTTTTTCTGTTTTTGTTTTTGTTTCCCCTTTTTTTGGTACTTGTAATGTCTGGGTTATTAATGCTGCATTATTAACTGAGTAATAAATCCCAATAAAAAAATCTTGGTATTTAGCAGTTAATGAGCGAATTTTTTTCTGTTTTGTCTGTTTTTGTTTTTTTTTGGCTATTGAGGTTAAAAAGGGTAATTAAATGATAGGTAATGAATAGGAAAACGGATTTTTTCCTGTAATGAAGGCTTTTAATTAAAACTCATTGAATCTTTATTTCACCACATAAGTCGGGTCAGTTTTTTGTGTGAACAACAGACCATTAACCCTCTAATCATAGGGACAAATATTGAAAATGTGATTGATAGTAGGGAAATTCATACATACATACATAATTGGTCATTACAACCCTTCAGTCAGGATTACGATCTAGTTTCTCACAGCACATATGTTGTTTGTGTTAATTTGTATACATGAGTGGCAGAAACTACAGTTTAAAGTCGACTCCGAACGATAGATTTTTAAGAAACTTTTTCATGGCAATTTTATTTTACTCTCAAAGTTTTTGCCAGAAATGTGCTGAGAGGAAGTCTCTGCAGAAATTTTTTTTCATATTTTCATTTTGTTGTCTGACCTGGGGTTTGAACCGAGGCCTTACGTCTAATAAGCCTACTAAACTATCTACTAAACTACGGCGACTTCGGGGAATAGTGATCTGATAAAAAAGAGTATGTAAAATGATAAAATTGCTGGTACAAAACAGCACTTGTATTCAATTTATATACATATTAATCTGTGTAATTCCCACACCACTTATGTTGTGTGTGTTAATTTTATACACGAGTGCGGAGATCTACGGTTTAAAGGCGATTCCAAATGACAGATTTTTAAGAAACTTTTCATGGCAATTTCATTTGGTTTTTCTACAAATCTGCTGAGAGGAAATCGTCGAAAGATATTGTTTACGAAAATGAAAAAGAATCACTTAACATTAAAATGGTAAACAAGTAATCGAAAATACAACAACAAACACCAGCATATAAAAAATGGTAAACTAGTAAACAATAATACAACAACAAACGCTACAAGAATGAATGTAAACAAAATACACAAACAACCCTACAATAATATATGTAAACAACAATGTTTACATTTATATGGATTTCCAGAAGGAGAAGTCACGAACATTCGCCTTCAAGAACATTCATCAGACTGTTTACCATGCCATATAAAAGGCAAGGCAAAGCAGGCAACTGAGTCAGTAAAAGTTCAGTTAGTCTTGTGTGAAGACGCGGTGCGTTTGAAGCGATTAATTGTGGTTTGTCGATCTCCGTTACAAAGATCTGTCGTATAATTGTTTAGTGATTGTTATTATTTATGCAATATGTGTAAACAGAGGAATAACATACAAAGCAATTGTTGTTGTTTACATCAAGTTGTGAACAGTGGCACACAGAATTGTGCAAATAATAAAGAATTTTAATTAAAAGTAAACACAAATTTATTTTTATTTTATTTGCAATCTACGAGCCCATATTTTAAACGTTTTTAGAAGATAAAAGCAAACAATATAGTTTTTCATATTTGGTTTCGTTCGAGATATTTGTGCCTGGGTATGCACCTCGCCCTTACGTTTAATAAGGCAACACACATCCTATTATACTACGGCAACTGCACCATTTAGGGACTTACATTTCTGTGCCCTAGTGGAAGGTATGTTAATGGACATGGCATTCCCGCAGGGGGAACAGTAAGGAAAAGGCTCTCTTTAATCTCATGTGGTCGAGCTTCGTCGAATAAACTCTATAAAAAAGAATTAAAGCATTAAAACAACAAGAGGATTTAATTTAGAGTCCGGGTGGTTTTGTATATGAAATGCTTCATACCTGAACCTAAACTCTGCTCTAAGTTAGAACTTCTAGTCTCAATGAGTGTTGGTCCCACCTAATCCAACCAAACCTAATTGAAAGTTGTTGAAAATGAAAAAAACAGAGAAATAATAAAAGGTTGTGGCATATGTTTTGTGACGGATAAGGAATGACGAATAATTACTCACTTTTAGGTTTTACACGCAATGAAACAACTTAATATTTGAAAGAGATTTTACAACGAACAAAAAAAGAAGTAGAATTTTACCTAAAGCTGATCTTTTAATACCCATTTCGCTAGCATTGAACTTAAGACTACCACTTAAGCCTTCCTAGACTTCAACACATAAAAGACGAATCAAAATCAAAAGCTATTGATAGCAGTACCACATGCATAAACGTTTATTATGTCTTCTTGTGTTTAGATTTCTTTGAATGCAACTAAATGAACGTCTTGTTACCGCATCGTACTTCCTTATAAACGTGTCAACCTAACGCTCGCACTGTAAACCAAAATTATAACCAGCGTTGCAATATTTTTTTGAGTTTATTTTACTGTAGAAAAGTGTGTGCATAGATTGGTTTTTTTTATTTGCAACAAATGCATCAAAAAGGTAATAAACAAACATACACACACAATTCATTCATTTATACGTTCATTTATTACATTTCTACTGCCACTCACTTATTGGGTTTATTTATTTCCTCCTGTTTTTTTTCTTTGTTTGTTAGTGCCACTAAACTTTATTCTTTCTCTGGCAACATTATAATACACTCATTAGGACCACATTCACGAATGTCAGCAAAACATAAACACACACTTGCCACTCAACTCACGCTTACACACATGCAACACACAAAAAAAAAATACTTATTATTGCGGCGATGGTAACAATTTTCTGTACATTGAAGCCAGTAATCAAATAAGCAACAACAAAAGTACACCGCAAACAACAACATGCAATAACAAAACCATTGGCATAATACACGTACGTACACATGGCAACGTTCGTGCATTATAATACAAGAAATTTTGCTGCACAAACACACAAAGTACTCACTCACTCGTTCACATATTGTCAAGTTATTTCCCTTTTTTATGATTAGATTGCAGCGGCAGAAAAACGATAGTAAGTAAGAAAGAAAGCAAAAACAAACGGGGTGGGCTGTAAGGGGAAACGAAATGAGAAATGAGTGCAGGAACTGCGAATTGAAGCCGAGAGAATAGGTAACCATTGTGAACTCCTTTCATTACCACAAAATCTAAAACGATTTTATTCTACTCGCCTGCTTCATTTTCACAATAAATAAGGCACGAATACGAGTACGAATACTACAGTGTTTACAAAATGTTAAATGGTGACGAAGGCTGCATGGTTGGCATTACAGACCATGGGAGGGTGGTGTGTAGCATTATTTGTTGCTGGTTCATTGGTTCGTTTACTGTGATTGTGTTTGTCTTGTTATTTTGGGGTTCCAACGAAAGAAAATATTATAGAGACGGACTTTAAACATCCATTTCATATGCAATTATGTGGCATACATTCATTACACACAATACGTCCTTACCTTTTATGGCCATGCGGAAGCAATAGAAAATCAAAGTGGTGAGAAGGTTAAAACAGTGGCTCGAAACAAAATCTACTTAAGGTAAGGGGGTAAGGTGTTGCATGTCAATTGCAAGAACTATTGTGGTACTAACGAAGGAAAAATCTGTGCAGAGAAAAGGTAAGAACAAAAAAGTGAGTAAAAAACAAACGTATTGTTACGTTTTTAAATTTTAATAAGGTTTAACATATGAGCTCGTAGATTGGAAATAAAATAAAAATAAATTTTTGTTTACGTAATTGGTCACCACAACCCTTCAGTCAGGATTACGACCTAGTTACTCACACCACTTATGTTGTGTGTGTTAATTTTATACATGAGTGGCGGGACCTACAGTTTAAATTCGACTCCGAACGACAGATTTTTGTGAAACTTTTCATGACAATTTCAATTACTCTCAGAGTTTTTGCCAGAAATTTGCTGAGAGGAACTCGCCGAAGAAATACTTTTTGTATTTTGTTTTGAAGTCTGGCCTACAGTTTGAACCCTGGCTTTTCGTCTAATAAGCCAACACACTACCTACTAGACTATAGTAGGTAGTAATAAATAATAATAAAATTTCTTTATTATTCGCACAATTCTGTGTGCCACTCTTCACAACTTTATGTAAACAACAACAATTGTTTTGTTTGTTATTTCTCTGTTTACACAGTTTGTATAAACTATAACAATTACTAGGCAATTGATCGACAGACCTTTGTAACGGAGATCTTCAAGCCACGATTACTGTCTTCAAATGCACCGCTTCTTCACACAAGACTGACTGAACTTCACTAACTCAGTCGCCTGCTTTGGCTTGCCTTTTATATGGCAACGTAAACATTCTGATGAATGTTCTTGAAGACGAATGTTCTTGACTTCGCCTTCTTGAAATCTCTAACATCGTTGTTTACATTTATTCATGCTGGAGTTTGTTGTTGTATTTTTGATTACTTGTTTACCATTTTTTATGCTGGTACTTTGTTACATTAAGCAGTGCGATAATTTGTAAACAGGTTTGTTTACTGCATTGTTTTGTTTTTGTAGCTTTTGTTTATAATGTTAATGTTAGGCGATGTAAAAGCAAAGCCCCAGTATCTTCATTTTTCATTTTCGTAACAGTATTTTATCTACAGCCAGAGCAGCATGAAGGGATTTTTTGATGCCGCAGACTTCTGTACCCTTTCCTATAATTACAGAATTTACTACTTCTGTCCAAAGAATAGTTAAGAAGGAAGCTATTTCTCCATTAAAACTGCGATTCTGAATACCGAATGCAACAGGAATAAACTCAGTAGAGCCTCCAACGTCGCTGAAGATCTAGTTCTCTTTGACCCAGTTATTCTGGTGGAATTAAATACAAACCGATAGTCCATAACAATTATTAGAGTCACCGATGTTGTTTGAAGGGGAACTCACAATGAAAACCCATAGTCCCCAGCAAAAAGTTCAAATCAGTTCTCTGCGAGTTAAATTAAGTCATGGTAAGTACAATGACTGAAGAAATTGGAGCCATACTATCATCAGAATTCAAGTAAGAAGCAGAGGGACATAGAAAAGCAGTCAAAATTCTGGAAAATAAAAGTATTTATGCCGATGAAATAAGACTTCGATAGGATTTGGGGTACAATTTTCAGTTAGTTTGCAAAAAAATTTATGTCCAACGTTACCGCTTTATAGTCAGTAATTTTCGGCAAATCCTTCATCAAAATACAGCCGTAGCCATAGGGTATCTAATGCATTAGCCACCCTGCACATCTAAAGTAGCCTCTGTAAACACACTATTCTATCAATTTTGTTACACACAGAGTTCAAATCAAAGTCTTCTAAGCAGGAGGCTTTCAACTTACGAACAATAAATGCCGTATGACTATGTTATAGATGGCGCTGTCTGTATATTTGTAACTATCCTGCGAAATTCATCATTTATTTTTCTTAATTTGTTCTGAAACCCTTTTTAATAGTTTTCTGTGAAGTAAAATAATAATTCTTTAAATTTTTCACTTTCTTAAACCACTGTATCACCATATGCCAGCATATGTACTCATTTACTCATATTAATACCCGTCCATAATAAATCGTAAGTCATTGCATGTCGTTGTGATTGTGTTTCTACATGAGATGGCAATTGTGAAAACCACTTACTTTTGTTTGAAAACTGGGTTAACATTGGATTGTTTTGTATACAAATTATGAATCAACTAAACACAGAAATAAACGCACACACATACACATGTTTGCTTTTACATAACCTTATACAAACATAAACAAAGTAACCATATAGTGAAGCAAAAATCCATACATTTTACACTCACAACCAAAGAAAGATAGGAACAGAGAGAGAGAGAGAGAGGAAAAGAACTAGAAATCATATAAGAAAACTAATATTTCTTACAACATTTACTTTATAAATGTAAATGACTACGACTAGTAAGAATAACAGCAACAACAACAACAATAAAGCAATTAAAACCGATTTCCAACTTCATAGAGTTAATATGACTGAATAGACGAGTGTGTGTGTGTGTGTAGTAGTAGTAGAAGAGCATGTGGGTTTTTGTATTTGTATTCGTAAAAGTTAATTTCAAAGAATAACGGCTTTTGATGACAAGTACCGGGTTCTCTTGACAAATCAACACAAAATTTCTCCATGCAAAGCAAAGGAGTCGTAATATTGTGGTTGTTGGTATTGTGTGGTGTGTGTGTGGAGGGGAAGAGGTTAATGTGGTTTAAATATTTCAATTTGTATACCCAAGCAAATACAATCACATACAATTAACCAAGCGAGACAGAGAGAGAGAGAGTGAGTTTTTTTGCTATGTGTGGTGTGGTGTATTTGTATGCAAATAAATGAATTGAAACCAGTTATTATTGTTGTTGTAAGTGTTGTTCTCTCTTATATTTCGTACACACGATGAATAGCCAGCCATTATAACAACTACAACCTGTGCTTAGGTTTAAAGATTTCCGTTGTTAAACGTTGTTAGTGTATTCATTGCACAATCATTCACTCACTCACTCAGTGGCTTTATGTTTTGCTTCATTTATGGCTGGAGTTCTATTTTTTTTTTGATTTCAAACAATTGTGCCTTAGTAATGCCACTCAGTAACAGCAAGACAGTACTACTGCACTTGCATTGTGACAATAAAATTCTCTTTGACTTGCCATTACAAAGTCATGGAGTTGGTTTGATTTGAATTTTAACTTTGCAACACAATGACTGATGTGGACTGACTTTTACTGTTACTTGATAATTTGATTGGTTTTTGGAATTATTGACGTTTTGTTTGAAGAGTTTTAAGTCACATTACGGACAGCTTTATGAGTTCACATGAAAGAGCCATTGACAGGATTTTTGTAGAATTTTTACAATGAAAATCAATGTGAACCAAAATTAGATTTTTGGCATAGCTTTCTCAAGTTAGTCAACATGAATTTCCATTTAAAAATGTTTCATTAACTGTGCAAATCCTTTAAAAAGGAATAAATCGTTGCTTAAGCTTTTGTTGCTCGTTGTGCTGATTGAAAATGTATAATGTTTCCCGAATGCCTAAGCTAATTTCAGGACATTGTACTGTGGCAACAAGTATAACTGAGTGCCTAATACTTGGTACGTAGCCAGGTGTTGCTTTCCGGAACGCATTAACTTTGCAGAGATCCCAACTATTAGAACACATAGTTGGGATCAATCATTTTAATCAACACGGAATAGGCGATTCCTGTTCTTTGTTTTCTTCTGCATTTCCCTCCTTAAAACCTCATGTGATGGCTTAGTGTTCAGCAAAGCGTGACCCCATTTTCTTCGACTTGTTGAGGTAATTCAAATACTCAAATAGCTAGCTGACAGTCACGTAGTTTTGCTACATACTTTCTATACAAATTATACTGACGGCTTCTAGTTAAGTTTGAAAGATTTTCACGAGTGAGCCTTATGGGCTTCGAACACATTACCCTGTGACCGTACACCTCTGCTTGACTACAGAATCGTCCTCTTTTAAAAAAGTTTGTAGTCTCTACGATATTCTGTTCGCAGACTCCACTGATTCTTTCCAGGAGACCCTTAAGGAGCGGATGTTATTCGCTTTGAAAGGTCATGATATTCCTTAAACAATTACCCGTCTCACTTTTTTTCCGTACAATCCATAGCTTTATTCCTCTCTGGCTTAAATACAACAAAGCCTTCTGTACCTCTGTAGCATATGTTAAGGGTAACCCGTTTATACCACTACTTAACTGACCTTATCCAACAGTTTTAAATTGGTATTTGCATGTGGTTAGATCACAATTGGCTTGACCATCATGCAGTCGCCGTGGTCTAGTAGTTAGTGTGTTGGCTTGTTAGACGAAAAGCCAGGGTTCGAGCCCCAGGCCAGACATCAAAATAAAATACAAAATAAAAGTATTTCTTCGGCGACTTCCTCTCATCAGATTTCTGGCAAAAACTCTGTGAGTAAATAAAATTGCCATGAAAAGTTTCTCAAAAATCTGTCGTTCGGAGTCGACTTTAAACTGTAGGTCCCCGCCATTCATGTATAAAATTAACACACACAACATAAGTGGTGTGAGAAACTAGGTTGTAATCCTGACTGAAGGGTTGTAATGACCAATTATGTATGTATCATATATGTATGATGTATGTATATATAGTCAGCACACAATTTTTTAAGATTCTCCGTTAAGCTCGTAGATTGAAAATTAAATAAAAACAAATTTGTGTTTGGATTTAATTAAAATTCTTTATTGTTCGCACAATTCTGTGCCCCACTGTTCACAACTTGATGTAAACAACAACATTTGCTCTCCTTTGTTATTCATCTGCTTACACCTTATGCACAAGCAATACCAATTACTAGGCAATTATTCGACAGAGCTTTGTAATGGAGACCTTCAGACCACGATTACTATCTTCAAACGCACTTCGTCTTCACACAAGACTGACTGAACTTCACTCACCTGCCTGCTTGGCCTTGCCTTTTATATGACAACGTAAACAGTCTGATGAACGTTCTTGGAATGTTCGTGGTTTCGCTATAAATGTAAACATCGTTGTTTCTTTATTGTTGTTTGTGTATTTTGTTTATTCTTGTAGTGTTTGTTGGTATATTTCTGTTTACTTGTTTATCATTTTTTATGCTGTTGTTTGTTGTTATATTACGCAGTGCGATAAATTGTAAACAAGTTCATTGATTTTGTTTTTGTAGCTTTTGTTAAACGATTAAAAAGCGAAACACCAGTGTCTAGATTTTTCCATTTTCGTAACAATATATAATGGCTGACTTCCAAAATGTTAGTTGCTTTGTGTTTGAACAAAGTATCGTATTTCCTAATGCCGCTGTACAAAATATCTACCATGTATTCTATTTCAAAACGTCGTCAAAGTGTATTTTTAACGCTCAATAAGCAATCATACATCGGATTTATAATTGATGCATTGTTTGGTTACTTTGCATATCTACATAGTTTATATACAATAGTAGAACTGCATACAAACTTTGTATTGATACAGTTTGGAAGGCAGCCAATGTATATATATACTGTGATTTCACGCAGGGTTTTCCTAAAACCCCACTTAAATGCATGACCAATCTCTAAACCCCTTTAATGGTATCACCAGAGAGTCAAATTTGACTCTTGCCAAGAAAACTATGTCCTAAGCATTGCGCTTCAGATTATTTCAACAACACTTCATTCAAAACCAAGCTCCACATGAAAGAACCACATATTGTGGTCAGTTCCAGGAAGTGCCGTCCCCCGCAACCTAACATTTCTATGATATTAATTGTTTGCTGTGGCGGATCAAGAGATCACTGCAATAAATTTCCATAAATTTGATTTCTTCACCTCAAATGCCTATCGTGTCCATTATTTATGCTCTTAAAACCTGCAGCAGCTTATATTTTATTGAAAATATTTCCAAAAAAAAAAAACAATCAAGAAATGACGAAAACTTTACCAATAAATTCAAATTTATGCCGTCATTCGTGAAAGTTCTCAACATAAGTTAGTTAAGCAATTAATGTTTCAATTACGGCTTAAATTGCAAAACGATTCAGTTTTTTTTCTTTGCCTTTACTTCAAACAACTGAAGTAAATGTGTTGCCAAGTAAAAAGTGTAAAAAAATAAAACAAAATAACAACAAAATGGGAAGAAAAAAAAAACATGAAAACATTATTCTAAAATTGTTTGAAAAACAAAATAACAAGCAACTTAAAAATCTTTTAACAACTTAAAAATTCTTAACATTTTAACATGTTCGCCTCCATCCGTTCAGTGGCTGTTGTTGCTGCTGCTCTTGCAGGGTTTTTTTTTTCCTGCCTTTAACACTCCACACTTGAGTCGCTGCTGTTGCTATTGCTGTTGCTGTTGCTCCAAATGGCGTTTATGGTAACCACAATTTTTTTTAATTGCTTCGCCATAACCACTTGAAATTATTTCTTCATTTCAACGAATTTCTCTCTCCTTTGCTTGTTTTTTCTGTGTTTTTTTAGGCTCTTATTACTCACCAAATGGCAAGGAGAGCTGGAGAGAGCAAGAGAAAGAGAGAAAAAAAGGCGGAAGAGTACAAAACAAAGTTTCAATATTTTGTTGTGCTTTTACACCCGGTGCGATGATTACAGCAACTTTTATACAAACAAACATACACACACACACACACACACTGTAACAACATTTAACGTTTTTTATTTCAAGAATCCGAAGGCAAGGAGAAGCAAGAGAGCGAGAGGCAGCTACAAAGCCTGTACAAAGTAATAATTTCTCTCTTCTACTGGCCAAAGTAGTGAAAATAGTAACAAACAAACCGCACTTATAGTCAACCACACACACACACCTATGTATACATACACACGTGTGTATTGAGATATTTAAAACATTTCTTTCATAAAATATTTCACCCAACAGCACTTGTTGTGTAGGAGAAGACTTTAGAAGTTAGTTGCACTACGGCTTTTTATATAATTTTCAATCATTTTTGTTCTCTTTTCTCTTTTCCCATTTACAGTTGTTTTTAAATTGTAGTAGCAGTTGTTGTTGCTGTTGTTATTTTTTAAATTCTCTACGTATTGGTGATGGCATCATCAGAAAACAGCAGAGTAGCAAACATCTTTATTATTATCCTGTACCATAAGGATCGTTACCAGATGTAAAATCTCTAAAAAAAAACCAACACTTTCAGCTTTTGGGTGGTTCTCTTTGAAAGCATGCGGCAAAGGCAACAACTAAAATAATAACTACTACAATAACAACAACAACAACAAGAAGAAGGACAACAACACAACATTACTATCATTAACCATTAAAAGTACGTTTAAAGTACGTTTGTTTTTTCCCGTTAGAATATGGTCCAAGTGTTGGCGTGCATGTAAAAGTGTCGGATTGAAGTGATACAGTGAGTGGCATAATTGGGACAATTTAAATTGGATAACAAAAGTGGAATTAAATTAATTACACATGAGGCTATGATTCCATGAAGGTTTTTTTTTTCATTATAATGCTTGTATCTGGTCATTATGTACGAAATAATTTGATATTTATCTTCTTGCCTTTGAACTGATTACAGCAGGTGATTTTTTTGAAGTAAATTCCTCATTGAGTTTCAAACATTTTGGTTATTATTCCAGCAATAAATTCCCGAATTTTCTAGGAGAAACGTTAGGATAGACATTGTCTATGTTGCACCATAACAGCAATAAGTACCCTGTAACACCATCTTGTGGATGCTACAGGCTTTGGGCAATAGTAAATACATAACATAATTGGTCATTACAACCCTTCAGTAAGGATTACGACCTAGTTTTTCACATCACTTATGTTGTGTATGTTAATTTTATGCATGAGTGGTGGGACCTACAGTTTAAAGTCGACTCCGAACGACAGATTTCTGAGAAACTTTTCATGGCAATTTTTATTTTACACTCAGAGTTTTTGCCAGAAATCTGCTGAGAGGAAGTCGCCGAAGAAAATACTTTTTGTATTTTGTTTTGATGTCCGGCCTGGGGTTTGAAGCCTGGCTTTACGTCTACTAAGCCAACGCACTACCTACTTGACTACGGCGACTTCATTTGGGCAGTAGTATATCCTTTAAATAGCGCACAGTAAACAGGAAAACATACAGCAAATGTCACTCCATTATAAGCAAATGAAATTGCTAAGGACTGTAGAGGACATTGCTTGCAATGGTTTAGTTGGTAACTCCTGTAGGCCTTGTCTTTCTGTCATTTTACAGTCATACATACATACATAATTGGTTATTACAACATGCTGTCCAGTTCATCATCTTCAATCAAAGACCAAAAAAGTCGGGTGTCATTTGGTTACAGGACGGTAAGGTAACAGTAATGATTCCTGAAGAATCATATTCTAAAAAAACACGATCAAATGATACTCGCAGGCTATAATGCTTAAAGGCTTATCCGCAATCACTTCTGAGTTTTCCAAGCACCAATTATGACAAATGGAGCCTCATGGCTGAAAATGAAGCTGAATTTGATTTGAAAAGCGGCTTCGTTTCAATCACCACAAATTAAAAATATTGTTACAAAAATTAAGAATATAGATACTGATGTTTTGCTTTTATATCACTTAACATTAAAATGATAAACAAGTAAACAAAAATACAAAAACAAACACCAGCATAAAAAATGGTAAACAAGTAAACAAAAATACAACAACAAACACCAGCATAAAAGATGGTAAACAAGTAAACAAAAATACTACAACAAACACTACAAGAATAAACGTAAACAAATACTCAAACAACAATAATTAAACAACGATGTTTATATTTATAGAGATTTCGAGAAGGCGAAGCCACAAACATTCGCCTTCAAGAACATTTATCAGACTGTTTACCATGTCATATAAAGGACACGGCAAAGCAGGTGAGTGAGTTAGTGAAGTTCAGTTAGTCTTGTGGGAAGACGCGGTGTGTTTGAGGAGAGTAATCGTGGTTTGAAGATCTGCGTTACAAAGACCTGTCGAACAATTGTTTAGCAATTGTTATTGTTCACTTAAAGTATAAACAGAGGAATAACAAAGAAAAGCAATTGTTGTTGTTTACATAAAGTTGTGAACAGTGGCACACAGAATTGTGCGAATAATAAAGAATTTTAATTAAAACTAAACACAAATTTATTTTTATTTTATTTGCAATCTATGAGCTTATGTTTTAAACGTTTTTAAAAGGCACAAACGTAACAATATTTTTACGCGTTTACCGTTTGTTAAAAGATCTATATTTGTAACTGGTAAAGCTTTCATTAATAGCTGTCAGTATTGCTAGATCTCCGGCAATACTATACTAACCACTACATGGTTAATCTGATAAATAATTCAATAAAAAGGTGTCTGTGAATTGGGGAAATGAAAATGAATACTTAGTAAATGCTTTTAGTGAGGATGATTAGCTTTCAGCGAGATTTTTGCAAGAGAGATTTCGATATGCATTAGATTCAGGGTGTCAAGCGTTTATTCAATCTTTAAACTCTATTCCATAGACTGTGTCTGTTAAGTTCTTACTCTTATTATGGGGCAGTATCTAGTTTTCTTCTCCCTGAGATTCAATAACACAGACTCCGTAATATTATTCATTTGTTTAGCATTGACCACCCCCGCTCTTCGTACTTCCTCTCCTTTTCCTTTCCCATCCCCTCATTTATCCTTTCACTTAAAGGGCGTTCTCCGGATACTGTACTTGTCTCATTTGACAAGTCAAGGCAACAAGTCCTCCAACCTAAAACTAAACCTAGCACTGAGCACAAATAAAAACAAAAAATAAACAGCGATTGTTGAAATGAATTTTAAAAATTATTTCCTTGTTTTAAAGCATCAGGTAATCGTTTCATTGCTATTTTACATGAGTGTATTCTAAACTCAATAATTGTTTCATTCATTCATGTCAACATCTGGGTTCAATTATTTTTTCACCCACTGTATTTTCGTTGATGTGATGTTACTTTTGTATTAGAGTCTGTTGTTGCTATTGTTGCTCTTATAAAACAACGCTGTTGTAGTCGTAGTTGTTGCCGTTATTTGTTTTGTTGAAAAAAGGCCACAAAGTATTTAAAAACTTGTATTTTTCGGGGTCTATCCTCAACGTCAGTACAATTGCGATGAGTGCGAAAGTATCATCGTGTATCAAATACACACACACATGATTCATATGCACACACTCATGCACACACACCCACCGCATGCCGGGGCCATGGATAAGAAGACCTATAGAGCAGGTATCGAAACGGCCTACAGAAGATCAGCTCTCAGGGTGATTTCTGCCTTCCGCACGGTGTCTACTGATGCAGCATTGGTGATTGCGGGGATGATGCCCCTGAGGCTAGTAGTGGATGTAGAGCGGAGGAAACATGACACAAGGAGGGGAATGGATCTCCCCAGTCCTGTTCAGTTAGTGGATGACGCTATGCATAGATGGCAGCATGACTGGGTCAATTCAACCAAGGGAAGGTGGAGCCACAGACTCATACCGAGCATAGGCGAATGGACCAAAAGGAGACACGGTCAGGTGAACTTCTACCTGACACAGTTACTAACCGGCCATGGATGTTATAGAGCATATCTCTATAAGTATGGTCATGATGTAGACGAGGCATGCCCAGAATGCCCCAATGAAAGGGAGACGGCGGAGCACGTTTTCTTTACTTGCCCGCGATATGTTGTTCAACGAAATTGCCTGGAGAGGACAGTAGGATTCCAGGTAACGCCCGATAACATAGTTAACCTGATGTTAACCTCAAGTGACAATTGGAACGCAGTATGTGTTTTCGCAAGGAAGGTGTTGACGCAACAAAGATTGGCTGAGAGAGCAAGGTCAGCAGAATTTGATGGCAGCACTCGCTGAATCTCCACCCCCCCGAAGTAATACTTGATTGTGGTCCCGGGGGGGGCAAATGGTTGAAAGTGTGACGAACTAGGTTGGGTTTAGTACGTATGCGTTTAGCAAGCCGAGAGTAAGTCTTGCGGCGAATCGTGCACATTGGTAGGCCGGGCTACCAATGTCTTTCGAAGATTCCCAACCTTTAGCTCGTAAAGCTATAAAAAAAAAAAAAACCCACCGCATACACTTACAATACGAGACTCTTCTTGCTCATATGGATACGAATTAATGCTCTGGTTGGTGTTTGTTTGTTTAGCTGTTTGAAAAGAAATTTTCATACATGTATGTGAGCGTTAAGAGCTTTCCTAAAAATTAATACACACACACACAGAGAGAGAGAGAGAGCGCGGTGGAGTAAGAGGAGGAATGCGAGTATTTATACTCTATTGTAAGCAACAAACTGTGCCGTTGTATGAGAGCCACTACTTCACCACTACTATTCTCCGTAGTAAAGCAATAATAACAGCAACAACAACAACATTTAAACAATATTTTGAATTTAACTATTCATTCCAATATACGACTTGTATTTTTAGTTGTTCTTGCTGTTTGTTTATTTCTATAAGCATATATAAGCGTATATAAGCGTATGTGTATATGTGTATGAGAGAGAGTAATATAAAAATTTTTTGTATTTTTTATTTTCTTTCATTCATTCTTTACCCGTGAAGTTATTGTTGGTTTTTGTTTAATGACCTTTATGACCTGTTTTCGAATGCTCTATGAATGGTGGTGGCTAAATATTCTTGTCTTTATCAGCCGTAGTCTATGTTTTATGATATGAACTATGGGTGTATGTGTGTTTCAGCATGGGTGTATGTGTGTGTGTTTTGCTATGATATGATACAATTGGTAGCAAAGCATAGAGCACGAGCACGAGCACGAGCACGATAGAGTAGTAGTTGTAGCGCTGCTCCAGCTAAGGTTTGTAGTTTGTTTGATACGGTTTTACTGTTTTTGTTTTTGCTTTATTTTTAAGTCAAAGTCATACTATACCAGCAAAATAACAAGAACAACAAGCGAAAAAATTGTGTATAATACAAAATGAAGAACAAGCATAAAAACAAAACCAAAAAAAAACTGTAAAAAAACTTTTTGGCCCACAAACTTTTGGCTTTAAATTTTCTGGCCATTTAGGCAAAGTACTGTGCACAATAGCAACAACAACAACAACAGCAACCAACACAAGTTATAATAGTTTAAATCCTCCAAATGAAGAATGAGCACAGCAACAAACAAAAATAATATTTATATTACAACAACAACAACAACAACAACAACAAATAAAAATTGTTAAAAATTCCAATGTAACAGTATTTTACAAAAAAAAAAAAAAAAATACTAAAAAGAGAATGAAACGCTTCGCATTCAGTATTAAAATCAAAATTTATATGCGAGTGCGGCTGACTGTATGAGTATGTGAACCATTTATTGCAAATTGTTCATGCTTTGGTTAGTAGTATATCCTTTAAATAGCACACAGTAAAACCTATTCAAGAAGGAAAACATAAAGCAAATGTCACTATACTGTAAACAAATGAAATTTCTATTGACTGTAGAGGACATTGCTTGTAATGCCTTAATTAGTAACTTCGGTAGGCCTTGTCTTTTTATCATTTTACAGTCATACGTACGTAGATTTCTTTTCATTTTATGCTTAAAAGTTTTAAGAAATTTCTCAGAAAAGTGAAGTATTGCTTCAGGTGTATTGCTAAACGAAGTGTGTACATCCAAGCGTCCAAAACATTTAGTCGCAGGCCCTCTGAATATTATTATTGCTTGGATGGCTTTTCAGATATCCAGATAAACCTTTGAGGTCTGTTTACTGTCCAGTATTATTACAATACCCTGTACCGATATCGTAGTGACACAATTGTGTGCATCAATGTCAGTGTATTGGGCTTCCGTGGTATTGAAAGTAAAGTCTTATGGTACCAATTTAAGGCCTTTGTCTACTAAGACCACCAAATCACTGGAAGATGCAAAATTTTTTGTTTCTAATTTGCTGCCTGCGTGCCGAAATCATACAGTGATTGGTTGGTTAAGCTTTTCTGTATTTTTAATTTTAAATTTCATTTCATTTTATGCTTAAAAGTTTTACAAAATTTCTACAAAAAAACTTCTCCTGTATTGCTAAACGAAGTGTGTACACTTAAGCGTATGAGTGTTTAAATGCTAGAGTACATGAAAGTTAAATATTAAGTATACGCACCCATTAATGCGGTGTATTAAGCAGAATAATTTCGTTTTGAATGGTATTCGTGCAAATATTTTAAAATTTGATTTTTTTAAATATAATGGAATAGATTTTCTTTCCATAATCATGTTGTTCTTTTAGGCTTTCGTGTGTCTTCCGGTTTTATTATTATTTTTTTCTTTTTGATTATAATATCGATGAAAACATATGTTAGACTGGCTTTAATAATTTTCATACGGCAGCAACACAGCAAAAAAATGGCAAAAATAATATTCAACAGTATGTGGAAGAACAGTTCATATGCAGTTGGTAGATTTTTTATATGAAATTATTGAAAAAAAAACTTTTATCGTATTTCATCCCTTACTTGGAAAAGGAATGAAATTTAAACAAAACCTTGGATTTAAAATTTTTACAATAAAAATTTTCGACATTTTTTCCAAAAGCACAAAACAAAGAAGCCCTGGAACTAATTTATAATAACTGCAGCAGATATATGTTCATATAATTGTTTCAAATGTGGTTACAAAACAATCGCAAAACAGTACATTTTAAAGTCGATTGCGAACGATTTTTGAGAAACTTTTTCATTTTAATTTCATTTTGCTCTCAAATTTTTTGCCAGAAATCAGCTGAGAGGGGGGCGACAGAAACATTGTTTTCATATTTCGTTTTGTTAGAAATTTCTGACCTGTTCAAACGGAGGCCTCAAGTCTAATAAGCCAACAGATTACTTTCTAGACTACGGAGACTTTTCACCCATGTTGTGTTTGTTAATTTTATCCATGAGTGGAGAAGCCTACTGTCGACTCCGGACCACAAATTGGAAAGACTTTTGAATGTAATTTTATTTTACTCTCAGAAGATTGCTGACAAGAAGTGGCCAAAATAAATATTTTGAGCTCTGACCCAGGGATTGAACAACAGGCTCCCGTCTAAGCCAATAAACCAACGTTCTACATAGTAGGTCATGGCAACAGTTTCTGGATCTATTCGTCATGGAATTAAATCGGATTTTTCGATTTGAATCGTTTCAAGAGTTATGAAGCATGATTAGAAATTTCTCTTAGCAAGACTTACCAAATTATTCTATAAAAAGAAAGACAAAACTTTTATCGTATTTCAACCGTAATTTGGAAACAAAATGAAATTTGAACAAAACCTTGCATATAAGATGTTTACAATAAAAATTTTCGACATCTTTTGCAAAAACACAAAAGAAAGAAGCCATGGTGCTAAATTATAATACCTGCAGCAGATATATGTTCATATAATTGTATCAAATGTGTTTATAAAACATTTAAAGAACACTTCTAAATACACAAACATTTCTGGTTTTATTTACTAATTCAGTTAACTTCAATATTTGTTGTTTACATACATACGTACATACATGCATACATGATTGATCATTACAACCCTTTAGACAGGCCTACAACCTAGTTTCTCATACCACTTATGCAGTGCGTGTTAATTTTATGCATTTTTGAAGGGACCTACACTTTAAAGTCAACTCCAAATGACAGATTTTTGGGGAAACTTTTTAATTTAAATTTTGTTTCGCTCTCAGAGTTTTTGCCAGAAATCTGCTGAGAGTAAGGCGTCGAAAGAAGCATTGTTTTCATATTTCCTTTAGTTGGAGATATCTGACCTGGTGTTAGAACCGTGGCCTCACATCTAATAAGCCAACAGGCTGCCTATTAGACTACGGCGACAATCGTTTAAGAAAATCGCATTCGCTAAGCATTTTTTCAATGATATTGTACTCTACTGCCACCCAGACTATGGCAATTTCTAAGATAGAGAAAATAATTAAAAATTCGAATTGTTAACGATCAATAAATACTCAATGTAAACTACTTAAAATTCATGAAACTTATCTCCAGAAATTTATTTCGTATGTTATATACCTTGCGGGAAAATGTTTTACAAAAGTGTTGTTCCTTGTCTTGCCTATTGTTCAATTATTGGAGTATTCACTGTAATAATAAGAATTTATTTTTTGTTTTTTTTTTGTTTTTCTCCGCACTTAACCGATGCACAAATATTTTATGGAACGTTTTATATTGTAACAGTTTTCGTTTTGTTGCTGCTGATGATGTTGCTGTTGTTGTTGTTGTAGTTTTGCCAGCGTATTTGGTTTTTTGTTTTCGTTTTTTAATAACAGTAATTGTTGTTTTTACTTTGAAACTTGAAAATTTTATGAAAAACTCATTTAAATATTTTCACTGTGTGAAGGATGCTCATCAGAAACACCACAACAGCAGCAGCAACAGCAGCACCAACAACAAAAACAATATCTAGGATATAATAAAAAACAACACAGCAAAAGCCACATGCAAGCACTTAACAGCAGCAAAATATGATTCAGCAATACTGGGCAACATTATAAAATAAAAATCATTTGCGGGGGCAAAAATATAGATTCCAAGCAATATACAGCGAATATTTCCACAAGTATTGTTGTGTGTTGCAACAACAATTAACAGCTGCAGCAATAAACAACAACAGCAGCCTAGTGTAGCATCAATTATTATGATTTTTCTTATAAAGGGGAAAGTGAGGTGCCTAAAATATATATATAAAGACAACAGGCCAAGGATAAGATGTGTGTTGAGCCACACAAAAATAAGACGAACTGAAGTCAAAAAAAAGAAACAAAATTTTTATTTTAGGCCATTAACATCATCATCATCATCAGCATCGTAATGATTAGTAACATTAGCAATAACCAACCAAATGCCACATACCACAACAATAACAACAACAACATCAACATCGAAGTGCTACAATAATTATTCCATTTCACCTCTGGCCGGGCTTTTAAAAAACTTATTACAATACGAAGAACAACAACAACAGCACTCGCAACCATATTCTCTTCTTTGTTTTTTTTTCTTGATATTGTTTTACACAACACATCTGTGCAAATTTAATGGCATAAACTCTCTCTCTCTCTCTAAGCAAATAGAAAGAGAGAGTGGGTATGAGAGATTTAATATTTATGTATGAGGATAAATACATACGAATATATGTACGTACAGACTGACAAAGTGGTTTTTTTATAGGTTTTGTTAAGTGTTTTGAATAATTCTCTTCAAAAACTTATTGGCAATTATAAACATGTGTGTGTGTGTGAGTGCTTTAATTTTAAAATAAATTTTCTAATTTCTCCCTCTGTTCACGTTCATAAATTATGATTTTATTGCGCACATCCTGTTGTTATGGGCTTCAATTATTGTTATTCCATTACAGTGTTCATTATGCACTATGGGTATGGGTTTCTTGCTAATTACACAAGAGAAACCATTTTTATTTAAACATGATTGCTGAACTGCGGTTTTTGTTTCAATTAAACTATTTAAATTCCAAAGACTTCTTTGGTTTTAACAGACGAGTATTATACAACAGTGGACTCAACTATATATGCAGATTAAGGCCGAAAACGTTGGAATGCTGCAGTTACAGTAAAACAGTTCTGAAAAGCAATGAAAAGTTTCTGAAAAATATGTTGTTCGGAGCAGAGATCAGCAATGATTATTCAAAAAGATGAGTAGAATCGACTCATACTCATAATTTCTGATACTTATAGGCATTCATACTTCTTTCAATATCATGGAAGCTCTACTTATATTCAAAGTATGAAGGACTCATCATATTCATACTTAACAACACGTATTATGTTGTTGATTTCGCGACTCTCCATAACTCAACATATACACGAATCACAAAATAAATATAAATCGCTTATGAACACTTAAATACTCACTAGAAGGTTGTGTGTTAGCTCTGTTTGCTGCTCTGTCTTTTTTTTCTGAATGCAACATCAACTAAGACTGTAAATTGTGATGAATGATTCGAGTAACTCGAATATATAAATAAATAATATAATAATAATAATATAATATAAATCAACATTGTATTGAGTTCGAATTAATCAGAGAAGTTAAATTTCAATATGTATTATTGGCTCACTTATAATAAAAATTTCATGAGTTTCGGAGTCACAAAAAATTATCACACACAAAGTGTGGGTTGGTGTAAGAAACTAGGTTGTAATCCTCACTGATGATCAATGAAGTAAGTAAGGAAGTAAGTAACTTGAAAAGTCCAAATGAAAACACGACTCACGACACGACTAAATTGAAGGACAGCCTGAATAAATGGTTAAATGGTAATAAAAGGTTCATATTGTTACGTTTTTATTTTTTAAAAACGTTTAAGTTATGAGGTCGTAGATTGCAAATAAAATGAAAATAAATTTGTTTAGTTTTAATTAAAGTTCTTTATTATTCGCACAATTCTGTGTGCCACTGTTCACTACTTGATGTAAACAACAACAATTACTCTGTTTATACCCTTTGCATAAACAATAACAATCACTAAACATTTGTTCGACAGGTTTTTGCAACGGAGATCTTCAAACCACGATTACTCTCTTCAAACGCACCGCGTGTTCACACAAAACTGCCTGAACTTCACTAACTCAGTCGCCTTATTTACCTTGCCTTTTATATGACAAAGTAAACTGTCTGATAAATATTCTTGAAGACGAACGTTAATGACTTTGCCTTCTCGAAATCTCTAAAAATGTAAACATCGTTGTTTACATTTATTCTTGTAGAGTTGTTGCTGTATTTTTGTTTACCATTTTTTATGCTGGTGTTTGCTGTTATATTAAGCAGTACGATAATTTGCAAGCAGGTTTGCTGACTGCATTGTTTAGTTTTTTTGTAGCTTTTGTTTATAATGTTAATGTTAAACTAATGTTAAAAACAAAACACTAGTATTTTGATTTTCCATTTTCGTAATAATATGTAGATGGATATGTCGTAGTTTAATGTCACCAGGAACCCGTATGAGTTACTACAAGAAAACGGCGAGTGTTGAGAGAATACGAACGACATTTCATTGCAACTTGCTGATCGGAGATCCCCTTCTTGGAAAGAAGAAGAAGAAAGAGAAGTAAGGAAATTAACGAGTTAGAGATGGGAACTTGAAGAATAAGAGAAGTAATATATTAGCTACTCAAGGATGAACTATCTGCACACTATGATGAATCCATTTGAATGTGATTATCGGCTACCGACAGAGAGTTCAAACTCTATACTTACCAACTTTTCCTCACCTCCATACCCTGCACTGGTCTGGCTAGAATTTATTTCAGATCCTTACAACACAATGACCCATTAGTAGCCCTGTCGTAAGTCTCATGCTCGAAAATTTTCTCGAATTTTGGAAAACAAGAATTTTTCTGTTTTTTTTAGTATTTTTCAACGTCAATAGCTAAGAGACTGAGATAATAATTGCTCAACTCATGTCATTTCTTTTATGTATTTTAGCCTTGCCATCATGGTATCCTAAACTTTTCTTATTTGTTTGTTTGTTTTTTTTTCAGACTTCTCTGTGTCTTTACATCTCTTACTCGTAGTTTTATCGTTCGTCTTGCAATAATTCCAAAGTCATTTTAAAATTTTCCAATTGCTTACGCTGCTCTTGTTGCTGCTGCTGTTGCTGTTTCTGATTGCTGGTGTCTAATTAAAAACATGTTGATGACATCATCTCGGTCTCTGTCTCTGCCTTTGTCTCTTTCTTTATCGGCTGTTGTTTGTTTTCTGATTGTCGACACGTTTTATTTGATGTTTTTATTACGAACGCAAAAGGGAATCCAAAAGAAAACTTTCTGTTTGACTTTTCAACTCTTTTTTTCTTTTAATTTTGCTCTTGGATTGGCTCTCGGTTTTCTTAGTATTTTCTTGTTGTTTTTGCTGTTGTTGTCATTTCGAATTTTCTCTTTTTCTTTCGAAAGTTAAACTTGACTAAATGCCCTCTGCTTCACAGTGTGGTAGTTTGCTGTCTCATTACTTAGAACATAAGGCTTTAAGGCAGGACATGAGGCAGAGTGTAATGCAGTAGAATAAAGTGAGTAGAAGAACTTCTTAAATTAGAGATAAATTAAGGATTTTCTACGGACTTTTTTTAATTAAGGATTGTTAATTTAAATCTGAATTGAAATGTGGTTTAAGATCGATTGTTACTGACAATGCCAATGGCAAGCAATGAACTTTGGTGCTTGGTTTCGAAGTAATCTTATTCGAATACGATCATCTTTTAAGGGATGTTCGCTATTTATGGAGTGTATTGTGTTGTAATCACAAAATTATAGATTGTGGGAAAAGGAAAAGACCATGAAATATCTGCAAGATCTGTTCAGTATGCGAATAATACAAGAAATGAGGAAGGTTTTGTCCACAATATTCAAATTGAACTACCAATTGTTAACTGGACAGATCTGCTGCATGAGCAGGAATATTTGAGTTATTTCGTTGAAGTATCCGGCTTGATAAAACCGATCTCTGAAAACTTTAATACATGACATGTATGTATGTAACATTGGTCATTACAACCCTTAAGACAGGCCTACGACCTAGCTTCTCACACCACTTATGTTCCGAGTGATTTCGTTACGGTTGTGTGTTAATGCGGATGTTTTGTAATTATTTTCGTCAAATTATTATTGTGTTGACAATTCAAAGTTAATCAGAACGTATGAGTGTTATTCAATATGAAAAACAAAATTCAATATTGATTATACGCCATATGTGCCACATACGTATTGTTTATTGTTTATTGTTTGTTTGTTTGAAGTCTATAGACGGCTATACGGCTGGACCGATTTTCTTGAAATTTTCACAGTATCTTTCTGTATGTCTGGAAGGAGTTATAGGATACTTTTTATTTTAAAATTTCAAGTAGGCAAAGTGCCACGCCCACATACCCAATAAGTATTTAATGTCGTATATCTCATAAACTCCAACAGCTAGAGTCCTCAAATGTTGTATGGACGACTTTGACGTATATATGAACAAAATGGGCGGATTGGCTATAGTGGGCGTGTCACCTCCCATAGTCTATATACAGTGGTAGACATAAAGGGTGTTTTTTATAGAGGTATAGACGTTTAAGTTGCAATAAAACAACGATGGATTATTCGATTGACATGAATTTTATTTATCCGAAAGATAATCTTGTGGCATTACATTTTAAATATGATTTCTGGCATATGACCGCCACGGCTGGCGCGGATGTAGTCCAATCTGGACGTCCAATTTTCGATGACTTTTTCCAACATTTGTGGCCGTATATCGGCAATTACACGGCGAATGTTGTCTTCCAA
Organism: Sarcophaga subvicina; assembly: GCA_936449025.2. NCBI lineage: Eukaryota > Metazoa > Arthropoda > Insecta > Diptera > Sarcophagidae > Sarcophaga > Sarcophaga subvicina. Next base: position 12,321,988 of record OW388081.2, on the reverse strand, counting down.
ATGGTCAAGCGTTTGTGGCTTTACCGCATAGACCAATGAGTTTACATAGCCCCACAGAAAGTAGTCTAGCTGTGTTAAATCACAAGATCTTGGAGGCCAATTCACAGGTCCAAAACGTGAAATTAGGCGGTCACCAAACGTGTCTTTCAATAAATCTATTGTGGCACGAGCTGTGTGACATGTTGCGCCGTCTTGTTGAAACCACATCTCCTGGACATCATGGTTATTCAATTCAGGAATGAAAAAGTTAGTAATCATGGCTCTATACCGATCACCATTGACTGTAACGTTCTGGCCACCATCGTTTTTGAAAAAGTACGGACCAATGATTCCACCAGTCCATAATGTGCACCAAACAGTCAGTTTTTCCGGATGTAACGGTGTTTCCACATAGACTTGAGGATTACCTTCACTCCAAATGCGGCAGTTTTGTTTGGTGACGTAGCCATTCAACCAGAAGTCCGCTTCATCGCTAAACAAAATTCGCTTATGAAAATCGGGAACAACGGTAATCTCGTTTTGGGCCCATTCGACGAATCTACGCCTTACTTGATGATCGTTTGGCTTCAAATCTTGCACGAGTTGGATTTTGTAAGCACGCAAACCAAGATCCTTCCGCAAAATCTTCCATAAAGTGGATGGACACAGATCCAATTCCTGTGCTCGATGGCGGATGGACTCATTCGGGTCTTCCTCAATGCTACGGTCTACAGCAGCAATAGCCTCTTCTGTACGCGCCGTACAGCGTCTCTGGGGATGCGAGCTATCAATAAGAGTAAGCGTGGTGCGAAAACGTTCCACGGTTAATCGAATTAACTGCTCTGATGGACGATTTTGTCGACGATAAAATGGACGTAGTGCGCGATACGTTTTCCGCACAGAACCATTATTTTCGAAATAAAATTGCACTATTTGCAAGCATTGTTCAGGCGTGAGTCTATTCATGATGAATTGCCAAACCAAACTAAGAATAAATCACTTGACAGCTTTTAAATCGGTCGCCATCTTGAAAAGTAGTGCCTACCTAAAGTTCTATACCTCTATAAAAAACACCCTTTATAATTAAAACATTCGTACATAGTAAATTATTCGTTTTATTTTGGAAATAGAATAGAAAAGGAAAATAAAGACGTAATCAATTGTAAAAGAGATCAAACTTATGATTCCAAAAGTCCCGTTAAAAAATTAAGAGATGATAAAAAAAATAGAACAAATGAGAGATCAAAATAATGTTTTAATTATATGACCAAAACGTATATATAAAAATGAATGTTTGTTTGAACGTACTGTGCATTCTTTAACAAAGTTGTTGCACATGAGTCGACGGGGGTTTGGTGCGATTAATTTCCGATGGATGGCGCCACTGAAAATTATTCAAAATGAATGGCAAGTAGATGGTCGACCTACACCTCCAGCACGGCAGAAAAGAGCATTACGAGCCTCAGAATCAGACGAGCATTGAGACTGGAAAATTTTCGCGTATATGCCGCTGAGACCCGTTCGCTGGAAACACTTGAACAACGAGAAGTGAGATTAGAAACTGATCGAATGCGTACTACTCAGGCCCGTTCATCTGAATCATCAGGACAACGGGAAACAAAATCAATAAAAATGATTTAAAATTAATTGGACATTTGTGTAATGTCTTTCCTTCACATTTATTTTAGTTGGTGGAGCAGCAACACGCGCAGGGTACAGCTGGTATATGTACGTATATATCAGAGATCAGCAATGAATAGTTTTTTCGCTACTCATAAGCACTTATGAAATTTTGAATATAAGTGAGTCAACAATATTGAAATTTATGTAACTTCTCTGATTCATTCATACTCATTACGACGTTGCTTTATAAGTACAGGTTGCAATGAGAATGCGTATAACGTTGGTATCAAACTCATACCATTCGAAATATCTTTCATAAGCCTACTCATTTAGATTCAAAACTTTAGAAAAATGCTCATAAAACTTTTAAATGATTCGAGTCTTTACGGTCTTAGTTATTGTTGCATTTACATAAAAAGAATAAAGACACATAAGCAAAAAAGTCAGAGCGGCAAGCACAGCAAACACACAACCTTTTAGTAAGGATTTTAGTGTTCGTATGCGATTCATACTTATTTTGTGCTTCGTGTATATGTTGAGTTATGAAGAGTTGAAACCAACAACATCATACGTGTGTTGTTAAGTGTGAATACGATCACGACTTCAAACTTTGAATATGAGTAGAGGTTCCATGATATTAAAATATGTATGAATGCCAATAAGTATCAGAAATTATGAGTATGATTCGACTCTACTTACCTTTTTGAATGCTCATTGCTGCTCCCTGGTACACATATGTACGTACGTACACAATATTTAAGAATCGTTAACCCAGCATATCATTTGACATGAAAGCAGCAGAGGATTTTTAATATTTTTTCTTCGTTTTGAAGTGTTGTTGAAAAGATTTTATAGAGCTTTTAAGGGAGGAGACTTCGATAATCCGGTATTAATGGCGCGTTATAAATGGCACGGTATTAATGACACTGTATATCGAACATATTTCGAAGAAGTATAATCTACCGGACTTTAGGAAGCTCGTTTATCTGTAAGAGAATAGCAAAAGACAAAAGCACCCTCGATTGGTGGTCTTGAAACAAGTGGAGCACGTAACAGAGGAAGTATGAATATTGATACGGATGTAACATTCAGAACTGGTCATTACAAGCCTTCAGTCAGGACTAGGACCTAGCTTCTCACACCACCACCATGTTGTAAGTGTTAATTTTATACACGAGTGACTGGACTGTCAGTTTAAAGTCGACTGCGAACTGCAGATTTTTAAGAAACTTTTTCATGGCATTTTTTTTTTACGCTCAGAGTCTTTTGCCAGAAATCTGCTGAGGGGAAATCGTCGAAGAAATATTTTTTTTCATATTTTCGTTTTGATGTCTGACCTGGGTTGGAAACGTGGCCTCACATTCTGCCAGACTATGGCGACTTACAACCAGGGCGTTATTTGAATTAAAATGAATAGAGTTCCTACTGGCTGTGCATTTTCATAAATTTGAATATTTTTTCGGTTCATTACGCTTTAATGCTAAGACATGCACAACTAACTGTATATATAGATGAATAATTTCATTTGAAATTTATTACATTCCGTCCTCTTTCAAAGTCATGTTCAAGGTTACAAGATTCTTCCTACAAAGAAATATTCTGACCATATCGGTGCGAGTGTAGCCATAAATTCGCTCATGTGTTAAATTAGTTTTTCCAAAAGAAAGAAGAAAAAGGAAAACGAATTCATTTTGTTTTCATTTTCAATTTTAAACTTTTTATGTGTTGGACTGTTGGAATAAAATGAAACGGAAAAAAATTCAATTTCGTTATTCCAAATTCGTTTTCGAAATTCAAAACAAAACACGTACTTTTCGAATACTTTGATGGCTCCCTCTTGAATTGTGTACAAATTGTGTACACACGAATAAAGAAAATGCTAAAGAGTATTAAAATGTTAAATTTTTAAAATCCGTTTGTCATTCGTCGCATTAATCCGGTATTAATTTATTTATGGACAACGACATTGAAATTCAATTCAATTCAAAACACAAAAAATACAATACAAAAATACAAATTTCAAGGGGAGAAGATTTTATTGATTGTTTCAGCGTTGGTTGGTTGCTGTTACATATTTTGGTACACACAGGATTTTGTGGAGTTTTTTTGCTTTTAAAAAACAATTCTAAGGGTTTTTATTTACATGATATTTGGCATTACAAATAAAAACAACAACAACAACAACAACCAATTGGCAATGCTTAATCTTTTTGGTTTTTTTTATGAACTTTAAAGATTACCATTAGCAGCGTCATCTGTGTTTAGTGTTTGCTTTATTTAAAGGAGTTCTTTATTTCTCCTTTTTATTTAGAATTTTTTCATTTCATTTAAAAATTCTTTTTAATTTTGCAAATGAATTCAATACTTTAAGTATCTGTAGTTTATACTTGAAGTTGTTTTGTTTTGTTTAATTTTCCAATTGTTGTTCGTTTTGCTGTTCCGTTCTCCTTTGACATACAAAAGCAAAGAGAACAACAAATGAATGCAAAAAAACAATAATAAAAATGACAAAAACATTAACAGCAACACAACAACAATGAAAACAATAACAAAAACAACAATAAAACGAAACACTTTATAAACTAACAGAAAATAACGGGAAAACAACAACAATAAAACATCAACGGTTTTTCACAAAGAAACACAAGAAGCAACGAATTTTAATTGAAATTCCAAAAGTGTAACGTAATATTATATGGGTTGTGTCTCTTAAAGAGTGTTATGCAAAGGAGACATACAAACACAGAGAGTGAGAGAGGCCGAGGGTGAATAACAATTGTTTTGTAGGTTGTTGTTGTTGTTATTTTCATTTTACCGTGCAATAATGCCTTGAAGCTGTTGTCATTCCTTGATGCTATTTTCCCTTTTTCTTGAAATTTTTTCTTTGTTAGTGAAGGCCTTTATTGATAATTTAATGTTTGCTCTCCACTCTCTCTCTCTCTCTCTCTCTCTCACTCAATTCTTTTGGCAACAGCCTCAAATATCCAGCATTGTTGTTTTCCTTGCATTTGTTTATGTTTTCCTTGTGTGGTGATGTTGTTTTTGCAACAGTTGCGTGTTTATTACGCGTAAAAATTTTCGTACTCTACTCAGAAAAGAAAAAAAAACTCTACAAATAAAGAGCAAGAGAAAGAGAGTGAAATAATTTAAAGTACAAGTACAAAAATAAAAGAAACTGAAAAAAAGAGTACAAGAGAGTATGAAATAAGTGCGCTCAAGGGCAATAAAAACACGTTTAAGGTAGGTTTATTATTTTATTGTTGTTGGGCTTTTTATTGTTGCTTTTTCCTTTTTTTTTCGTTTGCCCATGTGTTATTTTTTTATTCAAGAGTAAATGTAGGGAAAATATTATTAAACTGGGGTACTTTAGTTACTGTGTGTATGTGTGTGTGTGTTTGAAAACACTTGATGTTCTTTGTTATTATTGTTGTTGTTGCTATTGTTGTTGTGATTGCAGTTGTTAAATTTCCAAGTGCTAAAGAGGACCAACTACGAATTTTTTTATTACCGGAGATTTCTCTTACTTAAGGCATGTGTTGGAGGTCATATAGAAAATTATTGTAAATAATCGAACATCCTTGTGATAGTTCCACAGGAAAGGTAGTTTAGAGGGCGTTAGAGTCTCGCACTTCTGGTACTTTTTGTGCAAGAGGCTTTGGCTTTACATCGTTAAATGGAAACAAATATTATATTAAAGCTACTGTGTAGGACTTGTTAGGATGAGAAAGAGAAACAAAAGGAATCGGCTTTACTCTGCGGTGTAGAATGGGCGAATGGTTCCTTCCATAAATAGACTGTCTCACTGAAAAATTCGTTTAATTTTGCTTGGCTTTCACGAGTACTAGTCAAGCAACAGTTAAGGCGACTGATCATTTAGTAGATATGATGATTGTATGCTAAAGCAACAGGATCTGAATGCTGATTTTTCGAAACGCATTCCATGCAATCGCTGGTTACGGTAAGAAGCATGAGACCTGCATGCGATAATACACATGGGGCTCGAAGAACCCGAAGGTAATTGTAGGAAAGCCATTGCACTTGGAAAACGCAACAGTTTGATACAAGTTATGGTCTCCAGGCGTGATTGAAGCTTTTCGGAGAACTATGGCTCATGAAGATCGTGAACTGGAAGTTGAGTGGTTTCAAAAAATCGTTGCCACAATCATAAAGCGAGACTGATTTTGGCTTCCATTGCATAAGAAGCTTCCAAAAGTGAATTCGCCCCACGTCAGACAATCTCCAGCAAAAGGTTTTATGAAAAAATATCACTTCGGCGGCTTAATCTCAGCAGATTTCTAGCAAAAACTCTGTGAATGAAATAAAATTGCCAAAAAAAGTTTCTCCAAAAAATCTGTCGTTTAGAGTCGACTTTAAACTGTAGGTTCCGCCACTTTTGGATAAAATTAACACACACACAACATAAGTGGTGTGAGAAACTAGCTGGCAATCCTGACTGAGGGATTTTAATGACCTTTTATGTATGTATGTGTGTGTGTGAAGCTTCCAAAGCAAATACTTTGCCGATAGATATATTGGCGGATACGATGAGGCCGATATACTTTCGCCGTCTCGAGTATCCAGGACAAGTGGCGGCTATAAAAGCGAAGGAACGAAGGACGTCCATGCATAAATGGCAGTCACGAAGTGATAATAGTTTAAAGAGAAGATGGACATTTCAGCTTGTCCTTGATATATCCCCTAGGATGGAGAACTAACATTGCGAGCTGAACTACTACGTGACCTAGTTCCTAACTGGTCATGGATACTTCAGAAAGTACCGGCACAGATTTGGACATGCTACTTCCCCTATATGCCCAAACTGTGTAGATGAGAAGGAAGATGCGAAGCATATTCCAACATGCTGCTCCAGATTTAGATGGACCGGGGAAACCGGCTTATGGAAGAGCTGTTGAATTCTAGAATTCTATGGACGCAATACAGCCCAGGAATGGCTGAAGTTTTGCTGGATCTCCGAAGGTTGGAGGAACGAAGGAGAAATTTCAAACCCTAAGTTTTTTTTGTTTTTTTTTGTGTAACTATTTACTTTAAACTTATGTTCTTATCATGACTTTATGACAGTTAAAAAGCCTATTTAAGGTCTTTTGGAAAATTCTGCGTAAATTCCCTATAAAAACAGAAAAAAATTTCTGATAGAATTCCAAGTAATATTCTGTCACATTGGCAAGTTGGTCCTGTGTATGTGAAATGTATCATTTCATCAGAAGTTGAAAAAGATTCTTCTACCGGCATACAATTTTTTTTATTCTTCTTTCATTCATACTGACTGTATCCATATGTGTGTGTGTGTGTGATATTGTAAAATATATCCCTGTAACCAGAAGACGAGGAAGATTTAATATCCATGTGTTGCCACACACACAAACACCCAAAAGAAAAATGAAATTCAACAAAAAAGATTTGAAATAAAAATGAATCAAAAAAAAAGGAAAAAAGGGACTCGTTACGGTATGCATGCCATAGAATATTGCCTCTGGCCAAATAAAATAACCGAGATTCTCGTATTCTCACGGATGTGAACAAGAAATAAAAATTAAAATGTGGAATGGCACAGGAACAGGCACAAACTGTGTGGCAAACATATAACATTTCCATGGAAATGAAATTTTTTTTCTCGTTTATTTCTTATTCTTTTTTATTTTTTTTAATTTGAATATCAACATGAACGTAATAATACACCTGCACAGAGACATACCGAATATATAAAGGAAATCTTATTAAAAATGCATATCATTTGAGCAATATATTCGTAAGTATTTTGTTACTGTCCTCCAGTAGTTGCCAGCAAAGAAAAAGAAGCGAGAATAAACTCTCGGGGAATTGTGTGTGGTATTTTATAATGAAATCAAAAGTAAATTATGGACGTGTATTATTTACCTGTTTTAACTCACATAAATCTTGTTAAGAAGAAAAACTTATAAAATCATGCCACAAATATCATGTTTTATTAGTTGTATAGTTGATTAAAATAAAAAAGTGTTTATAATACAGCCTACAGCAGAGCGTATGTAAATAGCAATCAGTTTTTTTAAATACAATTACACAATAGAAGAGCATTTCAAGCTAATTTTTAATGCCAAATTAATGGCCAATAATACGATGTAAAAGACAGCCATAAACAGTAAGGAGCAGAAGTGAGTCTATGTAAAGTCTCAAAGTCTCTACTCTTAAACTGAAATACACATTACTTATACAGCAAACCATTGCCCAAAGAGAGCAGACAGAATTCAAGCCAGAAACATTGTTTTCGGCTAACTAAACCGGGTGGCAGGAATGTGGGTCTAAAAACGATTGAAATAATCCATGAATACCATCAATACCGAAGATTTCTTAGAGAAATTTCGAATCACTCACACGTAACTCACATAAAAGTTAGGGAACATAGGGATACCGTTGAAAATTGCATGGCTGATGAGCTGGCCAGGGGCGTTAAGGAGCTAGCAATCTCCGACATGTTACCATAGGTATTCCGATTACCTCAGTTAATTTGAATATTGTCCACTTGCTTTACAGGGAAACTCTATCTATTTGGCAGCAGAAGGGTTCTAGCAATAGTGCTGAGATCTGCTATACAGGAAGACAGGACAAGAAGATCACATACTCACTTAAGGCCTTAAATTGCATGGCTTTCCATTCTACTATGGAGATTTCTACGGGCACATGCCTTTTGGTAGACATACCTATAGACATGGCATTCAGACGAATGACTTTTGCCGGACTTGTTGATCTGGGATGGAGGAAGACACTGTATATTCATTCATGTATCATGGCCATAGTCTCTACATAAATAAAAGGAGGTTTTTGACCTCCCAGGTCTCTGACATCTTTGGCCAATCTCTCTAATATAAGGATTGCAAGGCACGATTTAGAGTGCCACTGTTCACAACTTGATGTAAACAACAACAATTGCTTTTCATTATTATTCCTCTGTTTACGTCCTTTGCATAAACAATAACATTCACTAAACAATTATACTACAGATCTTTGTAACGGAGATCTTCAAACCACGACTGAACTTCAATAACTCAGTTGCCTGCTTTACCTTTTTTTTTTTGGTGTGTGAGGTAGGGTTTAAAATGGCTTCGCACTTACAGAGACCGTCGTCAGCTGCGTCGAGTGGGGCTTTCACTAAAACAATCCCTCCTCCTCTTCTGGAGATACTCCCTTCTCGGGACGGCTATCTGTATTACTTCGGGAAGGGTCCAGAACGACGTCCTGTTAAGGACCGTTGTCTACTCTCCCACGTCTGGGTACGCCATATTTGAAGCCAGCTTCATGCTATTGGCTCGTCTTCTCATGTATCATTCTGTCGTACTGTATCAAGGTCGACTTTCTTCCTGAGGAGTACACATTCTACGTATCTTCTCACAGCGCTCCACTTCGTCTCGCTTACGAGAATAGCGTCAACAATGTTGTCGGGTGTTAATTCGCCAATCTGTTCCATCAACACATTTTTCTCGTCTTGCCATTTGATGCAATGGAAGAATGTGTGTTCAGCATCGTCACTCATTTCCTCGCAGTAAATGCAGCCAGGATCATTCACCTTACACATGCGGTGTAGGTATTGTCGGAAATAACCATGACCCGAAAGAAACTGGGTCAGGAAGTAGTTAATTTCCCCAAAATTTCTATGTGTCCAGGCTTCTATAGATGGAATAAGTCTTGCAGTCCATCTTCCACTTGTTTCATCGCTCCATCTCCTTTGCCATTGCTGTATAGTTTGAGAGCTGACATCTGCGGTGCTAATGGCGAGGTTTTCCCTCTTCGCTTTACATAATCTTCTTCGCTCGAATGCCATCAAGTCGATAGGTGTCTCACCGGTGATCACGAGGACTGCGGCGCCCGAGACCGTGCGATAGGCCGAAGCGACTCTTAGTGCTGCTGTTCGTATAGTAGTAGTAGCCTGCTTTACCTTGTTTTTTATATTGGCAGGGTAAACAGTCTGATGAGTGTTCTTGAAGGCAAATGTTCATGATTTCGATATCTCGAAATCTCTATAAATTTTTGTTTACTTGTTTACCATTTTTTTATGCTTGTGTTTGTTGTTATATTCAGCAGTACGATAATTTGTACACAGGTTTGTTTAGTGCATTGTTTTTTTTGTGGCTTTTGTAAAGGGTGTTTTTTATAGAGGTATAGAACTCTAAGTTGGCATTACTTTTCGAGATGGCGACCGATTTAACAGCTGTGAAGTGATTTATTCTCAGTTTGGTTTGGCAATTCATCATGAATAGACTCACGTCTGAACAATGCTTGCAAATAGTGCAATTTTATTTCGAAAATAATGGTTCTGTGCGGAAAACGTATCGCGCACTACGTCCATTTTATCGTCGACAAAATCCTCCATCAGAGCAGTTAATTCGATTAACCATGGAACGTTTTCGCACCACGTTTACTCTTATTGATAACTCGCATCCCCAGAGACGCTGTACGGTGCGTACAGAAGAAGCTATTGCTGCTGTAGAGCGTAGCATTGAGGAAGACCCGAATGAGTCCATCCGCCATCGAGCACAGGAATTGAATCTGTGTCCATCCACTTTATGGAAGATTTTTCGGAATGATCTTGGTTTGCGTGCTTACAAAATCCAACTCGTGCAAGATTTGAAGCCAAACGATCATCAAGTAAGGCGTAGATTCGTCGAATGGGCCCAAAACGAGATTACCGTTGTTCCCGATTTTCATGAGCGAATTTTGTTTAGCGATGAAGCGCACTTCTGGTTGAATGGCTACGTCAATAAATAAAACTGCCGCTTTTGGAGTGAAGGTAATCCTCAAGTGTATGAGGAAACACCGTTACATCCAGAAAAACTGACTGTTTGGTGTGCTTTATGGGCTGGTGGAATCATTGGTCCGTACTTTTTCAAAAACGATGGTGGCCAGAACGTTACAGTCAATGGTGATCGGTATAGAGCCATGATTACTAACTTTTTCATTCCTGAATTGAATATCCATGATGTCCAGAAGATGTGGTTTCAACAAGACGGCTCAACATGTCACACAGCTCGTGCCACAATAGATTTATTGAAAGACACGTTTGGTGACCGCTTAATTTCACGTTTTGGACCTGTGAATTGGCCTCCAAGATCTTGTGATTTAACACCGCTAGACTACTTTCTGTGGGGCTATGTAAAGTCATTGGTCTATGCGGTAAAGCCACAAACGCTTGACCATTTGGAAGACAACATTCGCCGTATTATTGCCGATATACGGCCACAAATGTTGGAAAAAGTCATCGAAAATTGGACGTCCAGATTGGACTAAATCCGCGCCAGCCCTGGCGGTCATATGCCAGAAATCATATTTAAAATGTAATGCCACAAGATTATCTTTCGGATAAATAAAATTCATGTCAATCGAATAATCCATCGTTGTTTTATTACAGCTTAAAGTTCTATACCTCTATAAAAAAACACCCTTTATATAATTCCAATGTTAAGCGATGTAAATGTAAAATACCAATATCTAGATTTTTCCATTTTCGTAATTTTGCTCACCACTGTAAATGTGTCCACTTAATGTCTCTGTTTCTGTCTGCTTCCGAAGTATGTATAAATGACTCCATAATTATAGTTTTTGAAAGCCAAACATAATTTATTTTCTGTGATTTACAGCTCGATTTCAGCACACGACCAATGTAACCTTTTTTTTCACAATTTTCCCCACAAGCCCTTAACTTGTTTTGGGCAAAAGGTACCTCGAAACATGCTCTCCTCTCCCAACTAATGTCAACTACTTAAATGTGTCAACCGTTTGTAAACCACAGAACACACGTCATAACAAGGAATGGCAGAGAGAGAGAGAGCGAGAGCGAGCAAGGGGGTCCAAGTGGATATTCGTGTGCCTGGCGATAACTTTTTTTTTGTTTATTTCCTCTTGTTTTGTTTTTTTGTTGTTGTTTCGTTTCGTTTTTGAAAACTTGGCGAATTATTATCGCATAAAACAGTAAATAATTGACACACTGATTTATTTATGAAATTAAGGCGCCACATTTTATTTTTGTATCCTGTATTGTTGTTGACGCTGAGAGTAGGTGGCCACGACAAGTGGCATGAGGCTAAGTAAACAAACGAAAAAAAAATGGAAACCTTTTTGCACGTAACCACCAACATGTTGTACAAAATAATATGACTTCTTAACAACAGTCAGCATGTGGATGTGTGTGTTGTTATTGTTGCTGTTATTGTTGTAGTGTATTAGCAAATTAAAATTACAAGCCAGTTGAGGCAAAACAACGCTGAGCTGTGGTAATCTTTTTTGTTTTGCTTCTCTTTTTTTATAAGGAAATTAAATAAAGGACAAACAAAACGAAAGAGAAAAACAAAATAAACCGTTAGGAATGAAAATAAACCAGAAATTTGTAACAAACTGCTGAGTTAAGTGAAATATTAAAATAAATAAATGAACACAATACAACAACAAAAGCAACGGCAAGAAATCGGAAAACAGAGAACAACAAATAATACCAACCCAGTATTGCTGTAAACAGCGTCATCGGTTTCATCAGCGTCATGTTGTTACCAAAATTAAGGAAAAAAAATACGTATAAAAAAAAAAAAACAAACAACGCTTGAACAAACGAAAATAATTTTCGAAAATTGGCCGTTTTCTTCTGCTTGTATTACAAATGAATGCCAGCAAAAGAAAACCAAATAACTACGCCGTTATTAAACGCTTAACACACAGTCAAAGGACATTTTTGACAATAAAAAAATGTATGTATTCAGGGAATGATAACAACAGACATAGGCGAACCATGAAGCATGTCTGTAACAGGGACTTTTCGTATTCGTACAATGAAGATGGTCCGTGAATAGTTAGTGAAGCTGCTTTGATGAGACTAACTGGGTACTATTTTAGCTCGAATTGGGTTTCAGTCTGCAGCAAGGTTCTCTGTAGGCTTCTAGAGTGGTACAAAGTGTAAATCTGTTTGCGATTCCTGGGCATAGTTATGTGTGACGTAATGAAGCTGCAGATGAGCTAGGAAAAGAGGGCGAAATGAATGGCACGATATACCGTTCCGTTATAAATCTTTCGCACGCTTTTTCGGGCTAATCAATCAGTTGTTTAGACAGGCTGTTCTCCAGATCACTATGTTCTAAGTTAGCTATGAAACTAAAGAGGAAATCTGTTGGAATCTTAAAAGTTTTTGGTGAAAGCTTGGCTTATATTTAGTCTCGCAAGCAGTAATATATTGCACAGCGGCACTCCCCTTTCTACAGAGTTGACGATAATGTGATCTTTTAAGCATACTCTGTGTACCTGCACAGATGAAGGCGTAAACTTCTTGGCAGAAAATTTTCAATATTCATGGTGAGTTACACTTAGAATTTCATCACTGGCTTGTGAGATAAGTTTCCTACTCTCTCTCACCTTCTATTTGCTTCACTTTTAGAGGTCTTTTTCGATTTTTGGTTAGATTTACAGTCCTATAGTATATATATTACATACATAATTGGTCTTTACAACGCTTTAGTCAGGATTACGACCTAGCTTCTCACACCACTGATGCTGTGTGAGAAACTTTTCATGGCAATTTTAGTTTACTCCCAGAGATTTTGCCAGAAATCTGCTGAGAGAAAGTCGCCAAAGAAATATTTTTTCATATTTTCGTTTTGTGGTCTGACCTGGGGTTTGAACCCAGGGGTCAAGTCTTATAAGCCAACACACTACCTACTAGACCACGGCGACTTCAATTCAGTCTTATAGTACTGCTCCATTCAAATAGCCGTGTTTAGCATAGAATAACTTGGTCTTTATGTTCTCACGGGACACATACTATTTACAGGCTGGCTTATCTATTTTATTGTCTGTCTAAAATTCCTCAATTGTTGCCATGGAACAAAAGTCTGCAGATTCCTTCAACAATCAGGTACAAAAACCGTTGAATTAAAATCCGCTTCATTGCGAAAAGGAATTTTTTTCTCCCTTAAGGAACTCTAAGCACTCACAAACCATCATCCCGTATATTTCGTTTGATTTAAAGCTTCATAATACAAATTATGTTCAGGTTCTTCTCAACTGCACTAAACAACAACATCAGGTCACTTCTAAGTCGAGGATTCAAATACATTTAACCTCTATAACGACACTAGGGTAAGTGCTCTATTGGTCGAGTTAAAAGCCTTTCTCAACTTCAGGTTAAAAATGTTATAATTTAAGCAGACATAATAGTATATCTTTAGTATGCCTTGCATGTACTATGTTAATATTTTGAGTGTAGGGCGTCATTGCAAAAACAACCGCAGAGGTCTACAGAAGCTTTAGAACAACACATGATTTTTTTTACACGCGGACAAAACAACCAAAAATAAAAGCAAGTAAACAGTACTCAAATTAAGCTTCAGTTTAGATTACATGCGAGTACATATGTATGTGTATTCTATATGCATGTATTAGTACAAGTACAAAACCAAGAGTCCCTTTTATAACATACGAACATAATTTCTAGCAAACACAAACATGTACACTCACAAAAATCTGTTAAAATTCAGCCAAGAAAGAAAACAAACCGAACTCAACTAACTAGTAAAGCTTAACAATAAGTAGATGCTTTACATACATAAAACAACCAAATGTAAGTATGTATGTATTAGTAAGGGAGAGAACGAGAGTCTGTTTGTGTTTGCATAATAACAGCACATATGAGAGAGTGTAAGGGATTGAGTTCTGTCATTTACTCAAGAGCCAAACGTGAATTATGTGTGTGTGTGTATTTAGTAAATCCCTTTGTATTATCGACAAACACGATGGGTTAAAGTTAAACCCCATAACAATTGCTTTGACAGTCAAAAAGAAAACATACACAGAGAGAGAGCGTGAGAGAGTGGGAGAGAGAGAGAAGAAGAAAATACAAATACAAAAACAATGGGGGAGTCCTTGTCGACTTATTAACTGAACTTTTATTTTCACTGATTCATTTCGATTACTTTGTTTTGTTTTGTTTTGTATTTCTTTTCATATAAGGTCTCGAGTACAAATGTAAGTATTAAATGTGTACGTATGAGTGTATATATGTACAATAAGTACAAATCAGTTTATTCTCACACACAGATTTTGTTGTTATTGTTTGGATAAGAAGTAAATTGTTATTATTATCGTATGATTGTATGTTTGTATGTTTGAATATACCATAATACAGTATTTCTTTTGTGCTTATTATTGTTACACATACACACACACACACTCTCGTTATAATACGATGTTATTACAAATACACAAATATTATTAGAAGCAAAGCACAGCCATTGTTCCAATACAAATACAAAAACAAATACACGTCAAATGATTATAAATATACATAAAATATATGTATGTATGTATGTATGGCTAACAAAATAATACAACAATTGTCAACATATATTCATACGATCACACACATACACATACTGTTTCACATACATACAGAACCACATGTTTATTGCGCTATGTTCGAATAAACAAAAGTCGCGTTAAACTATTCATTTAGTTTCCGTTCACAGTGCGCAAAAATTAATTTCCAACACTTTTAATAAAAAAAAGGAAAGAAAAAAATTTCTCGAGTTCAAGCAAAATGTCTGCATAACTGTTTATGATCAGCGATCTGCATTTCAACTAATTGAAGGTCAAATTTCGACAGTCAAACGGGTAATATGTTGCACACACACACACTATACAGTAAACAAATTTTGCAATTAGCTCTTACCTTTTCAAAGACATGAGTTTCTGAACACTGGCCATACGGTTAAAGAAGTGATAAATTTATACCCCAAAAGCACACAGGATTAAATTTCTTTAGACTGAAAGGGAGACTGAGTTTGCTGCTTATTTGTCTAACTGTGCTGGACAGAACCGGGCCAATCAGTTCTTAATCCTTTATAATGGAATCTTAAATATGAATTTAGTCCGGTGAAGTTTGAGATACCATTTTCCCGATCTCAGACGATTTTGAAAGGAATGCACAGGTGCAAGGAAATGTTCCTTGCACCCGGTATACAGAGGTATTAGAATGTGGAGCCAGCAATTGAATTGTGAAACACAAAACCCCGAATAGAGCACTTGAATTGAGAGGTAAATGTAATAGGTCTACTAACGAATTCTCGTTTTTCATCTAATTTAGAAGAATTGGTCAAAGTTTACTCATACAACTATCAAGTAGCACTTCCCATAGATCCTTATCTTTCATTGCTTTCAGCTCAAAGCGCGATCAGTCTGAGGGCACAGGGCTTTTGAAGTTAATATCGAATTTTCTAAAGCAGCAGCAGCATCATAACATATTTTATTTCATTTTAAATGTTGGTTACGCTGTAGACTTCATTCCTGGAGTGTAAAAACGTAGAAAAAATAGGATTTTTAAGAGTTTCGATAATGTATGTTCACTGATACTGCAATGATACCACGTACTCTGACATTTTCTGTCCTGCAACTGTGTTGTTAGGAAGGAAATATACGGGTTTAAGAAACAAAAACAGAACAGATGGTCTACCAGTTACTGTTGTGATGTTTATTGAAGGACCTTAATCCTCAGCAGATGGAAGTCCTATATATCTCGTGCTATTTTATATCCAAACTCATGGCGGTGAATATGGATCATTCGACAATAGTTTTGCATACCTTTAAACTCTTCTTGTAAACAGAAATCTTTTATTTATTTTTTCTGTCAAGTTCCAGATAAAGGAACGCAAGTCAAGATTCCGGCTATTCCCTCTTCTATATAATCCATTAATCCCATTTTCCATTTGAATCTAGTTTTCATCTGTTGTCTAGAAATTATTGCAAAACTGCACTCTGTTGATACTTACAGTTGATCACATATCCGTCTTATCAAACCTAACGTAAAGGTACTTATGAAATTTTGCGTTCTCTTTAAGGAAACTTTCTTTTGGTTTATAAATCAAACGAAAGCCGAATGAGATCTCAATTATCTACAACCAACGGGATATATATCCTTCGATATTTTGTGATCAGAATTATATGAAGCATTTGACACAAACTTTAGACGTCACCACCACTATCCATTGTACTTTTTTAAAACTCATTTTCAACTACAATGTGCTCTCTCCACTTATGGACTTATGATGCCTAAAAGTGTCAAAAATTTTATTTGAATTTAAAATCCAATTTTCTTGAAGAAAATCCTTTCTTAAACAACTTAAAGACATTAAGACATACGTATGTATACCATTGCATATGCACAGGCACACACATAAAAACTTACACTTTGATTTTTTTTTATTTTGTATCGTATTTGTTCCTCTTCCGTTTTCTGTTTCTTTCTCATACCATTTATTCACATACAAATATAGAAGACTTGCGCCTGCCTCTACATACTTGTATACTTCACTCATGCAAATAACGTGTTTACGCATACATAATCACAAAATGTTATGAGTATCGACAGCAGCAACAAAGTGTAGTGAACGTCATCGAAATCAAAGAGAAAGAGAAAAACAAAAATAAACGCATAAACACAAACACAAATAAAATTACAAAAACAATATCCCAAGGATAAAGGAAAAGAAAGCAATGCTACAACACACAAAGTCATAAGCCAACAATGGTGCTTAGGTGTATGGGTCTTGTTGTGGATTTCTTTCTTCATTTCGTACAATATTAAGGCATTGGATTTAACAGCCTCAGTGTTCCTCACTGTTATTAAAGAGATAGAGAGAGAGAGAGCAAGAGAGCCAGAGAGAAAATCCTGTTTAACAAATCAAATGTAATCGAAAACAGCGATTTAAGGCCAAATAACATAATTAAGGGAGACACGAATAGGGAGAGAGAGAGAGAGCACTTATGAATATCAGTAACAATAAATCTGTAACCACTCTCTCTTTCCATCCTTTCCCTCTCTGTCCCCATTAAATTTTATTTTAATTTTATATTTTGTTTACCGGTTTCTTTTTTTCTTACTTGAACATGTGATTGAAATGTATTCGTATGTTTTTATTTGAATTTCTCTTCATGTTTTCTTCAGTTCAGTTCTACTCATTGCTACTGTTTGCTAAGCATACACAGCCTTACGGCAAAAGAAATTTGAATTGTTTTTTGAAGGAAATTGATTCATTTTTAATAAACAGGAGTTGGAAAAAAATAAAAAAATTTATTTGTTTATCGTTGTTGTACACACACATACACACAATTTTGAAGGGTAATGTAACCCTAAGAAGTTGCCAGGTTTTTTTCTTTTTATTTTTTGAATAATAAAAATAACTTTGTATCCAAATATGTTTATAAAAAAAAGGACTACAAGTGATCCTATGTACGGTACTTAGTAATGCAATAAAAAAAAAATTATTTTCCGGCACTTTTTTTTTGTAATATTCTCATGGGTTTATTTGTTAAAATCGTTTATTTTTTAGGTTTATGTTTATTTTTGGTTGGCAAATATTGTTGATATTTTGGTAATTACTACAAGTAAATTTACTTTGAATTGGCATCTTATAATGACGTAAAAATTCAAAATGAATTTCCAAATAAATTATTAAAAATAATTAAGGTTTACTAGCACACTAGGGTAGTGATTTATTGGCAAAGTGCCTTTAGAAACGTGGAAATAGAAACTCCATTCTAACGTGGAACTTAATTTTTTTTATTTTTTTATTATAGTATAATCGCCTGGCTAAACACAGAACCTAGCAACATATTGTCAACACCATCAACCACCTAATACTGGTGCCATGATTGTTTGTCTTATGAAATCGAAGCACTCATTAGTACTGTATTCACAGATAATGTTGGGATCACCATTAATTTATTCATTATCAGCGAGTTATTAAAGGTACTTACTTACTTACTTAATTGGTCATTACAACGCTTTGGTCAATCTTAAAACCTAGCACCATCCATATTGTATGTGTTAATTTTTATATTTGAATGGCGGAACCTATAGCATGTAGTCGATTACGAACGACAGATTTTTGTAGAGACTTGGCATAGGAATTTTATTTACTCTTAGAGTTTATGCCAGAAGACTGCTGAGAGGAAGACATCTAAAGAAATATTAATTTTTTAATTCGTTTTGTTCGAGATGTTTAAGCTAGGACTTGAACCATGAGCTCCCGTATAATAAGCCAACACACTACCTACTAGACTACAGTAACTTCAGGATCCTACTGAGAATATTACGCATACATGCATACATAATTGGTCGTTACAACCTTTTAGCCACACACATATGCTGTGTGTGTTAATTTTATACATGAGTGGCGCAACCCACAGTTTAAAGTCGACTCCGAATGACAGATTTTTGAGAAGATTTTCATGGCAATTTTATTTTACTCTCAGAATTTTTGCCAGGAGACTGCTGATTTTTTTTCATTTCGTTTTGTTTGAGATGTCTGAGCCAGGAGTTGAACCATAGGTTCTCGTAAGCCAACACACTACCTACTAGACTACAGTAACTTCGGAGTCCTACTGAGAATATTACGCATACATACATACATAATTGGTTATTATAACCATTCAGTTAGGGCTACGAGCCAGCTTCCTACACCACTTATGCTCTGTATGTTAATTTGGTTCTGGGTCTATTCGGTTTGGAATTAAATCGGTTTTCTCGATTTGAATAGTTTCAAGTGTTATGAAGCATGATTAGAAATTTCTTTTAGAAAGACTTACCAAATTCTTACGAAAACCGGTGATGAAATTAAATATTTAAAAGCCGTTTAAGTGTCTTGGAAGTCGCCGTAGTCTAGTAGGTAGTGTATTGGCTTATTAGACGACTTCCTCTCAGCAAATAAAATTGCCATGAAAAAGTTTCTCAAAAATCTGTCGTTCGGAGTTGACTTTAAACTGTAGGTCCCGTCACTCATGTATGAAATTAACACACACAACATGAGTGGTGTGAGAAACTAGGACATTGTACAATGAGTCAATTCGACCTCCGGGCACTGTACTTGTCTTAATTGACAAGTACACGTCCTCTAACCTAACCTAACCTAAGTGTCTTAACCTCAAAACAAGTACAGCATGGAATGGATATGCCTTTGGTGGTGTACATTATAAACGAAACTAAAGATTGTTAAATTGAATAGGAAATGGAACAGCACTGCGTAGATTTACGTGTCGCGTGTAGTTGCTGTATTTGAATACGACTCTAATTGAAGTATTATTTACATAAGTATGTATGCATGGATGTGTATGTGTGGGCCTGTATGTCTATACAAAAGAAGAAAATTATTACTTGGAAGGAAAATTAACTATAAAACTCAGATTTTTCTTTCTATTTTATGTAACAAGGACACTTCAATTCAATGTCATAAGGCGGAGACAACGTTTAGTTTTGTAGATTTAATTTTAAAAAAAATACAATTTCTTTTACCATTATCATTCCGTCCAATTGCAATAATTATTCGCCCAAATAAAGAAATAAAATTTAATTATGTTTTGAATAAATAAAGAACAACACCTGCTTCATGTATAACCCTGACCTTATTAACTCAACTTTTGTGTGTGAATATTGTTAATGAGTGAACAATAACAGCAAAAAAAAGAAAAAAAGGAAATAAATTTTTTAAATTAATTTTTATGCCCTTAATATGCACAGAAATTATATTTCGTGATACTTTTTTATTTTTTTCTTTTTTTTTAAATAAATATTAACATTGTCAGCATTATTAACACACACACACACACACATATAGTCATATACAAAACAAATACCAATACAAACACAATATTCACGTATTAATTATGAAACGAATACAAAAATTAATGTGAACAGACAAAGAAGACAAAAAATTCATTTGCATACACACACACACACACTGGCACAATATAAAAAAGCACTTAAATACAGGGTGTTAAGTTCATATTCTTTTTAATTGTAGTTTGAAAATCACTTCCAACGCGAAGTTTTTAGTGAAAATATCCACTTTGGTTGCTGCTTGCGTAAATATATCCACTAACCAACGCTTTGATCATTTTTTTACTCCTTAGAGTGTAGTATGTCTCTATGTATATAAGTTCATGTGGTATAAAAAGTTTGTAATGACAATAAGTTTTTAATTTAGTCTGTATATGTGATATGCTTCTTCTTCTTCTTATTCTCCATTAAGTTCTCCCATATGAGTGATATCTTTACATTTGATTTTTCCCGCCCTCATTAATAAACATTTCCATGCCGAAGTATTTGTTTGTTTCTGATAAATATTTGCTGATGTCAAAGCAAAAGAAGGTGTTTTTCCACCAAAGTGTTATTAACAAAGGCCTAGAGAAACCAGAAAAAAAACTTAAACTTAATTGCCATCAATTTGCCACAAAAAAAGTCATTTGAGGTTGTTGTCAAGTTTTGTAATCTTCTCAGCACCACTACTATCTCCTGCGTTCATATTATTCATTAAGGCGCAAAAGGTATTCATTACGATTTGTTTGTCGATCAAAGACAAACACCACACCCAATCGATATGGAAATCATTTGGAAAATGTTTTTGAAATTATTATTTATGTGTAGACAGACAGGCACACACACATATGCATATACATACATACATATGTAAATAATACTTCAATTAGAGTCGTATTCTAATAAAGCAACTACACACTACACGTAAATCTACGCAGTGCTCGATTATGTTCCATTTCCTATTGAATTTAAAAATCTTTAGTTTCGTTTATAATGTACACCACCAAAGGCATATTCATCCCATGCTGTATTTGTGTTGAGGTTAAGCCACATGAACGGCTCTTAAATATTTTGTTAAATCACCAGTTTTTGTAGGATTTCGGTTAGTCTTGCTAAGAGAAATTTCTAATCATGCTTCATAACACTTGAAACGATTCAAATCGAGAAAACCGATTTAATTCCAAGACGAATAGACCCAGAAACCATCGCCATACTCTACTAGGTAGAACGTTGGCTTAATGGTTTAGACGAGTGTCTGCTGTTCAGTTCCTGGCTCAGAGCACAAAACATTTATTTTGGCCACTTCTTTTCAGCAGTCTTCTGAGAGTAAAATAAAATTACATTCAAATGTCCTTCAAATATGTGCACCGGAGTCGACAGTAGGCCCCTCCACTTATGGATAAAATTAACAAACAAAACATGGGTTAAAAGTCGTCGTAGTCTAGAAGGTAGTCTGTTGGCTTATTAGATGTGAGGTCCCTGTTTGAACAGATCAGATATTTCTAACAAAACGAAATATGAAAACATTTTTATTCCTTTCGCCTTCCTCTCAGCAGATTTCTGGCAAAAAAAACTCTAAGAGTAAAATAAAATTGAAAAGAAAAAGTTTCTCAAAAATCTGTCGTTCGGAATCGACTTTAAACTGACTGTACTGTACTGCGACTGTTTTATAAACAAATTTGGAACAATTATATGAACATTATCTGAACATGAAGTCGCCGTAGCCTAGTAGGTAGTGTGTTGGCTTATTAGACGTAAAGCCAGGGTTCGAACTCCAGGCCAGACATCAAAACAAAATACAAAAAGTATTTCTTCGGCGATTTCCTCTCAGCATATTTCTAGCAAAAACTCTGAGAGTAAATAAAATTTACATGAAAAAGTGTCTCAAAAAATCTGTCATTCGGAGTCGACCTTAAACTGTAGGTGCTGCCACTCATGTATAAAATTAACACACACAACATAAGTGGTGTGAGAAACTAGGTCGTAATCCTGACTGAAGGGTTGTAATGACCAATTACGTATGTATGTATCTGCTGCAGATATTATAAATTAGTTCCAAGGCTTCTTTCTTTTGTGTTTTTGGAAAAGATGTCGAAAATTTTTATTGTAAAAATCTTAAATGCAAGATTTTGTTCAAATTTCATTTTGTTTCCAAGTTACGGTTGAAATACGATGAAACTTTTGTGGAATAATTTCATATAAAAAATCTACCAACTGCATATGAACTGTTCTTCCACATACTTTTGCTATTTGTTTGCTGTGTTGCTGCCGTATGAAAATTATTAAATCCATTCTAACATATGTTTTCATCGATATTTTAATCAAAAAGAAAAAATTAATAATAAAACCAGAAGACACACCAAAGCCTAAAAGAACAACATGATTATGGTAAGAAAATCTATTCCATTATATTTGAAAAAATTAAATTTTAACATTTTTTCAAGTCAAAACGAAATTATTCTGTTTAATACGCTGCATTAATGGGTGCGTATACTAAATATTTAATGCTCTTGTACTCTAGCATTTGAACACTCATACGCTTAAGTGTACACACTTCGTTTAACAATACAGGAGAATTTTTTGAGAAATTTTGTAAAACTTTTAAGCATAAAATGAAATGAAATTCAAAATTTAAAATACAGAAAAACTTAATCAAACAATCACTGTATGATTTCCGCACCCAATTAGCAAATTAGAAACAAAAAATTTTGCATCTACCAGTGGTTTGGTGGTCTTAGTGGACAAAGGCCTTAAATTGGAACCATAAGACTTTACTTTCAATAGGACAGAAACCCAACACATTGACATTGGTGCACACAATTGGTCACTATGAGATCCGTAAAGGGTATTGTAATAATACTGGACAGTAAACAGACCTCAAAGGTTTATCTGGAGAGCCAAGGAATAATTTTATTCAGAGGGCATGCGTTTAAGTGGTTCGTAAACAAATCAAGAATTTCGGAACGGTATACATGGGAATGATTCATGCCAGTCAGGTCAATTATGACCCATAGGGCTATTGCTTAAGTAGACAAGACGAATTACAAAACAGATTAGATGGAATTGGAGGCAAATGTCATGGTGTTGCTGTAACTGGGGAAATGGAAACTTCTCTTATAACAGTGTTAGATTCTTTAATGCTTCTAAAACCGTACCAATGCCCTATGGAAACTATGGTGAAGAACATTTGCCTGGAGGACAGAACACTTTCCTGGGCAGAACTATCAGACTCTATGAGTTTAGATAAATGCAACCCAGCAATTTGGAACATACTTACTCTTTGAAGATCAATCGATGACAGAAAGCCATAGGAAAGCTGAATAACATACATGACAGATTTTTGAGAAACTTTTCATGGCAATTTTTTTATTTACACTCAGAGTTTTTGCCAGAAATCTGCTGAGAAGAAGTCGCTGAAGAAATATTTTCTTCATATTTTCGTTTTGATGTCTAACCTGGGGCCTCATGTTTAATAGGCCAACACGTTATCTTCTAGATTTCGGCGACTAGACTACGGGAAAGCGGAATAAGCTGAACAGAAAATGAGGCTCACCTTGCTGCTGTATTCTAGGTCGAATGAGAATTTATGGCAAAAGCAGGCTAAAGAGTAATGGCAAGAGCTTTCTGTGGAGCGTGAAGGAATATGAGGTTCATCGGAAACTCTTCTCAAAGTGAACGCAGGTTTAGAATGGCGACCGTCATTCTGACCGTCCGGACCCATAGAACACTTTTTCTAAATAGTGGTCGTGCTAAGACCTATGAATAGCTTCTGAAATGAGGAACACAATTAACAATTACTAGACAATTGTTCAACAGATCCTTGTAACGGAGATCTTCAAACCACGATTACTCTCTTCAAACACACCACATCGTCATACAAGACTGACTGAACTTCACTAACTTCAGTCGCCTGCTTTGCCTTGCCTTTTATATGGCATGGTAAACAGTATGATGAATGTTCTTGAAGGCAAATGTTCGTGACTTTGCCTTCTCGAGATCTCTATAAATGTAACAACATTTCAGTAGAAAGTACTTGGCTTGATCAGGCAAGCTATTACGATTGAACTGACAAAGCATTAAGAACGAAGAAATAATTTCTTTGCTTAAGTCAACTAAAAACAACACCAAGTAATTGACAATTAAAATCAACAACTTTTACGAATAAAGTTTGAAAGTCGATTGCTGTTTAGGTTCTGTGAAAAAGCCTGTTCCTCCTGCCCAAATGCTGACTTAGGCTCCAGTGTAATCTCTTGCAATAACTGTACAATATTTGTATTAAATTTTAATTAATTTTTTTTATTAAACTCTGATGTTTGCAACAAAACACCAATATGTGTGGCATATGTGTGTATGCGTATGTTTGTGTGTGCAATATGCGTGTTATTTGATTTATTGAGAAAATATCAGAGTATCAGCCAACAGCTAACAGCCAGAAACAACAGCAATACACAGCTAAAGCAGCTGCTCTGATGTGAGATTTTTTTTATTATTTTTTTGATAAATTAAAAAAACACATATTCTTTAACGTTTTTATCTTGTTCTTTGATTCATCTCCTCTCCTCTCTTCTTTTTTTTTTTTTTTTTTTTTGGTGTGTTATTTTCCTTTTCAATATCTTTTTATTTCTACTTATTTTGCTTCTTTTTTCCTTGTATTATTTTATTACAATGTTTATGGAAATTTTTAATACGTAAAGAAATAAAATAAAATCCCACATACACTCACACACACTAGAGAACATCAGCAGCACTCAGAGATAGCACAGCTGTCAGTATCGTATCTGTAGGAGAAAGTCAGAATGGCTGTAATTGTGTGCGTTTGAGCCCTTCACCAAGTCTAAAGAATGGAAATTTTTTGAAGAAAAATGAACAGCAAAACACCAACAACACCAACAAAAATTCAAACTCACGAACAGCTTTAGTCTTCAGCAAATTTTTTTCTTTCTTTCAAACGTTCATCTCGGTTCGTTCGTTCGTTCGTTTGTTTTCCTTGCTTGGCTTTTTGCTGTATGTGTGTTTGTCTGTGTGTCTGTCACTTTAAATAATAATCAATCCATAATGCTGAAAGGGATTTAATGCTGATCAATAGCATCAAGCGGTATGAAGCAACAACGTTGACTTCCATACATGTTGGTTGGCAGGGGCATAGGGTTTGTGTGAAAGAATTTCTTTCGTATTTTTTAATATTTTTAATTTCTTTGTTTTTTTATTGTATTTTTATGATTGTTCTTGGTTTTGATATGACATGCTGATGCTTGATGTTTGCCGATGCTGTATGTGTATTACTGTTGCCTGTATATGTTACTTTTGCCGTTTGGTGTTTGATGTTGCTGTCATTGTTGCTGTTGCTGCTACTATGTATAAGCTGCCAATACAATTGATTTATTATTTTATCTTGACTTTTTGTTATTTGGAGCCATAATTGAATAGACAACATGCAAAATTTAAATTATGAGCAGCATACCAACTAAAGTTCAGGCTTAAAACAACACATGATGTACACTACAATGGAGATATTCAAAGGCTTAAATAAGAATGTATCACCAGATAGTCATCTGCAGTACGCTAATCGCTTGTACCACTCTACATCATTTTGGCAACACTTAGTAGGGAGCGCTCATGTTCTTTTTTGTGTCAATTTATCACCTTTTGTATCGTTGATAATATTTTTCTTGAAAATCATATGTTAGCAGCATTTAATTCTCAAAATTTGGCCGTAATTGGAGCGTAATTATTTCCTAATACGACAATACATACTGTTATGTTTTTATCTTTTAGAAACGTTTAAAATATGAGCTCGTAGATTGCAAATAAAATAAAAATAAATTCGTGTTTAGTTTTAATTGAAATTCTTTATAGTTCGCGTAATTCTGTGTGCCTTTATTCACAAATTGATGTAAACAACAACAATTGCTCTTCTTTGCTATTCCTTTGTTTACACACTTTGCATAAACACAAACAATTACTAAGCAATCATACGGCAGATCTTTATAACGGAGATCTTCAAACCACGATCACTCTCTTCATACGCACCGCGTCTTCAACCAAGACTGACTGAACTTTTATTATATTACCCACCTGCTTTGCCTTGCCTTGGCAGGGTAAACAGTCTGATGAATGTTCTTGAAGGCGTATGATCATGACTCTATAAATGTAAACATCGTTTTTTCGTTATTGTTGTTTGTGTATGTTGTTTACATTTATTTTTGTAGTGTTTGTTGGTATATTTTTATTTACTTGTTTATCCTTTTTTATGCTGGTGTTTGTTGTTATATTACGCAGTGCAATAATTTGTAAACAAATTCATTGTTTTATTTTTGTAGCTTTTGTTTATAATTTTAATGTTAAACGATGTAGAAGCAAAACCCCAGTATTTAGATTTTTCCATTATCGTAACAATATGTTAGCAGCACTAAATTCTCAACATTTAGTGGTAATTATTACATTTGGGGCTTTTTGTCTCGTATTAGGTCACGAAAGCATCTTTGGAGCGAATAGGACTACTGCATCGCATGAGTCTATTTGGACTACATCACAGTAGTCAAACCATTACGCGGCCTTATGCTACTGTGATTATTTTTTTAGACTTGGTACATTAAGTGAAGGTATAAACTAAAGTCTTATCTCCATTCTGTAAGTCCTATAGCAACGATATCGCCCATTAGTACAGACAGACTCTCTATGAAGTATCGAAGAAAACAACATACATTGCAGTTAGCAGTGAAGATGTTTCATATTTCCTTCGATAGAAAGAGGTACAAGCCAGGCCATAAACATCAGAATTCTACAGGCAATCTATATCAATGCAAATGATAGGTATACAGGGAAAAGTGCCCGTTAACCAAAAATTTCGACCCGTTGTAATACCAACCAAAATGAATATCCCTTACTCCTGTTGCTATTCATATATAATACTGTCCTATATTATTGTAACCAATAACTGAAGAGCGGTTTCCACCAATTCGTTGTCTGTGCAACTCTTTCAGAAATTAATATCGAACGTACTGAACGTGCTTGAAGTTCAAACAGGAGTTCTCTATGTAACTCTGGCTAGATATGCTGAGCTATTATGCCCGTATCCGCTACTTACCACGTAATGTTAACAGAAACTATTACCACACACTTTATTCAAAGCTTGCAAGTTCTAATGAGAACACATTCGAAAGGTCGGTGGTTGTGCACCGTCTGGCTAATGCTTCCGCTTTGCAATTTTGCATTCTATCAGTCCGTCTCGGCATACGAAAACTGTACTCGAAATCATTACGAAAAATTTAGTGCCCTGCTAGCTGTTGGGCTATAAAAAGAAACATAATATCACTCCAGAGCTATTATAGCTGCTACAGCGGTTCTCTAGTCTTATCGAATAAGCCATACCTTCTGACTCTGTAAAGATACTCCTATTCATTCTCGAACATTTCTTTAAGATTTTAAGGGAGGTTTTTGAGAGGTATTTATGTGTCTCACCACTCACTCTCTTCGAAATTGTTCAACTCTGGCTTACCTGTCAGACTTTCCAGGAGGACAACACTTAATCCTTGCCTTGCACAATCGCTCTAAAATGATGGGTTAGCTGATGAGCCACTTCAGTACAGATTTCGCCTGTTATAATGATACAGGCTAATTAGATTCCGTCTTATCAAGTTGAGGTTAGGCGTGCTGTCATGAGATTGCCAATGTAACAGTTTTCTACAGAACCATAAATAAGGCAATCTGACCACTGCTATATAAATTCGAAGAGTCATTCTTAATCTCAGGCCTTATTGGCATAATTTTATTACCAGCATAAAGCCCAATGAAGACCTGTCGATTGCCACGACAGCCTGCTCGTAGTCGCCGTAGTCTAGTAGGTAGTGTTTTGGCTTATTAGACATGAGGCATCGGTTCAAACTTCAGGTCAGGCAACTCCTACATAACGAAATATGAAAAAATATCTCTTCTGCGAATGCTGCTCAGCAGATTTCTGGCAAAAATTTGGAGAGTAAATAAAATTCCAATGAAAAGTTTCTCAAAAATCTGTCGTTTGGAGTTGACTTTAAACTGTACGCTGCGCCCCTCAAACAAAGTATACAAAGTACACACAACATAAAAGGTGTAAGAAGCTAGGTTGTAATCTTGACTAAAGGGTTGTAATGACCAGTTATATACATATGTATCATCCTGAAGAGTTGTAATGATCTGTTATGTATGTGACATCCGTATCAATGTTCATACTTCCTATTTCACCCACACCACTTGTTTCAAGACCGCTAGCAATTCGTGGGTGCTTTTTTCTCTTGCTATTCTCCTACAGATAAGCCAGTTCCCTAAAGTCCGATAGGTTGTACATCTTCGAAATAGTTTCAGTTTACAGTGCCATTAATACCGTGCCATTAATATTGGATTATTAATGTCTCCCGCCTTAAAAACGCTCTAAAATCTTTTCAACAACACTTCAATAAGAAGAAGAATAAAAAAATAAAAAATCTTCTGTTGCTTTCATGTCAAATTATATGCTCGGTTAATGATTCCTTAACATTATATGCGTACGTACTTAGATATATGTACGTATGTGCCACATGTGGCGTATAATTAATATTGAATTTCGCCTTTCATATCGAATAACACTCATACGTCGTGATGAACTTTGAACTGTCAACACAATGATAATTTGAAAAAATAATTACAAAACATCCTCATTAACACACAACCTTAACGAAATCGATCTCTTTGTACTTTTTTTTCTTTTTCTTTATCAATTTCAATGAAAAGTTTTTCATTTCATATCTTTTTTCCTTTTGTTTTTCTGCTCCTTTTTCACAATTTTAATTGTTATTGCAAAAGAGAAAATTGAAAGAAAGTCCCGATAAACAATCACAAACAGATGCCTAGAAAAAAAAATGAAAAAAAGAGAAGACGATTGTCTTCTTAGGCAGCTAAAGAATACAAGAAGACTTTGAGTTTAAGTTTCATTTTCCTGTTGTAGTCCATGTTGTTGATGTTGTTGCTTTTGTTTATTGATTAAATAAAAGACAAGACACTCTTTCACCAAACAACCTAAAGTACTTACTCTCTGTTCAATTGCCAGATTTTTTAACACATATTCTCAGAGGTTTGCAAAGTACATACCAATGTATGTGTGCACATAAGTATGTTATCATGGCTGCCTTTCCGTTACTTACTACTGCTTTTGCTGTTGTTGTTGTTGCTGTTTAAAGCAATAAAAATATTTCTGAAGGAATCCCCCAAAGCATTTTATGAGTATTTGTGGTACTTTGCGTGTAAGTACATGCGAATGTGTTTGTGAATATCAAAGCGAACCTACTGTTACTGTGTTATGGCTGGTTTACGCCGCTCTTAATAATGGCTGACTTACAATGTAAGTGTATGCGTGTGTGTTTGTGAGGCCATTCGTTAGTGTTAATGAATTTAAGAACTCGTATGCATACATTAAAGGCTGCCTTTGTTACCATACATATGTACGAGTATGTATGTATATGCCTTTATGGTATGGCTTTATTTGCGTATGCTTAACTTGATTAGAGATGTGTAAGTATTTGTATTTTTATTTGTAAAATTTTATTAAGTACCTTCATTTTTCTTATTGTCATTGCCTTTCTCATCCCCCCTCCCCCCCCATCTGTTATTCTCTGTATTTTATTGCATTAGTTGCCTTCCTTACTTGTGTGGAGTTCTGTTGTTTTGTTTGAAATTCCTTTTGATTTCTTATCATGAATGGCAAAAGCGTAACACATTTTTCAACGGCCTTTAAAAAATTTAAGTTTTTTGCAATTTGGCAAAAAAAAAATTTTTCTCTTTATGGTTATTGCGTTGGGGTTTATTATTTGGGTCGTTCGTCGTTAGTTGTTTCGTATCCGTGTCTTGTTGTAAGTGGTATGTAGTTGTAGCTGTCATGATGTTTTATACTCTTTACAATACAAAATGAAGCTGACATTTATTTTTACTTTAAACTCGCGTTTATTTTGTATCTAAAAAGGATGGAAATATTTGCATTAACACACACTCCTACATATGTAAAAGGAAAAAGGAAATAAATGTATGTATTTATTATCAAACATCCAATATAATATTCAATATCTCTTCCCACTACTTAAGGGATACACTCGAAATGAAAATAAAATCATTTTGGAAGTCATAAAACAGTCAACAACAAATTATTTTAGTACGCAAATTAAATTCATAAAAATATTCCAGTATATATTAGGCAGGGGCCTAATGAACATATTTACGGGTTTTAAATGTTTATGTATTGTGCCTCAAAAAATTGAGAAAACTATCCGCCACCTGCCTTCGTTTAAATAATTATTTTGAGTCGAAATATTCTCAAATATAAGTTCATCATATGAAATGTGAAATGCGAAACCCAAAAGCACTACTTGAACAGCCAAGAGAAACATGGAATGATACTAATGCGAACATAATTCCACACTTAAAAATTTAGTATTAATCCGACGTTGTTCTAGAGAAAGGTTTTTCTTTGAATGCTCAATTAAATGCCCATCTACGAATGGGTCTTATGTACAGCCCCATAAATGTTGGGTTAGACAAAGATGGCTTACTTAAGTCCTTTAAGATTTCATTCAACTACATACATAAGTACATAATTGTTCAATACAATCCTTCCGTTTGGATTACGACCGAACTTCTAACACCACTAATGTTGTGTGTGTTCATTTTATACATGAGCGGCGGATTCCCGCTCTTAAAAGTCTATTCCGAACGACATATTTTTGAAAAACTTTTCATGGCAATTTTTATTCACTCACAGAATTTTTGCCAGAATTCTGCTAAGAAGACGACGCCAAAGAAATTTTTTCTTTTTAATATTTCTTTTGTATGGAGATGTCTGATGTGTAGTTTGAACCGCGGTCGCACGTCTAATAAGCCAAATACACTACTTATTAGACTACGTTGCCATACAGATGGTAAATATTCAAGTAAAAGTGAACGAACAAGGCTTCCAGCATGTTTGAAGCATGGTTGCAAAACTAAGGCCTCTCTTCAAGACATTAACGGCCTCTTCTCTAAACAAGAAAAATTATAATCTGACAACATGTTTATTTTAGTACAAAAGAAGAACTTTCTTGATTCATTTATTCATTGCGTATTGATTGATGCGAGACATTTAGTCACAAATTGTTAATAAATTCTTTACTTATCTGATTCTATAAACTTGATAGACTGCTTTCGAATTTTGCAGCAATAGCGACCACATTCGAGAGGGAGTTTCAATATAAACTTATGGAAGACAAGGGTCTATTAAACCATTCTGTACAGTAACAACTTTGACTACAAAGGCCATCAATTACACGATGTGAAGCTTTAGATTTAGATATGGATAGTCAGAACGAACATTTGTAAGCCCTTGGTGGAAATTTCTTAAGACAATCATAAAGATTCTTAAGTTTAGGCAGCAGGATAAGCCGCTACTTATGAAAAATTTATACATACGTCTACCAATGACACTAGTGACATTGAAATTTAGTCTGAAATTAGAATAAGGAAGTTAAGATCATTTTTTTATATACTGCATCCAATATGGGAAAGCAATGAACTCAGCCTTTACATTAAGCTGCACATTTTTGAAGCTTCTAAGCTACTTCTAAGGATTTACAACCTGAGTCCTAAACGAATATTCAGGTCTCGGAGCATTTGGAACGCTGAACTCTTAACGCAAGGGTTTTAATTGTCGTTAGAAAGTAAAATTTCAAAAACAAAGTAGCAATGAATAATTCATATGATTTAAGAGAACCATGACAATGTGACCGAACAAGCTATTCTATGGAAATTATTGCATCAGACTGTAGTATGATCTGGCAGTTGTAGTTCTCACATCCGAGGAAAAGCAATTGAGAAGAATTGAAACATTCTGGAATGAATTAAGATAGCCAATAGCTATACTACCCTGGTTTATGGTACTCTTAGTATATCTATAGCGTTACATTTTTACCTTCTAAAAAGGTTTAAAATATTAGCTCGTACATCGCAAATAAAATAAAAATAAATTTGTGTTTAGTTTTAATTAAAATTCTTTATTATTCGCACAATTCTGTGTGCCACTGTTCGCAACTTGATGTAAACAACAACAATTGCTTTTCTTTGTTATTCCTCTGTTTACACCCTTTGCATAAACAATAACAATTACTAGACAATTGTTCGACAGATCTTTGTAACGGAGATTTTCAAACCACAATTACTCTCTTCAAACGCACAGCGTCTGCACACAAGACTGACTGAACTTTTACTAACTTAAACTAACTGATGAATGTTCTTGAAGGTTCATGACTTCTTCCCGCTCGAAATCTTTATAAATGTAAACATCGTTGCTTACGATTATTGTTGTAGTGTTGTTGGTATATTTTTGTTTACTTGTTTACCATTTTTAAGCCGATGTTTGTTGTTATATTAACCTATTAATGCTCGAATTATTTTTTTTTCTAATGGTTACTGTTTTGTTTTTTACACTCAATTTCCTCTCAGAGCATAAAAACTAAGACAACCTCTGCTGGCAACTTAAGTTGCCACTGGGCACTAATGGGTTAAGCAGTACGATTATTTCTAAACAGTTTTATTTACTGCATTGTTTTGTTTTTGTAGCTTTTGTTTACAATTTTAATAGTAAGCGGTTTAAAAGCAAAACACCAGTATCTAGATTTTCCCATTTTCGTAAGAATATTTTCTAAGACTGTATATTTAAAACAATAAATTTTTTCTTGGGTGTATTACAGAGTATTTCTCAACTAAAAAAGACTACAAATTCCGCTAAATACGGTGCGGGGGATTGTTTGTTGCTTGCGTTTATAAAATATTGATATCAAAAAGATATTGAATGAAACTTATTTCCTTTTTCCTGTTTCTTATTTCGGTTTTATTCGTCTTTTTCGGTGTGTGTGTGTTTTCTTGTGATTATTTTTAAACAAACCCATATCAATGCATTCACTGGCTTTTCATTTCTGCTATTACACAACGATTTGTGCGTGTATATTTGTGTGTATAACGGTTGACGCATGTATGAATGTCTGCCATAAGGAGAAATAAATAATGACAGGCAGACAGACAGTCAGTCAGTTGAAAAACACAAACATGACAATTCATACATACATACACATATGCAATGATGATTACTTTTTATATTTTATTGTTGTTTTAGTAACCAAACCGTTATCAGAATGAATATAAAATGAAAACGGCAGACCGGATATAAAACAATAACATGAGATTGATATTAAAATAACGAATGGACGTACACACACACACAGACATAGTGACTGCAAAGGAAATTAGAAATATTTTTTGAAAGCATTTGAAAGGGATTCAGTTTAAAATAACAATAAAAATAAAAAACATTCAAGGAATTAAAAATTATTGCAGATTATTTCAGATTAAAGAAAGGAGGCCATCATTCGAACAGTCGTCAACACAAAAACTAAGCTTCTATCCTTCAATATTTAAGCAAACCGATTATTTTCAACATCTAAATCTAAACTATTCAAAGGATCTCATAGGCCAAACAAATTGTGTGCAGCGTAACGGCATCTGCATTATCAAATACGATGTGTGAACTATTCGTGTAGCTGGAACAGAATATACTCAGTTCCTCGTCCTTAATTGCTAAGAGATGACAAAGCCTTTTGGTTTCTTTAATAGCAAATTTGAAGTTCTGGCTTCAGTGCTACTAAACCAATAGGCGAACTGTCTTAATCTGCGTTATATGTTCTTGATAACCTTCGTATCTATTCAATAAAATTGATTTGAATTCAATTGAATCAATGGTTGAGTATTTGTTCAACGGAGCGTTTGCTGTTTCGTTTTATGAAATCATTATTTGGCCACTGGATTGTTATTGTCATGTAGAGCAGCTACAGTCATGCGATCAGACAATCAATTGTAGTGATTGTTTATGGTATATACGTAGGACTCTTCCAATCCTTGTTACGTTGTCATTAATTAACTTCCTGGAAAGTAGTTAATAAGCATAACCACGCAGGTCTCATATATGTGTTCTACTGGTTCATTCTCCTTGTTAGAGAATTTCTATTCTGAGTAAGTATTATTTGTGTTACAGTAGCCGTAGTCTAGTAGGTAGTTGGTGTTGTCTTATTAGACGTGAAGCCACGGTCTAAACTCCAGGTCAGACATCAAGTACAAAACGAAATGCAAGCAAAACTATTTATTTCATCGACTTCTTTTCTGTGAGTAAATACAAAATGTCCATGAAAAATTGTCTCAACAATCTGTCCTTTGGAGTCGTCTTTAAACTGTGGGTTCCGCCAACACCACCATTCAAAATTAATACAAACAACATAAGTGGTGTGAGAAACTAGGTCGTAATCTTGACTAAAGGGTTGTAATGACCAATTATGTATGTATGTATGTCTGTATGTATGTATGTATGTTTTTTTTGCCTTAGGCCGGAGGTGGGAATCATCGAAAGACACTTTTGTTTCAACAAAAGAGTGTACGATTCACCATCACTGGTACCTACGTACTAAACCCACCCCCTACACACTTCAACCACTCTCCCTCCGCGGGACTGCCGTAAGGTATTATTTCGCGGAGGGCTGGTTAGCCCTAAAGCTTGGTCGCAAGTTCGCCTCCGTTCCTCCAGCCTTCTGAGTTCTATCATAACTTCAGCCATTCTCCTCAGTTTGGAACTGGGTCATGTAGTAGTTCGGCTCGCAATGTTCGTTCTCCATCCAAAGGGTTACATCAGGGACAAGGTGAAATGTCCATCTCCCCTTTAAACCGTTCTCCCATCATGACTGCCATTTGTACATGGAAGTCCTTCGTTCCCCCGCCTTTATAGCTGCAGTTTGTCCTGGAAACTCGAGATGGCGAAAGTATATCCGCCTCATCTCATTCGCCAGTATGTCTATTGGTATTGTCTTTGCCAATACCAACACCGCTTCATCAGACACTGTCCTGAAACCACTTATCCGTCTAATCGCGCTTATACGATACACCGAGGAGAGTATCCTCCTTGTCGTCCCCACGGAGAGTGCCTCCGACCATATTGGGTAAGCATACAGCATTATCGACGTTACTGCCGCCGAAATTATCCTCCTTTATCCTTGTGCCTCCAACGGTCACTTCCATCTTCTCCACTAGCTCCAGCCGCTTATCAAGGCGGCCTCCGTTTTATGTGCAGCAAGTTTCAAACCTGCTTCATCCAGCCATGCTCCAACATTTCGAATGGCTGTGTTCGTTTTCTCTTCTATTTCCCTTATCGTCTTAGCTACTGAGACTATGTCAATGTCATCTGCAAAGCCCACAATTGTAGTCCCGTTTGGCAATCGCAGTGGAAGTACTCCATCGTACATAATGTGTCACAGTAGTGGCCCAAGTACTGAGCCCTGCGGGACACCCGCCGTCACTACGTATTCCTGCTCTCCTTCATCAGTTAGGTATATTACCTTCCTGTCCTGAAAGTAATTGTTCAGAATCTCTATTAATTATGGCGAATGTATGTATGTATGTATGTGTGTATGTATGTATGTAAGTGATTAGAAGGCCGTTTACTTCATGATATTCTGAATTCAGAATTCCTTATTCTAAATTTCTTTCAAATTTGTAAGTTATTTTGCCCAGCAATAAAATTTAATGCCTTTTATAACACGCAGGATATGGAATCCTTAAGACAACTACTGGAAATACATGAATACCTTGTAAATTCCTAAATGTAACTGAGTTAATTATGAACCTGTCTAGTGGGTAGTGTACTAGACAATTAGCATAAAGGTCGGGGGTTCGATTATCACTAGAATCTCTGTTCTGTTATACTACACCCCACTATAAGGTCTATAATAATTATGATAATTATAAAGTAATTTATAATTGTATTTTAATTAATAAATAAACGAAATAAATACAAATAAATTATGAATTTTAATTGAATGTAAATAATTTGTATTCAATTTTAAAGAAACATTTTGTTGTAATTTTTCTTTCTTTCTTTTGTATATGTTAACTTCATTTCCATTTAATCAGTTTGTTTTTCTTTTTATTTTCATGCTACAAACCTCAAACGTCAGATTTCACCAGTCAATTGTCCATTTGCTGTCAGGCGTTTGTCTGTTTTCATTGTTGCCAGACATTCTCCTACTCCAGCTATTTTTAAAATAAAAAAACAAAATTATCAATGTTACTTCATTAATATTAATAAACGTTAAATGAATTGTATTTCTGCTTTATGCTTTTATTTCGTTTTTATTTTCATTTTCATTTCCATTTCCATTCTATTTTTTTATTATTATTTACTCAATTCAAGTATTCATTTCAATTCATTTCGTTTCATTT
Source organism: Sarcophaga subvicina (assembly GCA_936449025.2). Classification (NCBI taxonomy): domain Eukaryota; kingdom Metazoa; phylum Arthropoda; class Insecta; order Diptera; family Sarcophagidae; genus Sarcophaga; species Sarcophaga subvicina. The sequence continues at coordinate 12,285,477 of OW388081.2, read as the reverse complement.
CTTTATAATTTTTTATTTTTTATTTTGCATTACATTTCTGAGAAAATAATAGACAATCGTCAGAGGTTTTCTGCTTTTCTGCATACAAATTTCATACTTAAGATTTAAGTGAACACTTTCACATGCTTTCTCTCTCTCCTGCTGTCTCTCTTTCTCCACTTTGCCACTCTTTTGCAAAGATTTCCTTAACAATCATGAAAATTGTCAGGAAATCATTAAAAATTTAATTAAAATGCAAATGCCATACTTATAGAGGCCAGTATGTAAAATAAAAGAAAGAAAGAAATGAAAACATTGTTAAACAAATACTTGCGTATCAATAAATACAATAACAATAACAACAACAACAGCAATAATAATATTATAAATGAAATGAAATATTAAAAAATAATCATCAAATTAAAATGCGAAAAAATGCAAATAAAAACAGCAACATAAACAGAAACATGCACATAATATACGCATGTTCTTAACAAACCGAAATGAAACGAAACGAATCGGATTTTTATAATTTTAATTGTTATTTTAATGTGTCAAAAGTGTCATATTCACCATTTGACCATTTGTCCGTTTGCCCATTAAATATTTACACACATACATGCTGACATGCATACACGCTCACATACATATATTCCATACAGTCAAATAAAAATTAAATGAAAAGTGAGAGTAAAAGAGTATCAAATTAATACCACACAGTAGTTATGGAGCATATTTATTTACTCTTTCTCTCTTTCTCTCTGTCTCTCTCTTCATTATTAAAGAAATCAATAAACATGTTGTGTTGCGTGTGTAATTGAAAAATACGAGGATCAATGAGAAATCGTTTGTAGGGAGCTATCATGAAGGAGCTATATTTAGATCTACGGGTTACAACATCGTTCAGACCATGAAAGTAAAAATAAAGAATCAGAAAATTTTTATTTTTCTCTCCAATCTTCGCACATAATTTGAGTAAACCTTCAACTTTTGCATGATAAAAGGGGGTGCAAAGAGTGCAAGGATAACATGAAAGTAATACTTGGTATATACATATTTGCTCAGTACAACCCTCCACTCAGGATTACGAGATAGCTTCTCACACCACTTATGTTGTGTGTGTTAGTTTTCTTCATGAGTAGAGGGACCTACAGTTTAAAGTCAACTCCGAATGACAGACTTTTGAGGAACTATTTTTCATGGCAATTTTATTTTATTCACAGAGTTTTTGCTAGAAATCTGCAGAGAGGAAGAAGCCGAAGAAATATTTTTTTCATATTTTCGTTTTGATGTCCTGCGATTTCAACCGCGGCCTTACGTTTAATAAGCCTACACATTACCTACTAGACGACTTGGTTCATCTAGGCGATTCTAATCTTTTAAAGGGTCCGCCAAATAACTTTTTTTTTAAATGCTTTAAAAAAACTACTGAATATTTTCTCAAATTTCTTTTTTTATTTGAAAGTACAATCCTTCCGGTTAATAATGGAAAATAATTTCATTTAAATGGCTTCCTCGGCTGGCTCCGGGGGATACATAATTTTGCAGAAGGGTTTTTCTGGACACTTTAGCGAACTGTAAAAGGCGCATGCAGTGTTTGTTCTCTTAGGGCAGCTGTAGGCAGTCTCCTGTACTTATATCAAACGGATCTCTATGTACATATGTAAATAGAATAGTCCTATGGCTATGGCCACCGTAGCCTGGTAGGTAGTGTGTTGGCTTATTAGACGTGATATTGTGGTTCACGCCCCACCCGAGACATCGCGAAATAAACGAAAAAACATTTCCTTTGGCCACTTCATCTCAGCTGTCTTCAGGCAAAAATTCTGAGAGTAAATACTATATACTGAACCGAACAACATCCTGAACTTTGTAAAGTGGAGGCAACATTATAAGGATTGAGAGCAGATAAAAGCAGTTGAGAGCAGATGAGAGCCATTGACAGCAGTTGAGAGCAGACAACCATAAACACAGTTTTCAATGGAAAGATTGGACAACAAAAATATTCATTTGTTTTTCATGAGGTTTTTGGGGGTCTTAAATTTGAATTACTTAAGGCAACATTACAGAATTTGCTCAATAAACCCATCAAAAATTTTATGTAAGGACGTTGTACAATGGGTCAATTCGACCTCCGGGTACTGTACTTGTCTTTATTGATAAGTACTCGTTCTCTAACCTAACCTAACGTAACCCATTAATAAACCATTTAAGGAACCCCATAACTGTTATAACGGTAAACTGAACTCTGGTTGTAAGTCGCCGTAGTCTAGTAGATAGTGTGTCGACTTACTAGACGTAGGGCCATGGTTCAAACCCCAGAGCACACATCTCCAACAAAACGAAATTTGAAAAAATATTTCTTCGTTGACTGGCTCTCAGCAGATTTCTGGCAAAAACTCCGAGAGTAAATAAAAAGTTGCCATAAAAAGCTTCTCAAAAATCTGTCGTTCGGAGTTGACTTTAAACTGTAGATCCCACCACTCATGTATAAAAATTAACACACACAACAACATAAGTGGTGTGAATAGCTGGGTCGTAATCCTGACTAAAGAGTTGTAATGACCAATTATGTATGTATGAACGTAAACTGATCTGCCAGGAGATACGCTACTGACTGATGTTTACACAATAAGCTGAAAAATATGAACTTTACATTAAGCCACCCTCTCTGTAGCATTTGTTACCAGTTTATTGAGATCTTTCCTGCAAAGAAATTACAGCAGCATCTGCCCTCGCAACCCAATGGTTTTATGCATGAATTTTTTTTTCAATTTTTTTCTATTTAAAGAGAAATTCTTTTTATTATAATTTATGGCGTTGTTAATATTGTTTCTTTTTTTTATAATTATTCTTTTAAATTATTCTTTTTAAATGTTTAATATCCTCGCGTTGTTTTTGTTCTTGTTGTTACTGTCATATTTAAAAATACAACAATTACTGTGTATCATTATTATGCAAATGGGTTAAACGATGCCATAAATTTAAACAGGAAAACGGAAATGAATGCTTATTTACAACAATTTTTTTCTTTCTTATATTTTTTCTACCATCCGAATCAATTACAATAAACGGGAATATTTGTTTTGTACTGTTCTGTTTTTTTGTATTCCTTTTAAGCAGGTAAACAAATTGAATAAAAACTTGTATTATTTGGCTTCGAAAAATTAAGCCAATTAATAGTCGCTGTAGTCTAGTAGGCAGTGTATTGACTTATTAGACGTGAGGCCACGGTTCAAACCCCGGAGCAAACATCTCCAACAAAACGAAAATATGACAAAATATTTCTTTGGCGAATTCCTCTCAAAAAATTTGCGGCAAAAACTCTGAGAGCAAAAAAAAATTGCCATGAAAGTTTTCTCAAAATGACACGCCACTCATGCACATATAAAATTAAATTAACACACACAGCATAAGTGGTGTGAGAAGCTACATCAAAACCCTAATTGAAGGGTAGTAATAACCACTTATGTTTGTATTTATGCGTATTATTCTCTACAGGATCCCGAAGTTGCCGTAGTTTAGCAGGTAGTGTGTTGGAATATTATATGGGAGCATGTTGATCAAGTCTTAGCTCAGACATCTCGATCAACGCGAAATAAAAAAATCATCAGTCTCCTGACAAAAACTCTGAGAGTAAAATAAAATTGCCATGAAAATTTACTCAAAAATCTGTCGTTCGGAGTCGAATTTAAATTGCAGATACCCCCACTCATGTATAAAATTAACACACACAGCTTAAGTGGTGTGTGAAGCTAGGTCGTAATCCTAACTGAAGCGTTGTAATGACCAATTATGTATGTATGTATGCGTAATATTCTCCATAGGATCGCGAAGTAGATATGTACAGACCTGTAGCGCTCCTACCAATATTTGATAAGATTTTTGAAAAAATACTTCATAAACAACTGTCACAGTTTCTAGAACAAAACAACCTCCTATACAAGCATCAGTTTGGTTTTAAAAAAGGAAGTGGGACCCAGGAAGCAGTTGTAAATGTTGTGAACTACATATGCAATAGTCTAGACAGTGGCTGTGGTGGTGTCGGTGCTGTTTTTTATGATTTTTCGAAGGCTTTTGACCTTGTTCACCACAAAATATTGCTTGACAAACTTTCACATTATGGACTACAGGAAAGTGCTCTCAAGCTAATCAAAAGTTTTTTGCAAAACAGGTTACAATATGTAGCAATTAATAATGGCAGAAGTGATGTGGGAGTGGTTGAATTTGGTGTACCACAAGGAGATGTTTTGGGTCCTTTAATGTTCACAATATTTATAAATGACGTATCAAATCTCAAGCTACATGGCAAACTTATAATGTATGCTGACGACATTTGTCTTTTTTATCCCTACAGTCATGAAATAATACTGAAATCTTGAATGAAACATGATGCCGAAGTATTACGGGAACACGCCAGAATTAATAGACTATCCTTAAATAAGGAGAAAACAAAAGTAATAAGGTTTCGTCCATATGCTTCTAGAAGTGATGCAGTTTTTAAAATTTCTGTTGGTGATGCGGAAGTTAATGAAAGCGATTCCGTAACTTATTTGGGTAAGAGTAATCTACAATGGAATAAACACATCCAGTCACTGAAGAAAAAAATAGCTCCAACCATTGGCATACTTTATAAATTTATATTTGATGTAAAGACTAACCTTCTGGTATTTAATGCTCTTATTCAAAGTCATTTAAATTACTTGCCTATGATATATGCCTATAAAAAACAACTGATCTTAAAGTTCTTCAGAGACTTCAAAACAAAGCGCTGAAACTTGTCTATAACATTCCTAGAACGCCCTCATCTATATCCCTATACCGAGATGTATCGAAAAATATTCTTCCTGTTTTTGGATTGTACAAAATGCAACTAACATTATATATGTATAAAGCTGTACGGAATATTGGGTATCACTCCATAGAGTTTACTATCAACCAGAGTTATTATAGTACTCGAAAAATACTAACTTAATGGTTAAGAGATGTCGGTTAGAAACTACAAAGCAACGTGTAGAATACGCTGGCTGTTATGAATACAACCATCTTCCAGATAGTATCAAAAACATATCCACAATTTCAGCCTTTAAAGCAAGACTGAAGCAATATTTACTTCAGGAATTATATATGCTTCTGATGTAATAATGTTTTTACTTCAATTGAACTTTTTGTGATATAAATTGATCTCAGCTTAAAAAGCTAACCTAGATGTAATATATGTATATTTACCTAAAACTTCATTTAGTATGCATACTATATATATTTATTTAATTTTTTTCTTTTTTTCGTTTCTTTTCTACTGTTTCTTGTTAAATTAATTCATAAGTATTTGATATATGTATATAATATTGCCAACTTCCCCTTTTTATGTCCTAAGGACGCAGGGGCACTTTTACTTTTTGTTAAAAATTTCTTTGAAATAAATGAATGAATAAATAAAAAAAAAAATAAAAAAAAATTGTAGTGTATTGGTTTATTATACGGGAGCACGTGGTTCAAGTCTTGGCTCAGACATCTCAAACCAAACTACATATAAAAAAGAATATTTGTTTAGGCGTCTTCCTCTCAGCAGTCTTCTGGCATAAACTCAAAGAGAAAATAAAATTGCCATGACAAGTACCTCGAAAAATCTGTCATTGGGAGTCGACTTTATTTGAAGTCGTCTTTAAGCTGTTGGTCCCACCACTTATGGCCTCAGAAGGAATCCGGAGTGAAGGGTTGTAATGACCAATTATTGATGTCTGTATGTATGTTGAAAAAAAAAATGTGTAAGAAATAACTAAAGTATTGGGCTTTAACAATTAAAAAATTTTGAATTCATACAACCGAACTATTGAACACAATTCTGAATATAAACAAAGAATAAATGGCTTAAACAACCGACAAACTGCACACCCATTTTGGTGTGGTCTTAAATGGTTAAGCAAAGACCTTACAAACAACCTTTAATTACATTTTATGAGTTCCTGTTGAGAAAACTCATTTCGAACAAAAATGAAAAATAGTTTCTAAAAGACTTTCTTTGGTTTTTCTTGTATTTGGTATAAAACCCCCATTATAAAGTAATTCTCTCTCTCTGTTTTTATAACAATTAATTATTACACAGACAATTACGTTCGTTTTTGTGCTGCTCTTGAGTTTCATTTATTCACTTGCAGCAAGCCTTATGTCAGAGAGAATTTAAGTTATTGTTTTGCCAGGGCAATATTCTGCAAAATGTTTAAAACAAAAATTTGCAAGAAACCAACAACAAAACTAATATAAATTTTAAGGAAATTGTCAACATATGCAACATAAGTTATCCCATGATTTTAATGTTGGGGGGCATTTCGTATCATAATAAAGAAAATCTTTGAGAAATATTTACCGGATGTGGTATGGTTTTCAATTGTTATGCGTTAGGCTCAAATGGCTCCACTTAATGTATCTTTAGTGTAAGAAAACTAACCAATAAGTAGCTAAGAAGCCAAAGAGGCTGAATTATACTCGAAGGTATTTTGAAAGCTTCGCGAAACTAGACTGGACTTCAATAGACGTGAGTGTAGTAAAAAAGCACGGCTCAATTAGTTATTATTCTCAAGATTTTTTAATTAAGGATTCATGGTTTGTCCGGACTAAGCCATCGCACAGTTGCATTGTACGCATGGATCTATAAAACTATCGATTGTAGTCTCCATTTCATAGTGAAAAACTAGAAGCTGTTGATAGCATTAAATAATCTGACACTGTGGTTTTGTATTCTGGCATCAACGAAAATTCCTGGGCGTTATCAACAGTATTCTGCGAATTCATTATGGAAGCATAACACAGGGGCAATATCTTTCTGTATATTACCCCTCTAATCTTCCCATGGTTAGGTTAGATCAAAGGCCAACTATCCCCTAGAGCAAACCATACCAAGTCCAAAGCAAATCTTATTATTGCTTCAATCTTAATATTAGAGAACTCGATCAAGGATGCCAGAAAATGAAAGATCAGTAACCTACATCTCTTTATGACAGGAACGGAACACTCACACATGAGATGTAAGAGAATATCTTTCTCCTTCTTAGGCCCACAGCTGCTGCAAAAATTATCAGCCTGAATGCTGATTCTTTGAAAATATCTACCGTAAGGACAGTAAGCCTTAAGAAACGCTTTTGTGCAATGGATGGATGGCCATGCGATTAGAGGACAGAAGTAAGTCATTTCTGCTCTTGTCCAGAGTCTAAGAATATATGAACTTCCCCGTAAAATGAGTGAAGCAAAACCCGAATTAACTGAGGCAATCGGAATACCTGAGCCCTGTAACATGCCGGAAATTACCAACCGTGTACCGGCTCTGGCCAGTTCATTAGCGATGCAATTTCCAACAATATCCCTATGTCCCGCAACCCATATAAGAGTTAACTTTAAATGATCCGCAATTTCTCTGAGAAATGCTAGACATTCATGGACAAGGACGGATGTTGAAACTATGATCATTAGGGACTTAATTCCATCCCGGCTAACCGTGAAAATCATGAGAGTTTCAGAACTCTCTCAAAAATGCCATGAATTCTGATTGGAAAACACTGCAGTGCTTAGGCAGCCTACAAAAAAGTTTAAATTCGGAAGCCTTAATAAAAATACCACGGCCCACGTTGTCAGCCTTTGAACCAACAGTGTTAATTTCAAGGCTCCCTTTGGGAACCCCCGTAAGTTCCTAGTCGGAATACTAAAATCGAATGTTCTATTCAGAAATTTATGAGAAATCATATAATCGTCTCTAGTGTGTCTACGTCTTCTCAGTACAACGGTCCAGATTGAGCCAGGATTTCACTGCATAGAGTCTTAATGCCACCAACTCAGTCGTCTTCCTTAATAGACGATCAGAGAGGAGCCAGTTAAGTGTAGCAAATAATGCGTTCGTTAGAGTGAAACAGAGAGCACTGCTAATCAAAACAGCTGACTAACTGCGTACTCTGTCTATCAGTCGAGAGTGGCAAACCGTCTACCAAACATATTGTTACGCTTTTACGTTTTAAAAACGTTTAAAATATAAGCTCGTAGATTGCAAAGAAAATAAAAATAAATTCGAGTTTAGTTTTAATTAAAATTCTTTATTATTCGCACAATTCTGTGTGCCACTATTCATAACTTGATGTAAACAACAACAATTGCTCTTCTTTGTTATTCCTCTGTTTACACATACATAATTGGTCATTACAACCCTTCAGTCAGGATTACGACCCAGTTTCTCACACCACTTATGTTGTGTGTGTTAATTTTAGACATGAGTGGCGGAACCTACAGTTTAAAGTCGACTCCGATCGACAGATTTTTGAGAAACTTTTCATGGCAATTTTATTTACTCTCAGAGTTTTTGCCAGAAATATGCTGAGAGGAAGTCGCCGAAGAAATGCTTTTCGTATTTTATTTTGATGTCTGGCCTGGGGCTCGAACCCCGGCTTTTCGTCTAATAAGCCAACACACTACCTACTAGACAATCGCGGCTTTATGTAAACGACAACAATGGCTTTGTTTGTTATTCCTCTGTTTACACCCTTTGCATAAACAATAACAATTACTAGGCATTTGTTCGACAGATCTTTGTAAGGCAGATCTTCCATCAACACGATTACTCTCTTCACACGCACCGCGTCTTCATACAAGACAGACTGACCTTTACTAACTCACTCGCCTGCTTTGTCTTGCCTTTTATATGGCATAGTAAACAGTCTGATGAATATTCTTGAAGGCGAATGTTCGTGGCTTCGCCTTCTCGAAATCTCTATAAATGTAAACATTGTTGTTTCATTATTGTTGTTTGTGTATTTTGTTTACATTTATTATTGTAGTGTTTGTTGTTGTATTTTTGCTTACTTGTTTACCATCTTTTATGCTGGTGTTTGTTGTTATATTTTTGTTTACTTGTTTATCATTTTAATGTTAAGTGATGTAAAAGCAAAACACCAGTTTCTAGATTCTTCATTTCCTTTACAGTATACATCTTAGAGCAAGGTTGGTCTGAGACCCCAGATCTTATCCACGGTACTTTTACAGGTGTAGAGCGCTGTGGTCGCTCTCCTAGCTCTTCCAGACTCCAATGAAGACTGTTGTTAATAAAACCTTCCGTAAAGTGGCGAGACATTTACCAATTTTGCATAACGAAGGGACTATAAGAATAATACGAAATGATTCTAATTGAGCTAAAGTTGGTCTTCTTTTATAGTTGCTTGTATGAAATAGCCCCCAAAGGATAATTTAAAATGAATTTAATTTTCGTTTTGTTTCTACTGTTTATTTTACTCGTATATCTTCCAGTATGAATAAACAGGATAAAATCAAGGATACAAAAACCGGACAGACAGACAGACAGACAACAACACAAACATAAAATTATGTTGTGCAGCATATCTTTTCTAAAAACTTCCTTAATAACCACTCATGTTACACATGCCACAGACACCCGTTAGAGTACGCATACACACGTCCACATTTTAAAAAAGAAGTTGACTTTTTGTAATGCAGGTTTAAACTCCTTTTGTCATAAGAGAAAATCCATGAGAAAGAGAGAGAGAGGTACAGTTGTTTGTTGAAAGGGTCAGAAAAAAGGTAAATTTTGTTGCATTTTTATTTTCATTATCATCTCTGCCATGAAATGTTTCCTTTTTTTATTCTTTATTGTTCTTGTTTTGGCTTTTTGTCTGTATGCATGAGTAAAAAACTGATGCCATAATTTTTTTTATTTTTTTCGATTTAATGAGAGTGCATGTTATAATTACACCCACACATACATACGTATGTATATAAAGATAATTGTATTACATTTCACTATACAGTTAATGTTGTTGTAGTTGTTGTTACTGTTGCAAGTACATGTTATGTTTCCCTTAATAATCCTTAACTTTTCATTTTAAATCCTTTAAAGTTTCTCATCCTATTTTAGTGTTTTTTAACTTTTAGAGAGAGAATCTTCAATTTAATATGTTCGCATACGCTCTAGTGATGCAGAGGCTTATCGTGCAAGTTATTTGGCAAGGAAACCATTCCAGTATTTTTCGTTTTTAACACATTTTTTGGAATTTGTGTTGGTTAGTAAGATATTAATTTTAGTGTGTGTGTAATTAAAAACAATAAAAAATTTGAAAAGAATTTCGGGCAAGTGTTTCTAAAGCATACATTGCTTGTACAGTTCAAAATTTATTTTTAATTCTTGATGTTGTAAGATAAGCACATGAACTTTGTTGATGTTACTTACTTACCGACTTACTTGGTCAATTCAACCCTTCAGTTAGGATTGCAGCCTAATTTTTCACACCACTTATGTTGGGTGTGGGTTAATTGTATCTATGAGTGGCGGTAACTGCAATTTAAATTCAACTCCATATGACAAATTTTTGAGAACCTTTTCATGGCAATTTCATTTTACTCTCAGAGTTTTTGCCAGACAACTGCTTAGAGGCAGTTGCCGAAGAAAGTATATTGTTACGAAAATGAAAAAATCTAGATACTGGTGTTTTGCTTTAACATCGCTTAACAATAAAATAATAAACGTAAGCTACAAAAACAAAATAATGTACTAAACAAACCTGTTTACAAATTATCGTACTGCTTAATAAACCAACAAACACTAGGATAAAAAAAGGTAAACAAGTAAACAAAAACACACCAACAACACTACAAGAATAAACGAAAACAACGATGTTTACAGTTATAGAGATTTCGAGAAGGCGAAGTCATGAACATTAGCCTTCAAAAACAATCATCAGACTGTTTACCCTGCCATATACAAGTCAAGCAAAGCAGGCGAGTGGGTTAGTGAAGTTCAGTCAGTCTTGTGCGAAGATGCAGTGCGTTTGAACAGAGTAATCGTGGTTAGAAGGTCTCCGTTACAAATATCGGTAGAATAATTGTCCAATAATTGTTATTGTTTATACAAAGGATGTAAACAAAGACGACCAATTGTTGTTGTTTATATAAAGTTGTGAACAGTGGCACACAGAATTGTGCGAATATTAAAGGATTTTAATTAAAACTAAACACAAATTAATTTTTATTTTATTTGCAATCTACGAACTCATATTTTAAACGTTTTTAAAGGGTAAAAACGTAACAATATGTTTTTCGTATTTTGTTCTGTCGTGGTTTGAACCATCACGCCTAATAAGCCAACACTCTGCCTACTAGACTACATACATACATAATTGGACATTACAACCCTTTAGTCAGGATTACGACCTAGCTGCTCACACCACTTATATTGTGTGCGTTAATTTTTATACATGAGTGGCGGGACCTACAGTTTAAAGTCGTGAAATTTTTAAGCACTCATGACAAACGCTGGGTACTTAAAGAAAACACTTTTTATATAATTTACATGAGCAAAACATTATGGAAACTCTTTATAGTTTTGCCTGTCTTATATACAATTTCTTTGATGATCAAGCAGCAGCAAAATATTTCTCTCTCATGTGAGAAATGTTCCTCCCTCTTTTAATTTATTTGTACGTTTGTTTTTCCGAATGTTTATACATACATACATATCATAAGCCTCTGTTGTGTAATGGAGTATGAAATGAAATAGTTCTCGAGGAAATTTAGTTACAAGAGTTACAATAAGAAGAAAGAAGTAAAACGAAAATAGTTATACTCTGTGTTAATTTCCCCAATTGATAATTAAACATTCAGGCAATTTTAATTAATGCCACTTAAGCAAGTTTTGCTGTTGCCACTTCTCCTACTTCTCTTACTCCTGATACTTAAGTATGCCTTTTTGATGTCTAAATTAGATTTACTAAGCAGCAGCAGCAGCAGTAGTTCTAATGGCAGTTTCCTCTTGGAGTGAGAAAAGAAGAAAAATAACAAAAAACTCCGTTTTATCAAATACTGCCAGTGACGGCCTTTTTTTCTTTCTTTCTTTTCCAAAGCCAAGTGCTGTAAGCAGTTTTATGCTTAATTTGAGCAATTTGCCATTCGCTATTCACCATTCGGTATTTGCCTTTCGCCATTTACATAAAATTCAATTGAGAAGAGCAAGTGAAGTGGTGTAAAGTAGAGTAGAGTGGTGAGAGTTAAAGTAAATGAATGCAAATTTATATAAGTAGTTGGGCTGTATAGCTGTGTGTGTGTATGTGTGAGTGGTGTTGTGTTGTTTATATTTTATTTTAAGGCCGCATTTATTTGTAATTGTTTTGTGCTGTTGTTGTTGTTGCTTCAACAATATTGTTTATGGTTTTATACAAATAACTGTGCAAGTGTATAGAGTTTTTGCTTATCCCACTGCAATAATAAAACAAAATAAATAATAAAAACAACAACAACAATAATAGAGAGTAAAGCAAGAGTAAGAGCAGAGCCATGAAGAAAGCAGAGAGTATTAGTAATTATACTCTCTTTTTTTGTTTTTGTTATTGTAAATATTTATAATGAGAATTATAATATTAATGGCATACAATTACCACACAGAGAAAAAGGAAATGCACAAAAATAATCATAATAAAATTGAGAGAAAAATAGAAAAACAAATGGCAACAGAAAGACAATCTAATTAACAATTATCTTTTAAATAATAATTGAAAAATTAAATCAGACACACACAGATAGAGAGCAATAGAGAAAGAATAGAGAGATTATTCTGTAATAACTAAGCAAATAAAGTAGCTTAGTATAAATGAATGAAAATACAATACTCGTGCGTGCAAATGTGTGTGTGTAGTTTGTTTATCAGTATTTAATTGCAGACACATTAATAAAAATATTTCTTGTTAACATACATTAACGTGAATTTACTACTAATATTGGTTGAGGGTGAAAGTTATTTATTTAAATGAGAAAGCAACTATTTTACGGCATAAATAAACTACGTTTCTCTTAACTTATATATAAAAATATAAGCTGCTGTCTGCTTTGAAAAATTTCTCAGGGAAAGAAGTATAAAAAAGGATACGTAAATTTGTATTTACATTCTTAGCAAATACGCCATACAAGCAGTCTGCGCTAGTTTTTATTCCGGCTTTAAGCTAGACAATGCATAATTGTAAGTAAAGAAAATCTGCAAATATTTATTTAACGCTTAAGCAAACAGTTTGCAAAAAAAAATTTCTACTTTCTTATCATCATTATCATCGTAATTATACTCATGCCTTAACTGCAGACATTTCTTGTTTCCATCAAAATGCACTCGTCTAGTAAAATTGTAATCGTAATCTTTAGCATCATCATCATCATTATTACTCTTATCGTTATTAACAGGTATCAAGCAACAGTTACAAATAAAAATCAAAAGCAACAACAACCTCAACATTACAGAAAACTGTCACAACAGCTGCAAGAACAACAACAACACGCATACAACATTTAAGCAGCTGTATCACTTGTAAGTAACCGAGAATTATTAAAATTATCATCATTATCGTTATCGTTATCATCATGCTTCATAATCATCATCATGCACGTCATCATCAACATTTTGGTATGACAAACAACATTAAATGTTGTTATCGTTATCGTTGCCGATGTCGTCATCGTTGCTGCTTAAGTAGAAATATCTGTAATACTCTCCCGACAATTTATGTTAAAATAAATGAATGAACGAACGAATGAATGAATGAAAGACTATTTTCCGTTTTAATATTTTCCTATTTTAGTAGAGAATTCATACACAGAATATAAAATATGTATGTAATGTATGTAATGAATTTGTGCAGTTGTAGGCACAGTGGGCCAATTGGATTGTATTGATGCCTTTCTAGTTCGATTGCGATAAACAAACACGAGTTTGAAAGGCGCTTTATACATACATATGTACATATATAGGGTGGGTGGTTTGAATTTAAAAATGAAATAAAACAGAAACGGTTTGATATTTTGACAAATTTAATTTTTTTTCTTGTGAAGTACAATTGCTGCGGTTAGAAATGGAAGATTATTTCATTCATATGGCTGTCGCAGCTGGCCTCACAGTATCTCATTCGATCGCACCAATTTTCGTACACTTTTTCGAGTGTATAGGGTCGTATCAAGGCAATGACATGACGAATGTTGACCTTCAAATGCTCAATTAGCTCTGGTTTGTCGGTATAATATACATACATACATACAGGCATTGGTCATTACAACCCTTAAGTCAGGATTACGACCTAGTTTCTCACACCACTTATGTTGTTTGTATTAATTTTAAACATGAGTGGCTGGACCTACAGTTAAAAGTCGACTCCGAACGAAATTTTTGAGAAACTTTTCATGTCAATTTTTATTTTTTACTCTCAGAGTTTTTTCCAGATATCTGCTGAGAGCCAGTGGCCAAAAAAATATTTTTTTGTATTTTGTTTTGATGTCTAGCCTGGGGCTTGAACCCTGGCTTTACGTCTAATAAGCCAACACACTACCTACTAGAATACGGCGACATTGTCGGTATAACACTTTTGTTTAACGGCGCCCCACACAAAATAGTCCAACGGTGTCAAATCACAGCTTGTTGGCGTCCAATTGACATCACCATTTCGGCTAGTTAAACGGCCATCAAACGTTTGACGCAATAAATCGATTGTTGCATGAGATGTGTGGCAAGTTACACCATTCAGTTGAAGCCAAACATCATTCATAAATACATTCATTGTATTTACATTCATGGTATTCATTCATCAATACCATGTAGAGCAGGTACAAGAAAATCTGTTATTATGGTGCGATAGATGTGGCCATTGGACGTAATGATTAAGCCGGCTTCATTTTCAAAGAAATATGGGCCAATGATGCCTCCGCTTCGCAAGTTGTACCAAATAGTCACTCATAATGAGAGCATTGGTTTCTGTAGGACCACGTTTTGGTTCTCTGAGCCCCAAATAAGGCAATTTTTCTTATTAACGTGCCCACCATGATGAAAATGAGCTTCATCCGAAAAGATGTTTTGTCATCGTGCAGTTTCTCATTGGCTCAATAAATCCCAACGTTGCTCAAGCGTAAATTGACTCATTACGTTCAGTGAAGACATAATTATGTGACAGAATAGAATAACATAATCATTGCCAGATTCGTAATCACGGATGGTACGTGGATGAGAAGATAGATGACCCACCCTACAGAATCACTTGTTTTCTCTGTTGAATTACCACTGCAACCTTTCCTCTAGCTCTTGAATCGTTAATGTTTTAATTTAAGGCACCATTATTATAGTCTTATGCCACCAGAACCAGCTCATATCTCTTATATAGGACGACCCTTGTTTGGATTCCTATATATTACAATGTGTACGGGAACAATCGAGTGGACAACTTACATAGCGTTTAGGAGATCTTGTATGAAATCGACATAATCATGTCATGTGACGTTTAAGTTTAGGTGTATTAAAAAGGAGCATCCTTCTACTTTTTAAAGGCAATAACCTTCTGGAGGTTCTCAATTCAGATATGGCTTGGATACATAGCACAAAGACTAAGTCGATCATGAGATGACTCATTTCGAAATAAGGGGGTTACGTCTTAGTACTGGCTAATTGGTGACCATGCCAGCTGGATATTTATTACTGTCCTCACTGTGCTTTGTATAACAAAATTTGAATTCTAAATGAATGCAATTTTTAATGAATCCTTAATGCCCACTTTATGTATTTCCTTTGATAAATAAAAAATTATTTTTGCGTACATTATTTACACAATTTAGCCCACTGTACAATATAATAAAGCCGCATATCTGTCTTCTTCTCTCTCTCTCTCTGTAGCATATTAAGAATACTTATGTTTTTACTACACAATGTTTGTTTGCGATAAAGTTTGTGAATTTGTCGTCTTCATGCATTTGCTGAGGTGCATATGTATATGTGTGTGTAGATTAGTGTATAGAATTTTATTCATCATCATGCTCATATAAAAGTAAAATCTTTTGCTTCTACCTTTTTGCCTCTCTCTCTCACCATCTGCTGATAATGGCTCATGGCTTTACTGTGACATCCAACTGGAGACGAATGCAGCCATGTTATCAAGCAGCAGAGAGTAGAGAATTTCGTTTTTTAACCACTTGTTTACTAAAACACAAAAACAACAACAACAACAAAAACTGGAAATATTTTACATTGTTGTAGTTTGTGTTGGTGTCGCTTTCGTTGGCTTTCAACTTGTATGCATTTCGTAATGTAACACGCTTAACACACACACACACACAAATATTCTGTTTTCGTTCATTTAATTACAGTAAAAACTACAGACAATCTTGCTTAGAGTATAAGTAAGAGAGCTTAAAAGTAATTCGCGTTCGGCTATGCCTTACTGTTACGGTTTTTGCTGCTACGAAAACAAAACAAACAAGCAAACAGTGCGGCAACTTATTTTTTTTTTTTTTGTTGATGGTTGTTGTTTTTGTTTTTGTATATAAATTTCACTTTCATAAGATGCGATTACATTTCCCAAAATGCAAAGAAAAACAAAAACACAAAAAGGAGGACGAGAGAGTATAAACAAAAACGAAAAAAAATGAAAGAAAAAGTGTGTTAAATAAATTTCTTCAATTCATACTTTCACACATACACTCTTACACTTACACACACATACTCGCATATTTGAAGACCTGCACATTTATTTATTTACACACACACACGCGTAAATGTATTCAAAATTGTTACAAAGAAAAGGCAGCAACGGGGTTTTAGCTGCCTCGCTCTCTTTTATCTCTTTCTCTCTCTCTTTTACTCCGTTTCATCTCATTTGAAATAAACAAAATAAAACAAAATGAAGATGAAATGAATGATTTTGAAAGCGTGCATATGCATGTATGTATGTGTAGATGTTTGTCTCCATATTTTGCATACTTTAAGGAGCTGTGAATACTCTCTGTTGAGCTGCAAATTATTGTACTTGTTGTACTTGTTCCCAATTTCCAGTTTTAATGCACTTTAACGCTGTTGCAGCATTTGCTTGGCAAAGACATAAAAATTAAAAAGAATTCAGTTTTTTTCTTCTCCTCACAGCTCTCTCTCTCTCTCTCTCTCTCTCTGTCTCTTTATTTTATTTTCAAAAAAAATGTTAATCTATTCGAAACCGAAGAAGGACTTATTAAAACTCAACTCGCATTGAGGCAATGGCGTAGAAATCATAAAAATTTAACAGAAAAGAAAAAACTTCTAGTTGCATAGAGAAACCAGGCTAATAAATGTTGATATAAATCTAATAAATTATTAACTCAAACTAAAAATTAAAACTAAAACGAAATAAAAAGAAAGAATGAAAAAGAAAATGAAACCAAAAAAAAAAAATTTTTTTCTAGGACATACTAATGGCTTGGAAAATCTACAAGAAATGAAATGATGTGCAGGCACTTTATGTTAATGCCACCGCTACTTCAAACTCTCCTACGAAAGATATTAAGAGGCAAAAAAAGGGACCGAAATCTTAATGGTAATTATGAAATTAGAAAATTGCACGAAAAGAACTTTTTCAAGTGGTTTGGAGTGAATGTGTTTTTCAGTTTTTCATGTTGAGTTGTTTGCTTCTGTTGGCAGGCATTGGCAAGAAAGTAACAAAAATTGAAAGAAAAAAATATTAAAAATTAAGTACTTTTCGTACTTGCATAGATTAGGGCTCTATAAGTGGGCCTGAAGCTTAACTATTTCAAAAAAATAAAATCATGCTTAAATTACAAAAATCTTTTGAGGCTCTATGATTTTAATTGAAATTGTTCGGAATCACTTAAGCAACGGAAAAAATTTCACTGAATTGAGCATGGAATGGTACTGCAGTGTGTAACATTTTTAAACGCTTTGGAATTGTAACATAAAAGCTCTTCCAAGAAAGAGAATTTATTTTTCAATATTTTTCTATACAGTGCACATTGGTTTAAAATTCAGTTTTTTCGGCCAAAATGTAATTTTTTAATTTTCGTTTTTTGTAAATTTTTTAATACAGCATAATAGATAACACTTCAAGTTATCAGAAAATAAATTTTGTTTTTCTAAACCGGTATTTACCGTTAGTCTACAGAGCGACAAACATAGAACTTTTTAGTATTGTTGAATAATCAAGTGCAAGTGGTAAGTAGTTAGTCAAATAGTGTTTTTGAATAAAATTAAAAAGTTAAAAAATATTTTTAATGGATAATAAAGTTTATAGTATGTATTAATTAATTGCAAAATAAAAATTTAAAAAAAAAATAGTCATAGAAATAATGTGTGTTGTTTACATGCATATTCGCGCATTCAATTATTATTTTGTTTTTCCATAAACTTAAACTTTAAAAAAAAAATGATCAACTTTGCCCAGTAAAAAAACAAAATTCGAAAATAGCATGTGGTCTTTTGCAACACATTCTAAAGTTTTATCCTGCAATAACTTGCAAAAACTTAAGATATTTGCTTTTTACTAGACTACCTTGGCTGCAGAAATGAAGAGCTCTTCAAAATTTGGCAAAAAAGAAATGCTAAAGAAAAGGAAAAGGATGAACTTTTGAACTTCGTTCTAGAAAAAAGTGGAACTGCAAATCCTCCTAAGGATTACTTAAAACATTTAAAAGAAAAAATAAGGATATATTGCGTAAGATTGGATGCAAAGTGGTCAGAATGCTTCAGAAACACTAATGTATTTATATCTCGAAACATGAAATGGCTAAATTTTGAAGTATTTTTTAAAAAAATTTTAACTGAAGTATCAAACACCTCTAAATCAGGTCGGTCACGAATGTCTTTTAATGAAATGTCAAATCGTAGCAAGAGAAGAGATTTAGCAAGAGAAGAGAATTATGTCTTCATCCAAAGAAATCACGACAGATTTATTAATAAATGCAGCGCGTATGTCTGCTCGTAAAAAGGGAGAAAAAGACTTATTATACTATTGTTCTAAAGGAAGCAGTGCAAAGTCCAACACGACCATCGAAAATACAGAAACTGTGCGGGAAAAACTCAAAGGTGCCTGTTGCTCTCTCTAGCGAGGAAGCACTTGCTTTTCTTACCGAAAGCAATTTCTCAAAAAAACAGTACGGTGCTATCCGTATGGAGGACAAACAAAGAAACTGTAATATATTTCCTCCTTACTATAAGGTCTTAGAAGTAAAACACATGTGCCGACCTAAGAATATAATTGTTAGCGAAACGGTAGCAAAAGTACCATTACAAATGTTACTACAGCACACTGCAAAAAGAATTGTAGAAATGCAGAAAGATGTAATTTCACACAATTTTCAACACAATTTTTAATTAAATTTCACAGAATTGACAAAATAAAAAATATGATATTAATAATAATTCAAATATTAACAAAAAAAAACTATTATATTCTCGCCGTAAGTAATTTTGGCCAAAAAAAAAACCGAGTTTAAACCAATGTGCAGTGATTCAAAAAAACTTTGATATTTCTATACAAAGAACTCAGATACGAGATATATTAAGAGACAGAGAGAAGCAATGCAAAGACTACGTGCTATAGGGCATCTACTTATAAAAAAAAATGCCGAAAAGTCTACAATTATCATAATAATAATTTTCTACTGAGGCGATCTTCTAAGGAATTCATTTAGAGATCTGATGTTCATTCTCGACAGATTGTTTACATAATAGAACCCGAGTTGCTTTTTCTATTTGCAACAAAGTGCTGGCTACGGCGCTTGCAGAGCCCCAAACCAATGTATCTCTTATGAGTGTTCTAGATGCCAATGCCCAAATATGACTCCAGCCACCATGCTGAGATTGTTCTTTTGAAATTTTTATCGATTTTTTGTACGTCCTCCATCCAACTTTGGGCAGATCGGCTATGTTATTTTTCCCATATCAGAACCATCCCATGCGGCGTTATCTGACTTAATTCTAAGCTTGAAGGTTTCCAATATGATTCCCAATATATAGATAATCGATGATTGTGCCACGACTTGTTAGTTCATCTGCTCTGCAGTTTCTTGGAATATCACTATGCCGTGGTACACATACATACATATATAATTGGTCATTACAACCCTTCAGTCAGGATTACGATCTGGTTTCTCACACTACTTATGTTGTGTGTATTATTTTTAAGCATGAGTGGCACGACCAACAGTTTCAAGTCGTTTTAAAATGACTTTTTAAACTTTAAAAACTGCACTAGAGTTGTCATACTTTATATTTAATTGTACAGGGTGTTTTTTATAGAGGTATACAACTTTAAGTTGGCATTACTTTTCAAGATGGCGACCGATTTAACAGCTGTCAATTGATTTATTCTCGTGATTTATTCGCGTATCGCGCACTACGTCCATTTTATCGTCGACAAAGTCGTCCATCAGAGCAGTTAATTCGATTAACCATGGAAAATTTTCGCACCACGTTTACTCTTATTGATAACTCGCATCCCCAGAGACGTTGTACGGTGCGTACAGAAGAAGCTATTGCTGCTGTAGAGCGTAGTATTGAGGAAGAACCGAATGAGTCCATCCGCCATCGAGCACAGTAATTGGATCTGTGTCCATCCACTTTATGGAAGATTTTGCGGAAGGATCTTGGTTTGCGTGCTTACAAAATCCAACTCGTGCAAGAATTGAAGCCAAACAATCATCAAATAAGGCGTAGATTCGTCGAATGGGCCCAAAACGAGATTACTGTTGTTCTCGATTTTCATAAGCGAATTTTGTTTAGCGATGAAGCGCACTTCTGGTTGAATGGCTACGTCAACAAACAAAACTGCCGCATTTAGAGTGAAGGTAATCCTCAAGTGTATGTGGAAACACCGTTACATCCAGAAAACCTGACTGTTTGGTGAGCTTTATGGGATGGTGGAATCATTGGTCCGTACTTTTTTAAAAACGATGGTGGCCAGAACGTTACAGTCAATGGTGATCGGTATAGAGCCATGATTACTAACTTTTTCATTCCTGAATTGAATAACCATGATGTCCAGGAGATGTGGTTTCAACAAGACGGCGCAAAATGTCACACAGCTCATGCCACAATCGATTTATTGAAAGACACGTTTGGTGACCGCCTAATTTCACGTTTTGGACCTGTGAATTGGCCTCCAAGATCTTGTGATTTAATATAAAGTCATTGGTCTATGCGGTAAAGCCACAAACGCTTGACCATTTGGAAGACAACATTCGCCGTATAATTGCCGATATACGGCCACAAATGTTGGAAAAAGTCATCGAAAATTGGACGTCCAGATTGGAATACATCGGCGCTAGCCGTGGCGGTCATATGCCAGAAATCATATTTAAAATGTAATGCCACAAGATTATCTTTCGGATAAATAAAATTCATGTCAATCGAATAATCCATCGTTGTTTTATTGCAACTTAAAGTTCTATACCTCTATAAAAAACACCCTTTGTATTTTATATTTAATGTATACTTCATATTTAATTGAATTAAAAAAATATACGTATACGCATCATATTATTTGTACCAGATTAATTACTCTGAAAAGTATGCAACAAAAAGAGGTTGGATTTTGTCGTATATGAAACTAATAGAATTAAATATTACTCATACCACACATGTTCTTGATGATGAATATACTTCGTATTAAGTATGAATGGTAGTGAATATTTAAATTCTAATTTTGCTAGACATCGATTACGTACATATATTTAGAATGTTATGTTATTTTTGTATAATTTTAATTCCTGGAATACATCGAAATTGTATTAAAATGGCCGCTGCTTTAAACAAAACTACATAAGTCCCAGCAAAGACCGCAGTGTGAAACCAGAAGCTCAATAAATCCGCTCTACAAAGTATGAAGCAGTTGAAAGAAGGAATAGGAAGTGTACTCCATAAATTCATGTCAATGCTCTGCAGCATCCACAAAAGCAATGATAAAAGCAAAAGGTTTAGCTTGCAAACTTTTCTATCTAATTATCAGTTTAACAAGAAATTAGCTTTCAAGTATTTCAATAGGAACTTTCGAATTTAAACAGTCCCAGCTTTCGTAAGCTTGAGATCGCAATATTTTGAGGGATGGCACTATACCAGACATAACTCGTCTCAGAGGAATGTACTGGAAGAAGTTAAAGTAGTTTTCGTAAAACACATACTTCCTATAAAAGGAAAGGTGGTATACCCAATGGTGGGCGTACAACAAACCAACATGATGTCTTAGGCGTATGTAAATTGGCATAAGACCTTTGGTTGGAATCCTCTCCTTCAATCTACCTATCTATACGAACTTGTGCCCCACTGATGTGGTCACGTTTTTCGCCTTTTAAAAACATTTAAAATATGAATTCGTAGATTTCAAATAAAATTAAAATAAATTTGTGTTTAGTTTTAATTAAAATTCCTGCATTATTTGCACAATTCTGTGTGCCACTGTTCACAACTTGATGTAAACAACAACAATTGCTCTTCTTTGTTATTCCTCTATATACACCCTTTGCATTAACAATAACAATTAGTAGACAATAATTCGACAGATCTTTGTAACGGAGATCTTCAAAGCACGATTACTCTATTCAAACACACCGCGTCTTCACACAAGACTGACTGAACTTTATTAACTCATTCGCCTGCTTTGCTTTGCCTTTTATATCGATCCGATCTTCAGATTGTGTGAAGAAAATGAAATATGATCGGGACTTTGTAGATTTGTCGATCGATGTAGCCTTAGTAGTGCGTTGGACCAATCCACATTAATTTTTTTTTTTACCTGAAATTAAGGCCAACTTTGTTGACATGTAAACAGGGTGCCAAAGGTGATTTCTTATATTTCGATGGCATTGTATGTGATACTCGTGATTTGTTTGCTGAAGCTCTAGATTTAGCAAACAGTAAACAAGTTGTGGGAGATATAAAAAAGCTCTGCTTTATACCCGATTTGAGCACAAAGGACTGTATTCTTTGAGATTATTCAGCCAATTGTTCTTTATATATGAATAAATCGTTCTATTTTCGAGAGAATCAAGTAGTACCTCTTAAATTTATTTTCAAATCTCTCGTTTGCCTATCAATGAAAATAAAAAACTAAACAAAGAATACACACAACCGGTCTTCAAACTAATTGCCTAATACGCGACGTGTAAATGAAAGATAAACTACAGCACAAAGTACTTTATTTTATTGTCAAATAAAAATGCGAAAAAAGTATTCAGTTTCCCATTATAACACAATATTTACACAATAAAAAATAATAATCTCTCTACACATTAACATTTTAATAAACTTTTCCCGAAATTCCGACCAGGGTAGGAAAAACAAAACAAAAAATTAGGAAAACATTTTAATTTTTATGCGTTTCCCCCAAAAACTAAACATTCTCTGTTGGCAACCATTAAAAATTTAATCCCTTTATGGCCTGTGGTCATAAAACAAAAGGAGAAAAAAATATAAAAAAATTTACAGAATAGAATAGAGAAACTGGATACGAATGTAATAAAACGAAATGAAATAAAAAGTAAACAAAAAAATGGAGATTATTTGTATAAAAATTAACTCATATTCGTAAAATGCTTTGCAATTACATGCTATGGCAGCAATGGCAACAATGTAACATCATAAGGATGGTGTTAATAAATGACAGAAGGATACATGGTATTTCAGGGCCAATGAAAAAGTTTCAAACGATTTAAAATAAGGACTTTTAATAAAACATAACTCTTGTAGGAATGATCAACAGAATCACAGCCACGTGGTGCTAAATCGTTAACGCTAAAGCTTAAATAAATAAAAATCCCAGGGTTATTCTCTCCATGGTAGTTTTATTTTAATGACAATGCCTAGGTTATGTTACTAAGCACCAGAGATCAGAAATGAATTGCATTTCGCTACTCATAAGCACTCATGAAATTTTGAATATAAGTGAGCCAATAATACTGAAATTTAACTATGTTCTCTGATTCATTTATACTCACTACAACGGTGATTTATAAGTACAGGCTGCAATGAGTATGCATACAGCGTTAACATCAAACTCATACCATTCGAAATATGTTTGATTCATAAGCCTACTCATTCAGATTCAAAACTTTAGAAAAATACTTATAAAGGACTCGAATGACACGAATCATAAAACAGAATTTGCTGTCTTAGTTGTTGTTGCATTTACAAAAAAAGGAAAAAGATACATAAGCAAAAAAGACAGAGCAGCAAGCAAAGCAAAGACACAACCTTCCGGTAAGTATTTTAGTGTTCGTACGTGATTCATACTTATTTTCTGTGTATATGTTGAGTTATGGAGAGTCGAAATCAATAACATCATACGTGTTGTTAAGTATGAATATGATGAGTACTTTAAACTTTGAATATGAGTAGAGGTTCCATGATATTAAAAGAAGTATGAATGCCTATAAGTATCAGAAATTATGAGTATGATTCGATTCTATTCACCGTTTTGAATACTCATTGCTGATTTCTGCCAAACACCAAATATAATGTCATTTATGTAACAGTATCTGGATTCAATACAGAAAGCGAAGCGAAGCGGATGGTATTCGGTAATAATTTGACGAATATAGCCACATAGAAACTGCCTTTGTCTTAGCCTCAGGAAAGAATTTCAAAGGCCAGAAACAGTATGAATTTGCTGACGAATTCATTTTGCTAAAGCGTGGAATTTTTATTTCTAATACGATAAATCCAAAATAGGTATTGTTTTGTAGATTCTGGGATCGTCCAGTTGATAATTTTCAATTGCAGTTGAAAATCCAAACCATAAAATTGACGGTACTGGCAATTCCATGGCTATTTTTGTACAAAGTACAGCCATAATGTGCAGTCAACAGTGTCTTTGCAGCTGCAATGTTTTTCTACAATCACTTTTGGATTTTCCGAGCCTCATATGCAACCGTTTGGTCAGCCTCTCAGCATATCTGCAGCACTGCGTATGGCCAGTCGGCTTTAATAGATGCGTGAGTTGTGCTTTATATGATGCAAGATTCAGTGTAATAACCCGAACGATAGGTCTAACTGCTAAAAACGCTATGGAATGGAAAAAATTTCCGAAATAAAGTTTAAAAGTTTAAATTTAAAAATACTTTCAAACAAAAACGATTTCGAATTTTGCCCATTTTATGTTACTGTTGTGAAGTAGAATTGCTTTGGTTAGAAATATTATTTCATTCATACGGTTGGCCGTGGATGTCCTCACAGTACGTCATTCGATCGGACCAAATATCGCTAACTTTTTCGAGTGTATGGGCTTGTATCTCGGCAATGACATCACGAATGTTGGCCTTCAAAAGCTCAATACATACATGCATACATAATTGGTCATTACAACCCTTCAGGCAGGATTACAACCTAGTTTCTCACACCACTTATGTTATTTGTGTTAATTTTTATACATGAGTGGCGGAACCTACTGTTTAAAGTCGACTCCGAACGACAGATTTTTGGAAAAACTTTTCATGGCAATTGTATTTTTGCTCAGAGTTTTTGCCAGAAATCTGCTGAGAGGAAGTCGCCGAAGAAATACTTTTTGTGTTTTGTTTTGATGTCTGGCCCGGGGTTTGAACCCTAGCTTTACGTCTAATAAGCCAACATACTACCTCCTAGACTACGGCGAATACTCAATTGTCTCTGATTTGTCGTCATAAACTTTTCTTTAACAGAGCCCCACAGAAAATAGTCCAACAGTGTCAAATCGAAGCTTCTTGGCGGCCAATTGACATCACGATTTGGCTAATTAAAAGGCCATCAAACGTATCTCTATTGACCATAATGGTTGGGCCGTCCTCATTTTCAAAGAAATATGAGCCACCGATCCACAAGTCGCACCAAACAGTCACTCATTCTGTAAGACCACGTGCGGGTTTCCTGAGCCCAAGTCCAACGGCGTCAAATCGCAGCTTTCTCTTACAGATATATTCGTCAGTGCATATATAACAACGATTCACAGTTCTGTACATTACAGTTGAAATAGTCGACATAAATTATTGAGAACCTTTTCATGGCAATTTTAGTTTACTCATAGAATGTTTGTCATAAACTTGCTGAGAGGATGACGCCAAAGAAATTTTTTTCTTTTTCAAATTTCATTTTGTTCGAGATGTCTTACCCGGCGTTGGAACCGCGGCCTACAAGACTATGTGGAACCTACAAGACTACGGCGATTTTAGTAAATTCTATCCTTTCAATATGATACCTACCGAAACGCGAGTCAATCAATCTCAATTGAAAACCAACTTGAAGCTCTGAAGACCCTGTACAAATGTTTTTTTTTTTGTTAACGATTGTGTATACCCGTGTATTGTTTGTTCATTTAACATTAGCTGTTTTATTGTTTAAATGAAGTAGTTTTTGTTATTGTTGGTTGTGCTTAACATGGACGAAATGTCCACCTTCCCTTTAAACCGTTCTCCCATCGCGATTGCCATTTGTACATGGAAGTCCTTCGTTCCTTCGCTTTTATAGCCGCCGTTTGTCCTAGATACTCGAGAAAGCGAACAATATGTCTTTGCCAGTACCGCTTCATCAGACGCTGTCCTGAAGCCACTTATCTGTCTAATCGCGCTTAGACGATACATCGAGAACAGTTTCCTCCTTATCGTCTCCACGGAGAGTGTCTCCGACCATATTGGGCAAGCATATAACATTATCGACGGTACAATCTTCGATATTTTTCTCCTCCAATATTTGGCATCATCCTCATCACTGTTCTCTGGTTTACAGATGCTTTTCCGTCGATGAATTTCACGTGCTCCTTGAAGTTCAAAGTGTCGTCGATAATCACTCCCAAGTATTTTGTGTCCCTCTTCGATTCGATCTTAGAGCCTCCAACGTTCACTTCCATCTTCTCCACTATTTTCCTTGTGTACTTATTATTCATATTCATTAGGTGTGTGTGTGAGTATTTGTTTAACTTATTTAATTCCAAAATTATGTCATTGTATATGTATTTAGGCGTGTATGTGTGACGGTGCATTTAACATTTACAAGGAGCTGAAACTTAAACACTGTTTAGTCAGGCATTTACGAATTACAGCCGTCCGTTTACTTTTTTTTTACATTTAAAGCAGGTTTTTAAAAGAATGTATTCTCTCTGCCAGAAGAATTTTTAAAAGTTTGCTTCATTTGAGAAATTTAAAAAATATTTGGCGGCTGTACATTTAAAAACTTCTACCTGACAGCCAGGCAGCCTTTCGAGCACACATCTCCTATAAGGTTTCGAGCTTAGTGCGGAACTGTCTTGGCAAACTGTATCAACTAGAAAAGGGAGATAGAGACACTCTCAGTACGATCTCTATTCATGTGAGAATTCCCAGCAATGACTTGGCTGAAGGGAAGAGCTTTAATGCTGCAAGCAAGCAACATTCTGTGGAGCAGGAAAAGGAGTTTTGAATTAAATACTCTGTTAAAAGGCAGATGAAGAGAGGCATACGGAATTGCTATGCGATGATCTAAAATTTTCTAGACCAATACAAGGAGAAGCGATTTCACTCATACATCAGGCTAACAGAGCAAATAACTTCAGGAAAGTAATCCACCATCAAAAATAATTTAAAAGTAAACGTCCAATAAGGACTGTATATGCCTGACCGTCATCGTATACGTGCAGTGCATAACTCTTGATTTGGACCTCCAAGATTTTCATGCAAGTCTAATGCATATCATTTGGGCATGCATGGAACTCCAAGAAAATATCTCCTCCACGAGACATTCACATCAGTTTAGTATCTAATAATACACACATAATTGGCCATTACAACCCTTCAGTCAGGATTACGACCTAGCTTCTCATACCACTCATGTTGTGTGTGTTAATTTAACACATGAGTGGCGGCACCTACAGATAGACGAACGACAGATTTTTGAGAAATTTTTAATGGCAATTTTATTTACACTCAGAGTTTTTGTCAGAAATCTGCTGAGAGTAAGTCGCCGAAGAAATATTTTTTCATATTTCGTTTTGATGTCTGACCTGGGCTTTGTACCAAGGCCTCACGTCTAATAAAACAACACACTACCTACTAGACTACGGCGACTACATAGTATTAGTATCTAATAATATCCCATGATATTTTGACTTCGTTTCCCTGGGTATTGTGTAATAAGTTTAGTCTCTAGCCGTTATCAAAAGGACAATCACTTTCCGCATGCTATTCAGGCTATTCTGCCTCCATTTTTGTTTTGTACTCGTATATTGTATATCATTTCACGGACCAATAGGATAAAGCATTTAAGATTACTTCTACTCATTGCGCCCTTATTAATGCATATGGTTTATACGTGTGTTATGTAGACTAACAGTGCCAACAGCAAATTATAAAAACATTGCTCAGCACATATATATTTGTAGCACACGCCTGTATGGAACCTTAAGCGAAAATGTTTAGAAACTTCCGAGTTATTTCAACAATTTACTCCTTTACACCACTGCTACTCATAACAGTTTATAAAAGTAATTCATGCAGAATATTATTGTGACAACTAAAATTAAAGTTTCGCTAAAATCAAAACTACCAAAAAAACCAACAAAAAAAAAATATTGTGGTGACTTTTCTGTTGCAAGAAAAAAAGAGAAGAAAAAAACCCACTTCATTGCGTTTGTGCTCTTATTTTACCCCACTTTCGATTGTATTTGGGTTAAACGAAAATACTTTTATTTTCTTCAACAACATTTTTCTTTTTTTCACATTTTTTTCTCTGATTTTAGTTTCTGGGTCGGGTTAAGTAAATGTTGCATGAGTTGATTTGGGTCTGATTTAAAGGGACCAGAAGAAATTCAGGTTTTTTTTGTTAGTTTTTACGTCTCTTTTCAATTTAAAAGTATTCGGTTCTCTGTTTTTTTTTCTTAAAGGGCTACTGGACTACTGGCAGACGTTGAATATAAAAAACTGAATGAATGTAAAGCAAAGAAACTTTTTCTTGTAATGCTTGTATGCCACAAGCATACAATCTTTAAGAAAAGTTTTGTAAAAAAATTCTTACAAGGGAAATTAAATTTTTCCTTTGTTTTGTTTTCCGCACTTTACAATACAGCAACAACAACAATAACAACAGGCATTAAAATATTTGATTTGTGGCCTTTAAATGACCACAATTTTCGATTGCAATACAATACCAGTCAGTCAGTTCCTGTGTGGCCCTTATTTTCGTCCGTCTGTCTGTCTGGCTGTCTGTCATATGGTATGACAGGCTGTCATTTGATTGTAATCCAAACATGAGAAATGATTGGATATTCAAATATTCATATTTGTATGGTAAGTCATGTATTCCAAGAAATTATGTCCAGCTTAACATTTTAAACACGTCCTTTTTTCACATTTCATCAAGGATTTTTTAAGGATAATGAAGTCTTTTGTAACAAAATCTTTTAAAAACCATATGATTTCTCTATTCCCTCCCCCCTTTCCTTTTCTTTTCATTGTCAATCGTATGCATATAAAAAGGACGGACGGAAGGAAGGAAGGAAGGAAAAAGTTTTCTTTCTTTTTTTCTTATTTAAGTTGATAAAAGTTTCCTTTCCTTTAATAGAATTTATTTGATTATCTTTCGTTTACAATTTTATTTGCATTTTCCATACGCAAAAATTTCTAAAATATTATCTGTTTTGCAAATTAGCCACACACACACCATTTATCTTGACTTCACTTCAACAAAAAAAAAATATTACGAGTTTCATGTTCTTCATCTTCTTTATTTTATTATGTAAGTATGTTTCTCTTCTCCTTCTTCTTCTTTTATGTTTACATGGCATTAAAAACTTTTCCTAATTTGTGATTTATAAACATGAAATTCGTAAGTTTTTTCAAAGTAAATGCATTTATTGCATGAAGAAAGACAAGATATTTCTCTGAATTATCAAAGGAGTTTAAATGTGTTTTTTTTTCTTCTAGTCCAGGCACTTTTTATTATATCCCTTCTAAGCCAAGGATACCAATAAATTGTTTAGAAATATGCTACAAAGGATAGATTGTGTGTTTTCGGTCGTAGCAATTTAAGTAAAAATATTACATCGAATACCACCCTGTATGTTGTGGTTATATTTGGTTACCCCAGGTCAGACCTCAAAGCGAAAAATGAAAAAAAAGTTTACTTCGTCGTCTTGCTTTCTGCAGATTTCTGGCAAAAACTCCGTGAGTAAATTAAAATTACCATGAAAAAGTTTCTCAAAAATTTGTTCGAAGTCGATTTTAAACTGTAGGTCCCGCCGATCATGCATAAAATCATCATACACACAAGTGGTGTGCGACACTAGGTCGTAATCTTGACTAATTATGTACATACAAACATAAAAGTTGTTTTCATCTACTAAAGAGCCCGCCAAATAACTTTTATTTTTTTGAAAATGCTTTAAGAACAAAACTACTGAATATTTTCTTAAATTTCTTTTTTTATTTGAAAGTACAATCCTTCCGGTTAATAATGGAAAATAATTTCATTCAAATGGCTGCCTCGGCTGGCCATGCAGTAGCCTACACGATCGGTTCAATTTTTAAGCACATTATCGATTGTGTGCAGCTGTATTTCACCAATGGCTTCACGAATATTGTCCTTTAAAGCGTCATCTTCATCATCTCGTCTTTATCTTTGATGGCACCCCACAAATAATAGTCAAATCGCAGCTCCGAGGTGGCCAAACGACATCAGCTCTGCGGCTGATAATGCGATCTTCAAAAACAGGGCGCAAAACATCGAGTGTAGCTTTGGCTGTGTGGCACGTAGCGCCGTCCTGTTGAAACCAAATGTTGTCAATATCCTCCTCTTTAATTTTTGTGAACAAAAATTCGTTCAACATGGCCCGATAACGATCGCCATTGACTGTAACGGCCACTCCTTACTCATTTTCGAAGAAAAATGGCCCAATTATGCCTCTGGACCAAAATCCGCACCAAACAGTGACTCGTTTTGGGTGCGTCGGCTTTTCAATGTATGCGTGCGGGTTTTCTGTGCCACAAATGCGACAATTTTGCTTGTTTACATACCCGTCAAGATCAAAATGAGCTTCATCTGAAAAGATGATTTTTTTTTTTGCCAAAATCGGCATCTTCTGGTGTAGGCTACTGCATGGCCAGCCGAGGCAGCCATTTGAATGAAATTATTTTCCATTATTAACCGGAAGGATTGTACTTTCAAATAAAAAAAGAAATTTGAGAAAATATTCAGTAGTTTTTTTTAAAGCATTTTCAAGAAAAAGTTATTTGGCGGACGCTTCACCATATTTATTATTTCAGAGTCACATAAGTGTAACAAAGTTCGTGCATTTCTTCCGAACCAGTGTTGGAAATCTTCAAAAGCTACTGGCTTATATGGGTAACTCCACTTTTTATACAGCATGTTAGCTATAAAGTTTTCTTAGTGAAATTCGTCCTGCGCCTCTCCATTTCGAGCAGTTTAAGCATGACAATATCGAGAATTCAATGTTTTCCTATAATTTTCCTGGCATGGACTATTCACCTAATAAGTTTTACGCTGAAAAAAATTGTTGCTACACTTACAATATTGTTACGTTTTTACCATTTAAAAAACGATTAAAATATGAGCTCGTAGTTTGTAAATAAAATAAAAATCTATTCGTGTTTAGCTTTAATTAAAATTCTTTATTATTCGCTCAATTCTGTGTGCCACTGTTCACAACTTGATGTAAACATCAACAATTGCTCATCTTTGTTATTCCTCTGTTTACATCCTTTGCATAAACAATAACAATTACTAAGCAATTATACGACAGATCTTTGTAACGCAGATTTTCAAACCGCGATTACTCTCTTCAAACACACCGCGACTTCATTGTTGTTTACATTTATTCTTGTAGTGTTGTTCGTGTAATTTTGTGTACTTGTTTACAATTTTTTATGCTGGTGTTTATTGTTATATTAAGCAGTGCGATAATTTGTAAACAGTTTTGTTTACTGCATTGTTTTGTTTTTGTAGCTTTTGTTTATAATTTTAATGTTAAGCGATGTAAAAGCAAAACATCAGTATTTAGATTCTTTTCATTTTCGAAACAATATTGTTGCAATTTCACTGTCAGTTTCGACTGTGCAAGTGTTCATGTGTCTGAATCGTTTTGAAGAGATCATTAATTGCCTATGAAAAAACATCGAATTGAACGGCTTTGATTGATTTTTTTTTAATTTTTTAGTTGCCAATAAAAAATTAATTTTAAAAAGTGAAGAAGAAAATGAATAAAACTTTCACAAAAATATTAAAAAAGGAAAAAACAACAACAACACAAGGCAACTTGAATTAAAAAAACTTGAATGTTTACAAACGCAACCAACCGCCATCATCACAGGCCATTCTGTTCTGTAACGTTTATTTGCAATGGCCAGGGTTCCACTTTTTAAAAAAATATGTGTAGTTTCTTTAATAGTTGTTGTTGTAGTTGCCATAGTTTTCATAATTGTTGTTGTTGCTGTAGTTGGTGTAGTTGTTTATTGCAATGACGACGATGAGGACGGCGATTATAAGTATAAAAAATTTAAAAAAAACTCGATTTTGTATAAAAGTTTATACAAGTTATTCTTTTCACCTTTTGTAAAAGGAAGAGAGAGAAAATAAAAACACGAAAACGAAAATGAAAATAAATTTTAAAAGTAGTTTTTCCTTTACTTTTCTTTTCCTATTTTTTTTTTCTCTTTTCCCAGCATTATGTTCTCTTTTTGATATTTTTCTTCTTTTCAAAACAAAAACTAAAAGTGGGGAGAATTTCAAATTGTTTTTCTTTTCTTCACAAAGGCTGTGAAGAAAACTAAACTAAAAAAACATTTTTTTTTTGCAATAAAACGTGAAGATTTATCATTCAGGGCTAAAATGTGGACAGCACTACGCTGCAATGAATGTAGGTGGCTGGGCCGTCTATAAAAGTGGTTCGTTAATGTCATGACATCGCATGCAGAAACACGAAAAAAAACAGGCGGCCAAACGGTGCTACAGAAAAACCGCTCAGCCTTTTGTACATTGAAGAAATGTTTGAAAAAAGAAATCTTTTTATAAAAAAAGTAGAAAATTGAAATGAGAAAAATATGAAAAACATTAAAAACACTATAACGGTACTTAAAATTCATAAATGTTGCAATGAAAAATAAATATGCGAATATCAACAGAAAACAAAAAAAAATGAAAAATGCACAGAAGAAAAACAAAGTCGTGTCAAGCTTGACAATCTCATGCCCTACTATTATTATTATTGTCATATGGATGTGCTGGGATACTGCTATCGTACTCTAGATACTCATGTTTTGCTTTTACATCGCTTAACGTTGAAATTATAAACAAAAATGCATAAACAAACATCAGCGTAAAAAATGGTAAACAAAAATACAACAACAAACACTACAAGAATAAATGTAAACAAAATACACAAACAACAATAATGAAACAACGATGTTTACATTTATGGAGATCTCGAGAAGGTGAAGCCACGAACATTTGCCTTCAATAACACTTAACTTAGACCGTTTAATCTGCCCTATAAAAGGCAAGGCAAAGCAGGCGAGTGAATCAGTGAAGTTCAGTCAGTCTTGTGTGAAGACGCGGTACATTTGAAGAGAGTCATCGTGCTTTGAAGATCTCCGTTACAAAGATCTGTCGCATTATTGCTTAATGATTGTTATTGTTTATGCAAAGGATGCAAACAGATGAATAACAAACAAAAGCAATTGTTGTTGTTTACATCAAGTTGTGAACAGTGGCACACAGAATTGTGCGAATAATGAAGGTTTTTAATTAAAACAAAACGGAAATGTATTTTGATTTTATTTGCAATCTACGAGCTTACATTTTAAACGTTTTTAAAAGCTAAAAACGTAGCAATATGTTCGAAGTGTAAGGGATCAGTATTCTGAACTGGTATTCTTTTGGGTCTGCTTGGTCTGAAAGCTGGTTACT
Source organism: Sarcophaga subvicina (assembly GCA_936449025.2). Lineage (NCBI taxonomy): Eukaryota > Metazoa > Arthropoda > Insecta > Diptera > Sarcophagidae > Sarcophaga > Sarcophaga subvicina. Next base: position 12,251,816 of record OW388081.2, on the reverse strand, counting down.
ATGTTTATGCTATTCCTAGATAAACTGAAACATGATTCCAATCTCTTCACATTGTAACAACAACAAGAAGCTTAATTTGTCTCCAACAAATTCACTTGAAAAATAGTACAGTAATCCTTCGATTTACGTCGCCTCGATTAACGTTGTTGCGATTTACGCCGTCAAATTGTTTGTTCCCTCTAACCTCAATTTGGGTCGTTATTTGATTTACGTCGCCTTTTTTGGAACCAACCGCGACGTAAATCGAGGGATTACTGTAACTTGTTAAAAACATACTACTTTGTAGTATGAGCAATATGAAATTCGATTTACGTCGTTTCGATTTACGTCGCCTTTTTTTGGAACCAACTGCGACGTAAATCGAAAGATTACTGTATTTTTACCTGTCCATCTTTCCTCTCAACTACTATACATTTCTCGAGATTTCATATCACTCCAGAAAGGTCTTGGCTCTATCACTGGAGCGGATGTTTCCCGTCCTTAACAGCTCATATGCCGTACCTGTTCATTTGCCAGATGACTTGTGATACAGCCGAGATTGTCCAAACAGTCTCATACTAAGCTCATTTTAACCGCAATCATGCCAAGCGATAGGATGGTGGAGTGATTGTCAAAAAGCATTGCTATTTCCTGTCCCGTATTACTATTTGCCGTACTTTATACGCTTTGAAGACAGCGGGGAGTTTCACCAAGATTAAGTTTAGTCACTAGCCGCTTTCAAAAGGAAGAGCACTTTCTCCATGCTACTCCATTGTTTTGTTTTTCGAAATTTAGGCTATGTATTCTGCCTTCGTTTTTGCTTTGTATTAGTTTAGCGTTGAAAAATTTCATGTCATGGAATAAAGGATGAAGCATCCTTATATGATAACATTGACGATTACTTCCACTCATTGCCCCGGGTGTAAACGGTTGTTTTTTTGTAGTTTTTCCTTCGATTTAATACGAATCTTTCAGACCACCTGCTCTTATAGAATAATCCGCTTTATTTGCTCTTACAAATCCCTAATCGAACTAAAACTGCCTTCTGGTTTATAAGAAGGTTTCCGTAAGAAAAAATAAAACACTCGTAAAAAACTTTAAATGTTCTTAAGCGCTGGACAAAAAATCATAAAAAAAATAAATTTTTTAGTTTCTTTTTTTATTTCCTACACTGCTTTTCTAAGTCCTTTTTCGTCCTTTTTTTCTATTTTGTTTAGTGTGTACAACTTTTTTTTAGAAACGTTTTTTTTCCGTTCTCGGCCATAATGAGATGTTGAATGATGTTCGAAGTATTAAAGGCTGTGTTTGTTGTTTATTTCTTTCCTTTTTTTAAGTGTTTTGTTGCACAATAACGTATTAAAATGCAAATATTTATTTAAAATTTAATTTCACTTGAAGCATAGAAGGCAAAAACAAAAATGGAACAGGTTAACTTATGGCAGGTTTTTCTCTTTCCGTATTCCTTTACAGAAAAATATTATGGCACGTGTCTTGTTATCGGATCCAAAGAAGCCTCAAATACATTAAAAAAAGGAAACAAAAATCAGCAAATAATTGATGATAATGCTGCCAAATTCCTACATAGCATTAAAAAAAAAACAAGAAATATTTCTTCAATGAGATAATATGCGTCATAAATCACGCATTGAGGTTAAATTGAAACATATTCCGAGTAGAATAACAATTTTTCGTAAACATTTTTATTGATAAGGGGATATCTTAGATATGTAACTTATTGATGCATAAGCAGCTGAACTGTACAAGTATTATTAGTAAAGCGGAAGGCACAATCAGAGGATTCATAAACCCGGGAAATTTTAATTGCCTTCAGCCATACGATGTAAACAGTTACTGAGGCTAAAACCTTGTTGACATTATTAGTACACCAATTTGGTTCTAAATTCTAGACAAACAGGAGTGGTACTTTTCAGCAAAAGCTACAAGAGACCATCTTTTCCCCTCTTGGAGAGATATAATTTGAATCTTGCTGATTCTTAATTTATGTAGACAAAAAACTGTCTTGGAACAAGATGATAAGGGCATCAATTGATTTCTATGTTAGGAATAAAGTTTTAGCGTTTTCTTGGGTTTACTATTTATACAGTATCAATGGGTCAGGTTGTCAGCTCTTGACCGAGCAACTAACCATCATACTGTTACCCTTTGACCTTTTAAAAACCTTTTAAAAATGAACTCATAGATTGCAAATAAAATAAAAATAAATCTATGTTTATTTTTAATTAAAATTCTTTATTATTCGCACAATTCTGGGAGCCACTGTTCACAACTTGATGTATACAACAACAATTGCTTTTCTTTGTTATTCCTCTGTTTATAACCTTTGCATAACCAATTACTAAGCAATTGTTGGACAGATCTTTGTAACGGAGATCTTCAAACACACCGTGTCTTCACACAATACTGACTGAACTTTTTACTAACTCACTCGTCTTATTTGCCTTGCCTTTTATATGCCAGGCTAAACAGTCTGATGAATGTTCTTGAAGGCGAATGTTCGTGGCTTCACCTTCTCGAGATCTCAATAAATGTAAACATCGTTGTTTCATTATTGTTGTTTGTGTATTTTTGTTTACACTTATCCTTGTAGTGTTTGTTGTTGTATTTTTGTTTAATTGTTTACCATTTTTAATGCTGGTGTTTGTTGTTATATTACACAGTGCGATAATTTGTAAATAAGTTCATAGCTTTGTGTTTTTTTTTCTTTTTTTTTTTCTAGCTTTTGTTTTTAATTTGAATGTTAAACGATGTAAAAGCTAGATCTTTTTTTCATTTTCGTAACAATACGCCTCTGAACCGTCTATTGTAATAGCTCTGTTGCCAATACTGGTCATCATACATGTGCGACGACACAACCGCATGGGTTTGGTATCGATCAGTAATTTGAGTGTAATTGGAATCGTTTCGGAATATGTATTACACTAAACCACACCACGGGAAGTCCCGGTAGACTAGTAGGTAGTGTGTTGGCTTATTAGACGTGAGGCCATGATTTAAATTCCAGGGCAGACATCTACAACTAAACGAAATATGATTTTAAACTGTAGGTCCTACCACTCACATATAAAAATTAACACACATAACATAAGTGGTGGGACTTAATCCTAACTGAAGAGTTGTAAAGACCAACTATGTAGGTATGTATACCACACTGCAAGTTCTGTGGGAGTTTATGGCGCACATTTGGGATAGAGTGTAATGGGAAACTGATATGAAGAGATCACTCAGTACGGCTATCAGAACATTAAAGCGTTTTCTCGACGATAAATTCTCTGGAAAGGGTATAACAATACTTTATGAGAGCCAAACGGCCGTCAGGACACTAGTCTTCAAAATACCGATCTCTAGGACGATCTACAACTACCACGAGCGAATAATTGGTCTGATATTATACAACCATCGAACATTCGTTTGAATTCTTTGCATTGGGAACTCCACTAAGAGCCTCTACAGTTTAAATTGATAATGCAGCACTTGATGCCGTTAATGCTGCATAGGTGGTTTCGATGCGAACAACATAGCGCAATGATCGTAGGAAGGCTCGGTGAAGGGCTCAAAGTATAGAAGCCCATGCTTAGCCCAGTTGACAGATGTGATTTTATATGGAATTAGGATTCCACTTTGTTTATAATCATTTCCAGCTATTTCTAAAGACTCTGATGCAGTTCAAGTCACTAAGTTCCTGCCAATTGTTTAAACATCAACATACTAACGTTGGAACACAATTGGGGCGTCAAAGAAATTTTATATTTTATATTTTCTGTTCTTTTATTTTTTTATGCATAATTTTTTTAATACCTCCTATCGCATAGAAATCCAAATACAAAGCGGAATATTTGCAACTACGAATATTGTATGCAATTTAACAAAAAAAAATCGTCTATTTTTTTGGGTCAATAAAAAACATTTAATTTTAACATTAAAATTCATTTGTAAACTCAATTTACCGTTCTTTTTTTATATACTTTAAGAATATGTATGCAAATATGCTCAATTTCACCAAATTGATCTCATTGCACTTGTAGCGACAGAAGAAAAATCGAAAAAAAAAGAACTCAGGAAAAACGAACGGTCATTTGAAATTTTATTGTGTGTTCGTGTTAAGGACCACAACTGCATGTTGACATGGATACACTTTCACACATACATACACACACAAACCGGCTAACGTATAACAACAGAAGTGGAGTAAAAAAACAACCAATTTTAGAAATGTATTCGTATCATTAGTAGTTTAAGTGTAGGTGGTAAACACACACACACACACACAGACACGAAAAAACACCAGAGAAAAAGAGAAAAAAAAAATAAAACGTAATGCATGTGTTGTTTAAATTGGTATTACGAAGCCATAGAGAGAAAAATAATACTCTCACGCATACATGCAAACAACAAGCTGCATGTAAACACTTACACTTTTAGCAAAAATACAAAATATTCGTGTAACACTTTGTGTAAGTAAGTGTGTATATATTTATAGAAAGAAATTGTTACAGAGAGAACATTGTTATTGCTTTCGAATTGTTGGTAGGTTAGTATTATTGTTGCTTTAAACGATTGATACGATAAACACAATGAAGGCAACATATGCATCGCAGCATTATGTAAAAAATAGAATACATAGGAGGTATGACATACATACATAATTGGCCTTTACAACCCTTCAGTCAGTATTACGACCTAGCTTCTCACACCACCCATGTTGTGTGGTTTAATTTTATACATGAGTGGCGGGACCTACAGTCGACTCCGAACGACAAATTTTTGAGAAACGTTTCATGGCAATTTTTATTTACTCTCAGAGTTTTTGCAAGAAATCTACTGAGAGGAAGTCGCCGAAGAAATATTTTATCATATTTCATTTTATTCGAGATGTTCGACCTGGGGTTTGAACCTTGGCCCTGCGGTCTAATAAGCCAACACACTACATACTAGACTACGGCGGCTTCAGGAGGTATAAGGAAATGATTATTTTAGAGACAACGCGACGACAGTTGATGATGCTGCTACTTCGCATTTTAGCCAATTTCTGTTTTTGTTCCTAGCAAAGAGAGAATTGGTGCTAACAGTGAGAGGAGTAGTGCTGTTAATACAGTAACACACATGAAATAGAGGTTTTAATAACGCGATGTATGAAATATAACACGAAAACATGTTTTAGTGGCACCATTGATAAGGAATAAATGAATGAAAAAAGTTTTTTTTTGTATTTGTGTTGTTAATTAAGTTTTGCCGCTGCTGCCTTTATTATAATTAGTACGCATGCAGCTTACCTAAGGGTGCAATTACAAAATAGTTATGCTTGCTGTGTTGCCTGTATTGTGTTTATAGCATTAGTATTATTGTTACTCTTTACTACAGAGTGTTACTGAAACCACAACTACGACTAATACTGCTACTACTCCTACCGCTACCATATACTAACACTGCTATTTGGTTTTTCTTCTCTAACAGTAGATTGTGGTGTAATTGTATCAATTTGTATTGTTGTTTTAAATTATTTCTCTCTCTCTCTCTCTTTCACTTTCTTTAACATTTTATTGATTGCCAGTGTGTTATTGTGAAAGTGTTGTATGTTTACTTGTTTATTTGTTTGTTTGCCGTTTGCTTAAATTTAATTGAACTTCTACAAGAGCGTTTCAGTTGCAAAGTGTTGCAAATAAAATTTTAATTACGAGCACTTCGGAAAGTGCTTGCATTTAAGTATTCCAACGGATTTACTTTGTCTTGTTATTGCTCTTTGCTTTTTGCTCTTTACTCTTGTGCATCGCCCCCCCGATTTAACACGTTTTACTTAAACAGTGTCTTTCCATTTCATATGAAACCAATCTATTTGTAGGAAAAAAACAAACAAACAACACGAATAATGTCTGTGGTGGCAGCTTAACAAACGCATTGTATTACCAAAAAGAATGAAATTAAACTCAACAATTGCTTCTTGTATTATTGCCGAACAGATACACAAACAGATAGAAGCTGAAATATGTATGCTTGTAATGGAAATAAATGCAACAAAATTAAATCGTAACATTAACACTTCTCTCCGCCTTCTTTGCCTTCTTTGTGAAATTGCATTATTTAGGAAATGCTTAAAGAACGAAATTAAGGAGCAAGATTTAAAAGCAGCAGCCAAAAACAAGTGAAAACATTTTAATTTCCTTCAATGTTTTCCTTAAATAACTATGAAGTGTACAAAGTACTGTTTTTGCCTTTAGGGATAAATGCTTTATTCAGTTGGCATTCAGTGTTGCATTTGGTATGTAAGAAGAAGTTAAAAGAAGATAAAGACGAAAAATATGCAAAATTCTAACGAGTTAACGTAAACAAAGTGAAATTAAAATAATTGTGCGAAATATTTGCTAGGAAAATCACTTGTTTTCTGGTTTTAATAGTGAACTGAATGACGTTTGTAACACCTTAAGTCCTTTAAAAGATGATGAGATTTAGAAAAGTTTACAGGGTAAAGATTTCGTAAGTCAAATTAGAATAATCTGAAGAACTTTTCTTACATTGTGTCATGCCTAACTTAATACAAACGCCATACTTTCTAAGCTTTGCCTGCAAAGGGTGGGCCATTTAAATGCTTAAATTTAAAAATGCAATCAAACAAAAACAGTTTGAAATTGTGGCAAATATATTTTTTCGTTGTGAAGTACAATTGTTCAGTTTAGAAACGGAATATTATTTCATTCATATGGCTGCCGCGACTGGCCTTACAGTACCTCATTCGATCGAAACAATTTTCGTGCACTTTTTCGAGTGTAATGGGTCGTATTTAGGCAATGATATCACAAATGTTGGCTTTCAAATGCCCACTTGTGTCTGGTTTGTAGGCATAATACTTTTCTTTAACAGTGCCCCACAGAAAATAATCTAACGGTGTCAAATTTCAGCGTCTTAGCGGTCAATTGGCATCACCATTTCGGCTAATTAAACGGCCATTGTAAGTAGCCGTAGTCTAGTAGTTAGTGTGTTGGCTTATTAGACGTAAAACCAGGGTTCGAGCCCCAGGCCAGACATTAAAACAAAATACAAAAACTATTTCTTCGGCGACTTCCTCTCAGCAAATTTCTGGCAAAAACTATGAGAGTAAATAAAATTGCCACGAAAAGTTTCTCAAAAATCTGTCGTTCGGAGTCTACTTTAAACTGTAGGTCCCGCCACTCATGTATAATATTAAAGCACACAACGTAAGTGGTGTGAGAAACTAGGTCGTAATCCTGACTGAAGAGTTGTAATGACCAATTATAAAAAATATAGAAACGACCATCAATTGTTTGATGCATTAAATCGGCAAGCTGCACCACCCTGTTGAAACCAAACATCGTTCACATCAATATCATGAAGGGCGGATGCAAAAAAATTGGTTATCATGGTGCATTAGGTGTCTCCATTGACCTTAATTGTTAAGCCGTCCTCATTTTCAGAGCAATATAGGCCAAAGATACCTGCGCTCCACAAGCCGCATCCAAACAATCACTCGTTATGGGTGCATTAGCTTCTGTAAGACCACGTGTTGGTTTTCTGAGCCCCAAATATGGCAATATTGCTTATTAACGTACCCACCAACATGAAGATAGGCTTCATTCGAAAGGAAGATTTTTCTTTTTTTTTTTGACAAAATCAACATCATCGTCCAGTTTCTCGTTGGCCCATCTAGCGAAGCGAATGGTCATACGGCTTCAACTCTTGAACCAACTGAACTTTGTAAGGCGCGTCATACGGAGATCTTTTCGGAAAATTCGACGTAAACTGGTGCGTGAAATTTTCAATACTTGAGGACGATGACTTTCAGCCACAGCTTTGATATTTGCGAGTGTACGCACTACTGCACGAACTTAAGCAATAAACTTGCTCATACCGGCCACTGTTAGTCCTTCACTGTGACCAAACGACATTTTAGTGCAATTGCCGACCAATTGTTTTAATTTTGGAAATAAGTTTTCAATAAATCCCAACGTTGCTCAACCGTAAATCAATTCATTACGTTCAGTGGAGTTAATCTACTGAATTTTGTAACAGAAAAGGATGGCATAGTAAGTATTGTCAGATTCGAAATAATCGATGTTTCAAATTTAAACCGATAGATGGCCCTCCCATACGAACTAAACCGGTCCACTAATGTCCACTGAAAGTAAAGTGCTCACTACGAAGGCCCACTACTGAACAAAAAAAGTCTTTCCAATAATTTCTTTTTAAATTGTCATACAAAATCCATTTCCTCATTTCATTTAAGGTTTTGATTTCCATCAATTATTATCATTAATAATACTTATACGTCCTGTGATACCAGCATTTATGCAAACCATAACGACACGTGTTATTACAAAATTTCTAAAAGAAAAACGGCTTCAAGCAGTTAAATGCTGTTGACAGTTTAATTCCCTAATTAACTATAAACTTTGACCACTTGGCAATCATTTCCGTTGACAATCATTGTCTTTTTGAAACAGTAACAAAAGAAAATCACAATAAAAACAAAGGACACATACGGCTTTTAACACTTTAATTGCTCATTATGAGGCAAAATAGAGCCTCTTACAAAAACAGAAAACAGAAATAACCAGGGAACAGCAGGAAAAATATTTACAAAACACTGACAATGGCTTTCACGTGGCCATGGTCGTATATTTATCAGTCTTAACCATAATAATAATCAAATACAAACTCAAGTGAAAGAAAGAGAGCGAGAGAGAGAGGGAGTAGTGGGTGGTTAAGACTAACATATTAATCTCCAGGTAAATTATTATTTGTTTACATTTATTTAATATAATTTTGCTCTTTTTAATAATGTTTTTGAAACAAAAAAAAAAAAACTAAAAAGAAAATGAGCAAAAAAAAACAAAAATAAAATATACGAGGAAAAACTGTGTCTTTTTTTCGGAAAATTACAAATTTAGCCGTTACATGGATCAGATTTCTTTGTTTAACTTTTATGGCTGCCTACACTACCACTTGATAAATCGGCCAACAAAAACAAACAAATTGTAAATTTACACAAGGCTACAGCTACCTAAAAAAAAGGTACCAAAAAAAACATGGCAAATAAAAATGATTTAAGGATAAGAAGGGTCATAATACGCAGATAAACACCATTTCTGGTAATAAAACAACACCAGAAAAGTAGTGAAAAGAGACAGTAAAAAAACAACGAGCGTACAGAGTAAATAAAACCCGAAAAGAGGAAATAGACAGACAGACGCACCAACATAGAAACGAACAAACTGACAGTATTTTAAAGGGTCCATGCAAAACGTAAAAGTTCCATTGTAATGGCCAGTGACCATTCTGACATTTTCGGTGTGTGCGTGTGTGTGTTTGTGTATCTCTTTATTTCCTTTTTATCTTCTAAAAAGGACTAAAAAACCATACAAATGAAGAACAACCGTCTACAAAAAGTAGCACTCTAAATAAAAAGAAAAAAAACCAAGAGAAATAAAATGGAAAAACTTTACACAAAGACAATAACATTTGCCTACGGGCCGAGAAATAGGTGAACCAGCAATTAAAGGGATTTACTTGTGAAGCCAACAGCAGTGACAATAAAATTTTAAAACACAAAAAACACCCAACGTACATACCAGCAAATAAATGAAAGCGAGCAAGAAAAACGGAAAAGTACTCACAGCAACTCGCCACCCACTTTAAGTTATAAAGTCAAGCCAAAGCAGCAGGAAGCTTAGCAAGAATCTTAGGCGACTTTCAAAAGCTGTACGCTATCAGCTATTAACAGGCAATTAATCAAGAGATTAAGCGATGGATTACATACATACATAATTGGTCATTACAGCCCTTCAGTCGCGATTATGGAGCTAGTTTCTCATGCCACTTATGCTGTGTGTATTAATTTTATGCATGAGTGGTGGGACCTGCAGTTTAAAGTCGACTCCGAACGACAAATTTTTGAGAAGCTTTTCATGACAATTTTATTTTACTCTCAGAGTTTTTGCCAGAAATCTGCTGAGAGGAAGTAGCCGAAGGAGTACTTTTTGTATTTTGTTTTGATGTCTCACCTGGGGATATAACCGTGGCCTTAAGTCTAATAAGCCAACACATTATCTATTAGACTACGGCGACTTCAGAAACCGATGGATTAGAAGGTAAAATTATAAAAGCCGGTACTTTTTCCTCAAAAGGGATCGTCTTATTGAGCATTAAAGCTCAAACAAGCAAGAGGCTTAGGGTCTGTAAAACGTGTTCGATACAAAAAAATGGCGACTTGCGTTCAGCAATATTCTAGCAAAAACTATGACTTTAAAACTTTCTTGAAAACGTGTTAAAACATCTGTAGTTTGGAATCGATTTAAACTGTAGTATCGGCCTCTCATGGATAAAATTAACACACGCAACATGGGTAGTGTGAGAAACTACGTCATAATCTGGACTAAAGCGTTGTAACAGCCAACGAAGTAAGTAAGTACACGCCAGAAATAATTAAAGTCCTTCTCTACGCCTTGCTCTGGCCATAGCCCACGGATCTATGAGGAGGTATTGAAATTGCAATTAAAATATGAGGACCCCCGAGCAAAAAGAATAGTTAATATTGTTACGTTTTTATCTTTTAAAAACGTTTAAAATATGAGCTCGTAGATTCAAAATAAAATAAAAAATAAATTTGTGTTTAGTTTTAATTAAAATTCTTTATTATTCGCACAATTCTGTGTGCCACTGTTCACAACTTGATGTAAACAACAACAATTGCTTTTCTTTAGTTATTCTCTCCGTTTATACCCTTTGCATAAACAATAACAATTACTAAGCAATAACAATTACGGCAGATCTTTATAACGGAGATCTTCAAACCATGATTACTCTCTCAAACGCACTGCGTCTTCACACAAGACTGATTGAACTTTACTAAATCAGTCGCCTGCTTTGCCTTACCTTTTATATGGCATAGAAAAAAGTCTGATGAATGTTCTTGTAGGCGAATGTTCGCGGCTTCACCTTCTCGAGGTCTCTATAAATGTAAACATCGTTGTTTCATTATTGTTGTTTGTGTATTTTGTTTATATTTATTCCTGTAGTGTTTGTTGTTGTATTTTTGTTCACTTGTTTACAATTTTGTTAAGCTGGTGTTTGTTGTTATATTAAGCAGTACGATAATTTGTAAACAGGTTTGTTTACTGGATTGTGTTGTTTTTGTAGCTTTTGTTTATAATTTTAATGTTAAGCGATGTAAAAGCAAAACACCGGTATCTAGATTCTTAATTTTCGTAACAATATATTCAATTTACCAATAGTGCTATCAAAATGCATAATTTTAAGGTTTTTCAGAATCCCTCTGAAGATTGCACTAGAAACCCAGGAGTTTCCTCGCTTGGCATTTGAATATTTCATACAAAATTCGAGTTCAAAATCAAATACAAATACATTGGCCCAAAGTAAGGCACGACGTATAAACGCAATTCCTAATGAAAAGTACTTGCTTAGATCAATACAGATTTACAATGGGGCCACAAAGAGCAACTTCCACACGATTTAAAGCATGTCTCAGCCAAACTAAAAGTGTCCAATTATTTCGCTTCAAACTGTAGCTCTGCCAACTTAAATGACCTGCCACAACTTGTGCATATACAAGCAGGTGAATTGGTCAAAGCGACCATTGTTACTTCAGTCGTTTTTTATTACAAAAACTCTGTTCTGCCAACATTGGTTATGAAATTGTTTTTGTTTTTTCTGTCTCTTCGTTTCGTTTGTGTTTTCGCAACCATAAAACTTAAAAAAGTTTTTCTTTGTGACCCCATTTTTCTGCGTAAGTCAGTCAGCAACGAATTAGGCTTTTAATCCTTTCAATAGAAAATAACACAGGAACAATAAAAAAGGAAACGGAAACATAACTGGGGTAAGAACAATTACAAAAAAAAAGGTGCAATGAAAGCATAAATAAATAAAAAAAATTTTCTTGCAAGAGAAACAGAACAGAGCACACCGAAGAGAATTATACGATTAAAGTGAAATTGTCAATTGTTGTTCTTTGTTCTTGTTGTAGGAAAACTTTCCTAAGAACAACAATAATGGAAAACTTGTGCCATTTTTAGTCCGCATACATATACTTTCTATTCCCCATTTTGAAATTCTGATTTTTCTTATCATCACACGTGAAGTGCTTGAATATTAAGTGGATGAATGGCCTTAGAAATATTCGCCTTAGCCGTGTGAGTAATCGAGTTAGCATTTGTCGTCCTTGCTAGCTCTCTTTAAATTTAAGTTCTTACAATAATATTTACATACGTATTCTGCAAAAACATGTTTTAATGGAAATCAAATTGATGTCTGCACCACTGGCCATTTCTAGCAAACTGTAATGTGTGTTTAACCAGCTTGATTGCCTTATAATTTTCTTGATAAGGGATTGCACTTTTAGCATTCGAATTAAGGACTTCTGGTCCGGCAATCCGGGATTCATATTAAAGTATCACACAATAAACATTCGTATAGGCTGCCTAAACATTGCGGAGGTGATGAGATGTATTGAGAGCGACGCAATACTCGCTGTGTAATTGAATTTTTCCTGAAAATCTTTAAATTTACTCGGATAGACAGATTGGAACCAAGCCTCTGACGAACATCGCCTCGAGCTGTAGATCTGTCATTCCAAAGCTCTTGAAAAGCGTGGGAAAAGGGCCTTGTCTTCTGATTTTCTGTTATCTTTGACTGAACTCTTCAATATAATCCCTTTTAGGGAATAATTGGTCATTAACACAATTTAGTCAGGACTACGACCTATCTTATCACACCGCTGATGTTGTGAGTGAGTTCGTTAAGATTGTGTTTTAATGAACATGTTTTGTAATTACTCTTTTCAAATTATTATTGTGTTGACAATTCATCACGACGTATGAGTGTTATTCGATATGAAAAGTGAAATTCAATATTAATTATACGCCACATGTGGCACATACGTACATATAAGTACGTAAGCACACAATATTAAGGAATCGTTAACCAAGCATATCATTTGAAATGAAATTTTTTGAAGTGTAGATGAAAAGATTTTAAGGAATTTTTAAGAGGGAGACTTCAATAATCCGGTATTAATGGCACTGTTTATCGAAAATATTTCGCAGAAATACTATCTACCGCACTTTAGGGAGCTCGCAAGGAGGATAGCAAGAGACACAAGCACAAAAGCACCCACGAGTTACTACTGGTCTTGAAACAAGTGGAGCACGTAACAGAAAAAGTATGAACATTGATACGAATGTTGCATACATAACTGTCCATTACAACTCTTCAGTCAGGAATAAGACCTAGCTTCTCACACCACCACCATGGTGTTAAGTGTTAATTTTATACATGAGTAGCAGAACCTACAGTTTAAAGTCGACTCTGAAGGACAAATTCCTGAGAAACTTTTCATTGCAATTTTATTTTACTTTCAGAGCTTTTGCCAGAAATCTGCTGAGTGGAAGTCGTTGAAGAAATATTTTTTTGTATTTCGTTTTGTTAGAGATGTCTGACCTGAGGTTTGAATCGTAGTTGAACGTCGAATAAGCCAGCAGCATAGTAACTACCAGATATCTGCAATGAGTATTCAAAATGATGAGTAAAATTAAATCATACTCATAATTTCTTATATTTATACGCATTCATACTTATTTTAATATCATGGCACCTCTACTCATAGGAAGAGGAAGTCCTCGAAGAAATATTTTTTTCATATTTCATTTAGTTGGAGTTGTCTGACCTGGGATTTGAACCGAGGCCTCATGTCTAATAAGCCAACAAACTATCTACTACTCTACAGCGCCTACCAGTGGGTTAGTAGTGCTTATTAGACGCGATTTCGTGGTTCAGACCAGAGATCAGCATTGAGTATTCAAGAATATGAGTAGAATCGAATCATACTCATAATTGCTGATACTTAAACGAATTCGTACTTATTTTAATATCGCAGAACCTCTACTCATATTCAAAATCTGAAGTACTCATCATACTCATACTTAACAACACGCATGATGTTGTTGATTTCGACTGTCCATAACGCAACATATACACGAAGTACAAAATAAGTATGATTCGCGTACGAATAGTAAAATACTCACTAAAGGGTTGTGTGTTTGCTTTGCTAGCTGCTCTGTCTTTTTTTTTTAATGCAACAACAACTAAAGCTGTAAAGACTCGAATCATTTATAAGTATTTTTCTAAAGTTATGAATCTGAATGAGTTGGCTTATGAATCGCACATATTTCGAATGGTATGAGTTTGATGTCATTGCAACTTGTACTTATAAATTAACGTTGTAGTGAGTATAAATGAATCAGAGTAGTAAAATTTCAATAGGTATTGTTGACTCACTTATATTCAAAATTTCATGAGTGCTTATGAGTAGCGGAAAAACGATTCATTTCTGAATGTGACGCCATTTATTTGACAATTTCAGGAATTTTTATTAGTAATGCAGTATGAATGAATGAATGAATATGAATTGTCGGTGTATTGTGCTTATTTCTTGTAACATTGCATGACATTACACGTCATGTCAGTAAAAATTCATCTCATTCCTAAAAACTGTAACCAGCAGCTGACTATACGATAATATTGAATACAACTTTAATCCTTCAAAAAAAACTGACATTTTAAAACATCTTAACACACCTAAATGTGTAAAAAAATTTTAAAAATTTCTCACAATCTCTTTCTCAACTTAACCACATTTAAAGTGATTCTTTTTTGTTTATAACTCTCTTAATAGTCTTAACCAAATTCACAATCCCCACCCGTTGGCGCATTTCAAAAATGTTGCTTTTAAAAGACAGATTTTGTTTTGTTAATGCAAATTGTCATTAAACATTTAAGGCAACATTTTAACATTTTTTTAACGTTTTACAAGCAAAAAAAAGGAAAGAAATTGCGCTCCTTCAGTTTGAAAGTCTATTATTTCCAACCATTAAATTTAATTTTATGACAAAATAAAAATGCCAACAATTTCTCTTCTTCTTCTGAAAAAAACACTTAAAAATAACTGGCTAAGCAAAAGGGAAAAAATACACGTGAAAAAAACCCGTAGAAAGTTTTGAAGATCCACATCATTAAGGTCGATTTAGCTAAGAAAAGAAAGAGAAAGTTTATTATTATTGTTGTTGTAATTATAATATTATAACAAACAATATAATACAGACACACACCTACATACAGCCATAGATCCAATATAAACGAGTATAAAATAATATTCCAAAACGATAAATACAAGCACTTTTACTGATGCTTGCGGTTCACAAAAATAGGAAACTTACAAAAGCAGATACATACACAAACATATATATATATATATATATATATACACTTGGAATAGAAAAATGTTGTAATAGTGTGAGCTCACGTGTATCTAATTTCGCGTTCATCGCATTTATTGTGCTGTAATGGTTTCATATCTGCCCTTAGAGTACGTTTTCTGTAGTTGCTATTACAGCTACTGCTCTTGTTGTTATTGTTGCTATTTTATTCCTACTGCTGCTGTTGTTGTTGTTGCACTTTACGGTTTTGAGTACTATTTAGGGAAATAAAAGTCTGTACGAATGTGTTTAGAACTCTTGATGCGATTATAATCATGTGAATCATTTCACCTAAGTATCCAAGCTGGTAGCAGCTTGCGAACACAATCGATTATCAACTATTTTGGTAAGGCATTAGAGGAATACAAAAATCTCTTTTAAGCTCATAATTTGTGCGCAATCGATATAACATACAGACATAGATAATTGATCATTACAAGCCTTTAGTCAGGATTGCAACCTAGCTTCTCACACCACTTATGTTGTGTGTGTTAATTTTATACATGAGTGGCGGGACCTAAAGTTTAAAGTCGGCTCCGAACGACAGATTTTTATTTATTGAGAAACTTTTCATGGCAATTTTTATTTACTTTCAGAGTTTTGTGCCAGAAGACTGCTGAGAGGAAGTCGCCGAAGAAATAATTTCTGTATTTCCTTTTGATGTCTGGCCGGAGCTCGAACCCTGGCTTTACGTCTAATAAGCCAACACACTACCTACTAGACTACATCGACTTACACTCAGTTTAATAGATATGTTGTCGTAATGTAAACCCCAAAAACCCTGATCAATAGGTATGTTTTCTTAGGTACCTATTGCTTGCTTACTTAAATGCTCGTAACAATCCTTTAGTCAGGATTACAACCTCGCGTTTAGCACCAGCCATGTTGGGTGCGTTCATTTTATTCATAAGTGGCGGGACCTACAGTTTAAAGTCGACTCCGAACGCCAGATTTCTGAGAAAGATTTCATGTCAATTTTTATTTTCTCTCAGAGTTTTTATCTAACGACTTTTGAATGTTAATCGCCAAATTTTTCTTTTTAATATTTCGCTTTGTTCGAGTTGGAGTCCGAACCAGAGAACAGCAGTGAATCGTTTTTTCGCTACTCATAAGCACGGATGAAATTTTGAATATAAGTGACTCAACAATATTGAAATTTAACTATGTACTCTGATTCATTCACACTCACTGCAACGTTAATTTATAAGTACAAGTTGCAATGAGTATGAGTACAAGGTTGACATCAAACTCATACCATTCGAAATATGTTTGATTCATAAGCCTACTCATTTAGAAAAAATACTTATAATACTTAAAGTGATTTGAGTCTTTACAGTCTTAGTTGTTGTTGCATTTACAAAAAAAAAAAAAAAAAAAAAACAGAGCAGCAAGCAGAGCAAACACAAAACCATCTAATAACTATCTTAGTGTTCTTATGCGATTCATACTCATTTTGTACTTCGTGTATAAGTTGAGTTATGGAGAGTCGAAATCAGCAACATCATACATACCTGTTGTTAGGTATGAATATGATGCTGAGTACTTCAAACTTTGAATGTGAATAGAGGTTCCATGATATTAAAAGAAGTATGAATACATATACACAAGTTTCAGAAAATATGAGTATGATTCGATTATACTCATGTTTTTGAACACTTATTGCTGATCTCTGGCAGGTACTGTGCTGGCTTATTCGACGTGCAGCTACGATTCAAATCTCAGGTCAGACATCTCTAACAAAACGAAATATAAAAAAAATATTTCTTTGACGAATTCCACTCAGTAAATTCGTGGCAAAAACTCTGAGAGTAAATAATAATTGCAATAAAAAGTTTCTCAAGAATTTGTCCTTCACAGTCGACTTTAAACTATAGGACCCGCTACTCATGTATAAAATTAATACTTACTTACTGGTGGTTGTGTGAGGAGCTAGGTCGTAAACCTGACTAAAGTTATGTATGCAACATCCGTATCAACGTTCACACTTTTTCTGTTACGTGCTGCACTTGTTTCAAAACGACTAGTAACTCGAATACGATGAGTACTTCAAACTTTGAATGTGAGTAGAGGTTCCATGATATTAAAAGAAGTATGAATGCGTATAAGTATCTGAAATTATGAGTATGATTCGATTCCACTCATCTTTGTGAATACTCATTGCTGAACCACGAAATCGCGTATGCTAAGCAGTACTAACACACTGGTAGTCGCCATAGTCTAGTGTGTGTCTAGACATGAGCCTCGATTCAAATCCCATGTCAGACAACTCCAACTAAACGAAATATGAAAAATATATTTCTTTGGCGACTTCCTCTCAGCAGATTTCTGGCAAAAAATCTGAGAGCAAATGAAATTGCAATGAAAAGTTTCTCAAAAATCCCGCCACTAGGAGTTACCTTTAAACTGTAGGTCCCTCTACTCATGTATAAAATTAACACACCCACACATAACATGAGTGGTGTGAGAAGTTAGATCGTAATCCTAATTAAAGGGTTGTAATGAGCAATTATGTACGTTTGTGCTACCAAAATATTGTAGTTTTGCAAAAACAAAAACAAAACCTATCTTCTTTCATGAAATAGCCCATAGGCATTATTTTTTTGACAGCTGCGTGTGTATGGGTGTACATGTTTCTATGTATTGTTCATAGGTATACTATGCCTGTGTGAATTTGTGCATGTAAAATAAGATTTTAACGGAAAAACTTTTCTACGCGCCCCATTCAAATTTTGCAAATTCGTAACAATTTACAGAGAAACCATTCGCCATAATTACAAAAAGCTTTCAACGTGCGCATTTACAATTCACAAAAATTATATTATTCCGCTGCTTCTGCTGCTGCTTCCTCTTCTTCCTGCTGCTGTTTTTACTAACTCCTCTGTCTGTCTTTTTGTCGGTGGTGTTTTATAATTTTTCTTTATGCAAGACAGCAAAAAGAAGAATAAAAGGGAATTAATGTAGAACAGAATGATGGTGTGTACTCCGCTGTACACATGTATGTATGTTTCTCTCCTTTACAGGTATCTCTCAGTGTGTGTGTGAGTATGAGTGTGTATGTGTGTGTATATATATATTTGTAAAACCTCTAAATATCACTATAAAACTAATTTTAGTTACATTTTCACAATCTGTTTTGCTTGTGCACACCTGAACCACTTGACCCAACTGAATTTAAAGTTTAACACTATAATACCCTCAAAACAAAAACACACCTATACTACACCTATACACAGTCAAACACACACACATTAACACTTGAATGTATATTAAATATAAAAGAATCAAATTGAAGTTGGCTGCAGCTGCTAAAGACGATGAATGGCTGAAAATGCTTCAGGACTCTACCACAAGATGCCACAGAAGGAAAAAGAAACCAATAGAGAGAGAGAGAAATGTAGAGAGACAGAGACAGAGAGTAAGAGAATTTAGCATTTAGCGGCACGAAACCAATATTATGGGTGCAAATTATTATAACTGAAGGTTTGTTTTTCTTTTGCCACATAAAGTTGAAACAAAAACGCAGCAATGCCAACATAAACATTAAATGAAATAGAATAGCATACAATAACAACAACAATAACAAAAACAAAAATATAAAATATATGCGAGAAAAACAAAAAGAGAAAGACGAGAAGGGAGAGGTGCAAAGAGCAACAGACTACTGGAATTTATGAGTTAAACTTGTTTTGTAGTCATATTTTTGGTTAAATTGTTGTTATGTTATGTTATTCATATTCTGTTCTGTTCTTTTTTAGCTTCATGCATGCAACCGTTAGTAGCACCAAACAACAACACAAAAGATAGTATCAGTTCAGGCACAACATCACAACAAGCAAAAGGACCAACAACAACAAGCAACACCACCAGATAAAATGTGGCAATAGCTCGGGCACAATCATAATAATTTTCTGTTATACAATGACTACCACGTCGAAAGTGATGACGATGATATTCTGTTTCCGTTTGGAAAGTGGAAAATCTAGAAAGTGAACAATGGGTCGGCAAGTTAGTGGTTTCGTTCATGTAGGTCTTGCCTCTCATGTATAAAAATTAACACATACAACATCAGTGGTGTGAGAAGCAACGTCATAATCCTGACTAAAGAGTTGTAATGACTAATTATGTTGTATGTATGTATCAGAGATCAGTAATGAATCGTTTTTCTGCTACTCATAAGCAGCGTTACCGTTGGAAATTTTGAAGAAGTCGCACAAAAAGGGGATTTTTGAAAAAAAAGTCGCACATAAAGGGTATTTTGGCAGTAAAAAGGGGCAACATTTTTAAAAGAAAAGAAAATGAACTAATATAGATAAAAAAATTAATTTTTATTGGATTTTGTAATGTACATTAGCCAACATATAATAAGTTTATTTTTAATAATTTTCCCAATTTTTATAATAGAAACAAATTTTTAACCAAAAATTAATAAGCCTAAACAAAAATTCTAATTTTTTTTAAATTATTTGTTCTGTTTTATTCTTGATTGAATTTCAAATTTATGAACGTTAGGACATTTAAACTTCAAAAATAATAAATGCATTTTTAAATTTATAAAAATTCCATTAAATAAAACTTTTTTTTGCTAACCCACTATATAATAATACAAAACACAAAACAAAACTATTATTATAACTAAAAAACAGTTCATTAAAGATAAATAAAAAATTATACAAAATTGCGTATTTTGTAACAAATTAAAAAAAAAATAACAAAAAATATAATATATATTTTAAAATAAAAATACGATTCAAAATTATACAAAATTACTAATTACATTTCAAATAATTAATATGATAAGACTTAGAGTACATAGTATTTGGAATTTTTGTATTAAACAAACTGAGATCAAAAAGTTAAACATAAATACTAATTTTGTTGCAACGGTTCATTTTAGAAGTAAATAGAAACATTTTGTAATAAGTTAAATATATAGTTTTACATTTTATATTATGTTATTTATTTATATGTCATAATATATCACAATTTTATGAAAAAATATATCATAATGGAAGGCACATTTTTTATAACTTTATTGTTCAGATATGGAAAATAAAAATTCTGAAATTTAGATTTTTTTTAAAACAAAACAAAAATAATCAAATTACACAAACTAGTTTATAGATTATTCAATAGACTAATCAATAGAATAGTTTATAAGTTATTTAAAACACCAGTCCATAGACTAGTAGTAGTCTATAAAATAGTCGATCGAATAAACCATTGACTAATACAGTTGATTAATTCATGGTCTATTTAAAAAACTAGTTCAAATGCTATTTAAAAGACCACAGAAGTCAATAGACTGGTCAATATATTATATTATATACTAGTATAATATATTTACTACTCTATAGACTACTATACATATATGTGGACTGGTCTATTAAATAGCCTTGAACTAGTTTTTTAAATAGTCTATGAACTAGTCTACTAGTCTTTGAACTGGTGTATTAAATAACTTATAAATCTACTCTATATTAACTAATCTATTAACTAGTCTGTATAATTTATTCGTAGTCCTATGAAATACTTAGAAATTAGGATGCAGCGATATTTCTCAATGTCAAAAAGGACTATATTACTTAATTTTCCATGATTGTTTTGGTTTATATATTTTACAAAATGAGTTTCTATATATATATTTCACAGTTATATTAGTATATTTACATTCGATTAAATTATTTTTTTGATAAATTAATTCTGTACTTTTTTATAAGTTCATCGTCAGGCACCCAATTTTCCAGGTCCATGTGTCCACTTTTAACCTATTCGATAACTTATTTTTCATTAATGTTAGTTTCGAAAAAATTCTTTCTGCCGACGCACTTCTATGTGGCAGAGTAAATACGTAAGTAACAAATTCATATAAATTAGGATACAAATAATTATTAAGCCGATTTTTTAAATTACCAATTTTATGCCCAAATTCTTCTGGATTTGTAATTTTAAAGATATTTTCATATGATATATCATTTATTTTGGTTTCTAATATTTTTAATTCTTATATAAATATATCAGGTTTATTTTTTCTAAAAAAGGGGAAAAAAGGGTCAAAAATCTTGAAAAGTGTCAGATTTAGTTTATTTTAGTAAGGGGGCACAAAAAGTGGCGGGGTCGCTGAAAAAGTGTCAAATTGCGACTTTAGTCGCTCAACGGTAACGCTGCTCATAAGCACCCATGAAATTTTTAAAATAAGTGAGTCAACAATATTGAAATTTAACGACTCTGATTCATTTATACTCACTACAACGGTGATTTATAAGTACAGGTTGCAATGAGTATGCATACAACGTTGACATCAAACTCATACCATTCGAAATATGTTTGATTCATAAGCCTTATAAATGATTCGATTGACTCGAATTAGTCATCAAAATGTACAGTCTTAGTTGTTGTTGCATTTACAAAAAAAGAAAAAAAGACTCATAAGCAAAAAAGACGGAGCAGCTAGCAAAGCAAACACACAATCATTTAGAGAGTATTTTATTGTGCATACGCGAATCATACTAATTTTGTGCTTCGTGTATATGTTGAGTCATGGAGAGTCGAAATCAACAACATCATACGTTTTGTTAAGTATGAATATGATGAGTACTTCAAACTTTGAATATGAGCAGAGGTTCCATGATATTAAAATAAGTATGAATGCGTATAAGTGTCAGAAATTATGAGTATGATTCGATTCTACTCATCTTTTTGAATAATCATTGCTGATCTCTGGTTTGTAGCAAATAACTGAAACTAAAATAAAGAGTTCCACGTTCTTAACTTGCGTCGCAGAAAAAAACGTTGATCAATAGAAATTATAATTATTTTGGAGAAGATATGCCTTAGTACTCCAACCATACGATCAAATGTACTTCCCTCAATAGTATCTCTAGAATGTCCCATCGCCCAGCAAATCGTACGAATTAAGGTGTTTCTTTCTGGGATGCATTAATGTCTCACAGGATCCAAGAATGTACTCCCATGTTTCATTCTCATTAACACAGAATCTACTTGCTAAGCTCGAGATAACCATCATTCTGAATAAATGTAATCTGTGACTCTACAGAGGCGTGTTAAAATACCTGTTATTTCTTGATAGTCTGATACATGACTCAGATTTCTTCTTATTGTAATTTCCTAACATAAGTTTTGATTACATCACACTAATTTGGTTTGATGAAAAGTCTTTGCCTCTCTTTATCTTCCCTTTTATTGCGCTTACCTCAACAAACATCAGTCCCCACTCAACAGAGGCGTGCTGGACCCACCAAATGGCGTGTTTGCCACCCTCCCTGCGAACTCATGAACTTGCTTATTGCCGAGAATTCCCACATAACATGGCGCCAAGCAGAGAGTTATCTTATTCTGGCTTTTTCACACAGTTCTCCGCCTATAATCGATTTAACCTCACAAGAGCCTAGTACTTATATGACAGCCTAACTATCAGTTGGTATAGCAATATCCTGTTTCTGTATCTCCAAACGGGGATGTTCTAGGGAGTATTCCCTTGTTACAATGCTTGACTCATTCAAGCTATTGATTTCAATAATTTTCACAAATTTTAAGTCATTTAAGTCTTCGATTGACCGTTGCAGTTCAAGGAAATCGCAAGAATGATTTGTTACGAACATATTTTTTAATTATTCCTGATATATCCTGATAATATGGAGCACTTGATGCCATTTATGGATATTCTTCAACGTATTTTTATGTGAAATAAACTATAATTGGCGAATATTGATAACACAATGGCCTAAAATGAGAATAAGAATCCCAGAAAATTAGGAAATCTTTACTTTGCTATTTAACAACGTTTTCTGTCGCCCGCCAGCAGACTCCTTTAATAGATATTCTTTCCGGATTTATTTTCGCGTTACCTTTTTCATCCCATAGTGCACAGAGTGCATAGTATTCTTAACCATCGCATATGAATTGTTACAATAAATAAATAAATTTATTTATAAAATACACTACGTTTGTCCATATGCCTAACTATCTGTGTCTCTTTTTGTTTCTTCTACCATCGTTTTCCGTCTTTTTCGCACGTTAACAGTGTATTCGCCTCTTTTGATGGCGAAATGAAAGTATTGTACATTGTTCCTTTGCTTGCTAGCTTGGTTTCGAGCATACATACATACATACATACATACATAGATTGTATAATATTTTCTGGTTATTTTAATAGGATCTAGTTTCACCAGCGTTCCTGATCCCCATTTGATAAAGTATAACATTTCGGACGTCAAAGGAATATGAATAAAAGCCAAGAGAAAATGCCTGTGTGCTAATATTTTATAAAACACACACACCTACACACACAAAGAGAGGCTCTTTGCAAAAATATGCCACATTTTAAGAATAAATGATTCGAAAAACAAAAGAACTAAAACCACAATGGGAACTACCGGCGTTCAAGCGGTGCTATGAAGTGCCCTACGCCGTCTATAACAGCAAATATGTATTGTTACGAAAATAAAAAATCCAGATACTGGTGTATTGCTTTTACATCATTTAACATTAAAATTATAAACGAAAGCTACAAAAAACAATGAACTTGTTTACACGATAAACAAGTAAACAAAAATACGACAACAAACACCAGCATAAAAATTTGGTAAACAAGTACACAAAAATGAAGTCGCCGTAGTCTGGTAGGTAGTGTGTTGGCTTATTAAACGTAAAGCCAGGGTTCGAGCCCCAGGCACATTTCTGGCAAAAACTTAATTAATAAAATAAAAATTGCCATGAAAAGTTTCTCAAAAAAATCTGTCGTTCGGAGTCGACTTTAAACTGTAGGTCCCGCCACTCATGTATAAAATTAACACACACAACATAAGTGGTGTGAGAAACTAGGTCGTAATCCTAATTGAAGGGTTGCAATGACCAGTTATATAAGTATGTAAACAAAAATACAACAACAAACACCAGCATGAAAATTTGGTCAACAAGTGAACAAAAATACAACAGCAAACACGACAAGAGTAAATATAAACAAAATACACAAACAACAATAATGAATGTAAACAACGATGTTTCCATTTATAGAGATTTCGAGAAAGCGAAGGCATGAACGTTCGCCTTCATGAACATTCATCAGACTATTTACGTTGACATATAAAAAGGCAAGGCAAAGCAGGCGAGTAAGTTAGTTAAGTTCGGTCAGTCTTGTGTGAAGGCGCGGCGCGTTTGAAGAGAGTAATCGCGGTTTGAAGATCTCCGTTACAAAGATCTATCGTACGATTGCTTAGTAATTGTAATTGGTATTGCTTATGCCAAGGGTGTAAACAGAGGAATAACAAACAAAGCAATTGTTGTGTTTTGTTTTGTATGAATAATGGATTTAATATCAACTAAAAATTCTTCAACTTGCTTATAATACTAAAGAGTTAGGTTAGGTTAAAGTACGTGTACTTGTCATTGGGACAAGTACAATACTTGGAGATCAAAATGATCCATTGTTATACGTCCTAAAGCAGAGAGATAGAAAGAGATAGAGAAAAGGAGCAGAGGTAGGAAACAGAGTACAGGAGTCTGATAAACTAAAGTTTCCTTGCATAAATACTTAGAGGTGGTGTAGAGTATAATAACGTAGCAGTTGCATACTCATACGCATACTGACACTATCCTATACACTCTAATATTTTATTTCATTTTCTTCACAATTATTTTACTCCTGTATTCGTCTCTCTGTACACATATGTAAGTGCCTCTCTGTGTATATGTGCGTGCTCTTTAAAACTCTGTTTGTTTCTCTTGAATTTTCAACAATTTTTTTGTGGTAGAGTATCCCTATACGGGGCAATAGTTTGTTTTCGTTTTTTTCTGCCACATTTTATGTGTTCAACGCAGTGTTAATCCATTATCAAGTTCTGCCATTCATTCACATGATGAATTTCACTATAAAAATATAAATTATTTTTATAACAACAACTACAACAGCAACAGCAATAATAACAACAAATGATAGAACAAAAAAGGAAACACAAACTTTGGCACAAGTGCTGAAACCACTGTCCTCAATAGCAAATCGACTAAAAGCGGCATCGTTTATCACGTTGCAGGACTTTTGAAATTAAAATTACAATGTGTGTGTGAAAGTCAAATATTCTCTTAATTTCTTATCTGAATTTAATACAATCAGAATTTGGCATCTTTTTAGGTGGCCAATTTATTCATTTAAGGTGTGATATGATGGCCGAAAAAACCTTCCATGCGATAAAAAATTAAAAACAAAATTATTCCACAAAATTGTAATAATTGTAGTGTAGTAATCAAAAGTTTAATTTTATAAAGCGAGTCAAGCGAACTTACCTTCTGAAGAATTCGAAACTTATCGATTACAGTGATAAATTTCAAAGGCTGTCGAAGATTTTCAAAATATGCTGTCAAGACCAGGCACAACTGTCCACTGTTAAATAACTTGCATCTAAATTGGATATTTTATTGGCAAAAAGATCGCCATTTACAAATACGCATCGCTTTACCACCGAATCACACGTCAATACGGCTAAAAGTGGGGCTACTTAATTTTCGAGCATTACAGAGTGCCTAGTCGATGTAGTCTAGTAGGTAGTTCATTGGCTTACTAGACGCAAGGCCAGGATTCAAACCCCAGGTCAGACATTTCGAACATAACGAAATATGATCAAAATATATCTTCGGCGACTTCCTCTAATGCGGATCTGCTGAGGAAGAGGAGACTGTTTTCCTCGTTCTTTGTCAGTGCCCGTCTCTTGCTAGGTGTAGATATAGGTTATTTGGCTCTTGTCAGCTTAACGGAGCTATCATCTATTGGCATCAAGGATATAGCTACGTTCATCAAACTTTCTGGCTGGTTTTCCATTGTAGCGATGTGCAGCCCTTGCGCTGACCAACTTCTTCCTCTTCCCTGATTTTGGTGGTCAGTACAGGAACTGCGTTCACCCGCGGCATCATAACGGGCCGCTGTGCGTGCTCAAGTGAGCTTTGTGATTTCAGAGCTACCACTCCGACCTAAACCTAAACCTCCTCGCAGCAGCTAGTAAATAAAATGTCTATGAAAAGTTTTGTCCTTCGGAGCCGACTTTAAACTGTAGGTCTCGCCTGCACAGCACAAGTGGTGTGAGAAACTAGGTCGTAATCCTGACTGAAGGGTTGTAATGACGAAATATGTATGCATAGAGTGGCTAGGGTTATCATAATCGGCCTACTGCGTTAGCAATTGACTTGAAACCGCAGGTCACCCCACTCGCAGATAAAATATACACACACAACTTGGGTGTTGTATGAGTATACAAAAAGATGAGCGGAATTAAATCATACTCATAATTTCCCATACTTATACGCATTCATACTCATTTTAATATCATGGAACCTATACTCATATTCAAAGCTTGAAGTACTCATCATATTCATACTTAACAATACGGCCTAGTTTATCACACCACTCATGTTGTGTGTGTTAATTTTATACATGAGTTTCGGGACCTACAGTTTAAAGTCGACCCCGAACAATAGATTTTTGAAAAGCTTTTCATGGCAATTTTATTTTACTCTCAGAGTTTATGCCAGCAATCTGCTTAGAGACGAAGTCGCCGAAAAAATATTTCTCATATTTTGTTTCTGATGTCTGACCTGGGATTTGGACCGTAGTCTTACGTCTAGTAAGCCAACACACTACCTACTAGACTACGGCAGCTTCACTCAACATATACAAGAATCACAAAATAAGTATGAATCGCGTATGAACACTAAAATACTCACTAGAGGGTTGCTGCTCTGTCTTTTTTTGCTTATGTTTTCTTTTTCTTTTTTTGTAAATGCGACAACTAAGACTGTAAATTTTGTTGAATGATTCGAGTCACTCGAATCATTTATAAGTATTATAAGTATTTTTTTTAAGTTATGAATCTAAATGAGTAGGCTTATGAATCAAACATATTTCGAATGGTATGAGTTTGATGTCAACGTTGTACGCATACTTATTGCAACCTGTAACCATTAACATTGTAGAGAGTATGAATGAACCAGAGTACATAGTTAAATTTCAATATTGTTAGGTCACTTATATTAAAAATTTCATAAGGGCTTATGAGTAGCGAAAAAACGATTCATTGCTCATCTCTGATGCTTACTAAAGCGACTAATTGAGTAAGTAAATTATAGAGAAACTTGTGCTAACTTTTGGATGTATTGTTACACTCCAAAATCAACATCAAAATACACTGCAATGTTTCGAGGTATTCAAAGAAACCATTTTCAAAATTAACCACTTTTTTGCTTTCATAGTATACATGTAGTAAATTTAACTTTCCCCACTCCACTAACGTTTATGCTTTCAACCACGTATAAAACGATATTTATTTTAAAACGTTACAGTTGTAATCGATTTCTTGGCTTGCTTTTTACTGTGTTTTATTTTTATTTGTATTTGTATTTAATTCTATAGAATATTAACCCTGTATTATACACTCTGCCTTGTGAAAAGCATTGAATCCTATAACTAAAGGATTATAAACGTAGGGAGCAGCAGTAGAGGCAGCAGCAGCAAGTGCATGAGTAGGAGTGTGTATTTGAGTGAGGATTTGTTCATGTATTTTATTTATGACTACGTCGGCAGTGCCCATTCGTTGATCGATACATTCAACCGACAAAACAAATAAACATATACAAACAAACATACACCCGCACCCATATGCTTATATTCCATATTCTATGTATGTGTATGTTTATGTGTATGTATTGTGTTGTTGTGTTTTGTTTTATTGTGTTGTGTGTTGTGTATCGTTGATGTCGTTTTGCAATTGGCAATTATTGTAAATGGGATTTTCTCTTCAATTTCAATTAATATCACTTACTGTGCTCGTCGTGGCACAACTAAATGTTACCAACGAATGTATTCGTTTTTTTTTGTTTGTTTTTTCGTTCAGTAGTTGTTGGTGTTGTGTAGTGGTTCCTGCTTCACCCACCACCAAGCAATGCCAGTAAAATGGCAAAAACTGTTTTTAAGTGCGTGTGAGTGTATATGTGTGTGTACGAGAGTATTTATTTTATGGAGAATTGGAAAAACTAATGGCTTAAAGGTACCGTTTTTATTTCTCTTTGCTCGTTGCTGTTATTGTTGCTGTTACTTAACGATTACAATTTCATGAGTACATTTCCATATCCTGCCATGGCTTACAAATGCAACAACCATGTGTCCTGTTTACAAATGTGTATGTGTTCGTGAAAGTGTATTACTTTAACATTTAACATCAATTTAGTTGACCTCTTTGCCCTCCTAAAAAAAGAAATAATTTAACAAATTATAACCCTTTAGCAAATTATAAGACGTCTAATAAAAGTCTTGGTGCCTTCGTATCGTTGGAAAAGTGAATAAATGAAGGAATTTGGCAAGAAAAATGAAGGTTTTAAAAGAATTAATGTTCACAATGCCCAACACTACCCTTTCTGCTCTCTCTCTCTCTCTCTCTCTTCCCTCCTGTTTTTTTTTTAAACACCGTAAGTAAGCCATTGTACGGTAAATATACGTAAATATTTACAGCCATCATTACTTAACCCCTTTTATTTGCCTGTCACCTCTAACTCTCACCCTCTTAGCTTTACTTTAAAAAATATTTTGTTATTCGGGTGTAGTATCTCGAAGGCTTCAATTCGTTTATCCCCTTGAAAATATATATGTATGGATGTGTTGTAAAAATAATGGCCATTTTGTACTAAAAATATATGCAAACTATTCGATTAATCGATTAAATATTTAAATTAAAAAAATCCATTTTTATTGTGTGAAACTTGTTTCCTTTTAGCCAACAAAAAAAAGGGTTTAAAGGAGGCCGTTTAAAATTATTTGTTGTTGCTATTTATGACCCACATTTAGAAGTCAAGCTTCTACATAAAATTTAATTTAAGAAATGAAAAGATTTCTAATGGCTTGCATATCTCTTCTGATATGTAGGACTCTTTTTTCCTCAAACTTTTTCAGTACGATTCGAGAGGATCAGGTGCAGCCTGTTACTCCACGTTTAACTAAACTTCGGCACTGAATTTATGCATGTCTTTAACTATATGTGGCTATCTAGGAAAATTACTTGTTGCCAAAGGGTTTATGGGATTGCTATTGCTTGCAAAATTATATATGGGCAACACATCATTCCTTGAAAACGACTCCGGACTACGAGATATCGTTCATGGCGATTTTATTTGCTCTAAGAACTTTTGCCTGAGAGGAAGTCAACGAAGAAATATTTGTTTGTTGCCAGGCAAAGAACTGCGATGTAGCTTGCTTTAGCTATGGCCACAAATCACCACCAGCGTGAGCCATCATTTTGTTCCCCGCAATGTTAGTAGCATTTCTGGCAAGTGCTAAGTGAATCAAAACGGAAAAATATTGTGGTCAGATCATTAGGTCATTATGAAGTCGCCGTGGTCTAGTAGGTAGTGTATTGGCTTATTAGATGAAAAGCCAGGGTTCGTGTCGCAGGCCAGACATCAAAATAAAATACAAAAAGTATTTCTTCGGCGACTTCCTCTCAGCAGATTTCTGGCAAAAACTCTGGAAGTAAAATAAAATTGCCTGAAAAGTTTCTCAAAAAAATCTGCCGTTCGGAGTCGACTTTAAACTGTAGGTCCCGCCACTCATGTATAAAATTAACACACACAACATAAGTGGTGTGAGAAACTAGGTCGCAATCCTGATTGAAGGGTTGTAATGACCAATTATGTATGTGATCATTAGGTCAGGTTCTTGAGTTTATATCTCTTAATGTAAAATTCTTCTGGCCTAAATTGGAAGCGAAACGTACTAGTCAACTGCTTAAATGAGTTCATAGGTACCTTCCTGTCTCTGTATCTATTCTTAGGGTTCACTTACGTGCAAATGACTTACATTGAGGTTATAGATCGACTCTACCGATCGAATCGATTAGTAAATCTGCTATCAGATTGATTTTCAGCTTGATTTTGTAAGAAAAACACTTTTTAAAATACTGTTACGCAAATCGAAACGACCTAATATCATTTAACAACAAAAACGATAAACAAAAGCCACACGATACAAATACGCACTAACACTAAGAATACAATGAACGTGTTGATTATCTAAAGCTGCATACACACATATGTACAACGAACCTGGTTGCGCCATGTATGTGACAAAAAGGGATAGACAACATAAGCGAAGTACACAAACAACAATGTATTAGTAATAGAGCTCTCGAGAAGGCGAGATCACGAACATTCCACTTCAAGAATGTTCGTTAGACTGGTTGTGTCGGACTATAAAAGGGCTGGACAAAGCAGGCAACAGTCAGTAAGAATTGAGTCAGCCTTGTGTGAAGTTGCGCGTGAACAAAACAAGTCGTGGTTGTAAAGCGAATAGTTGTGTGATAAGAACTAGTAAAGTGAATAAACAGATTATTATTGTTGTATTGTTAAGTTGTATACGGTGGCACACAAAAGTAGTCTAAAGAATAAAGAGAGTTTAACTGAAATTAAACACATATTTGTTTTTACTTTGTTTGCAATTAACGAACTCAAATTCTAAACGTTTTTAAAAAGGTAAAAACGTAACAATATGAAGTTCTGATGCTGATACTAGTCAAGTTCAGGTGATATGAGCTGTAGCAAAGCTACCATTCCCTCTTGTCCTACTGCTATGCTGAATTCCATTTTCTTTCTTTAGGGCACAAGGGTATTACTTCGGTGTTTTTTTAATATATTTTTCTATTCCTTTCAGTTTCATTAAACAAGCTTTTTTCCAGCTAAGGTTTTAGGTGGCAGATTGCAGTATTGTGATATGTCGTAGCATGGGAACAATACGCTTTTGAAACATCTATGAGGCGTAATGGTGAGGCATTGCGCTCATTGATGCCTTGGGTAAGGGAGATTCCTCAATGGAGGTTTGGAGAACCTTTAATTTTAAATTAAAAAAATGATGATGAAATTACAACTGCCTTCTACAGTGTTTGCATCTGAATTGCACGAACACCATAGACCACGTAAAAATGCATCAGTAGAACACACCAGCACAAACACAAAATACCATCATTCCAATACAGCTGCCAGGAACTAAAACTGACCTTCATTTCAAATATCATGTTTTCATAGCGTTCATATAGCTCATGAGATTGGTTCCTTTAACTCTTTTAAGAAAAAAGTTTTTTTTGAACTTTACATCCGATTATCGTGCAACCTTATGCGTATGATTTAAGTTTTATGGTAATAACATAAATATTTACAATCTCTAATGCGGTACAAATTTTTGTTAACAATTTTATTCAACGATTATTTTCAATCAAAAATTTAAGACTTCCTGACCCCGAATATGTGGAAGTGATGAGGAAAAGCGGGAGAGGGAAACAGAGGCAAGTTAATGATGATCAAACATCATATTACGAAGCAAAATTTATGTTTAAAGATGCATACAGGGAGATACCGGAGTACAGTATACGTAGATACCTTGCAACATTTGGTGATGCAAAGAAAAATAATAACCCAGCAAAATTTTCATTTGAAGAGTTTTTCATTTTAATTGCAAATCTGTGAATTTGAATATTTTAAAAATGTTTAAAATATAAGCTCGTAGATTGCAAGTATAATAGAAATAAATTTGTGTTTAGTTTTAATTAAAATTCTTTATTATTCGCACAATTCTGTGTGCCACTATTCACAACTTGATGTAAACAACAACAATTGCTCTTCTTTGCTACTCCTCTGTTTACACACTTTACATAAACAATAACAATCACTAAGCAATTATATGACGGATCTTTGTAACGGAGATCTTCAAGCCACGATTACTCTCTTTAAACGCACCGCGTCTTCACACAAGACTGACTGAACTTCACTAACTTCAGCCGCCTGCTTTGCCTTGCCTGTTATATGGCAGAGTAAACAGTCTGATGAATGTTCTTGAAGGCGAATATTCGTGGCTTCGCGTTCTTGAAATCTCTTTAAATGTAAACATCGTTGTTTCATTATTGTTGTTTGAGTATTTTGTTTACATTTATTCTTGTCAGCTAAATAGCTTTTTTTTTTTGTTGAAAATGCTTTAAAAAAAAAACTTCTGAATATTTTCTCAAATTTCTTTTTTTATTTAAAATTACAATCCTTCCGGTTAATAATGGAAAATAATTTCATTCAAATGGCTGCCTCGGCTGGCCATGCAGTAGCCTACACGATCGGTCCAATTTTTCAGCACATTATCGATTGTGTGCAGCTGTATTTCACCAATGGCTTCACGAATATTGTCCTTTAAAGCGACAATTGTCTCTGGCTTGTCGAAGTAACACTTATCTTTGACGGCACTCCACAAATAATAGTCCAACGGTGTCAAATCGCAGCTCCGAGGTGGCCAAACGACATCAGCTCTGCGGCTGATAATGCGATCTTCAAAAACAGGGCGCAAAACATCGAGTGTAGCTCTGGCTGTGTGGCACGTAGCGCCGTCCTGTTGAAACCAAATGTTGCCAATATCCTCCTCTTAAATTTTTGTGAACAAAAATTCGTTCAACATGGCCCGATAACGTTTCCCATTGACTGTAACGGCCACTCCTTGCTCATTTTCGAAGAAAAATGGCCCAATAATGCCTCTGGACCAAAATCCGCACCAAACAGTGACTCGTTTTGGGTGCGTCGGCTTTTCAATGTATGCGTGGGGGTTTTCTGTGCCCCAAATGCGATAATTTTGCTTGTTTGCATACCCGCCAAGATCAAAATGAGCTTTATCTGCAAAGGTGATTTTTTTTTTGCCAAAATCGGCATCTTCTGTAAGTCAATCGCAAGCCCACTTAGCGAAGCGGAAACGCATTGGATGGTCAATTGGCTTCAACTCCTGAACCAATTGGACTTTGTATGGCGTCATACCAAGGTCTTTATGCAAAATTCGTCTCAAGGATGTCTCCGAAATGTTCAATTGTTGAGAACGACGGTGAATTGGTGTTGATGGCGCTTCACGCACACTTTCTGCCACAGCAGCAATATTCTCGGGTGTACGCACTGTTTTTGGCTTTTCACGCTTTGGCATCCACAGTTTCTTTCACTTTTTTCACAAGATAAAGAACATACGGAGCTGACGGTGTTTCTCTTCTTCCAAAATTTGTACGCAATTTTCGCACACATTCTGCAGCATTACCATGATTTTCAAAGTAATGTCGCAATATTTCCCAGCGTTGTTCAAGCGTATACACAACCATATTCGTTCAGCGGAAGGCTAAATCTAATTATCTGTCAAATCAGTGTTGCCATTCACGAAATAAGCACTACTTGAAAAAAAATGTTAGATGGCGGACCCGCTAGTGTGTGTTGTTGTATTTTTGTTTACTTGTTTACAATTTTTTATGCTGATGTTTGTTGTTGTATTTTTGTTTATAATTTTAATGTTAAACACTAGTATCTAGATTCTTCATTTTCGTAACAATATCATTGAAGATTCATTTAACCATTGAGGGCTTTAGCTATGGGCTTTAAAGTAACTTGAAAAAATAAATTTCTTTTAAATTTTTCCTTGGTTATGCATGCAGGTTTTAAAGCAGCATCAGTCAGTTACTTGCCATACATTAATTTGTTTGCATGTCTATGGCAGCAGTAGATATACAAACATTTTCATATTTTTCTCCATTTTTTTTCATGCCAAACTTTAGCAAATGTTGTATTACGTATACGTCTTCCATACTTAAATGTTTACATAGAAAAAAAATGCAAAATGAAAAATAAAATAAATTTTATAAAATCAAATAAAAGAGAAAGCCAATGTACAGGAGAGAGAGAAAGAGAAAAAGAGTGAAATCAAATATGTGTACTTGTGAGATGGTATAAAACATCATCAACATTAGCAACATCACTAACGAAACCATCACTGCAGCTGCTACACTTACAGGCAAGATAATGTGAGTTGAGGCCAGGAGTGCTGTGCTGTGGTGTGGTGTGGTGTGGTGTGGTGTGGTGTAGTAATGCAACAACGTAAAGTGAAGTTTATGGTGATTGATGATACATTATGTTGGGTTTGTATGCAAATAATGTAACTTTTAGACTCTTTAAAGGATAATCAACTAAATTTTCCCTCAGCCAAGCATTAAGAAACTATAGAAAACGATAAGAGACTGCTGCTGCATAACAAACACAAGCATAATGATGTGTATACACATGCAGTAGAGACGTATAAAAATGAGACGAAAACAAACAAACAAAAATCCATTTCATGTGACATAAACAGATCAAAATTTTGATGGAGAAGAAGAAGAAACACACAAGAAAAAAAAGGGTCAAATCAAAATCATAAATAAAGTTGATGCAAAGGAAAATTCTTAAAGGTGAACATAATACAGGTATTGTTTAAAACATTTTTGAAATATTTACTAGAGCAGGTAAGATAGACGAAACAAAAGAGGAGTATAAAAATCTCTTTCCGTATAGAAAGAAATCCTTTAACAAAGTTGGTTGGTAAGATGAAGTACAAGGTAATAATTTTCAATAAAGCATGTGTACATCTTCCATTGAGGAACACTAAAGCGGTCAGTAAACATCTCCCCCATGTTCTTCTTATTTATTTTGTTTCTTTCAATTTCTTGAATCAAGCTTTTCAATGCAAGCACGAGGTCCTTTGGTCATTGTCATAAACTCATAAAGCTCTCTGTGAAGATATTGTTGCGAAAATGAAAAATCTAGTTACTTGTGTTTTGCTTTTACATTGCTTAACATTAAAATTATAAGCAAAAGCTACAAAAACAAACACCAGCATAAAAAATGGTAAACAAGTAAACAAAAATATACAAACAACACTACAAGAATACATGTAAACAAAATACACAAACAACAATAATGAACAATGTTTACATTTATAGAGATTTCGGAAAGGCGAAGTCGCCTTAAAGAACATTCATCAAACGGTTTACTCTGCCATATAAAAGGCAAGGCAAAGATGCGCTGCGGTTTTAGAGAGTAATCGTGGTTTGAAGATCTCCGTTACAAATATCTGTCGTATAATTGCCTAGTAATTGTTATTGTTTATGCAAAGGGTGTAAACAAAGGAATAACAAAGAAGAGCAATTGTTGTTGTTTACATCAAGTTGTAAACAGTGGCACACAGAATTGTGCGAAAAATAGAGAATTTTAATTAAAAACTAAACACAAAATTTATTTTTATTTTATTTGCAATCTACGAGCTTATATTTTAAACGTTTCTTAAAAGGTAAAAACGTAACAATATTTAAGTATGTATAGTATTTAAGTGTGTACTGTAATTAAATCGTTCTTCACTCAAGAAGATTTATTGATGGCCAGTTTCTGACGCCTCTTACTATGAGTATCTTTTTAGAGACTACAGATAAGAGAGTGTATTCCACAAAGAGTATATTAAGACGTTCAAATTAATAAAAAGATTATTTATGTGGGATGGCACTTAAATAAAATATCATTCGGGTCGAATGATGCGTCAGGACGGCCGAATGTGGGATTGCACCCGAAAGGATTAAGGCGATCCCGTAGGCTTAAAGAAAAAAAACCTGAACTAAAAAAAATATAGTAAGCGGTCTGAAAAACATAAACATGATAAAACTTAAATACTCGATCGAGTTGGAAAAAATAGTTTTTCAATATAAAAAAAAGACAAATAAAAAATTATTATATATTTGGCAGCCGAACCAGGCAGTTCGATTATGTGTTTTTTTAAATAAAAAAATAAGAATTGCTTTTTGGTTTTAATTTGTTTAAAAATTTAAGAAATATTATTACAAATAAATTTAATTTATATCATCAAATACAAATTAATCCCTTTAAAACCTACAAATACTACATTTATGGCACTTGAAAAAGTTAAAACGGTTTGTTTAATATCAAATTTATTTAATTTACTTGAAACTAAAATGAAAAACGTAGAATAAAAACAACAACAAAGAAATTTAAACTGAAATAATCTTTTCAAATTCAGTGAATTCCAGTGAAAACAAATAAAACAGAAACGAGGCAGAGTAATAAAGTATGCTTAACATATATGTATACATGTATTGCGTAATATTTCGTGTTTGTGTTTATGATTCAATTCTACAAGTTCTTGAAATATCTAATTTTAGATAATACTTCTCACCCTTACTCTTACAATTAAATTTTCTCACGTTTTCTCTTGTTCATAAAACATTTTCGCTTGAATTGTTACTGTATCGAATAAAACTCACTTAAATTCCTTAAAAGTTTAAAATTTTTATTCATTAATTGAATAATGGTTTCAAAATTATTTTTATTTTATTTGCAATCTACGAGTTCATATTTTAAACGTTTTTAAAAGGTAAGAACATAACAATATATTACGTTCAACAGTGACAGTCCCATTGTTTCTTTAGAGCACTTTCTTATTGTGATAATCGTTGTTCATTTTATTTTTTTGAAACTTTCCACTCACTTAATTGGTCATTGCAAGCCTTTAGTCAGGATTACGACATAGTTTCTCAAGCCAAAAATGTTGTGTGTGTTCATTTTTAGCCATTACTGCCGGTACCTATAGTTTAAAGTCGATTCCTAACGACAGATTTTTGACACATTTTCACTACAGTTTTACTTACTTTCAGAGTTTATGCCAGAAGGCTGTTGAGACGAAGACGCCAAAAGGAATATTTGTTCATGTGCATTGCGAACAAAATGTCTGATCTAGGAGTTGAACCACAAGCTCTCGGCTAATAAATAACCGAAATATGATTGAAGAAACCAAAGTCACCGTAGTCTATTAGGTAGTGTGTTGGCTTATTAGATGCAAAGCCAGGGTTCGAGCCCCAGGTCAGACATCAAAACAAGAATACAAAAAATATTTCTTCGGCGACTTCCTCTCACAAGATTCCTGGCAAAAACTCTGAGACTTAATAAACCTGCCATGAAAAAGTTTCTAAAATATCTGTCGTTCGGAGTCGACGTTAAACTGAAGGTCCCGCCACTCACGTATAAAAAAATTAACGCACACAACATGAGTGGTGTGAGAAGCTAGGCCGTAATCCTGACTGAAGGGTTGTAATGGCCAATTATGAATGGATGAATGAATGAAACCAAAATTAGGCATGACACTCTGCTACAGCATCATCTTTAAACTCTTTTATTGGAAATAATTTGTATATAAAACCAACCATTGAGAAATGCAAGAATTTAAAATAAAAGAAAATTAAAAAAATAAGATTTAATTCCATTACTTCTACATTTTTTTTTATTGCCATTTTACATGACATGATGCACGAGTGGAGATAATGTGGATTTTTCACTTTTGCTTGTAAATCCATATTAGATAGACTCAGTTGTTGGATGCTTCATCTGGGACTATTAAATATAAGACAACAACAACAGCAACAACATCAACAAAAATAATCGTAACGGTAACTACAACAAGAAAAAAAAATATAAGAACATATAAATGGTTAAGTAAGCCAAAGACAAGACAAACATTTGAAATACACTCACTGACAAACGTAGACATACATACATACATACAGTATAATCATAATTATACATGTTGTCGTTGTCGTTTTTTTTTTTTTTTTTTGTTGTTGTAGAACAGACAAAAATGTTTATCTGCCTGCATCAAACACCAGCACACATATCTACTACTTGCTCTCTCTCTCTCTCTCTGTGATGCAAGCAATTGAGTGTCTCTAACGTGTATTTGTATGGCTGAAATCCTACTCGTTTTAGTTTCCTGCAACGGGAACAGGAGATTACTGTACGATTTCGTTAAACGTAATTATATCCTCTAACATGGTATGGAAGTGCAAATGAAGGAAATATGTTGTCAAGGTAACAACTACAACAACCAGTGATAACGACAACTACTGCTGCAACTACTACAACGACAATGAGAACGACAACGTCAGCGGTAATGGCAAACGAATTGCAAGAAAAACAAACACTTATGCGAACAAATGAATGAAGGAACATACATACGTTCGGTACAAACGAATGGGCCCACATTCAAAAGCTTTAAATGCTACTGGAAACATCATTATCATCATCATCATTATCAACGTTATCAACGTTTTCTTCTTGTTTTTTTGTCTTTATAGGCCTGGCAGACGACAGGTTGGCAAACGGTTTATGCAGCATCAAATTAACAACAACAACAGCAACAACAATGAGAAGTTAAATAAGAGAAAAAGAAATTTTAAATGCATTTGTTGCTATTGCTATTGCTGATGCTGATGCTGCTGTTGTTCTTTTCCTATTTTTTTTCGTTTTTAATATTCTTCTTTTCCTTTTATTTCAATAAAGACTCGTCGACACTATTATAAATTCACTGGATTACAAACAAAATGAGACACTCTCTCTCTTACACACACACACTCACACTTACACTTACATATACATACATACATATGCTCATCATCATGTATAAATAGTTTCGTCTCGAGTTGCATGTAGAGGATGGCGAAGAGAAAGAGAAAAAAAGAAAGGAATGTTGCAAACACATACACTCACACACACTTATACTTAAACAATTATTTGACTCTCATTATGTTATAAAGAAAAGGCAGAAGAAAAAGGAAAATCTATCGCAATGAAATTTAAATGAAAGAATGTAAGGCCAGGAAAAATAGTGTTGTTGTTGTTGTTAACATGGACAACTACAATAGCAATAAATTAAAAATAAATTGAAAAAATTAAAATTATTATTACAAAAGCAAAGCAATTCGTTGAAAAGAATACAAAAGAAAAAAAAAACAAGAAATTTCGAAAGAAATGGAAATTTGAACGACAAATAAACATTCAATCAATATAAGAAGGCCTTAAGTGTTAATTAAAGACTTCAATGCAACACTCTGTAATTATAATTAAAGTTTTAAAGGACCTTTTGTTTTTTTCGGTACTCAAAAGCACTTATGAAATTTTGAACATAAGTAAGTCAACAATATTGAAATATAACTATGTAGTCTGATTCATTCATACTCACTGATTGATTGATTTATAAGTACAGGTTGCTATCAGTATGCGTACAACGTTGATATAAAACTCATACCATTCGAAATATGTTTGATTCATAAGCCAACCCATTTAGATTCATAACTTTAGAAAAATACTGAATAATAAAGGGTCCGCCAATTAACTTTTTTTTTTTTGAAAATGCTTTAAAAAAAACTACCGAATATTTTCTCAAATTTTTTTTTTTTTTTGAAAGTACAATCCTTCCGGTTAATAATGGAAAATAATTTCATTCAAATGGCTGACTCGGCTGGCCATGCAGTAGCCTACACCATCGGTACAATTTTTAAGCACATTATCGATTGTGTGCAGCTGTATTTCACCAATGGCTTCACAAATATTGTCCTTTAAATTGTCTCTGAATTGTCGGCGTAACACTTATCTTTGATGGCACCCCACAAATAATAGTCCAACGGTATCAAATTGCAGCTTCGAGGTGACCAAACGACATCAGCTCTGCGGCTGATAATGCGATCTTCAAAAACAGGGCGCAAAACATCGCGTGTAGCTTCGGCTGTGTGGCAGGTAGCACCGTCCTGTTGAAACCAAATGTTGCCAATATCCTCCTCTTCAATTTTTGTGAACGAAAATTCGTTCAACATGGCCCTATAACGATAGCCATTGACTGTAACGGCCACTCCTTACTCATTTTCGAAGAAAAATGGCCCAATTATGCCTCTGGACCAAAATCCGCACCAAACAGTGACTCGTTTTGGGTGCGTCCACTTTTCAATGTATGCTTCGGGTTTACAAAAAAAAGAAAAAAGACAGAGCAGCAAGCAGAGCAAATACACAACCATTTAGTGAGTATTTCAGTGTTCGTACACGAATCATACATATTTTGTGATATGTTCAGTTATGGAGAGTCGAAATCAATAACATCATACATGTTGTTAAGTATGAATATGATGAGCACTTCAAACTTTGAATATGAGTAGAAATTCCATGATATTAAAATAAGTATTAATGCGTATAAGTATAAGAAATTGTGAGTATGATTCGAATCTACTCCTGCTACTTTCCTGCTTTCCCATGGATATCGTCTATTTCTCCAGGAAATAGTTAATTATTCTTTGATCTCCCTTTTTTGGGTGCCTGTCATACTCGGAAATTTTGTTTGCCATAACTAGTGCCACAGTAAAAATCTTATATCTGGTCTGCATATGAGAGTCCTCTTGATCAAGAATAAATTGAAAATTTTGGAAAACATATCACACTTCTTGGCTAATACTTCCTGGGTAGAAAAAGATTCCCTTTTGACTACATAAAGCTGGGCGAATCTTATACCAAGGATAACTAAACAGCCTATTTACCACTCCCTACTTAACATTTATTATGTAATACATCACCTCACAGAACACTAACATGCTCGTCAGCTAGACACTATTGGCGTAGCTTATGCAGAAATTCCTTCTCAAAAGGGGAAGTAGAAATCGCCTGATATTTAATGTGTCACTGTGAATAGCTTTGGATAGATCTCACACTAAAGAAGCCTGACAATAATACGGAGATGTTGTGGCATTCAAATCTAATCCATTGTATGTG
Organism: Sarcophaga subvicina; assembly: GCA_936449025.2. Classification (NCBI taxonomy): domain Eukaryota; kingdom Metazoa; phylum Arthropoda; class Insecta; order Diptera; family Sarcophagidae; genus Sarcophaga; species Sarcophaga subvicina. The sequence continues at coordinate 12,211,086 of OW388081.2, read as the reverse complement.
ATGTTTCGTACTATGGATACGAATGTATGTAGATGCAGACAATCTATTCAAGATATCATTTTGATGGCTCTGAACACACAGCACTCTGTTATTGTTCTATACTCTGATAAGGAGTATCAATAAATTTCACAGGCATATTGTGTTTAATTCACTGATTCTATAGAATGAAAAAGAGAAAAAAAATTTTTTTTCTCATTTTATGAATTTTAATCATTAAGAGGCTTTATGCCGTCTCCAAATAACCCATTCAAAAGACGAAAATTGCGAAAAAGACGAAGAAAATAGCGAAAAAATTACTAGAATGATGTAAAAAAAGAGCAAATTACAATAACAAAACTGTAGCAAAATACTTCCATTATGTACAATATTAATAAACAAAAACAGTAAGTTCCAGATTTTGTCAGACCAAAAATATATGAAGAATAATAAGAACGCAACAGCGTGATATATGTATTGTTACAAAAATGAGAAATCTAGATACGGGTGTTTTGCTTTGCAACAACAAACACCAGCATAAAAAATGGTAAACAAGTAAACAAAAATACAACAACAAACACCAGCATAAAAAATGGTAAACAAAAACACAACAAAACACACCACAAGAATAAATGTTAACAAAATACACAAACAACAATGTTTACATTTAAAGAGATTTCAAGAAGGCGAAGCCACAAACATTCAACTTCAAGAACATTCATCAGACTGTTTACTTTGATATATAAAAGGCAAGACAAAGCAGGCGAGTGAGTTAGTGAAGTTAAGTCAGTCTTGTGTGAAGACGCGGTGCGTTTAAGAAGAGTAATCATTGTTTGAGAGCAAAGGTTGATGTATAACGAACGTATTCCCTTAACTACAAATCACTGCTATGGAAACTAAGCTGTCAAAGGTAAGGCAAAAATCAGAATATCTTCAGAATAAATATCCAAGCAATCTTTAATCCAACTGGAGAAACCGAAATCCTTGATGATGGAGGCTGCCAATCCAATCGTTTTACTTCTGAAGAATAATGTAATTAGGAAAAAAGACAGATTTAGGCCTCATTATCTCTTGCTGTAATGAGAAAAGAATGGGCCACATACATACATACATACATAATTGGTCATTAAAACCCTTCAGTCAGGATTACGACCTAGTTTCTCACACCACTTATGTTGTGTGTGTTAATTTTATACATGAGTGGCCGCACCTGCAGTTTAAAGTCGACTCCGAACGACAGATTTCTGAGAAACTTTTTCATGGCAATTTCTATTTACTCTCATAGTTTTTCCCAGAAATCTGCTGAGAGAAAGTCGCCGAAGAAATACTTTTTGTATTTTATTTTGATGTCTGGCCTGGGGCTTGAACCCTGGCTTTTCGTCTAATATGACGCTACTAGACCACGGCGACACAAATCTAATTCACTACAGACTTGATTTCTTTTTTTAATAATTTGTAGCTTGAATCCTACGATTATACATTTACCCAAGCTGGAAACCGTAACTCTAGTTAAATAAAAAGCAGAACAAATAAGAAAAAAGAAAAAAGCAGAAACAGAAATTATTATGAAATGAAATAAAATCTCTGCACAATTTACTTTCAAGTAATTTAAAGAAAACATCATCAAAATTGTAATTAAATTACATAAGCCAGCAACACAACACAATATACACATAGAACGGTAGAATATCCTTTTGAACATTTATCATATCACCTGGTATCTAATGCCAGGTTATCAAAACCTTTTTTCGTTGTGTCAGTATTTGCTTAAGTAGTAGGATAAGAGACACAAAACAATTCTCTCAAACGGATGTTTGTACACCAAACAGTTTAAAATGTTCTTTAAAGTTTTTCGTTTTTGGACCGTGTGTTTATTTAAAGCCCGTGTAAAGAGAAGATTTGTAAACGTAATTAAAATGAGCGGCTATACGAAGAAGAAGAAGTATTCGAGTGCTTAGCTAAATTACGGTTTGCTTATCGTTATCCATGATTCTCCAATTTCTGCTACAACTGTGGCTGCGACTGCGGCTGCGACTGCTCCTGCTTCCAGCTACTGCTGCTCTAGTGTTTATCTTTTTGAAAGAAAGAAGAAATTTTTTATGGAACAAGTGTTGGGTGACCTTTTCTGCTTCGCATTTGTCTTTAACAATCACTTGCAAAGCAAACATCTTGAGTCGTTCATTAAAATTTAAAACTCAACTGCCAAGACAGTGTTTGTGTTGTAAGGCAAGTGTAGTAGCGCTGTGGTTGGGGGTAGGTAGGACCCTCCCTTTTTGTACATCTTTGAGTTTTGTTTTTGCTCTTTTGTTGTATGTACGTTGAATTCAATTCAACTTTGTTGTTGTTGTACTGTAAGGAGATCACTTTGTTTTTTTTGTAGTTGTTCTGTAGCTGTTTTGTTTTAAAATGTTTTGCAAAAAAGAAAAAGAAGAAAACGAAGAAAACGAAGCAGCAGAAAAATGGAAAACGAAATAAAAGCGTCCACTACATCCTTTAGCAGTTAATTATATAAACGTTTAGACTGTTATTTTGTAAATTCTTCAAAGGGATGTCATTTCATTTCATGCCATTCATCTCATTGTAGTTTATGGTTTCTGTCTCACGTTGCCTTTTTCTCATTTTCCCTGTTTTTTTTTTCTCCACTTTATTCATTCGTTTTTCATTTTAATTCCGTAATTTTCTCCGGTTTTTAATGTACTTTTGCCGTTGGTTGTTAAATTTATTTGATTGCATTGCCATTGTGTTGTTATAAATGAGTTACAGTGGCGTAGCAGGGGGTTTACAATGATTTATAATGTGTTTATAAAGCTTTATAAAGGCAAGGAAGGGTTCATTACTTGTTTTAATTTTGCCAGCACATTATAAAACGTTTTAAAATGTTTGCCTGGTAGTGAGTGATTTACAGTATTTTGAGTAGTTTTTGTTAAAAATAAATCAACCAAATCGTCCATATGGCTTCTAAGCGGTTTTAATTGCAAAAAAAAGTGTGTAAGTGGCAACAGAAACCTTTTCAAAAACATTACTTCTTTTTTAAATTAAAGTTTTGTTAATCGAAGGACACTGTATAGCGTTTTTTAAATGTACAGATTCCAGTCAAAAGGCCACTCACGATACTTAGGCTACTCCTGGATAGTCTGATCAAATCTCTTCTCATTGCCATTACTTAACACAAGTGGTGATGGCCTCAAACCAATTTTTCTTGAAAATAGTCATCCATTTTCCGTTTCATTGCGCAGAGTAAGGTAGGTGAAAATGGCTGACACCCCGATGGAGTCATAAGCGGACTCACTAAGGCCGCACGCAGGGCCTTGGCCAGATTTTCTGCACCGTTCTGCCCATGTCCGAAGCTGCCCATATACTGTTGACAAGATCCACGACTGCATTGTCAATTATAAACTTGCAAGTATTCCAAGGGATCCCTAAGTAGAGAATTCATCAGAGAGTTTGATAATCGTGCCTCTTCTGGCCAGTTCATCCGCTCTGCAGTTACCGAGAATGTCCCTACGTCCCGGTACCCATGTGATACAAACATAATATCAATTCGCAGCCTCGTTAAGACATCTGCGACAGTCATATACCGTCCTGGAGTTCATTACAATCGAATCCAATGCGCTGATAGCAGCTTGGCTATCGGAAAGTATGATGATTTTTCGCCTGTAAACATTTTTGTCCACAATAATTTTCAATCCAGTATGAATTACCGAGACTTCCGCTTGAAAGACGCTGCAGTGATGCGGTAGTCCTATAGCCCAGGATATTTCAATTGATTTCGAACAAATTCCACACCCAACGGCTTCCTCCAGCTTGCAGTCAACGATGTAAATTTGTACGGAGTCCATTCCTCCAGTCCTCCCTTTCCGGAATGAATGTTCTAAAATTCATTCAGAAGTCATATCGCAGTGTTATGTAGTCACTGCTTTCAACAATCCCAAATTCTCCAAGTGTCATGAGAAGACGCCATAGTCTAGGCCTCGGTTGTAACAAAACGAAAAATGAACAAATATTTCTTCGGCGACTTCCTCTCAGCAGATTTCTGGCAAAACCTCTGAGATTAAATAATTTTCCATGAAAAAGTTTATCAAAAATCTGTCGCCCAGAGACACCTACTAACCTTAGTCGCCACGCCCCTGCAGCAGAGCTGAAGCGGCACAAGGTATAAGATTATCTCCAGAGCGAGCGTAGTAGTAGTGAGTAGGGCACCACTAATAATCATGCAAGCAGATTGTTGCAACCTACATATTAGGTTCAAGTGTGTTGTCTTATTCAGGGATTTCCAACACGCCAGGCACCCGTAGGTCAAGATAGGTCTGACCACCGACGTGTAATTTCAGTGAGTCATCCTTTGTTTCAGGCCTTATCCTTCCAAACATTTCTCACCACTTCATGGCGTGTAAGCTCCGCTCCTAACAAGCTTATCATTACTCTGAATTCTCACATGATCTGGCGTGAGAATATTTACCTCATCAGTCCCTTACATATCACAAGGTTACCTTATAAGAGTCGAGTACTCAGGCGACAATCTGAATGTCACATAATATTGCCATGACTTGTCCGTTTGTACTTTTTGTCCGCAATAAATTGAAGATACCTGTGAGTTTAATTTATAAAGACTTCCGAAATATTTTACATTGGGATCCAATACCAATAGGCACAATCGCCATAGTCTAGTAGGTAGTGTGTTGGCTTATTAGACTTAAGGCGACGATTCAAACCCCAGGTCGGAAATCTCCAGCAAAACGAAACGTGAAAAAATATTTCTTCGGCGACTTCCTCTCAGAAGATTTCTGACAAAAGCTCTCAGAGTAAATGAAATTGCCATGAAAAGTTTCTCAAAAAAACTGTTGTTCGGAATCGACTTTAAACTGTAGGACCCATCGCTCATGTATAAGATTAACACATACAACATAACTGGTGTGAGAAGCTATTTCGTAATCCTGAGTGGAGGGTTGTACTGACCATTTACCACGACTGCTGTCTGTACACGATATCTCTCTTTGCCGTATACATTTGGCACATAATGTGTCTACGCTCTTCAAAGAGTGTATAGACTTCAAATTGCTTTACTCCATTCACTCTTATTATGCAGTCCCTTTGGGGCGCGATCATGGGTCGTAGATCGCGCATCTTAAAGAATTTCGCTTCATTTCACCATGAAATGATTTCATCTCTGGTGCCACTGTTTAATTTCTAATTGTAACATCTTTAACATTGCATTGCAACGATTCAGGATTATTAATTAAGATTCCACATTTTAATCTGATTATTACGACAGAGAGGAGGATTTCTTCTACAATTTCTTTCCTTTTTTTTGTCATTTCCATTCCATCATTTCCATTCCATTCTTATTAATAAAATTGTCTTGTCTCAGTGGGAATACGTTGTAGAAATTCGTATTCTTTTGCCAATTCGTTGGCAATTGCCAACTAATCCGTTTCCAATTGTTGAGCTCTTGTCACACATACACACTCGCTCATATACATGCACAATGATTGTCATCGATGGAATACTTATTTCGAATAAAGCCAAACGCTTTTCATTTTCCTTCTTTTCGTTTTTTTCATTTTCATTTTCCTTTTTGGTTCTTTATTTTTATGGCTTGACTAGATGCAAACACTACTCGTTGAAAATAGAATCGAATTTTACGTTTTATTTGCTGATAGATTTCCTTAAAGACTTCACTCACACACTCGCTCACACTCGCTCACTTACTGACACACTGATAGCTGACAGGTATGTATAGCAGAGTCGCAATATGTGTCTTGACATGCATTGTGTATTTTCATAGCCTACCAAGCTAACACGGCAAAAGAATAGAACAGTGATGGCTGAAATGTAACGCGTTCTAAACATAAAAAGTATTTCTAAATCGAAAGTAAATCCCTTGCCTCCATAACCTTGCCAAACTCTAAGCCATTAACTCGTTGATATTCGTTACAAAATCACCTTTTCATGCTTTTAACTGTTATAGCTGTTGTTGGGAGACGGTAATAGACTCTCTTGAGAAGTACACTTTAAGACCAACGAGTAATAAAACGAATACCCAATACTCGACTAATAGTGTTTGAAAGATTTAAAGCTTCTTTGCAAGGCTTTTGTCTAATGTTATGCGATTTTATATGCCGCTATGACAAGCAGTGCCTGTGTATGTCTTGCCAATGATTTTTAATGTCAAGCAGGCGAAAACAATAAAAATTGGAGACAATTTTTATTTAAAAAAAAGAAAGAAAGTAATCTTGAACATCTCAGGCAGTTTAAAAACATTGAATAGGAATGGTATGGGAATTGTAAAGTCACTGTCTATTTATGTAAAACAGTGCGAAACCAAAATGAACAAAAAATATCATTAAAAATATTCGCCACTGTGATGGATACTAATATTTTCTATTTTCTACATTTCTATGATATCCATACATACATACATACATAACATACATAATTGGTCATACAGCCCTTCAAGCACGATTATGGACCTAGTTTCTCACACCACTTATGTTGTGTGTGTTAATTTTGTACATGAGTGCCGAGACCTACAGTTTAAAGTCGATTTCGAACGGCAGATTTTTGAGAAACTTTAGCAATTTTATTTGCTCTCAGAGTTTTTTCTTCCAGAAATCTGCTGAGAGGAAGTCGCCGAAGAAATATTTTTTTTATTTTACATTTTTGTTTCGATGCCTGAACTATCTATTTGAGGATCCTATTTGAGGATTCCCAAGCCCTGGGTAGGTAGAAGTGGCTGTGCTAGAGTTATATGCGGAGACACTTAGGCTACACACAGAACCCATTGTGATACCACAGTTTCACATTTTCCCCTAGTCCACTCGGAGCTTCCGATGAAGCGACTCAGACTGCCAATATCAATGCATAACGGTTCATCCAGATCCTCCATATATCTTGATCTTGGCGGGTATGTAAACAAGCAAAATTGTCGCATTTGGGGCACAGAACACCCGCACGCATACATTGAAAAGCCGACGCACCCAAAACGAGTCACTATTTGGTGCAGATTTTGGTCCATTTTTCTTCGAAAATGAGCAAGGAGTGGCCGTTACAGTCAATGGCCATCGTTATCGGGCCATTTTGAACGAATTTTTGTTCACAAAAATTGAAGAGGAGGATATTGGCAACATTTGGTTTCAATAGGACGGCGCTACGTGCCACACAGCCGAAGCTACACTCGATGTTTTGCGCCCTGTTTTTGAAGATCGCGTTATCAGCCGCAGAGCTCATGTCGTTTGGCCACCTCGGAGCTGCGATTTGACACCGTTGGACTATTATTTGTGGGGTGCCGTCAAAGATAAGTGTTACGCCGACAAGCCAGAGACAATTGACGCTTTAAAGGACAATATTCGTGAAGCCATTGGTGAAATACAGCTGCACACAATCGATAATGTGCTTAAAAATTTGGACCGATCGTGTAGGCTACTGCATAGCAAGCCGAGGCAGCCGTTTGAATGAAATTATTTTCCATTATTAACCGGAAGAATTGTACTTTCAAATAACAAAAGAAATTTGAGAAAATATTCAGTAGTTTTTTTTTAAAGCATTTACAAAAAAAGAAAGTTATTTGGCGGACCCTTTTGTAGGCACCTCTGACCAATTGCCGGGCATGTGCTTAGTTGGTGAAGAACAGTCACATTCTCCTCCTCCTCATCTCACTAGCTTCCGCAGAAATCGTTTGCAAGGTGTCCAAGACCAATAAGCCTCGCATGCTTTCTCCTAATCCGATGCCCCGTATAACCCTGACAACAGTGCTAAAACTCTTCGGAATTTAAGCAAAGCTTAAATGCCCTTTCTACACAGCCTTGGCCATATTTTCTGCGTTGTTCTGCCCGTGTCCGAAGCTGTCCATCTACTGTTGACCAGGCCCACGATTACGTTGGCAAGTATAGTATACGCCTGCAGGCACCCAAAGGAATCTCCAATGTCGAGAATTCATCAGAGAGTTCGTTTGTCGCCCCCCTTCTGGCGAGTTCATTCGCTCTGCAGTTACCGGGAAAGTCCCTACGTCCCGGTATCCATGTGATACAAACATCATATCGTTTCGACGCCTCGTTACGACATCTGCGAGTGTCATATAGCGTCCTGGAGTTCATTACATTAGAATCCAATGCTGTGATTACCGCCTGGATATCGGAAAGTATGGTAATTTTCTGTTTGGAACATTCTCGTCCACAATAAGCCCTAAAGTAAATCCATTTAAATTTCTCCGGAATCCCCAAAGTGAAGAAAATCAACAACTATCATTGGAGAAAAATTACACAGAACTTTAACTACCACTAAAACCAATAAAACCACTGAAAACGCTTTCCAGATATCTTTGTTAGATGGCAACCCTATCATTCTAGGATTTACTAGTATACCAATCACCAATAATAACTATTATCAGCGAAAGATTAAACAGAACCTTAACTTTAAAAATTATAAATACCAGTACAGCCAATAAAAAAGCACTCAAAACACATTTCAGATGTCTTTGTTAGATGGCAACCCTATCATTCTAGGATTTACTAGTACAACAACAACCTGATTAGCTGAAAGACCGAATAAGCATGAAAGCCGAATAAGAATAATACAGTTGAGATGAAGAATGAAAACATTGAATAATTACACTGTACTACAGTGATTAATTTGAAGAAAATTCTTAAAATTTTTTTAATAGAAATAATGATTGAAATCCTTTGTTTTCTACTGCTCCAGACATAAATTCAAAATGTTGAAATAAAGGATCTTAAAACGCAAAATTTATTATTATTTTTTTTTTCAATCACATTTTAGGCTCTATCTAATCAACTAAGCTGATGGAAATCACCTTCAGGAGACTTTGTCAGGGAATAGCAATTCAAATAGCAATTCTTCTTCATTCTTGTGCTTCGGTCTATTGGTTGAGTTCATTTTACATTCAATTCGAAGAGGATGAATTTTATGGTAAGTAATGTAACTCCTTATCTTATGGTCTTTAGTTTTTGCTGTTACTGCTGTTGTTGTTGTTGTTGCTATTATTTATCATCTTTAATCTGTTGTTGTTTTTCTCTTTCATTTTCTATGGGATTATGCTATTATTACAACAACAACAACAACAATAATAGCAATAAAAATGAAAACAATAACAACTTGTACGATATTTAGTTAAGAAGAAGTCAATTGTTGTTTTTATTCAACCAGAAACCAAAGGCAAGACAACACAAGACAAGACAAGTCGTAACAAGACAAGGCAAGACAATAGGAAAATAACATGAATGCGAATCCAAGGATAACCAATTGTATATGCAGAGGGAGGTAGAGGCAGTGGTACAGGTATACACTAGCTAGACTTGGTGTTATAAATTTTATCTTTCAAACATAATTTCCTTATATTTTACTCGAGACTTTAATCTTTTTCACCCAAAAAAAAAAAGAAAAAAAAGAGAAAAACAAATAGAACAAGCATTAGTACGAAGCAGCAGCAGTGGATGGAGAAGAATCACAAATACTGTGAATGTGAATCACTTGATAAAAATTTGCATAATCCTGTGGGTAAATTAAAGTGAAGCAAAAAAAATCAACATTTACGACAAGAACTCGTGCAAATTCTATAGAATTCTCCATTCTAAGTGCTCGATACACCATCCCTCAAACGCTTACTTACACTGAATAGAGGTGAAAGCGTTTGTTTGTTTGGTTTCTAAAAATATATGGGCGCGTGATTTGATTTCTCGAAATAGGCTGCCTTGTTGGTTGTCTCTACCATATTAATGTACATTACGTTGTTAGATTTCTTCCTCTTTTTTTTAGTCTTCAAATGACATTTAAAGCTGATAAAGAAAAATATGTGCTGTTAAGCTCCCTTAAGATTGGTCCAAAAGCGAAAGTGTGCTCAAGTCTTGTATATGCGCGCATTTCAATCAAATTTAAATCGATTTTTTCGATTTTTTTTTTCTCTTTAATTTTATAAAATTTAAATGGAATTCTTAGCAAATAGGCTTTAGTGAGTAACAAATTATGGTAAATAAAGTCATTAAAATAACAACAAGGGATTTAAAGATGAATCAAGAAAGTTTTTGGATAAACAACCAACAAATTTTTAAGTACTTCATGAAGAAAGCCTTTATCAAGAGCGGCAAATTTGAAGATTGAAATAAAAATACACAAAATTTTATACAGTTTAAGGCGGTATTCAATTTATTTATGACAATATTTTTGAAACGAAATCATTTTTATCTCAGCAGGAGATTTATTTACACAGTTTGAGAAAATGAAGAATCTAGATACTGGTCTCTTGCTTTTACATCGCTTAACATTAAATTTTAAACAAAAATAAAAACAGCAAACACCAGCATAAAAAAATAGCAAACAAGTAAACAAAAATACAACAACAAACATCAGCATAAAAAATGGTAAAAAAGTAAACAAAAATACAGCTTCAAACACTACAAGGATAAATGCAAACATAATAAATGTAAACGGCATTTATAGAGATTTCGAAAAAGTGAAGCCACGAACATTCGCCTTTAAGAACATGCATCAGACTGTTTACTTTGCCATATAAAAGGTAAGACAAAGCAGGCGACCGGATTTAGTAAAGTTCCATCGGTCTTGTGTGAAGATGCGGTGTGTTTGAAGAGAATAACCGTGGTTTGATGATTTCCGCTACAAAGATCTGTCGAACAATTGACTAGGAATTGTTATTGTTTGTGCAAAGGGTAGAAACAGAGGAATAACAAACAAAGCAATTGTTGTTGTTTACATCAAGTTGTGAACAGTGGCACACAGAATTGTGCAAATAATAAAGAATTTTAATTAAAATTAAACTGAAATTTATTTTTATTTTATTTGCAATCTACGAGCTCATATTTTAAACATTTTTTAAAGACGAAAACGGCCGTCATTCTATTCTGTCACAAAATTCAGTATATAAGCTCCACTAAACCTAAGGAGTAGATTGCCGCTTAAGCAACTTTTAGATTTATTGGGCCAACGAGAAACTGCGCGATGATGTCGAATCTGCCAAAAAGAAATAACTTTTCGGATGAAGCTCATTTTGTGTCTTGGTAGGTACACTCCCACAACCCACTCTTTGTCTTACAGAAGCCAATGCACCCATTACGAGTGACTATTTGGTGCGACTTTTGGAGCAGAGGCCTTATTGGCTCATATTTCTTTGAAAATGAGGACGACTTAATCATTACGGTTTATAGAGACACCTAGCGCACCATGATAAACGATTTTTTTGCATTCACCATTCATGGTATTGATGTGAGGAATGTTTGGTTTCAACTGGATGATGCAGTTTGCCATACATCTCATGCCACAATCGATTTATTGCAGCAAACGTTTGATGGCCGTTTACTTAATCAAAATGGTGATGTCAATTTGCCGCCAATAGGTTAAGATTTGGCACCGTTGGACTATTTTCTGTAAGCCTCCGTTAAAGAAAAATGTTATGCCGACAAACCAAGGACAATTGAGCATTTGAGGTCGAACATTCGTCATGCCTTTGCCTTGATACGACCCCATACACTTGAAAAAGTGCACGAAAATTCTTCCGATCGAATCATGTACTGTGAGGCCATCCGCAGCACTCATATAAATATTCAATTTCTAACCGTAACATTAGTACTTCACAATAGAAAAATAAATTTGTAAAAAATTTCAAACTGTTTTTATTTTATTGCGTTTTTAAATTTTCCACCCTATAAGTATACGAAATACTTTAGTGTATACTGTGGCGTATACTTACTTTACATCTTTAAATACTCATTTAAAAAATTCTTCGTTATTAATCATACGTCTCCGTTCCATTTGAAGTATGCTTTGTAAGCAAAACAACAAAACAACTTCGTTGTAAATGTCATGGAAAATGCAAACAAATGGTCAAAATACAGAGAAAACCATACGATTTGACCATTTGGCCTTCAAAACACGACTGAATTCGAAAATATTTTTCAAATTCAACAGAAATTGAAATAAAAAACAGGGAGAATAAACTAAAGCATCAGCATATTTTTTTAAGATCATTTCATAACAATTTTAATTGATTCAAGTTGTGCCAAAGAAACTGAAAACAAAGTCAAGGAGTCAAAGGCAGCAATACAGTACGCTACACTAGCATGGCTTTTTTGGAATGCTAAGTTCATTGAATAATAAAAAAAGAAAGAAAGAAAATTAGAACACGATGAAACTGAAAGAAGATCAAAAAGGATTCAATTTATTGAGTTTCTTCCAACAGGGGTCTCTACCTATTACGATTGCCGGATTATTATAGCGTGTTTCAGGCGGAAGTAATGGCCAGTATCACCCGTATCTCGATCTTCTCTGATAGTCAGGCTACCATAATATCTCTGTCGAACGTTGTGAATAACTCCAGGATCGTCAGGGAATGTTGCCGCTGTCTCGACCTTCTTTCTCGGCGCTTCAGTGTCACACTTATCTCAGTCCCCAGACACAGTAATATTCTGGGAAACTGCAGAATGGACGAGCTCGCCAGGGCTTGTGCACTACATCCGGAATCCTCTACAATCGACTTATGGATGTCTCTTGTATCAGGCTGACCATCGCGTGGAAATTCTTTCGAGACGCTAACCTATCCTGGGTCAATGAGGAGTTCCGCTCCACTGCTAGACTTACTTGGCCCTCGATGAATAGGAGGCGCACCAATCATTTACTTGGACTTGATGGTAATGTCATCTCAATCACAGTGCCCATGATTACAGGTCATGGTAAGATATGCGGAAAGAATGCAGCTTCCATTTAACGATTTCTGTCGTGGGTTCAGATCAGCTAAGGAAAAATAGACTGTTATCCACTTCCTTTGTCAATGCCCATCACTTGCGATGTACAGATGTAAGTTAGTTGGCTCTCCAAGCCTTGTCAGCTTGACGGAGTTATCATCCATTGATGTCAGGGAGATAGCTACGTTTATTAAACTTTCAGGCTGGTGTACCAGCTAATAGTTGTGGTGCTTTTAATGTGCTGCCCTTGCGCTGACCAACTTCTTTTTCTTCCTTGGCTTAGAGGAACTTCGTCAGTACAGAGACTGCGACGCAATGGGCCGCTATGAGTGCTCAAGTGAACTTTTGGTATCAACCTACCTTCCTAACCATGTGTTAATATGACCTGCGAATTGCTCAGCATCTACTGCTTAATGGCTACTGCAAAAACTGATTTTCAAAGCTGTTTCACAGACTTTACTCTCAGTTACTCTCAGGTCGTTTGCGGTGTAGTGTACAAATTCGCAAAACCATTTGGAAACATGATTCCTAAAGTGAAAGTTTAAAAATATTTTCCATTTGATTCCTTAATTTTTCCTTTTTCGTTTTTCCTTCTTTGCTCTTTTAATAGCCATGATTGACCTTCTGTTGCAAAAATATTCTACCAAATGATGACGAAACAAACAAAAAAACGATTTTGGCTTTGGCTTTAAAAGAAGGAAGATTACAAAAAAAAAATCAAAACTAAGAAAGAGAAAAATTTTTTTATATAAAATTTCTGGAAAAAAGAAAACTACATCTCACGCAGCATGAATTTCATTGCTTGTAATTCAATGATAAGCAAAAAATGATTTTTTTTTCGGTTTTATCACAGCAACTCAATTTCAATGGTTTCTCTTTTTCGAGCAAAAGCTGTGATCTAAACTGTGGCAAGGATTTTTTGGAACAAACGATATTTTATGTAAAAATCCTTTGAATACTCAGTCCATGAATCAAAATCTGCTACAGGCTAATTTGAGGAATTAAAAGAAGAAGAATTAAAAGATTAACTTCAGTTAAAACAGAATTGAGAGAATTGTTATGTGTGTGTCATAGAAAAGCACCGGCTTTTCAAATACCTCAAACAAACCTTCAATAGCTTTGACAGAAATATCATACACCTTAAATCTGAGATCAGCAATGAATCGTTTTTTCGCTACTCATAACAACTCATGAAATTTTGAATATAAGTGAGTCAACAATATTGAAATTTAACTATGTACTCTGATTCATTCATACTCACTACAACGTTGATTTATAAGTACAGGTTGCATTGAGTATGCGTACAACGTTGACATCAAACTCATACCATTCGAAATATGTTTGATTCATAAGCCTGCTCATGAAATTATGAGTATGATTCGATTCTATTCATCCTTTTGAATACTCATTGCTGATCTCTGCCTTAAATTATTAACTCACAACGTTTACTTGTGCTACATTAGTAAACACAACTGCCAGGTTTGTAATCCCACCAAATATACAAAACGGCAACTTTCCTCTAGGTTGGAGTAAAAAAAACTCGCTCTTTACGGTCACGTATACAATCTGGCTTGCAATACACAATTACGGAATATATACAAATGCATACGAACAGACGTTCGAATCTTTATAGACTGTCCTATACCATGTAGACCTTGTGACCAGCTATCTGCAGGAAATAAACATATTTGAATAGAAAACAAATTTTGCATCAAAATTGATCTCGAATTTATTCAAACTGTTGACGTTAACCTCATAGGATGATGAAACTGGACATGATACAGTTTTTTAAGCGAAGATACGCGCAATCGGGGAATGTATGATCTGGACTAGTAAGTGCATGGTAAGTTTGACGAATAGGGACTTAAATATTGTTTCGAAAATGCAGAATCTAGATACTGGTGCCTTGCTTCTACATCGCTTAACATTAAAATTATAAAGAAAAATACAACAACAAAACACCAGCATAAATAATTGGTAAACAAATAAACAAAAATACAACATCAAACACTACAAGAATAAATGTAAACAAAATACACAAACAACAATAATGAAACAACGATGTTTACATTTGTAGAGATTTCGCTAAGGAGAAGCCACGAACATTCACCTTCAAGAACATTCATCAGACTGTTTACTCTGTCATATAAAAAGTAAGGCAAAGCAGGCGAGTGAGTTAGTGAAGTTCAGTCAGTCTTGTATGAAGACACGGTGTGTTTGAAGAGAGCAGTCGTGGTTTGAAGATCGCCGTTACAGAGATCTGCCGTGTTATTGCTTAGTGATTGTTATTGTTTATGCAAAGATTGTAAACAGAGAAATAACAAAGAAAAGCAATTGTTGTTGTTTACATCAAGTTGTAAACAGTGGCACACAGAACTGTGTGAATAATACAGGAATTTTAATTAAAACTAAACAGAAATTTATTTTTATTTTATTTGCAATCTACGAGCTTATATTTTAAACATTTCTAAAAGGTAAAAACATAGCAATATCTCTACAAATAGTTAAATGAAAATTAGGGCAACCACAACAAGGAATACGCGATCAAAGACCGTTCTAGAATGTGAAAAGGCCGTTAAAAATTCATCCAGGCTTGGAAGGGTATACATTATATGGGTTCCTAGTCATCATAAAGTGATTAGAAATGAGTAATCCAACATTGAGGCTAATAGAGTGTTCAGTAGATTACAGATCAAGCTGAGAGTGTGAATAGAAACGTCACATCTTCACATTGTGTGTGAATAATCACACAGTAGAGGGAAGAAGTACAAAAATAATGAAGAGAAATCCATGAGTATTTTAAATAAATAAGAACGGCCTAAGCTCGCTAATGAACATACTCATGTATACCTGAACCGTATTAACGTGTTGGATGAAATGATGAATGCAGGGCATGCAGTGAAGACAACGAAATAGTGGAGTACTTTTTGTGGCTTTGCTCTGCTTAATTAAGCTCGAGAGTCCAATATTTTACGGATGACACGCTAACAGACATAACTCGTTTCAGAGGAATGAAGTGGAAGCATTTAAGCACGTTTGTACAATATACAGACATCCTATAGAAAGTATGGTTGGTATTATGATTGCTTAAGTGTTGGTCTCCTCTCCTCCAACATATCTAAATAACTACTTAGTAGGCGTCCTGCTTAAATTACTGAAGAAGAATTTTAATCTTTTAATTTTTTATGTAAAAAGCTTTTCTCCAGGGGTTTCGTGTTTTTTTGTTTTTTTTTCTTCTTTGTAATTGAAATACTTGTTCCCACTGTGAATAAGAATTCCTTGAAATATGATTTGCGTATTTCAATCCCATTATATTTGCGTATTTTTTTTTTTTATTTATTTTATTTTCCATAATTCCACAACATGTTCTCTTACCTTGAAATGATGATGATCTCAGGATAATAGAGTAATAAATCTGAGATAAAAATAAAAACCGAAAATAATTTTAAGTTGTAATCAATAGGGGGATTTGAAACAAACAGACAGAAAGAACAACACAAAATATTTGCATAAATTTGACATTCAAACGAAAACCAAAAATAATTATTCATTCATTAAATTAAATGCAAAACTCTGCTAATAAACCAAAAAAATAAACTGAATAATAAAGAAAAGGTCATTACAAGGGGGGAATTATGACATCAATAAACAACTCACATGGTAGTCAAATCAATAGAATTCATTATTGAAATACGACTAGATAAACAAGGTAATTGCAATCCTGACTTTATTTTTAAGATAAAACAAGTGGTTGGCCACGAACTGTGCATCAAAAAGCTCTGCTAGCCAAACAGTTAACATAGAAATTTCTTGTATAAAATAGCAATCTAATGATAACACTTTGCGACAAAATAAAAAAAAATCATGTACTAATGTACCAGCTAATGACATAGTGTAAGTTGTGACTTGTTTTATTTGACAAAATCTGTTTTCTTGGACTTTACGCACAAATTTATTGATTACACAAACATTTCTGAAACGATATTATAAATTTAAAATTTATTAAAAAGGAGAGGGATGGACCTTTAAAACGGCATACATTTATATATTATTTGACTTAATATGCTATAGGGTTTGATGAGGTAAACTTGACAAATGGAAATTTTTTTCATATTTTTTCAAGTTTGTCCGTTCATAGTAGCAAACTTTAGTTAAAAAATATGAAATAAATGATTACATTCTGAAAGTGCATTATCTTGTGAAGAGATTGACACTTCGTTTGATCAAATCGTACAAAAATTACCGTAGTTATTACTTAATTAGTATAACAGTCGAGTTATATTTTTCATATACGTATATATTTTTTCAAATGAATTTTTAGTTCAAAAATTTTCAGAATTTTTGATGGATCTTGATTGTTTATCGCAAAATCTGTCAATTTTACGTTTGAGCAACTACCAGAAGTCGGCTAATACTTGTGTTTTTTGAAAATACTATTATTTCCCTTTGCTCAAACTTTGTCCAAGTTCTAGAGGTTGCTCAAACATTTGGCGATAAACAATCAAGATCCATCAAAACTTTTGAAAATTTTTGAAATAAGATTTCATTTGATAAGATGACATATACAGTGGTGGCCACGAATTTAAGACACGACATATGACTGATTTAGTTATGATAATATTTACAATCCTTTAATATCAAAATTGATATTCTTTATTCTTCTATGTACTCTGTAATATTAAGAAAAAGTACCATTATTTTATTTTGTTTCTTTTTACATTTTGTTGCTTTTTGATCATATTATTGTAAAAAGGTTTATTTGAAATTTGCCACGAATTTAAGACATTTCAGAAATATCTGGTTTTTAAGTGATTTTTTGGTGTTTTTTGAAGCTAAACGTTGAGCAACGAATGTTTTATTTTTTTTTATGTTGGAATACATAGAAATATTTAATTATAAATGGCCAGAGGTGCCTGGAATACCGATGCCGCGAGAAAACTGATCCAACAACTAAAATTTGATGGAAAAATAATAATGGAGATATCCAAGCCGCTTAAATGTTCTAGATCCAAGATTTACAACGCCCTGGAACACATCAAGCAACATGGTACCACCAAAAATGTCAAACAGCAACCTAGAGCCCGAAAAACCAGACCCTAAAGTAGCTGCTAATAATCCTTTCACGAGCTCAAGTAAAATAAAAAATAAAATTATATTGGATTTTGGTATTGATATTTCGTCTAGGGCAATAGATGTCTATATGAAAAAAACTTGCGTGGGTGTATTGCACAACGTAAACCATTTGTGCCAAAAAAATATCAAATCCCGACTAGCATTTTGTCTTGATCTATATAATATGTAAATAAAAATTCTCAACCAAATATAGGTAGCAAAATATTATTAATTTTTCTTCCTAATATTACTAAAACCTTAAGAAAAATATCATGGACCTAAAATATTTTTGATAAGATGTAAAAATTATCACAAATGTAGAAGTAAAATGTCGTGTCTTAAATTCGTGGCCACCACTGTATGTATGTATAAAAAAATATAACTCGACTGTTATACCATTTAAGTAATAACTACCGTAATTTTTGTCCGATTTGATCAAACGAAGTGTCAATCTCTTCACAAGAGAATAAACTTTAAGAATCTCATCACTTGTTTTATATTTTTTAATTAATTTTTGCAATAAAAAATATATAAACTTAACAAAAGGAGAAAAAAATCATATTTTCCAAGTTTACCCCGTCAAAACTCATAATATGTAAGTTTGAATCATATGCTTATGTATACCACTTTAAAGGCTGATCTATCCCCTTTTCAAAAAACTTAGGATTTAGAAAATAGGTTAACAAATATTTGGCTAACCAATAATTCTGTATGAAAAGAGCAAAAATACCGTTTTTGTCAAGTAAAACAAGTTTGGAGGGTTCGAGAATTAAAAAAAAAATATTTTTTAAATTTTACTCACCAAAAATCCACTACTTACGCTGTGTCCTTAGCTGGGTGTATTTTGACTGTTGCAACGTGTAATTAATCGCTCATTTTCACAATATTCTTTGCTTTTTTCTATGGAACTAAACATGAACCATTTACACAAAATAAAAGCTGTTCGCATTATTTTATACATCCCTGACTGATACGATTTCTTTCTTGCAAAGATTGCAATAATTTCCAACCCTGCAACTATTGCCACAAAAGTTCTCTTCTTCTAGTTCATGTTTCATTTGCATTTGCATTGAAAATAAGTTGCAGATAGATTTGCTCGTTTTTCAAATTGCAAATACGGATGATTAATTAAAAAACAAAACGAATGAGTGACGAATGATAAACTGATACAAAACCAACAACAAAAACAAAACATAAAACAAGGGGAAAAAATTGGTAATAATGTTCACATGTCTAAGCATTTCATGTCAAACTCAAATGACATGTACACATAGCCACCACCACCACCATCACCATCACCATCACACATGTAGCACATGTATACATACACCGAGAGAAAAACAATGAAAAACACATGGCAAGTGAATCTAAAACCATACTACCCTACAACCATACCAAACCAAACTATTCATTTGAGTGTAAAAGTTCATGTAAAATTGCTGGAATTATTTGTGGCAGCAGCAGCAACAACTGCGGCAGCAGCATCCGTGTATTTATGAACGGATATGAATGCGTAATAAATTGTCTATATTGAGGCATTCATACACTGCATATTCAAAAGATTTATTCAGCAAATATGTGTCTGTCTGTCTGTCTCTGTCTCTCTGTGCACAAGTGTATTTTTGTAAGAATATCATCATCATCATCATCAGCAACAACAACAATAATTCAACATAATTTCTGTATATTCCGTGGAATTCTATTGCGAAACAACAAAATTTATGAAAGAAAAACCTGGGGAAAAAAGTTTGAAAACCCATGGCCCTCTTATCGGTATTTCATGGCGATAATGATTTTTCATTATTGAAATAACATTGGATTTCTGTTTCTGGCCATTGTTTGTCTCTCTGTTTGTTTGTTTGTTTGTTAGTTTTCATCACAATTTCGTTGGTTTTACGATTTCATTTTTATTTTTTTTTTTTTCTGAAAAACATTTTTGCTCTTATCGCTAACGTTGATAATGAGAGAGCAATGATGTTATTTGCCATTGTATTATAGTTCTCATGGATATTTTTTACAGTATTTCGGATAATTTTCATTTTCAAGTAACCGGTTTCAGCAATATTTTTTGTCGTATATTTTTGTAAAGGCCTTCATGCAATTTGTTTTTCTTTTTTTGTTAAATGAGAGCCAAACAGCCTAAACAAAGAGGTTTTTAACTTTGTAACGCCACCTTTAGATGATATTGCTGATTTGTAAGTTGATTTTTGACAGTTAAAGAAACTTATTTTTTCTCTTCTCCGATTACTTACAGCGTGATGTTATGTATGCTCATATGAGGGGAAATTTATTCCCTAATTACATACATACATACATACATACATACATACATACATACATAAACATAAATTATTTGTTAGGGATAAAGGGAGTTTTCGTCTACAGCTATTAAGCCCCCCGAGGTGGTCAATGGATGAGTTTCAACATATGCTGGAGAGGCTGGCGTCGCATGTGCGAGTGAACACCCCCGTTATTATTGGAGAAGACTTTGACGCTTGGGCGACCGAATCGGGTAGTAGATATACTAACGCCAGGGGTCGCTGCCTCTTGGAAACGTTCGCTTCCCTTCCTGTGGCGCTGATGAATGACGGAAGAGAAAGCACATTTAGGAGAGCTGGATCGAGCTCGATAATAGATTGGTCGTTTGTGAGCGATGGCCTTGTTTCGCAGACCGCGTGGAGGCTAACTGAGGACTTCACGAATAGTGACCATCAGGCAATCGTGATGACGATTACTGGGCGCAACACGAGAGGAGATGGCTTGCCGAAGTTTACGGGACCTAAATGGAAGGACTCCCGCTTTGACGGGGAGACGTATGGATTGATGTTGTTGTCTTTTCATACGACTGGCAGCACGGTCGAGGAATTAGTGAGCGGCGTATACGAAATGCTCAACACTGCATGTGATGCTGCTATGCCTAGGAGGACTGTGTGTAGGGGACGTTCCCCCTGCTACTGGTGGAATGACGAGATCCGAAATCTGCGGTCGCCATGCTTTGGGGCGAGAAGAATGCCCCAGCGCACGAGAGGAAGACCGACATGGGAAGCCGAACGGGCTTCATATGAGAATCTAAGGCATCAACTTAGAGGAGCCATTGAAAGGAGCAAGAAACTATGCTTTCAGTGGATATGCCGGGAGGCTGACGTCAATCCTTTTGGGACGGCGTACAGAGTCGTCTGCAAGAGAATCGGGCTTCGGGACAGCCTAAACTAGGTTGTCCAGATTGTTAACACATTATTCCCACGGGGCCAGCCCTACAATTTTATAAGTAGGGAGCCGGAAGCTACTCATACCATACCCGAGGTAACAGGAAAGGAGGTACTTGCAGCGTGCACTGGAATAGGAGATAGGAAAACACCGAGGCCAGATGGAATCCCGAATAGGGTACTTAAGGTGGCTATCCGGCTCAGACCGGATATATTCGTCAGGGTGTTCCACCAGTGCTTCGTCGAGGGTGTTTTTCCACGTAAATGAAAGAAGCAGAAATTGCTTCTCATTCCAAAACCTGGCAAACCAGAACCATCGTCGTATCGGCCCATCTGTCTACTTGACACGATGGGAAAAATACTGGAGGGGATAATATACAATCGACTATTGACGTGTGCCGAGGCAGGAGGGGCTCTCTCGGGCCTGCAATACGGATTTAGGAAAGGACGGTCTACTGTTGATGCGATAAGGAGGGTGGTCGACATTGCAAGAGATGCAATAGAGGGCGAAAGATGGAGATTTGGCACCAAGGAATAATGCGCGGTTGTCACACCTGACGTTAGAAACGCGTTCAACTCGGCGAATTGGGGACGGATTATGAGAGCCCTCTTTAACATGGCTACGCCGCCATACTTAATGGAGATACTGAATAGTTGCTTTCAGGACAGGAAGTTAATATACCTAACGGATGAAGGAGAGCAGGAATACGTAGTGACGGCGGGTGTCCCGCAGGGCTCTATACTTGGGCCACTACTGTGGCACATTATGTACAATGGAGTACTTCGACTGCGATTGCCAAACGGGACTACAGTTGTGGGCTTTGCAGATGACATTGCCATAGTCTCGATAGCAAAGACGGTAAGGGAAATAGAGAAGAAATCGTGGTTTGAAGATTTCCGTTACAACGATATGTCGAACAATTGTTATTGTTTATGCAAATGGTATAATTTTTGTTGTTTACATCAAGTTGGGAACAGTGGCACACAGAATTGTGCGAATAATATTTTTAAAATTAAATTTATTTTTAAACTATTGCCTGCGAATTTAAATTCTGCAAGACGATTACAAAAGATTATTGAAATATTTCAACAATTATGCCTCAAATAAATAAATTTCAAATGTGAAAGTAAAGGCACTTGGACCAGGATATTATTACCTTTAAGCCAAAAGTAATCATCATTTGAAATATTCGATAACCGATTCTAAGTTAATTTTGAATCCTCTATCCTTATGGCAGTCATTTCAAAAATTTTATTATTTCGTTAGTTTAGCGCGAACAAAATTTTAGTGAGAGTGCGTTTGTTGGTGGAGAAGGGGACGGTGTTGTCAGAATTCTCTTCATCTATAGTTTTTCCATTATTTCTGTGGCGAACAAATTGGTATCCTGTAAAAATGTCGGTTTGTTCACATTTTGTGGCCATGTACAAAATAGATGTTGTTGTTGTTTTTGTTGTTATAGGATATTGCGTTTAATAAAATCCACGATGTGACTAAAATAACGGACACTCGCTATATTTTTGTAGCCGCATAAAGCTACTCATACGTACAGCTACGGCTACTGTTTTAACAATAATGCCACCGCAATCTACTTGTCAGTGTGTGTGTGTATGTGTATGTTTCATTTGTTTGTTTGTTATGTAGTAGTATTGGTAATGGGTACTACCATAGTCACAGTCATAGTAAAAATATTAGTTGTTGTAGTTATTTTCTGTTTCTATAGACCAACCAACCCAATCATCCAATAACAACAACAATCGCTTCAATTTGATTAAATAAACATACAAAAATTTAATTTCACGTTACGTTTGTGCGTTTTCCATTCGATTCCTCGATTATTTTTTCATTTCATTTCATTTAATTTTTTTTTTATTTTGTTTCTGTTGCCATCAAATAGTCACACAATATTTTCGCAAGAATTTTTTATAAATTTTTACTTTGCTTAACAAAACGACTTAAATATATTACTTAAATAAAACACAACAGAAAGGCATAAATGCATGGAAAAATTTAAATGAAGGAATTTCATTGTTTTTGCTTTTAATTTAAAAGGAATTCCTTTTGAAGCATTTTCATGCAATCATCTGTTGGGAGGAATATTTCTTTTTTTAAATTTTCTTTTTAAATTAATTGTAGAATGTTTAAAAAATTATAGATTTCATCCTTAGCATACAGATGTTTTAATGAAATTCATTATGAATTTTTTATTGGAAATTCAAATTTTACTTCACAATTTCATTAACATCAGTTCAGTGCTTAATCGATACATTCACTCAAAGTTGAACGCATCCACAAAATACACATACATGCCAGAGAAGAGCAGCATACTCATAATTTCTGATACTTATACGCATTAATTCTTATTTTAATATCATGGAACCTCTACTCATTCTCAAAGTTTGAAGTGCTCATCATCATATTCATACTTAACAATACGTAGGATGTTGTTGATTTCGACTCTCCATAACTCAACATATACACGAAGCACAGAATAAGTGTGATTCGCATACGAACACTAAAGTACTTACTAGAAGGTTGTGTGTTTGCTCTGCTTGCTGCTCTGTTTTTTTCTTTTATTTTAAATGCAACAACAACTAAGACTGTAAATTTCGATGAATGATTCAAGTCAATCGAATGATTTATAAGTATTTTTTCTAAAGTTATAAATCTGAATGAACATATTTCGAATGGTATGAGGACATGATTCATACCACAGGTCAGCCACTAAAACGAAATATAAGAAGAATATATCTTCGGCGGCCTCCTCTCAGCAGATTTCTGGCAAAATCTTCGAGAGTAAACGAAATAAAATTGCCGTGAAAAATCTGTCGTTCGGGCTCGACTCTAAACTCTAGATTTCGCCACTCATGTAAAAAATTAAGTCGCACATAACGTAAGTGTTGTGAAAGGTTAGAGCGTTAGCCTACACCAGAAGATGCCGATTTTGGCAAGAAAAATCATATTTTCTGATGAAGCTTATTTTGATCTTGGCGGGTATGTAAACAAACAAAATTGTCGCATTTGGGCCACAGAAAACCCGCACGCATACATTGAAAAGCCGACGCACCCACAACGAGTCACAGTTTGGTGCGCAGAGCTGATGTCGTTTGGTCACCTCGGAGCTGCGATTTGACACCGTTGAACTATTATTTGTGGGGTGCCGCCAAAGATAAGTGTTACGCCGACAAGCCAGAGACAATTGACGCTTTAAAGGACAATATTCGTGAAGCCATTGGTGAAATACAGCTGCACACAATCGATAATGTGCTTAAAAATTGGACGGATCGTGTACGCTACTGCATGGCCAGCCGAGGCAGCCATTTGAATGAAATTATTTTCCATTATTAACCGGAAGGATTGTACTTTCAAATAAAAAAAAGAAATTTGAGAAAATATTCAGTAGTTTTTTTTAAAGCATATTCAAAAAAAAAAGTTATTTGGCGGACCCTTTATAAATCTGATGCCTGCTTGCTCTTTGACTGCGTTAAAAATACACATTGACGACGTTTAGAAATATATTACATTGTAAACATTTTGTATAGCGGCTTTATGAAACACTACACTTTGTTCAAACACAAAGCAACTAACATTTTGGAAGTCAGCCTATTTTAATGTTCGTACGCGATTCATACTTATTTTATGCTTCGTGTATATGTTAAGTTATGTAGAGTCGAAATCAACAACAACATTGTTAAGTATGAATATCATGATGAGTATTTCAAATTTGTATTATGAGTAGAGATATTAAATAAGTATGAATGTGTATAGGTTAGAGGACGTGTACTTGTCAATTGAGACAAGTACAGTACCCGGAGGTCGAATTGACCCATTGTACAAAATGCGTATAAGTATCAGAAATTGTGAGTATGATTCGATTCTACTCATTTTTTTTTTGCATAAACATTGCTGATCTCTGATTCGAACCCACCTCGTAGAACAAAATGCATTGTTTTGCTTTTTGAAAATGACAACTAAATCGCCAGCTTTATGGCAGCAATATCTGCGTACTTGAGACTTAATAAATATCACATTTTAAGCGTTGCACATGGCTATTAATTGTGTCAGTTAATTAAAAACCAAACCATGGCAAAAGGAGGAGGAGAGAGAACAAAAAAAAGATTCAATTTCTTTCGTTCTTTCATTCATTTTGTCTTAATAATATATTCCCATATGCAAAATCATAATTTTTATAATTTCACTTGAAATATTTGATCATTTCTTCTCTTTTTCACATTTTTGTTTTTGTTTCTTTCTTTCGTTCGTTCTGTCTTGTTAATCAATGCAATTAAGCCTGTTTTAAATGCATTTCGCTGCTTTCCATTTTTTTAAAAGAATTTAAAGTTATCGCATAACAGAACAAAACAGAACCGAACAGTGTAGTGAAGATTGTCTTTTGAACGTCATATATTAACCACAATTAATTCCAACAATAATGTTGTGCGGGCCTATTTAAATAAAACATTTTTCAGGCAACAATATTTTCAATATTTCCTCACATATTCTTCGAAATAATTTTTTGTTTGCCAGATTTTTTCCAAGATTTTTTTCATTTTCAATGTTTGAGCAAAACGCGTGCACACGTAAATGAATATGCAATGTTGACCACAGAAGTGCCAGAAATCTGTTTAAAACTTGATTTATGCCAACCAAATGCACTTCTGGTTATGGCCTGCCTATACGCTGCCATGTTGCTGTTGCTATGAAAATCTTCTCTCTTTCAATAATATGCTTACAAGTGTGTGTGTGTGTGTGCGTATGTTTGTATGCCACAAGGTGAGTGTATTTGGTGAATGTTCATATAATTCCGGAAATCCATTAATGCCGTTTCACAATTATTATTGCAGTTGCAAATGGCTGAAGTTGTTGCCTGGAAAATATATTTTTTTAATGAATTTTATACTGTGTGTGCGTGTGTGTGTATGGACATGTATGTTGTACAACTTAATAGCACTGTTGCTGTAGCGAACAAACTTAAGGATACGACGAGTAACGCCAAAGGAATTACGGCAAAAGACATGATTAATCATATTGGATGGCAATTTTAAAAATCTTCATCTTCTTCGTTTCAGGCACAAATTTATTCAATTAATTACAAAAAAAAAATCAACAACAACAAAAACAAAAAATTAAACATAAAATGGCAAATATTTTATTAAAAATGAAAATAAAAAACCAAAGAAAACAAAAATAAATTATTAACGAATAAGAAGGAAATATTGAGGCATGAAATTATGTGATACTGGAGACCAAATAATTTTTACGATGTAAGTGTGTTGATATAAATTTAAAGAGAACTGGTCTGCGACCAATCTTGTCAATTATAGGCCTGATATGTTGTGGAACCTAAGCAGTTGTTTTCAGGTAAGTGTCAGCAAGTCCCGTTCTCCTTACATATATACGTTTAGCAGCCAATACCTCCTTTGTCCGAGTGCTACATTGCTGATGATCAAGTGCTCCCTCGAGTCCTGTTCCTCACAACAAAATTTGCAGTTGTTGCGATCGGTTATGGCCATCGTGACCATGTGCTATTATAATCATAATGACTCATATGTACATACATACATACGTAATTGGTCATTACAATCCTTCAGTCAGGATTACGACCTAGTCTCTCATACCACTTATGTTGTGTGTGTTAATTTTAAAATGAGTGGCGGGACCTACAGTTTTAAGTCGACTCCGAACGACAGATTTTTGAGAAACTTTTTCATGGCAATTTTATTTGATCTCAGAGTTTTTGTCAGAAATCTGCAGAAGGAAGGAAGTCGCCGGAGAAATACTTTTTGTATTTTGTTTTGATGACTGGCCTGGGGCTCGTACCCTGGCTTTACGTCTAATAAGCCACCACACTACCTACTAGACTACGGCGACTTCATGACTCATATGTATTGTTACAAAAATGAAGAATCTAGATACTGGTGTTTTGCTTATACATCACTTAAGATTAAAATGGTAAACAAGTAAACAAAAATACAACAACAATCACTACAAGAATCAATGTAAATAAAATACACAAACAACAATAATGAAACCACGATGTTTAATTTTAAAGAGATTTTGAGAAGGCGAAGCCACGAACATTCGCCTTCAAGAACATTCATCAGACTGTTTTCTCTGCCATATTAAAAAAGCAAAGCAAGAGAGTGAGTTATTGAAGCTCAGACAGTCTTGTTTGAAGAGATTAATCGTGGTTTAAAGATTGCCGTTACAAAGATCTCTCGAACAGTTGCTCATTGTTATTGTTTAGGCAAAAGGTATAAACAGAGGAATAACAAAGAAAAGCAATTGTTGTTGTTTACATCAAGTTGTGAACAGTGGCACACAGAAGTGTGCAAATAATAAAGGATTTGAATTAAAACTAAACACAAATTTATTTTTATTTTATTTGCAATCTACGAGCTTATATTTGAAACGTTTTTAAAAGTTAGGAATTTAACGTCTCGAAAGTGTTCTCAGCTTTTTCTATGCAATTTCAATAGCAATCTTTGCTTTTTTAGCTTTAGCAACTGTCGAGGTTGATTATGTCACACTAAACAAAAACGATACATTGGTCTTTGGATACATAAGTAGGTAGCGTGTTGGCTTACTAGACGTGGGGCCTTGGTTCAAACCTCAAGTCAGACATCGCCAACAAAACGACGAAATAATGAAAAAAAAATTTCGGCGACTGCCTCTCAGGAGTCATGAAAATCTGTCGTTCGAAGTCGACATTAAACTGTAGGTCCCGCCACAACATAAGTGGTGTGATAAACTAGGTCGTAATCCTGACTAAAAGGTTGTAAGCACCAATTATGTATGTATGTATGTAACGACAAGGAAGAAAGAGAGACAGACCACAGAATATCTTCTCTGTCACTGTTCGTGACTTGGAAGCCGAGACGAAAAAAGATGCGGAGAAGTAATTCAGTAAAGCCTTAGGTAGGTAGGTAGATAGAGGTGACTCTCCACTCAAGGAGTTTAAATGGGCACATTTAGGCCACATAGGGCCCATTGTGACACAGTTTCCCCTTTCACACAGTAACGGGCATGTACCCAACAGGTAAAGAACACAGTCATCCTCCTCCTCATCTCTGCAGCTGCTACAGAAGTCATAACCGAGATGACTTAAATTTGTGGAGGTACTTACTTTTCAACTTTTCTTGTAACTTTAAAGTTCTCAAAATTATGTACACATTCGCCATTACTTGTTGAGAAGAACACTCTCCAATTCTTTATACCGTCAATCAGAAATTCGTTCCTTAACTGTTAAGTACCTGCAGCCGGTGTAATGTTTCACTTTGCAAGTCATTTAAATATTCAAATGAAAGCAAAGAGAAGAACATTTCAGGTGTAATTGGAAATTTAACAACAATAACAGCAAAACCATTAAAAAGAAAATTAACAAAAAGACAGCAAGAAAATTCAAAAAGGAAAACAAAACAAAAGCAGGACATCAAAATAATGATGACATGATGACAATGATGGACATCACTGGTCGCCATAATGATGATGAGCTGACAGCAACAACATCAGTTAAAGGTATTTGTGGCAATGATAACTGTGGCATCAATGCGGTTATACACTGATGTTATACATACGTACATTCTCTTTCTCTCTGGCTGGTGATGATGATGATTTTTGTTCTTGTTTCATTGCAACTTGAATGACAAGTATGGATTATGGCTGCTTAATTGTTAATGAACACCATATTACCACCACAGCTAAATATTATGGATTTAATAAACACACATAAACACACACGCACATACTCACTTCCACACTCCATATCATACTTACACAATTACTCCTACTTATGCTTACACTTACACTGGCATTTGTGAGGACACAGTTTTTATTGTTATTGTTGCTCCTTTAAAATGCAAAAACAGGCCGCAAAATTATCACATCGTTGTGTTACACATGCAACACAGCATAACGTGCACTGAGAGAAATTTGAGAGTGTTTTACGAATAGAAGTTAATTTCATATTGTTACGAAATTGAAGAATCTAGATACTGGTGTTTTGCTTTTACATTGCTTAACATTAAAATTATAAACAAACAAAAAATACAACAACAACAAACACCAGCATAAAAAGTGGTAAACAAAAATACAACAACAAACACCAGCATAAAAAACGGCAAACAAGTAAACAAAAATACAACAACAAACACTACAAGAATAAATATAAACAAAATACACAAACAACAATAATTTCGAGAAGGCGAAGTCACGAACATTCGCTTTCAAGAACATTCATCAGACTGTTTACTCTGCCATATAAAAGACGAAGTGAGTGAGTGAAGTTCAGTCAGTCTTGTGTGAAGACGCGGTGCGTTTGAAGAGAGTAATCATTATTTCTTACGCAGAGGAATAACAAACAAACAATTGCTGTTGTATACATCAAGTTGTGAACAGTAGCACACAGAATTGTGCGAATACTAAGGAATTTCAATTAAAAACTAAACACAAATTTATTTTTATTTCATTTGCAATCTACGGGGTAAAAACGTAACAATATTATTTCACTTGAGTAGTGAATCAATCAATGAATTGAAATTTGAATTGCTTTATCAGTCATCTTACTGCTTCGATTTGGCTTCCCTTTACTATTTCTAGATTAAAAAGAATTGCTTGATTGTAAAAGTTTTGTCAGCCATGAAGAGGCAAAGCATAGAAATGAGCCTAGTTTAGCAATCTAAAAAGAAATATGTTACTATTAAAGGGGTTATCTCAAGTACCAGGTCATAAGCGTTGCCAAAATGAATCTCTATTTACTAATGCGGTTTCCAGTTTTTATTCCTGCGTTGTTTTAGTTCCATTAATATAGTTCCTCCACCAGATGATTGATGCATTTTAGGATTGCTAACTCTCGTCGCCTAGTAACATCCTTGTTAATTTATCTGGAGTAGAAAGAACTTCTGAATGAATTATTTAGAAGGCGAATAAACACTCATGATTTGTTTATTCAAAATCTTATGACGAGTAATTAGTTGTTTGTCTTCCCTTTTATGCGGTTAATTGGGTTTTTATGCAATCCCTTTAAACAACTACATACACACAATAAACTGAATAACGCTAAGGAGTAAAGCAAAGTTTAACCGAAGTTGTTCATTCTCATTGTTAGGTCAGCTAATTTTGGAACCTCCCTCATATCTGCTTAAGTCGTGCACCAGCTAAGTAGGGTCTTTATAACACTTTAATTTCATTCAGTAGGTTTTTTCATATTTGTTCTCTCCTTTGTTTTATTCCCTTTTTGGGCTGCTTTGTGATATAAAATTTTCCAAGAAAAAAGCTTTTCCGTTTTTTCGGTTTATTTTTTTAAAGCCGCTTTTTATATTTTATTATGGCAAAAATAAGCAACAACAAAAATGTTGTCGATGTGGCTGTTTTTATTGTTTTATGATGTTCATTTTTTTTGTTATTTTATTATTTGCGACATGATGTATGCAACATATTTTTTTCTTAATACTTTCTATAACTTCTTAATCAAAGGATTACACAAAAATTTGGTTTTTGTAGCAGACAAAAACGAAGTTGTTTAAAAGAAAAGATTAAAAAGTCAAGGTGAATGAAATTGTTTCAATGAGAGATTATTTTATACGCTATAACAACAGCAATCGTTATTCCATACAAGTTCTCACAAATGACTCCTCTTCGTGTTTAGCATTTTCAAATAATTATATCTGTCTACAGTCTACATAGATGCCAGATTTGACGATTTATCGTCATGTTGACGATTTTGTGCTCCAAAAATATCATATTGACGATATGATGATTTAGAACCTTATTTCAACGATCTTTAGAAATTAAAAATGTACATTATATTCCTAACTTTAGTACATTAAAAGCCACTTTAAGCCTTGTATTTGCTATGCAGTTGTTAGTTTGGTAATAACAAGGAGTAAAGTATTATATTTTTAAATTATTTACGAATGCTTGTGACCTGAATAAAAGCGTCAATTAGTAAAGAAGAAGTCGCCATAGTCTAGTAGGTATTGTGTTAGCTTACTAGAGGCAAGGCCACGGTTCAAACCCCAAGTCAGACATCTCCATTAGAAACGAAATATGAAAAAATATTTCTTCCGTGACTTTCTCTCAATCAGATTTCTGGCATAAACCCTAAGAGTAAATAAAAATTGTTATGAAAAGTTTCTCAAAAATCTTTTGTTCGGAGTCGACTTTAAACTGTAGGTCCCGCCACTAGTGTATAAAATTAACACACACAACATGAGTAGTGTGAGATGCTAGGCCGTAATCCTGATTTAATGACCAATTATGTATGTATGTAATCGTAACTGCTTCGACTTAATAATTGTATTTGATTTAATTAATATCTTTATTTCTAATACATGTACTTAAACTATGTACATCGCTACATATATGTTTTTAACATACAAATACTATATATTATATTAAACACTCGTTTATTAAGTTTATACTTAAATATTATTTCCTAAATAATATTTGAACTAAAATATGTACATTGACTAAACTTTATATGTTCTACAACAATTTATTTTCTTTTAACTTTTAATTTATGTTTTTATTTCTTCTGGCGATTTTTTCGATTTTTTTTTTATGCCTGTAATTCAAAACGAAGGGTGTACACCCAAACGTATGAGTGTTTAAATGCTAGAGTATATGAGCGTTAAATATTAAGTATACGCACCCATTAATGCAGTGTATTAAACAGAATAATTTCGTTTTGCTTTGTATAGTACAATACAAGGTATTTGTGAAAATATATTAAAATTTGATTTTTTCAAATGTCATGGAATAGATTTTCTTCTCATAATCATGTTGTTCTTTTAGGCTTTGGTGTGTCTTCTGGTTTTATTATTAATTTTTTCTTTTTGATTAAAATATCGATGAAAACATATGTTAGAATGGATTTAATAATTTTCATACGACAGCAACGCAGGCAACAAATGGCAAAAATAATAATGAAAAGTATGTGGAAGAACAGTTCATATGCAGTTGCTAGATTTTTTATATGAAATTAATTTGGAAACAGATTGAAATTTGAACAAAACCTTGCATATAAGATATTCACGGGTGCCCTGGTAGTCAAGTGGATAGTGTGATAGACTATTAGCGTGAGGGTCGATTCCCACCAGAGACTCTGATCTGTGACAATACACCGAGCAAATGGTCAAGTTACTCCGCTCGTGAAGTCGCCGTAGTCTAGTAGGTAGTGTGTTAGCTTCTTAGACGTAAAGCCAGGGTTCGAGCCCCAGGCCAGACATCAAGACAAAATACAAAAATTATTTTTGTGGCGACTTCCTCTCAGCAGATTTCTGGTAAAAACTCTGAGAGTAAATAAAATTGCCATGAGAAAGTTTCTCAAAAAAATCTGTCGACTTTACACTGTAGGTCCCACCACTCATGTATAAAATTAACACACAAAACATAAGTGGTGTGAGAAACTAGGACGTTGTACAATGGGTCAATTCGAAATCCGCGTACTGTACTTGTCTTAATTGACAAGTACACGTCCTCTAACCTAACCTAACCTACTCCGCTCGTATATAATTATAATATAATTTGTAATTGTATTTTAATTAATAAATAAATAAATAAGATTTTTACAATAAAACTCTTCGACATCTTTTATAAAAACAGAAAAGAAAGAAGCCATGGCACTAATATATAATACCAGCAGCTGATACATGTTCATATAATTGTTCCAAAAGAGTTTATAAGACATTTAAAGAACACTTCTAACTATGCAAACATTTCTTTTTTATTCATTAATTCAGTTAACTTAAATATTTTTGGTTTACATACATACAAACATGCATACATAATTGGTCATTACAAACCTTTAGACAGGCTACCGACCTAGCTTCTCATACCACTTATGTTGTGTATGTTAATTTTTATACATAATTGGCAGGACCAACAGTTTAAAGGCAATTCCGAACGGCAGATTTTTGACAAACTTTTCATGGCAATTTTTATTTACTCTCAGAGTTTTTGCCGGCAAAGACGCCAAAGAAATTCAATTTGTTGGAGAACTGCGACTAGAACTACCGACTAGACTACATTGCTTTCAATACTATTTTGGAGATTAAATTCAATAATTTCTTCTATTTTTTAAAACTTTAAACTGCACTTAATGAATCAAAATATGATCCTCAAAGTAGCAAACAGGAATATAAACTGGGTCATCAGGTGTTTCGCAATGAAACATTTGCATCATAATTCTTTTTTCTCTTTTTTCCTTTGTTTTTAACAATTCTTCCTTATTTCACTATAATTTTCCGTATTTGCCTTTTAATTTATTTTCCTTCTTTTTTTCTATAAATTTTTATTCTTGTATTTCACACAAATGTTCATAGTTTTATTAGAGTCTTTAAAAGTTTTTTTTAAAAAAGAAAAACAAAAAAAAACAATTTTTTAAATCAAAATGAAAAATAAAATAAGATGAGGATGAGGACGAGTATAAGGATGAAGCAGTAGTCTAAGCAGATAGACATCATGCTTCTATTACGGGACAAGGACAGGAAATGAATAAAAAGGGAAGTAACAAAAGATGAACAAAAGATTTTAAATTAGTTTTAAAGTTTTCTAAAGATTTTACTGGAACAACTAACGAAACTTTCATAAAAGATTTTAAATGCCAAGCAGATAACAAAGCTGATAGCAAATGTCCCCCGTTATGAGGAGATAATAAAAACTAAATAATGACAGACAGTGTGATAAAAACGAAAACTTTCCTTGCAAAGCATTGCGTGAATTATTACAAAGGGATTATGGGGGCAAGCACTGGCTTATCTAAATATGATTTGCGTTTTTAATTTATAAAATTCCTCCATCCCCCTCTCATATTAATAAAGTAAGTTTTGTGTTGTACTGAATTTGGAATTGCTATTTGAAAAGAAGAGTTTCAATTCCTGTGATATGTATTTCAAGTGACACGTTGATTGAAAACAGTCTAATATTTGTTGTTTGTATTCCAGTTAAAGTTTTCTAGACTCTGCGCTCATAGGTACCTTTATGTATTTATTTTTTTTTTTTTGCTTGCAGAAGCCAATTATTAAGCCCCCATGGTATTAAATAAGCGGTAAAGTCTTCATTTTAGTCGCCATATTCTACTAAGTACTGTGTTGGATTATTAGACGGAAGACCTTGGTTCAAATCCCAGGCATTTCAAACAGAACGAACTATAAAAAAGTGTATTTTCCTCATTACAACGCTTTAGTCATGATTACGACCAAGCTTCTCACACCACTGTTGTTGTGTGTGTCAATTTTATACATTAAGTGGCGGGACCTACAGTTTAAAGTCGACTCCGAACGACAGATTTTTGACAAACTTTTCATGGCTATTATATTTTACTCCCAGAACAATGCTGAGAGAAAGTCGCCGAAAGGAATTTTCGTATTTCGTGTGATGTATATTTCAGAGGTTTGATCCAGGGGTAGTAGCATGGGCTGCCATCTCCTAAGTCAATACCATATCTACTACACCAAGGCGACTTCAGATGTAAGCAAACAATTCGTACGTATGCAGTTTTATATTTTACAGAATCTTAGAAAGTGAATCAGTAGCAACATTTTCCTTTTTCCCTTTCCACTGTTACGAAAATGAAAAATTTAGATACTGGTGTTTTGCTCTTACATCGCTTAACATTAAAATTATAAACAAAAGCTGCAAAAACAAAACAATACAGTAAACAAACCTGTTTAAAAATTATCGTACTGCTTAATATAACAACAAACACCACCATAAAATATGGTAAACAAGTAATCAAAAATACAACAACAAACACTACAATAATAAATGTAAACAACTATGTTTACATTTACAGAGATTTCGAGAAGGCGAAGTCATGAACGTTCTCCTTCAACAAGGCAAGACAAAGCAGGCGACTGACCTAGTAAAAGTTCAGTCAGTCTTGTGTGTAGACGCGATCTGTTTGAAGAGAGTAATCGTGGTTTGAAGATCTCCATTGCAAAGATCTGTCGAAGAATTGTCTAGTAATTGTCATTGTTTATGCAAAGGGTCTAAACAGAGGAATAACAAACAAAGCAATTGTTGTTGTTTACATAAAGTTGTAAACAGTGGCACACAGAATTGTGCGAATAATAAAGAATTTTAATTAAAAACTAAACACAAATTTATTTTTATTTCATTTGCAATCTACGAGCTTATATTTTAAATGTTTTTATGAGCTGGAAAAATAAGAAATTCTCTTGAAATTGTTTAAAAAGATAATTCAAAGCATAAGAAGAAAAATAAAGTAAAGGCTGACCTTAATTAAAAATTTAACGATAAAACTATTAAAAGTCCTTTATTACTCATTGATATTACGATGAAGAGGAAAGAGAACAAGAGTATCATCATCATCCATATAATTGATGAAAAGCACTTTTATTTGCGCTTAATAACGATCAATTTCTTGTGTTTTCTGAAATTGCAGTACTGACAGTAATTTGCCACTTAAGATTTAATCTGATTTACAAACAAGGCTGTCTTAAATTGTAAACTTAAGACGAGAGAGAGAGGGAGAGAGTCCATTTAAAATTAATAAGAAGTTGCATACAGACAGCATAAAGCCTAAGAAGCAATGGCAACAGCAGCCGAGGCAAAGGCTATGGCATGTAAAAACGTATATTCAATATGCCACTTAAACATTATCAACATCGTTCTCATGATTCTCATCGTCCTCCACATCATCTTCATGGCAAGAAGTCAGTGGAATGGGCATTATCCCGATTTCTTTATTTATTTTCTTGTGTTCTTGTTTCTCCCTTTTTGCATAAATTATAATATCTCGTGTACACTTTGAACTGCTTAAAGTTTCTGCTGTTGTTGCCGGACCGCACTGCATTGCACTGCATCAACTGGCAACATAAATGCCAAGGCAAGCATATTAAAGAGAATAAAAAAAATGAAATAAATACACGAAAAATGTTGCAATAAGTGAGTGAATTTGCTGCTGATTCTACAAGAATTTTATCGCCTTTCTTTTACTTTCTAAGAATTGCACGTAACTTTGGAAAATTACTTCCGTTCTATTTTGCTTTGTGAGTTGTTTAGAGGAACTTTATTACTTGGAATCTTCATAGTCATCCGCTTAGAAGAACTCTGGCATAAACATTTCAATTGTCGTCATTGTACAGAACTCTGGTTACGCACTGGGATTGTAGCTTAAAGCGGTTTTAATTCTGCCATTCATTGATTTGCATTAGGAGAACCATTAAGTAGAGTGTCTTACAATTTATTTTACACTCTCCTTCCTTCTTTTACTTTTGGCATCATCAAGGTTTTTAGATTTTCTTCCAAGAAATCAATAATTTTGTATTAAAATGTTGGAAGCTTTTTAAATACAATGTAATTGAATGCAAAGCAAAGGAAAGGAAAGAACAAAAAACGTGAACAGATTTTGCCTTCAAAATGTCTTGCATTTCTATTAAACGTTGCAAGGTTTGTGGTTGCTTGTCTATGTCATTATTGTAAATGCCTCTTAGCACACAAGCCATAGATCCCCAGGCCATAATTTATTTACTTCGATAATAATTTCAACTGAATCTAAATGAGACCACCCATCCCACCTTTGCAAATGCAATTGAATCGAGTGACCCCTTAAAAAATTAGAAGAAACACTTCCTCCATGTTATGCTTATACAGTAAAGGGGGGTCTTAACAGAATACCTAGTCTTTCTTCAACAACAAAGCTTGATAGAGTATTTATGTTAAAAACGTTAGTTAAACTACGTCTTGTCTTGTCTTGTCTTTTCGATATTCAGTATTTAGGCCACATTGTATTAAAATCCATTATCTGTTCATTTTAATGGCTGCCATTAAATCTGCATAAATTATTTGTGAAATTCTTGTCAACTTCTTTTGGGAATCCGAACCAGCAGTTCAATGTGCCTGTTCTGTTTACTATTCCCCCTCCCACCGTTACCACCCTTATAGCTTATCCTTATACTTACAGTGTGTATATGTTGCTAGAATATTAAATATTTTTGAAAATTTTATTTCAAATTAAACAAAAAAAAATTGAATTTCTTGTCAGTTATATACATATTTGATTGTGTTTACCTCTCTTTCTATTTCTATTTCTATTTCTATTTCTAGGAAACCATACAGGCTGAAACTCAGAGAAAGTGTTCATTGTTGTCTTCATACAAAGTAGATAAACACTGAGAACAAACAAACTGGCCACAAAAGATATTTTACAATTCGAAATAAACAATATTATTACGAAAATGAAGAATCAAGTTACTGGCTTTCACATCACTTATTATTAAAATTATAAACAAAAGCTACAAAAACAAAACAATTCCAGTAAACAAATCTGTTTACAAATTATCGTACTGTTTAATATAACCACAAACACCAGCATAAAAAATTGTAAACAAGTAAGCAGAAATCCACCAACAACACTTAAATAATAAATGTAAGCAAGGATGTTTACATTTATAGAGGTTACGATAAGGCGAAGTCATGAACGTTCGCCTTCAAAAACATTCATCAGACTGATTACCCTGTCATATAAAAGGCAAGGCAAAGCAAGCGACTGGGTGAGTGAAGTTCAGTCAGTCTTGTGTGAAGATGCGGTGCATTTGAAGAGAGTCGTCGTGTTTTGAAGATCTCCGTTACAAACATCTGTCGTATGATTGCTTAGTAATTATTATTGTTTATGCAAAGGGTATAAACCAGTGTTGCAAAACTGAAATTTTAAAATGATACTGAACTATAACGGAAAGAGTACTTTTTGCATGAATGGTATTTTTGTAAAAATTACATGCAGACTTACATAATTGGCCATTATAAACTTTCAATCAGGATTAGACATAACTTCTCACACCCCTTATGTTGTGTGTGCTAATCTTATACATAAGTGGCAGGACCTACTGTTTAAAGTCGACTCAGAACGACAAATTTTGGCAAATTTTTATGGAAATTTTCGTTACTCGCAGAGTTTTTACCAAAAAGAAATCGCCGGAGAAACAATTTTTCATATCCCGTTTTGATGGAGCTGTCTGACATGGGGTTTGAACCGCGAGCTCACATTTAGTAAACCAGCACACTATATTTTATTTTATTTATCTTTAGTACACATACGGCACTGAACAGGAAAACTGACGACTTTTTCGTGTTCCTCACATACAAGACAAAACAACTGATTCGGAACGTAACAACGTAAAAGCCATGGTTAGTCAAACGTGGATGCAACGTAATGTAACATACGTTCTTTATGAAGAGCAATGCAAATGCTTACCGAAATTACATAACAGTTCGGCAAGCGTCTTCATCGCTTTGCGTATTCTAAAAACGAGCGTACCTTCCTTAGAGGCTTGGCTAACCGCCTAAGGCTAATTCTACCTTTAGCATTACGTTGAACTTGTTGATAATGCATTAATAGTTGAAAAACGCAAGACATAAAGTATGTAATAATAAAAAAGTACTGAAAGCGTCGCGGGAGTACTGCGGTATTTTTGAAATGGAAAAGTACTAAAAAAATACTACGGTACTGAATTTTTCAACACTGGTATAAACAGAGAAATAACAAAGAAAAGCAATTGTTGTTGTTTACATCAAGTTGTGAACAGTGGCACACAGAATTGTGCGAATAATAAAGAATTTTAATTAAAACTAAACAGAAAATTATTTTTTATTTTATTTACAACCTATGTAAGTGCTCATATCTTAAACGTTTTTAAAACTTAAAAACGTAACAATATTTTACAATTCGAAATAAAAAATATTTTTAGACTTTTTGGTAAATAATTTTTGTATTTTTATTTGAATTTAGAAAAGCAGGGGTAAACCACTTAAACCACCTATAATACATGCCCAAATTCTTACACAACTTACTTAATTGGTCATTACAATAATTTAGTCATGATTACAACCTAGCTTCTCACACCACCTGTGTTATATGTTTTAATTCTTTCCATGAGTGGCGAGACCCATAGTTTAAAGGCGACTCCGAACGACACATTTTTGAGCAAACTTTTCATGACAACTTTATTTAAATCTCAAATTGTTTGCCACAAGACTGTTGAGATTAAGCCACTGAAGAAATGTTGATCTGGGGTGTGAACCATTTCCTTGCGTCTAAGAAGCCAACACACTACCTTCTATATTAACACACATGGCTGGTAGATGTAAGTAGCTAGGTTTTAAACCTATCTGAAGGGATTCGTCATTACAAATTAAGTAAGAAAAAAGGGAAAGAGTGATTCACACATACACGCTTCAGTCACGCCACTTATACTGTGTGTGTTAATTTTATACATGAGTGGGAGAACCTACAGTTTAAACTCGACTCCGAACAACAGATTTTTTGAGAAACTTTTCATGGCGTTTTGTTTTTATTCTCAGAGTTTATGCCAGAAATCTGCTGACAGAAAGTCACAGAAAAAATATTTTTTCATATTTTCGTTTTGTTGAAAAAGTCTGACCTGGAGTTTGAACGGAGGTCTCGGATTTAATAAACCAAAACACACTGACCTATGGCAAGAGTGGATTACGGTGGAAAAGGGCGTTTCATGGATTTTAAGCCAGGAACCAAGCCAAGTGTATCTAATCTTGTAGAATGCATTAGAATTTAATGTGATCTCAGAACTCAAACCAAAATGTTTATTTCATAGCGAACCAGGTCAACAGAACATTAAATTTCAGGCACCAATTAGTTAAACAGCTTCTGCTCTGAATTTCATTGCAAGGAATTAGAAATTTATCGGCATCATCACGGATATTCATAAGATGATTTCTCTGGCATCAGGAACCACAAGAAGCAACATAGCATGAGTCAATTTAGAATACTAGTTACATAACAATTTCCGCACTAATTCAAATTGATTTGCTTACTTTACAGTCTGTTAAATCTGATGGACTGTATGTGGGGGGAAGAACACACAAAAAAGGCTGTTATTCAGGACACTAAAAAAAAGGGATCCAAAAATTAGTAGACTTCCAAATGCTCTAATAAATAATACAAAAAAAACACTTTCCTTTTTCTTTTCTGTTGTCTATTAAACTTCTCACAGCTTTATCTCTGGGAAATCTCCAATAAAATAAACTTCACACCAAATCACTCGTTTTTATATGTATATTTATTGTCACATTTCTCTTATTATAAAATCTTCAATTATATATTAAATGTCAAATAGATTTTAAATTTTTAAAATATTTTTCAAATTACAATTTTGAATTTTTTCTTAATAGGCCGAATGCCTTCACAAACACTATTTCAATATTGCACGAAAATTATTTTAACTTTTCTTATAGCACAATGTGTGTCTTTTTATTAACAAAATTATAAATATTATGTTGCATCCCTTTGGATGTTACAAAGAAGAATAAAAAATAAAGTTAGGCTTATACAAACAAGAGGCCTAAGTTAAACAGAATTACAGCGTAATGTTAAAAACATAAAGCTTAGATAAAATTACATTACATTACAAAAGCTTAAATTAATATTACAGCGCCCTCTATTGGTTGTTCCCATCGTTCAAACAATTCTGTTTATGTCGGCAAGGATGGGAAGTTTAGACTGTCAGACATAAACACAGTCAAAGAAAAAAGTCTACATATACCACTTTATGTAGACTTTTTTTCCCGCTGGCTTTATCCAAATTGGAAAAGAAAAATATAACGTAAAAATTAATGAGAATAGAATGAGAATGGTGTATGTAGACTTTTCTCTTTTACTGTATTTTCCATCTTCTTCCACTGCTCTGAAACACTGCGCTGTCCAGAGTATACTTCGTCAATACTCGGTTTAATTTTCATAGTTTAAATCCGTAAAAATACTTTTTTGTTCTAAAATCAAACAATTGTAAAATCTTTACCGTTTACAGTCTTTAATTCATCAATCTGTTACAGTATGATGCTAACGACTTCATTCAAATTTCTGAATTATTTAAAGAAACCAAAAAAAAAATAAAAATTAAATTCCCTTCGAAAATGATAAAGGAAATGTGTTGATGACTTGAGTTGAGTACCGAAAATCATTTTCATTTCCATTCAGATTCCGATTTAATCCACAAAGACATTCCGGCATACAGGACAGGCAACAAGACATCTCGAATGGACATGTCTAGACTGACCATAAAATACCACATGGAATTACTTGTCGTTATGGACTACAATCACATCAAAATGATCGATAAAAAGGAAATCAAATATAAAAAATAAAAATAAAATGAAGAAAAAAAATGTATCGCTTTTACCACAAGATTTAAAAATCGTAACAAAAAAATGTGAATTTTATAGTCCGAGTACTCGTATCCATAAATTTTATTATGAAAATAAAAATCAAACACATTATGGACATACTTTAGTAAGTGAGTAAGAGAATAAGGGGGAGATTTTAACCCAAAAGCAAAAATTTAATTGAAAGTAATTTGTTACCGAGAGTGGTAGGTAAAAGAAGGGGAAGAAGAAGCAAATAAATGGGATTTTCTAGGTCTTACATGTACACAGACATCATCATCTACATCATGGACAGTGTTAATGGGAATAGTAAAATGAATTATTAACTGTTTTAATAGGAATATTAAAATATTTGTGAAGTGAATTTAATACTTAAAGCCCATGCAGCAATTGTATGTGTGTTATTGTCAGACAACATTACAAGTATTCTTGGGAAAAAACATTCGATATGCAAGTAATCAGTGTTAATTGATTATCATCACATTTCATGTAAAGACATTGAGGAAGATTTTGAAAATGAGGGGAAATTAAATCCAAATTATTCTGAGAAAAACAATGCCATGTGAAGTGATTTCCATTAGTTAATCCAATACAAACTGTCCTGAAATCACATCACTATTCTCCCCTCTTAATCCCATTCACGATTATACCAACCTAAATTCGTTTGCATCATATGGAGGCCATACGTCCAAATATCTTTCAAAAGAACATAATCTTAGCTACAGAAATGACGCAATGCAATGACGCATTTCAGAAACCCAAAATAATCTCCATCAGCAATAATAATGTATATTCAGCATTGGAGCCATTGTAGTGCAGTAGGTACGGTGTTGGCTCATTAATAATGAGGCCATGGTTTAAACCACAGGTCAGACATTTGCAGGAAAACGAAATAAGAAAAAAATATTTCCTCTCAGCAGAGTATAAATAAAATTGCAACGAGTATAAATAAAGTTTCTCAGAAATCTGTTGTTCGGAGTCAACATTAAACTGTAGGTCCCGCCGCTCATGTATAAAAATTAACACACACAACATAAGTGGTGTGAGAAGCTAGGCTGTAATCCTGACTGAAGGCTTGTAATGACCAATTATGTATGCATGTATGTATGTATGTGTACTTGATGGTATCCATTATTTGCGTCTCTACACATAGACCAACAATAGAAAACTGAGTTGCGATCGTACTTGTACCGGATTAGCAAACGATTAGGCGGGAAAATAAGAACAAATACTACTCCTTAGCTAAAGCTCATTGTGCTAAAGAGAGAAAACATATTGTTACGTTTTTACCTCTTAAAATGTTTAAAATATGAGCTCTTAGATTGCAAATAAAATAAAAATAAATTTGTGTTTAGTTTTAATTAAAATTCTTTATTATTCGCACAATTCTGTGTGCCACTGTTCACAACTTGATGTAAACAACAACAATTGCTTTTCTTTGTTATTCCTTTGTTTGCATCCTTTGCATAAACAATAACAATTGCTAGACAATTATTCGACAGATATTTGTAACGGAGATCTTCAAACCACGATTACTCACTTCAATCGCATCCCGTCTTCACCAAAGACTGACTGAACGTCACTAACTTACTCGCCTGCTTTGCTTTGCAGGCTAAACAGTCTGATGAATGTTCTTGAAGGCGAATGTTCGTGACTTCGCCTTCTCGAAATCTTTATAAATGTATACTTCATTGTTTACATTCATTATTGTAGTGTTGTTTGTGTATTTTGTTTAAATTTACTCTTGTAGTGTTGTTTGTGTATTTTAGTTTACTTGTTTACCATTTCTTTTATGCTGGTGTTTGCTGTTATATCAAGCAGTACGATAATTTGTAAACAGATTTGTTTAAGCAATGTAAAAGTAAAAGACTAGTATCTAGATTTTTTCATTTTAGTAACAATATTCTGGCTCCAAGGGAAATTGCCTTATAGGGAGACATGCCCGATGATTTTCTACAGAAACACCGGTTTAGACGAGGTGCAAGAGGCTGTCTGTCATATTATGTGACACCCATTAGCACTTACATGAACTTATATGAGAATACCGGGAATACCAATCATGACATCACGTCCACATTAAACAGTAGGTCCCACCACTCACGAATAAAATTAAACTAAGTCGTAATCCTGACTAAAGATTGTATTGACTAATGAAGTAAGTAAGTAAGCGATAAATAAGTAAAAACGATAAATTGGGCCTTAAAGCCTCTTAATTTGAAGTCCATTATTTCTCCCTGGTTTTAATATTGTTAAGTTTTTACCTTTTATAAATGAGCTCGTAGATTGCAAATAAAATAAAAATAAATTTGTGTTTAGTTTTAATTAAAATTCTTTACTATTCGCACAATTCTGCGTGCCACTGTGTTCGTGACTTCGCCTTCTCGAAATCTCGATACATGTAAACATCGTTGTTTACATTCATTATTGTTGTTTGTGTATTTTGTTTACATTTATTCTTGTAGTGTTTGCTGTTGTATTTTTGTTTACTTGTTTACCATTTTTTATGCTGGTGTTTTATTTTTGTAGCATTTGTTTATAATTTTAATGTTAAGCGATGTAAAAGCAAAACACCAGTATCTAGATTCTTCATTTTCGTAACAATATGGATTGTCGGGTTACGTATATATATGACTAAACAAATTTGATGCCAACGCTTTATTGCATTTTACTGTGAAATTTAATGCACCCATCAAGCAACACAGACCATCCATCCGCCAACTACCAAAAACTCTGATTACAAAAAAAATTCTACTATCGTTATGAAGTGATGAAAATCTCTCGCTAATAAATCTCAGAAATTATCCAGCGGTAGAATTATAACCTCAATTAAAATATGTCTTTTAACTGGGACTTCTATAATTTTCTTACGTTCTTAAACTTCAATATTCACTTTCTTCCTTGCCGTGGAACTCTATACTTCATGTTCAATTATTTGGTAGAAACAACAATTTTACAATTTAAATGTCATATGCCTTGCAGTACTGTCAACTCTTCAGCGAAATGCTGACAGTTTTTTTCTTTTTTTCCTCTAGTAAATCTTTGCTTTTTCAGTTTTAAAACTGAACGTGTACATGTATGTAAACTTTATAAAGTAATTAACTTGGTTAACAGATATTATTTAAGAAAACTACAAAAAAAATATATGAAATATTGCTGGTTATCTCGTACTCCACCCACATGGCCCCTGAAAGAAAAACTTTACTTTGCAATATGTTGCCTTACTGCACAGTCAGCAAATATAACTGGAAATTATTGGCCCTTGAAACTGTAAAAGAAAAGCGAAATGAAATAAAAAATTAAAAGGACAAACATGGTTGCATTGCTGCCACACTATTACTGTTGCACATATATGACCTTCTTTTAGCATCGTGGCGACCAAAACTCATGAAAGACAGTCAGAGAGAAAGAAAAACCACCAAAAGATGTGCCATAGCATAGCCGAATGACAAATTTTGTTGACATAGCAAATAATCAAAAAGAAGAAAAAAAACTTATAAGGAAAGAACTGAAATAACGTTAACATTGGCCACCAACGCTACCACTTGTACTACTGGCATCCAATGCCACAGTAATCAATGGAACTGCTTCGCAT
The DNA here is from genome assembly GCA_936449025.2 of Sarcophaga subvicina. Taxonomy (NCBI): domain Eukaryota; kingdom Metazoa; phylum Arthropoda; class Insecta; order Diptera; family Sarcophagidae; genus Sarcophaga; species Sarcophaga subvicina. The sequence goes on along the minus strand of OW388081.2, from coordinate 12,166,335 downwards.
ACAAGAACCACTTTGAAATTAAAATGTTTTCCACTGCAACATTGACAACACAGTAGCCGTAGCAGTAGCATTAAACATGGCACTGTAACCTCTATTCGGTTCTTTAATTTCTTGCCAATACGATTGTAATTATTGTGTTGCATTTACAGTTACAGTGCAACTTTGTCTCCTTCTAAAAATGTACTGCCAGTTGAGTTTTTAAAACCCATGTCTTTTTTTTTCGTCGTCTTTTTTAAGTACTTTGTATGTCTGTGTGTAATTTGATGAGTCAATAATTCTGGGTTTAAACCGTTTCCTTTCCTCTACGTTTTCACATTTTAGCAACAGTATAACAACAACACAAACAACGCAAATGTTGTACAACATGTTATGGCTTATGCTACCAAGGCTACTCTGTATTGTACAACTGACTGACGATGTTATTGCTTTTATTGCTGCTGTTGCTGCTGCTGCTGCCATTTGAGTTTCGGTCATCTTTGCTATGACAACAACAATTATAAATTCCAACAACAGCAACAGCAACAACAACAACATCAATAAGCAATACAACATTGACAACACAGTCAGCGTTGTTATCAACACCAAACTTTTGCATCGTGCAAGAGCGAGAAGCAACCGAGCAATAATGCTGAGGGTTTCGTTTCGTTTCGTTTGTTTTTTTTTTGCATTTTTCCTCTTCTGTGTTTCACAGTCGGTGTGTGATGTGTTGAAGCTTTTCAAATTCAGATGTCAAAGTCATTTTGATAACCGCAGACCAAAGAGACCAGAAGCCATTACCAACATATATATTTGAGTACCACTGCAAGTATGTGTGCACATGGGTGTGTGTGTAAGCATATAAAAGAGAACTTGTACAGTACAGTACAGCAGGCTTTAATGTCTTTCATCCATAAGTTCTTGTGTGTGTGTGTGTTTTTTTTGTTCTTGTACAAGAACATTAAAATGTGAACACCCACAGACCCATGCACTCGAATGGTTAAATGAAAACAGGAGATGAGTGCGTAATTTAAACTCAACGACATTTTAATGTCCTACGAAATGTTTCACTTGTAAAAATGTCCAGCGAAAATGCAATTTAGGCGTCAAAAGTTAGTCACGAAGTGGGGGAAAAAGAAAAGAAAGAGTCAAACATTACTAAATCTGTGAAAAATTACTTTAGAATCTCCTCGAATCGGAAAGGAATTTTAATATACCCTCTGCTACAGACTTATTTCATCAAACAATATTGAATGGAATCACTGAACACTTAAATATCTTATTTGTCCATCAGATACAGTGTGAATGGCAATAATACGATGAGAGCAGTTACTACAGTACAACTTGCCTCTGTATATTGTCGTTTTATATTTCGAAAAGCGATTTCTACTCTGTAACATAAAAGTTAACAGGACCCTCGCCACGGCAATAATAAAGGCAAAAGCCGTAGACTGAGAATAAAAGCAAATACGTTTTTGAATGTAGAGTCCCACAGGGTACTGGAAGTATTATTGAATATAAACATACAAACATACCTCGGCATACATATGTATGAGAACAACCGCAGTGACATGTAAATCGAACTGTACTCAGTTTAGGTAAGTAGAGGTGGCTGTCCACCTAAAGAAATTGAATGGACACACTTAGGTTATATGGGGCTTTTTGTAATACCACAGTTATTTCCATTATCCCCTAGTTTTGGAATCACTCGGGGCATCGCATGCAGTTCCTTAAGATCATCCATGTAAAGGGTCCGCCAAATAACTTTTTTTGAAAATGGTTTAAAAAAAAAACTACTGACTATTTTCTTAAATTTCTTTTTTTATTTAAAAGTACAATCCTTCCGGTTAATAATGGAAAATAATTTCATTCAAATCACTGCCTCGGCTGGCCATGCAGTAGCCTACTCGATCGGTCCAATTTTTAAGCACATTATCGATTGTGTGCAGCTGTATTTCACCAACGGCTTCACGAATATTGTCCTTTAAAGCGTCAATTGTCTCAGGATTGTCGGCGTAACACTTATCTTTGACGGCACGCCACAAATAAGAGTCCAACGGTGTTAAATCGCAGCTCCGAGGTGGCCAAACGACATCAGCTCTGCGGCTAATAATGCGATCTTCATCGAGTGTAGCTTCGGCTGTGTAGCACGTAGCGCCGTCCTGTTGAAACCAAATGTTGCCAATATCCTCCTCTTCAATTTTTGTGAACGAAAATTCGTTCAACATGGCCCGATAACGATCGCGATTGACTGTAACCGCCACTCCTTACTCATTTTCGAAGAAAAATGGCCCAGTTATGCCTCTGGACTAAAATCCGCACCAAACAGTGCCTCGTTTTGGGTGTGTCGGCTCTTCAATGTATGCGTGCGGGTGTTCTGTGCCTCAAATGCGACAATTTTGCTTGTTTATATATCCGCCAAGATCAAAATGAGCTGCAAAGATGATTTTTGTTTGCCAAAATCGACATCTTCTGTAAGTCGATCGCAAGCCCACTTAGCGAAGCGAAAACGCATTGGATGCTCAATTGGTTTCAACTCCTGAACCAATTGGACTTTGTATGTCGTCATACCAAGGTCTTTATGCAAAATTCGTCTCAACGACGTCTCCGAAATGTTCAATTGTTGAGAACGACGTTGAATTGATGTTGATGGCGCTTCACGCACACTTTCTGTCACAGCAGCAATATTCTCGGGTGTACGCACTGTTTTTGGGCTATTCACGCTTTGGTTTATCGATAAGGATGCCAGTTACTATCACTTTTTTCACAAGATAACGAACATACGGAGCTGACGGTGCTTCTCTTCTTCCAAAATCCGTACGCAATTTTCGCACACATTCTGCAACATTTTTCTTCTTCAACATAGTGCCGGACATGTTCCTAAATAAGTGAAGAACAGTTTCATCTTCAACCTCATTCCATTTCATTTGCTAGGTGCCCCAGGGATCTTCTTCGACATTGTGTCGGACAGTACAATGGGTCAACTTGACTTCCGGTTGCTGTACTTGTCTCATTTGACAAGTACACGTCCTCTAACCTTATGGCGGACATGTACCCAAGTAAGTGAAGAACAGTTCCATCTTCCAGCTCATTTCTGTAGCTTCTACAGAAATCAAGTGCAAGGTGCCCCAGACAATTGTATCTCTTTTGCGACGCACATTTAAGCAGCCTTGCAGAGCGGCCTCCATCCAGCCTTAGCCCTTTTTTCTGGGCCATTCTACCTGTGCCCGAAGCCGCTGACCTGCATTTTTTAATTCTAAGCTTACAGGTCCGCAGAGGGAACTACAGTCGAAAGTGATCGAAAATTTAGATTGTAAATCAATGCGAATAGCATCAAATGCAACGTTGAACTTATAAGACGTTATTTATTGATTATGGTACTAACAGAACGTTTAATTGCAGCTTGTGGTACATTATAAATGGACTTCTGCGAGCTCTTGTAAAATGCACAATTTTTTCTTTTAAAATTTTTCTTTACAACTTATGCCATTGGTTACCACCATGTACCACTGTAGGGTACAATCCACAAAAAAGTACTTTCCTGAACCAAAGCAATTCTTTTATTATCAATACTTTTGGCATTTTTTTCTTCATTTTTTGTTTTTTTCTTACTCTCTGCAGTTTTTAATTCAACTTTGGTTGAAAACCCACAACAATGGAGGTTTTTCCCCGGATTTTTGCAAAAGGCATGACTGCAACGAACAACGAAATTGGCCACGAGTATGAAATGATAAAGATGTTAATGACGATAACGATAACGATAGCAATGTCTTGGCTGTTCATCATCATGATTGTCTTATTTTTTTTGTATTACATCTGACTGACTGCCAAACAAACAAATTGCCCGAATGACAGACTGACCGGACTGACCCTAGCTGGAAAATGAAAGATTTTCACAAGAATTCCTCTGTAACACCATGTTTAGCATGTTGTGGGTAAAATAAACAGAAGAGAACAGAAAGCAAAGAAATTAAAACAAAATGCTCAGCTACAAATCAACACAACACACTGTAAATATCCGCGAAGTAAAATGACAGAAAAAAACCAAGAAAGGAGAAAGTGTCATAAATAATGTCATGAGTAAACAGATCAATACGAAATACTGCATCGGCAAATATTAGCCACCATGTTGTCTAGGAACGGAATTGAGCTCAGAGATAGAGATGGAAATCATTGCAATTGAAATATACACGTACGCATATGTACGTATACAACGATAAGCACAAATACAAGTATATTTACACAGGCACAGATTCTGTGTCTTATGTCAATAGGGCTAAAAGATTCTCATGTTGCAGAGTTTACTTAGCTTACCAGTTTAGCAAATCCCCAGCAACTCAAAGCTATAAATGAGGCACCGAACAACATTAATTGTGTTGCAAATATGCAAATTTGTTCTTGAAATATTTCTGATTAGATTTTGATCAACTAATCATCATACATATTGGATTACTTGGACATCGGGTGTAGTATTGAGAAACTTTGATCACTTAGTACTACTCTTTCTCAAAAAGAGACTTTGCCCTAACGGAGATTACAAGCTCCCTACCGTTCATGCTCTGGAACTTATATAGGAGTGATACAAAATATGTAGACAATTGGTTATTACAACCCTTCAGTCAGGATTACGACCTAGTTTCTCCCACCACTTATGTTGTGTGTGTTAATTTTATGCATGAGTGACGTAACCTACAGTTTAAATTCGACTCCGAACGACAGATTTTTGAGAAACATTTCATGGCAATTTTTATTTACTCTCAGAGTTTTTGCCAGAAATCTGCTGAGAGGCAGTCGCCGAAAAAATACTTCTTGTATTTTGTTTTAATGTCTGGCCTGGGGCTCGAACCCTGGCTTTACGTCTAATAAGACAACACACTACCTACTAGACTACGGCGACTTTGACGATGATACAAAATATCCCTGGAATATCTTCTACATTCTCTCATCTTCTTCTACTCTTGAGAGACGTTGCAAAGTAAAATATCAGAGATTTCAAGTTCCCTACATAGGCAATGCAATTTTCAACGTTATTTCTATGCTCTGGAACTCATATCGAAATAATTCAAAATAACCTTAAAAGGTACTCAGAATTTATGGACAAGGACGGATGTGAGGAAGAACAATTCGCTAGGAACTTAATCGCTTTCTGAGTGGGATAGAGTACAATGAGGATTAAGACAGCTGACTACTTTCGTATGCGGTCTTTCGGTCTAAAACACAGTGGCATTAATGTTCATATACCGTCTACCAAGCAAAGTTGGTTCCATTACGGGTTGATATAGACAAAGAGATGCTTTCCATAACCTCTCAATTATATTGTTACGAAAATGAAAACTCTAGATACTGGTGTTTTGCTTTTACATCGCTTAACATTAAAATTATAAACAAAAATACAACAAAAAACAGTAGCATAAAAGAATGGTAAACAAGTAAACAAAAATATACCAACAACACTACAAGAATAAATGTAAACAACGATGTTTACATAAATGTAAACAACGATGTTTACATAAACGTAAACAATTTTTTACATAAATGTAAAGGATGATGTTACATAAATGGTGTTTACATTTATAGGCGAAGTCATGAACATTCGCCTTCAAGAACATTGATCAGACTGTTTACTCTACCATATAAAAGGCAAGGCAAAGCAGGCGAGTAAGGTTTAGTCAGTCTTGTCTGAAGACGCGGTGTGTTTGAAGAGAGTAATCATGGTTTGAAGATGTCCGTTACAACGATCTGGTGAATAATTGTCTAGTAATTGTTATTGTCTATGCAAAGAGTGTAAACAGAGGAATAACAAACAAAGCAATTGTTGTTGTTTACATCAAGTTGTAAACAATGGTTTACAGAATTGTGTGAATAATAACGAATTTTAATTAAAACTAAACACAAATTTATTTTTATTTTATCTGCAAACTACGAGCTCATATTTTGAATCTGTTTCAAGGGAAAAAAAGTAACAATAATATTAGTTCGTTAATTATGTAAGCTTAGATTTAGTTTTATTTAAAGCTTTACCTTTTATTTAAGCCATTGCTTTTTTATACTTACTTATGTGCTTTGGGGTTTATAGATACTTATTGTCTTTAACCATAGTTTTACAGCACTTATGGATACCATCGGGTTGGATTGATAAGATTTTTGGCTACAATGGCCTGTTAATTATGAGTATCTTGCATCATCTGATGAAAACCAATCAAACTTGACGAACAACATGCTGTAATAAGTTTTATGCCTGGTTGTACCTCAAAAAGGATTTCACGGTAGTTATTGCCATCTGGGATCTCTGTAATGCTTCTGCTAACACGTGCCTTTAACAGAATTAATTTGTTTAAACAAAACAGCACAGCATTCTTAACACAACCACAATCATATTCGTTGCATTTGGAGCCATGGGTAATTATAAATTCTCTGTTACACGCTATGGAGCGTTTTGTTCAATGGAAATCACCACCTGCTGCTCAATATTCAAATATTTTTGAACCCGTAAACCACTTGCTTCAAACTTATTTTTTCTGGGAAGCCATCAAACCATTACGACTTTGCTACACTCGTTTTCCTTTGATGATCTTTACAAACGCTGAGGAGACTTTCAATACTGGCAAGTGTCAAGTCCCTTATAAGCTCTTCTTCTATTTATAAAATCTGCCTTTGGAATGACCTGTTTTTTCTGTGTGTATTCATATTAAGATAAATCGATTTGAGTTGTTTTTAATATTAAAATTATTTTTAACCCACCATAAGCCTCAGCCAAAAAACAACAACAGCAACAAAAACAAGAAGAAAAAACTTTATTATGAGAAATTGTAAATCCTTTATTACTGTTGTGATTACTGAGTTGATTAAAATTAATATTAAGAATTATGAACAGTTAGGACAGGTAAAAAAAGATAAAATTAATCTCTATTTTATGGTAAAATCACACAGACACACTCACACACATACACTTACGCATATGAATAAATCCCAGGCCATGTTGAGTTCCGAGAAGAAAAACTTTTCCTATAAATTTTCATGTAAAAATAATACTGGACGTACACGTGCACCACAACACACAGGATAACTGGCACAGTGGGTTAGAAGTACTATTTACTTAATAACAAAATTAAGAAATTCAGAAAGTGAGGTTTTTATGACCAACGAGACAACGAAGTGCCATAAAGGCACTTTTGGCAATCAAGTCAGCTGGCGGTTCTTTTCTTTTTGCAAGAAAAGCCTCACAAATCTTTTGAAATCGGCATCGGTTGACGTACAGTGGAACAAGGTTGCAGTTAAGCGGGCAGGTATGGCACAGCGAAAGACGTAAACGTCACACTGCGGTTGATTATAAAGGGTCCGCCAAATAACTTTTTTTTGAATGCTTTAAAAAAACTACTGAATATTTTCTCAAATTTCTTTTTTTATTTGAAAGTACAATCCTTCCGGTTAATAATGGAAAATAATTTCATTCAAATGGTTGCCTCGGCTGGCCATGCAGTAGCCTACACCAGAAGATGCCGATTTTGGCAAAAAATCATCTTTTCAGATGAAGCTCATTTTGATCTTGGCGGATATGTAAACAAGCAAAATTGTCGCATTTGGGGTACAGAAAACCCGCACGCATACATTGAAAAGCCGACGCACCCAAAACGAGTCACTGTTTGGTTCGGATTTTGGTCCAGAGGCATAATTGGGCCATTTTTCTTCGAAAATGAGCAAGGAGTGACCGTTACAGTCAATGGCGATCGTTATCGGGCCATGTTCAACGAATTTTTGTTCACAAAAATTGAAGAGGAGAATATTGGCAACATTTGGCTTCAACAGGACAGCGCTACGTGCCACACATCCGAAGCTGCACTCGATGTTTTGGGCCCTGTTTTTGAAGATCGCATTATTAGCCGCAGAGCTGATGTCGTTTGGCCACCTCGGAGCTGTGATTTGACACCGTTGGACTATTATTTGTGGGGTGCCGTCAAAGATAAGTGTTACTCCGGCAATCCAGAGACAATTGACGCTTTCACGGACAATATTCGTGAAGCCATTGGTGAAATACAGCTGCACAGAATCGATAATGTGCTTAAAAATTGGACCGATCGTGTAGGCTACTGCATGGCCAGCCGAGGCAGCCATTTGAATGAAATTATTTTCCATTATTAACCGGAAGGATTGTACTTTCAAATAAGAAAAGAAATTTGAGAAAATATTCAGTAGTTTTTTATCTCTCTTGAAACTCCTTCTTGAACTGGTTAATAGATCTTAGTGGTATAGGGGAGATTGCAGATTCTTCGTATAACTAAGATACAAGCCTTGACGTCCTACAATGCGATGGACGTTAAAGCTATCAAAGGAATTTATTACGATCCCGAAATTTCCGCAGTCTAGAGGGTAGCCATTGGCTTATTAGACAAGAATGCGTAGTTCAACCTCCGGCTTAGAAATCTCGAACAAAACGAAATTCAAATAAATAATTTTTAAGGCGAATTTTTCTCACTAGATTTCTGGCAAAAAGTCTTTGAAAGTAAAATAAAAATTGACATGAAAAGTTTATCAAAACTTTAAACTGTAGGTCGCTCTACTTAAAATTAACACACACAACATGGGTGATGTGAAAAGCTGGGTTGTAATTCTGACTAAAGAGTTGTATTGCCCAAGTAAGTAAGTAATTAAGATTCTGGTAAGTTTGTTTACGAGACATACATACCTCTTCATTCTTTAAGGGGGCCTGAATGTTGCCCATATTCTGTATCTCATCTCTGGTATATAAAGGAGAAAACTCAAGATTCTTAGCCTTGGACTTTACAACGGCTGTGGGCGTTTGATCTGCGTTAGCATTTCTGATGTTCTTCTTACTTTCCTCTCTCTTCTTCTTCTATGACTCTGACAAGAACACATACATAACACACATAATTGGTCATTACAACCCTTCAGTCAGGTTATCTGTGTGAATTTTATACATGAGTGCCGAGACTCACAGTTTAAAGTCGACTCCGAACGACAATTTTTTGAGAAACTTTTCATGGCAATTTTATTTTGCTCTCAGAGTTATTGCCACAAATCTGCTGAGAGGAAGTCACCGAAGAAATATTTCTTTCATATTTTCATTTTGAAGTCTAACCTAGGGTTTGAACCGTGGCCTTACGTCTAATAAGCCAACACACTACCTACTAAACTACGACGATTTTAAGACAACAACTTCTCTTCAATCAATTTTTGTTTGCAATTCTCACTCCTGTTGTTTCTTTCTTTACTTTTTGCCACTTTTGTTCCTGTTATGTGTGGGTAACCGAATTAAATGCGCCCACAATGGACTTTTTCTTATCTTTAGAGGGAAGTGTGCATTTGCACAGAGCAGCCCAACACTACTGAACCCACTGTGCTTAGAGAACAAATCATTTCGTTTATCTGAACATGTTTTGCTGCTTTGTTCATGTAAATGTTTGTTACACTATTTTGTCTTGCAAATCCTTTTCCTCTTATTTTTTCTTATTCTTTTTTTTTTTTCTTTGTATTTGTTGTTGTTGCTTTCATCTGCTTAGAAAAGATTAGAAAATATTCAATAGATTAACCACTCATATTTTCTTTTGCTATTTTTCCTCTTTTTTCCTCTTTTTTCTTCACTTTTATTAGGAAAACTTGTAAAGACCATAAGCGAGTATGAATAAAAATACACTTTTAGTACGTATTTATATAGCATGACATACATACATGTGTTTGTTATGTGCGTGAGTGTATATTAGTATACGAGAAATGGTTTATTGCCACAAATAAGTTACAAAAATTACGGAGAAAAGGAACTAAAACTTTGTTTTATCTGTGTTTGATTCTCGCATAGAGAATAAGTAAGTAAAAGTGTGTATTTTGTTTTTTTTTTTGGACCGGATATGGGAATCTTCGAAAGAGACTTTGTTCCAACAAAAGAGTGCACGATTCACCATCACTGGTGCCTACATACTAAGCCCATTCCCCCTACATTTTTCAACCACTCTCCCCCCGCTGGACTGCAGTAAGTAAGGTATTACTTTGCGGAGGACTGGTTAGCTTTTAAGCTCTATCCTACTAAATCAAATATCGCCTTGGTTCCTCCAACCATCGGAGTTGCAGCATAACTTCAGTCATTCTCTGGCTGTATAGGCTTCATAGAATTCTAGAACGCAATAGCTCTTCCATAAGCCGGTTTCCCCGTGCCATCTACATCTGGGGCAGCATGTTAGAATATTCTCCTCATCTTCCTCCTCATCTACACAGTTTGGACATATAGGGGAAGTATCATGTCCACATCTGTGCAGTTACTTCCTGAAGCACCCATGACCAGTTAGGAACTGGGTCACATAGTAGTTCAGCTCGCAATGGTTGTTCTCCATCCAAGAGGTTATATCAGGGACAAGGTGAAATGTCCATTCACTGTTCTCCCATCGTGACTGCTATTTGTACTTGGAAGTCCTTCGTTTCTCCGCTTTTAAAGCTGCTGTTTGTCCTGGATGCACGAGACGGCGAAAGTATATGCGCCTCATATCATCCGCCAATATGTCTATCTTTGTCAATACCAGTACCGCTTCATCAGATACTGTCCTGAAGCCACTTGTTTATCTATTCGCGCTTAGACGATACACCGCGGATAGTTTCCTTCTTATCGTTCCCACGGAGAGTGCCTTCGACCGTATTGGGCAAGCATATAACATTAGCGACGTTACTACCCTCAATATTATTCTCCTCCAATATTTGGCATCATCCTCGTCAGTGCTCCCTGAGTTACAGATGCCTTTTCGCCGATGTATTTCACGTGCTCCTAGAATTTCACCCTATCGTGGATGCTCACTCCCAGGTACTTTATCGCAGTCTTCGATTCGATCTTAGTGCCTCCAATGGTCACTTCCACCTTCGCCACCATCTTACGGCCACTTATCAAGACGGCCTCTGTTTTGTGTGCAGCAAGTGTCAACACTGCCTGATCAAGCCATGCTCAACCTTTTCGAATCGCTATGTTCGTCTTCTTCTCTATTTCCTTTACCGTCTGCAAAGCCCACAATTGTAGTCAAAGTACACCATCGTACATAATGTTCCACAGTTGTGGCCCAAGTACAGAGCCCTGTGGGACACCGGCCATTACTACGTGCTCCTGTTCTACATCATCCGTTAGGTCCTGTCCTGAAAGTAGTCATTCAGAATCTCCATTAAGTATGGCGGCGTAGTCATGTTGAAAAGGGCTCTCATAATCCGCCCCCAGTTCGCCGAGTTAAAAGCGTTCCTAACTTCAAGTGTGATAACCGTAAGTAAAAGTGTGAGTATATATGGGCAGGGAATTGCTCTTCCTGCTAGACTATTTCTTTCCTGATTTTCTATTTATTTTCACTTGATTTTCTAAATAAATAAAATTTATTGGGCGGTAGAAAAAATCGTTTCGTTAAAGATTTTACTTTTTCTCCTACACCATAAGCAATGAATGACACACAATACATCTAAGCAGAGGCGATAGTAAATATAGCTGGGTTCCTGGGGTATTCATGTGTTATTTACGTATGTACATACATACGTATGTACATATTTGTGGTTGTATTTAGTGTACGTGTTAAGTATGCTAAAAAGCAAAACTTTGCTTGCCAGAGAAAGCCAAGGAGAGACAGAGAGAGAGCTAAGAGAAACAAAAAAAACAAAAATAAAGAAGAAGAAGTACTTTAAAGCTATGATGTGCTGATTTTCGACATGATAATTTTTAACCACAAAAATACTTGTGAGACTTAAGCTATAATCCACTGTGATTATTTATTTAATCAAGCCCACACATACAAGCACACACGCACACATGCTCAATAACTTTGTTTGCAAATATGAAGCAAAAAAACAAGGAAAAGAAAGAAACAAAAAACAAAGAAATTGCCAGTGAAAGTGAAAAAGTTTTCAAGAAAGTTACGCTTAGATAAACTGCTCTTAAGCAGTTATTTATTAATTTATTGAAGAAAGAAAAATCTATTCGATAAGTTATCGATAAAACAAAACAAAAATAAGAAAAGAAAACTTTCTCAGAAACATACAAAGATTACAAAATGTATTGTGGTACATTGAATTCCAAATAATATAAGCTATTGACCATATCCAGCCATGCCATATATCGTACTCGTGCCCTACCCTAACTTTACCTATGAATTCTTTTTAATCATTTTCAATATATGTTGGCATTCCTTTTTATCTTTATCTCCACCTCCATCCCTGTGGATTGTTAAGCCATAAGCATAACGAAATACGAAAAGTTTTATCCTCTACATTCGCTTTAATTTTTTTTTTTTTTTGGTTTTTTAATAAAACTATTCAATTATGTGCTCAACTTTTATTACACACAGTATAATATAAATCGATTGAATGTGTCTGTCTGTCTGTCTGTCCATCCATCTGTATTTATAGATGGTGTTAAATAATTAGAACTAGAAACTTAATCTTCTGTTAAAGAGGGTACAGTGAAGAGGGTACAGTGAGTTCCTTAGTACAACTTTAATCATGAATGGTCTTCATTTCTTGTTCATTGTTCGTAATGCTACCAAGGGCCTAGAAGACTGATTGACTATCCGACAGTATTTTTCTCCTTAGCACTGCATGTTCCTTTTTGAATAGACTTTTTGCCCAAGCTATTGGTTTACATGCCTTGGGCTTCACTATTTTTGTTTTCTCAAAAGGAAATGAATACCATATATATAGAGTGGGCCGTTTAAAAGTTTAAATTTCAAAATAAAATAAAACAAAAATGGTTTGAAATATTGCTAAATTTATTTTTTTGCTTTGAAATCCATTTATTCCGGTTAGAAATAGAATATTATTTCATTCATATGGCTACGGCGGCTGGCCTCACAGTACCTCATTCCATCGAAACACTTATCGTGCACTATTTCGACTGTATGGGATCATATCTTAGCAAGGGTATCACAAATGTTGGCCTTCATATGCTCAATTGTCTCTGCTTTGTCGGCATAACACTTTTCTCAAACGGCGCTCTGCAGAAAATAGTGCAACGGTGTCAAATCGCAGCTTCTTGGCAGGCAATTGGTATCAGCATTTCGTCTAATTAAATGGCCACCAAACGTTTAACACAACAAATCGATTCTCGCATGAGATTTGTGGCAAGTTGTACCATCCTGTTGAAACCAAACAGCGTTCACATCAATACCAAGACGAGCGGGTACAAAAAAATCCGTTTTTATGGTGCGATATGTGTCTCCATTTACTGTGATAGTTGCGCCGTCCTCATTTCCAAAGAAATATGATGCCTCAGGTCCACAAGGCGCACCAAACATACTTAATGAATAATTGGCCATTACAACCCTTCAATCCGAATTACGGCCTAGCTTCTCACACCACTCATGTGTGTGTTAATTTTATACATGAGTGGCGGGACTTACAGTTTAAGGTTAGGTTAGGTTAGGTTAGAGGATGTGTACTTGTCAATTAAGACCCGGAGGTCGAATTGACCTATTGTATAACGTCCTAGTTTCTCACACCACTTATGTTGTGTGTGTTAATTTTATACATGAGTGGGGGACCTACAGTTTAAAGTCGACTCCGAACGACAGATTTTTGAGAAACTTTTCATGGTAATTTTTTTTTTTTTACTCAGTGTCCTTCTCAGAAATCTGCAGAGAGGAAGTCGCCGGAGAAATACTTTTTGTATTTTGTTTTGATGTCTGGCCTGGGGCTCGAACCCTGGCTTTACGTCTAATAAGCCAACACGCTACCTACTAGACTACGGCGCCTTCAAGCGCACAAAACAGTCACTCATAATGGGTGCATTGGCTTATGTAAGATCACGTGGCAACTACGTACGGCAATTTTTCTTATTAACGTACCCGGCAAGATGAAAATGAGCTTCATACGAAAAGATGATGATTTTTTTTTTCTGCAAAATCAACATCATCGTGCAGTTTCTCGTTGGCCCATTAAGCGAAAAGAATGGTCATGCGGCTTCCCCTCTTGAACCAATTGAACTTTGTAAGGCGTTATACGGAGATCCTTTCACAAAATTCGACGTAAACTGGTGCGTGAAATATACCATTCTTGAGAACGATAACTTTCAGCCATAGCAGCGATATTTTCAAGTGTACGCACTGTTTCACGAACCTTAGCAATAAACTCGCGTATACCGGCCACTATTGGCCCTTCACTGCGACCAAATTCTTTACGACATTTTCATGCAATTTCCGATCAATTGTCTTTGTTTTGGAAATAAGTTTCCAATAAATTCCAACCTTGCTCAAGCGTAAATCGATTCATTACCTTCAGTAGAGATAATAAAGGGTCCGCCACATAACTTTTTTTTTGAAAATGCTTTAAAAAAATCTACTGAATATTTTCTCAAATTTCTTTTCTTATTTAAAAGTACAATCCTTCCGGTTAATGATGGAAAATAATTTCATTCAAATGGCTGCCTCGGCTGGCCATGCATTAGCCTACACGATCGGTCCAATTTTTAAGCACATTATCGATTGTGTTCAGCTGTATTTCACCAATGGCTTTACGAATATTGTCCTTTAAAGCGTCAACCCCACCCCACCAATAATAGTCCAACGGTGTCAAATCGCAGCTGCGAGGTGGCCAAACGACATCAGCTCTGCGGCTGATAATACGATCTTCAAAAACAGGGCGCAAAACATCGAGTGTAGCTTCGGCTGTGTGACACGTAGCGCCATCCTGTTGAAACCAAATGTTGCCAATATCCTCCTCTTCAATTTTTGTGAACAAAAATTCGTTCAACATGGCCCGATAACGATCGCGATTGACTGTAACCGCCACTCCTTGCTCATTTTCGAAGAAAAATGGCCCAATTATGCTTCTGGACCAAAATCCGCACCAAACAGTGACTCGTTTTGTGTGCGTTGGCTTTTCAATGTATGCGTGCGTGTTTTCTGTGCCCCAAATACGACAATTTTGCTTGTTTACATACCCGCCAAGATCAAAATGAGCTTCATCTGAAAAGATGATTTTTTTTGCCAAAATCGGCATCTTCTAGTGTAGGTTACTGCATGGCCAGCTGAGGCAGCCATTTGAATGAAATTATTTTCCATTATTAACCGGAAGTATTGTACTTTCAAATAAAAAAAGAAATTTGAGTAAATATTCAGTAGTTTCTTTTAAAGCATTTTCAAAAAACAAGTTATGTGGCGGACCCTTTATATTGAAATTTGCGATATATATTTGCTTTATGAGCCTTTAATTTAAAACCACATGCCTGTGGTCAGATATACAATATTCCTCTTTGTTTTGGACACCTATTCATAAAAACAATCTCAAGTGCATAAAGGCAATTGAATTTCTTTCCGGGATTTTAGTTTAAAATTCTAAAATAAAAGGCAATTTATATTTATCCTGGACCTTATCATTGAATCGATTAATTTCTTTACAATTTGTTCATATCCTTGTTACAAAAGAGTTATAAAACCGCTTGTAATTGTAACTTTTTAAAGCTCTACCAACTGTATGTATGGCTTGTGAGAATATTTCCAAAAATGTATTCTCTTTCTTTCCTTTTTGTCTCCTTCTAATCCAATGGCATAACAGAATGACTCTCTGTGTTTATGGGTGTGTGTGTGTGTGGGCATATGTGAAATTAATGGCAATATACAGGTATATGTAAGTATATGTGTGTGTAAGCGATAAAATATAAATACGTTACACACATTAAGAACATAACAATAACCGTTAGAAAGAAGAAGAATTTATTTAAATGTTCATGTCCATGTCCATGTACGGGTATGCCGTTAAGTTTTCCTTTATTTTTCTTGTAGTTTTCCTGTGGCTTTTTTTTTCTTTTTTTGTTGTGGAATAAAAAACAAATGCCTTTGAGTGGATCACGTACACATTCATAAATGAAATGAATACGAATGAGACAGAAACAGAAACAGAAAGACAAGCAAAACCAGAAAGAAAAACAGAAGCAGAAAGAGCAAGAGAAGAACTGTTCAAAGCATTGACCACAAATGTAAATTTAATTTTATTGCAAGCTTGACTTTGGCACTTTGTAGCTGGCAAAATACTCTTTTAACCGGTGATATTTTTAGCCATAATCGTTTTGGCAATACTGGTTTAAACAGCTCACGCACGTTTCGTGTTTTGTTTCATTGTCAAACATCTTCAGTTTGGTCTATAATTTAACCATGAATCATCTTACAAACGAACAACGCTTGCAAAACATTGAATTTTATTATCAAAGGGCGTGCTCTGTTAAGAAAGTTCATCGCGCGCTTCTTCCATTTTATGGTCAGTTTAATCGGCCCACTGCAGCGGCTATTCGGGCTATTGTGACTAAATTTCGCACCAAATTTACATTGTTGGACATTAAACCACCAACACGCTTACGTAGAGTGCGAGCTGAAGAAAATATTGCAGCTCTATCGGCCAGTGTTAATGATGACCATCAATTATCGATTCGTCGCTATTCGCAGCAATTGGGCCTCTGTTACTCAACAACGTGGACAATTTTGCGGAAGGATTTGGGTGTGAAGCCTTTCAAAATACAGCTGGTGCAAGAATTGAAGCCGAACGACCTACCGCAACGCAGAATTTTTGGTGAATGGGCTCTTGGAAAGTTGGTCGAAGATCCACTTCTTTATTGAAAAATTGTGTTCAGCGACTAAGCTCATTTTTGGCTCAATGGATACGTAAATAAGCAGAATTGTCGATTTTGGAGTGAAGATTAGCCAGAAGCATTGCAAAAGCTACCAATACATCCAGAAAAGTCATAGTTTGGTGCGGTTTATGGGCTGGTGGCATCACTGGACCGTACTTCTTCAAAGATGCTACGAATCGTAACGTAACTGTGAATGGTGAGCGCTACCGTGAGATGATATCCAACTTTTTTTTGCCCAAAATGCAAGAGATTGACTTGCATGACATGTGGTTTCAACAAGACGGTGCCACATGCCACCCAGCACGCTTAACAATGGACTTATTAAGAGGCGAGTTCGGTGAACATTTTATTTTCACGTTCGGGACTGGTCAATTGGCCGCCTAGATCGTGCGATTTAACGCCTTTAGACTATTTTTTGTGGGGCTATGTTAAAGCTCATGTCTATACAGACAAGCCCACTTCAATTGACGCATTGAAAGGCAACATTCTATTCGTGAGATACCGGCCGAAATGTTGGTAAGAGTATGCCAAAATTGGACTAAGCGGATGGACCATTTGATGCGCAGTCGCGGTCAACATATGCATGAAATAATCTTCAAACATTAAATTATATGGGCCGTACTATCGATTCAAATAAAGATTTCATGCATTTTTCTCAATTTTATGTGTTTTTTTTTTGAAAAATTTTCCTATAGCTCTTAAAAAATCACCGATTAGTAGAACTCATTCGCACATATGTTTCCCCCTAGCCCAGCTTAGCCTTTAGATGGAGTCCAATTGTTACGACCATAAACTTTATTTATTTTGGTTCATAAATAAACCAAAAAAAACAGGAGGAGAATAAAAAATAAATGAAACGAATAACCTGAATACCTTCACATACAAAATAAATATTTTCGTTTTTCTATTTTCATTTTAGTTTTTTTTGCAAATTAAATTAAATTGTGATAAATTTTTGCTTTTCTTTTATTTGTTATCATTTAATTTTGCAATTCCATTTCGATTGGAAATTGAATTATGGCAAGAGAACAAAGTTTTAAAATTTTTTTTTTAACAATTTCAAGCAAACTATTTAAAGTTTTCTTATTTCCAAATAACTTTGAAAATACATGACTAAAATATAAAATATTTCATGTGAAGAGAAACAACTTCAAATGACTTCCAATGAATAAATGAATGGAGAATGCATTCACCCAAAAAAAAAGAAAAAAACTGTATTTCCATTTGAAAAGTTTTAAACGGTGATTAAATGCAGCATATGGTTTAAGGTTAAAGTTTATAAAAAAAACCCGAAAAGAAAAGAATTCTTCATGTTTTTCAGAAGTAAATAGACAGTACTGATCTGAACCTAACTGCATCGAAATGGTGATTATATAAATACATATAGGAAGGGTGTTTTTTATAAAGGTATAGAACTTTAAGTTGGCATTACTTTTCAAGATGGCGACCGATTTAACAGCTGTGAAGTGATTTATTCTCAGTTTGGTTTGGCAATTCATCATGAATAGACTCACGCCTGAACAACGCTAGCAAATAGTGCAATTTTATTTCAAAAATAATGGTTCTGTGCGGAAAAAGTATCGCGCACTACGTCCATTTTATCGTCGACAAAATCGTCCATCAGAGCAGTTAATTCGATTAACCATGGAACGTTTTCGCACCACGTTTACTCTTATTGATAACTCGCATCCCCAGAGACGCTGTACGGTGCGCACAGAAGAAGCTATTGCTGCTGTAGAGCGTAGCATTGAGGAAGACCCGAATGAGTCCATCCGCCATCGAGCACAGGACTTGGATCTGTGTCCATCCACTTTATGGAAGATTTTGCGGAAGGATCTTGGTTTGCGTGCTTACTTTTGTAACCAACTCGTGCAAGATTTGAAGCCAAACGATCATCAAGTAAGGCGTAGATTCGTCGAATGGGCCCAAAACGAGATTACCGTTGTTCCCGATTTTCATAAGCGAATTTTGTTTAGCGATGAAGCGCACTTCTGGTTGAATGGCTACGTCAACAAACAAAACTGCCGCATTTGGAGTGAAGGTAATCCTCAAGTCTATGTGGAAACACCGTTACATCCAGAAAACCTGACTGTTTGATGAGCTTTATGGGATGGTGGAATCATTGGTCCGTACTTTTTTAAAAACGATGGTGGCCAGAACGTTACAGTCAATGGTGATCAGTATAGAGCCATGATTACTAACTTTTTCATTCCTGAGTTGAATAACCATGATGTCCAGGAGATGTGGTCTCAACAAGACGGCGCAACATGTCACACAGCTCGTGCCACAAGAGATTTATTGAAAGACACGTTTGGTGACTGCCTAATTTCACGTTTTGGACCTGTGAATTGGCCTCCAAGATCTTGTGATTTAACACCGCTAGACTACTTTCTGTGGGGCTATGTAAAGTCATTGGTCTATGCGGTAAAGCCACAAACGCTTGACTATTTGGAAGACAACATTTGCCGTATTATTGCCGATATACGGCCACAAATGTTGGAAAAAGCCATCGAAAATTGGACGTCCAGATTGGACTACATCCGCGCCAGCCGTGGCGGTCATATGCCAGAAATCATATTTAAAATGTAATGCCACAAGATTATCTTTCGGATAAATAAAATTCATGTCAATCGAATAATCCATCGTTGTTTTATTGCAACTTAAAGTTCTATACGTCTATAAAAAACACCCTTTATAAAATTAACACACACAACAGAAGTCGTGTGAGAAACTAGGTCCATAATCCAAACTAAAGGGTTGTAATGACCACTCATGTATGTACGAAGCTGCCTTGTCATAATTGTCATCGATAAAATACGTCAAACACTGTAATAAGAAATGATTTCCATGATGCCATAACAACCCAACTTTTAATTGCTCTTAAACGAAGAGGTGTGGCGATTTAGCAGCTTTAACGGACATCCTTTGAATAAATTGTTGTTTTTTTATTCATATGATTTTATTTGGTTTTTTTTTGTTACAAAATAATCTTTTCTTTCTTTCTTTAAATTTATTTTGAAAACCTTAACGTACCATAAATTATATCTTAAAGGCTTTTATTATTATTTTATTTGATCTCATGTTGTTTGTCTTTCTTTTGTTTTTTTTTTATTTCATTCTTCTTCTTTATCTAAGGAAATCCAACTAGTGTTGAGTGCTAATTTGATATTTTAAGAAGATTGCAATTTTTTTTCTCAATCTTAAGCCACAAAACTCAAGTCATTTTCAAATATTTTTTTTTTTTTGGTTTTTTGTTTTTCCCTTTTCTGTACATTTTCCTATTTGTACGTACAAAACTTTTGTTTCGTTTCGTATTGTTTTGTATTTTTATTCAACTTTAACTTCAAATTGTATTGCTTGTAATCCTGTTTATTGCAACAAGACAACTGCAAATAAAATGAAAGACTTTAAACAAAAAACAACTGACAACAACAACAACAACCAAATTGAGAAAACATTTGACATGACAAATACAATATTTTCTACTTACAACATAAAACAAAATAAAATAACAACAACAACAACAATAATAATAACAACATCCACAGTAACAGTAAAAATATTTGAAAACAAAAACCTCAAAAACATGAATACAATGCTACAGATGTCCATCTCCGTTTGAAAGGTTAAGTGCAATATACAGTAGAGGGCAAAATAATAAATAATTAAGGATAACTTTGTAGACTCAACACCCTAGCCAACAGTTTCTTTTTAAAGGACACAAAATAACATAAGGGAACAGCTGGAAATATGAACTAATCAAGCATTTTTAATTCCCTAAAGAAAATGCCCATAAAGTCCTTGATTTCATATGTAATACGCCATGTAATTGACTTCACCATCACTGTATCCCTATTATTGTTTTGAAAACTATGAATGTGTGCATGTGTGCCTGTATATGTAAGCATGAGTACATGTTTATTAGTTCTCTGCTTGTTTTGTTCTCTAGTTTGCTGTTGTTGTTGTTGTTGTTTGTTCCGAAGATGACATTGTACGACAAAATATAAACTGTAATCAGGTTACGACGAAGACAAAACATTGATCGTCATGTCATACTTTTACGTTTATTTGTTTGTTTTGTTCTCGCTTGCTCTCTCCTTCTCTTTATCATTACTTCTCTCTCTCGCTCTCTCTATAAATTTTGTTGTTTATGTAGTTGTACAGTTTGGGCATGTATTATTGTAGTTTTCGTTGTCATTGTGGTTGTACATATCATTGTCGTCGTTGTTATTGTGTATTGTTGTATGCATACATAGCATCATAGTAGTAGTGGTACAAGTTATAGTTTGTTATTGTCAGTCAGTCTTATTGTGGTTACACAGAGAACATGAATGTTTTTCATTTCATTTTATTTTATGTTGTTTTATTATTTTTGTTGTTGTTGTTGTTTTTCTTTATTATTATTTAAAATATTTTTATTTAAATAAATACATTACAGAAACACAAATACAAACGATATTTGTTTAGTTAAAATGATAACAACCACAAGGAATATTAGTTCGAACAGTATATGGTCTCTAGATTAAGTACAGTCGGTTAATATGCGTTTATTTTGTAGTATACAGGTTCATAGAATGAACGTAATATACAAACAACAATAAGTTACTTTCAATTACTTGATATTTATCTTGATGCGTGAAAAGGTTTGTTTGCGCACTACATACATACATACATACATACATACATAATTGGCCATTACAACCCTTCAGTCAGGATTACGGCCTAGCTTCTCACACCACTCATGTTGTGTGCGTTAATTTTATACGTGAGTGGCGGGACCTACAGTTTAACGTCGACTCCGAACGACAGAATTTTGAGAAACTTTTTCATGGCAGGTTTATTTTACTCTCAGAGTTTTTGCCAGAAATCTGCTGAGAGGAAGTAACCGAAGAAATATTTTTTTCATATTTTCGTTTTGATGTCTGACTGGGGTTTGAACTGTTTATTAGACGTAAGGCCACCTGCTGCTTTTAATTTGAGTCATGGTAGTAGATCGTGTTTTGCCTTAGTAGACGAAAGCCCTTTGCTCAATCCGTGGTTCAGACATCTCGAACTAAACGAAAAATGAAGGAAAATAATCATTTCGACGACTTCCTCTCAGCAGATTTCTGGCAAAAACTCTGAAAGTAAATACAATTGCCATGAAAACTTTCTCAAAATTCTGTTCTTCGGGAGCGACTTTAAACTGTAGATCCCGCCGCTCATGTATAAAAATTAACACACACAACATGAACGGTGTGAAAAACTACGTGATAATCCTGACTAAAGGGTTGTAATGACAAATTAAGTAAGTATATAAGTGGCCAAATTGTCATTAAAACATATGTTTACGTATAACTAGATTCTACTAAAAGTTCTGGACGTCAAGGTTGATTGCAAGATCATCTCTTTATGCTAACCTTTAAACTTTAAGCAGCATAGCATGCTGCTGGTGATTTAAAAGACATCGTCAAGCATAGTTTCCCTATACGTTTATTTAGTGCCACTATATACCCATAAGTAGCCTTCAATTTTGTCCACTTTATAGCAAATAAGCTCGCTATTTGAGAATATTGGCCATAACCTTTAAATCTGGAAATCTCGAAGGACTACCTATTTCAGAATTTTTAAAGAACATTGTTCCATTTCTCGTTGTAATCACACATCATCAATATCAGTATCTCTTAGAACAGTTTAGAACCTGCGCCAGTATTGAAAGCCGTTAGCGCTTTAAGCATTTGTAATTGCATTTCCATAGCATTATTATCCATAATAACATCAGAACGAACAGAGCTTCAAAAAGTAACAGTCGGGTTATACAAAGGTTTCTGTTTCAGAGAAGTTCTAAAACCCCAACAATTAAATTAGGGGCCTATTAAGCATTGATGAGTATAAATTGTCACGATAAACCCACCAATACAACCTCTTAAAGCCTTTTTGGTTACTTTATTATCTGAATTGTGGATCTATTAAACATTATCCAAACGTTACCTTGTATTAGTTGAACAGATGCGAGCCTTATAATATCTCCTTTGACTGTATAACACAAAATATATTTGATTTGCTAGAGGCTGTATTTCGATACAAGTTTGTCACACATACTCATAGAAGAACATAGATTTTGTTGTATAGATAAAGCCCCTTAAATTTATCGTTAAACAAACACCAACTCCACCTAGACATAAACATACACTTTAATATACATATGCATGTTAATATACATATACATGTATGGCATACATATGTATGTATTTAAACATAAACAATTGACCATATTTGCTTAAAAACATGTGTTTGTGTGTATTTTTGCATAAACGAATCAACAAAAACAAGAATTTATTCAAATAAACATCAAATGAATTAAAATACCCTACACGTCCAAATAGCAAATCATACTGTTACGAAAGATACTGGAAGATACTGGTGTTTTGCTTTTACATCGCTTAACATTAAAATTATGAACAAAAACTACAAAAACAACATATCGTTCTATTTCTACACAAAAATCGGTAAACAAATAAACAAAAATATACAAACAACACTCCAGGAATAAATGTAAACGAAATACACAAACAACAATAACAAATGCAAACAACGATGTTTACATTTATAGAGATTTCAAGAAGGCGAAGTCATGAATCATACTGTTTACGCTGCCATATAAAAGCCAAGGCAAAGCAGGCTACGGAGTAAGTCAAGTTCAATCAGTCTTGTGTGAAGACGCGATGCGTTGTGGTTTGAAGATCTCCATTACTAAGATCTGTCTAGTAATTCTTATTGTTTATGCAAAGGGTATAAACAGAGGAATAACAACGAAAAGCAATTGTTGTTGTTTACATCAAGTTGCGAACAGTGGCACACAGAATTGTGCAAATAATAAAAAAATTTAATTAAAACTAAACAGAAATTTATTTTTAGTTTATTTTCAATCTACAAGCTCATATTTTAAACGTTTTTAAAAGGTGAAAACGAATTTTTTTTAGAAATTTTAGAACCGTGCCCCTTATCGCCGTAGTCTAGTAGGTAGTGTGTTGGCTTATTAGACGCAAAGCCAGGGTTCGAGCCCCAAGGCCAGACATCAAAACAAAATACAAAAATTATTTCTTCGGCGACTTCCTCTCAGCAGATTTCTGGCAAAAACTCTGGGAGGAAAAATAAAATTGCCATAAAAAGTTTCTCAAAAATCTGTCGTTCGGAGTCGACTTTAAACTGTAGGTCCCGTCACTCATGTATAAAATTAACACACACAACATAAGTGGTGTGAGAAACTAAGTCGTAATCCTGACTGAAGGATTGTAATGAACAATTATGTTATGTATGTCCCTTGCTTGTAAACCAAAAAATACTTAGTGGTGGTACAAGGCTATTGATTACTATTGTCGATAAAAATGCCAGCCAGTATAAGCATACGCTAAAAGAGGCCCACTGGTGTTAGAGAGGGAGTATTAGTGAGCTAAACTTAAACCCAACCTCATAGAATGTATACGCGGTAAGTGTCGAGTTTAGCTCATGTTTCCGTCGTATTGGCTTGCATTTGCAAATATTTTCCAATTTATTATTTCACATGATTGTGGGCGTCAGAGGACATATTACTTTTTTTCTAATTTCGACAAGCCAAACTAACAAAAAGTGCGGTGTGTGTGGGTGTGTCATGTTTTATTTTGCATTTTCAATTTTTCTCATTTTAAAAATAAATATTTTATAAGTTTTATTGAATTTAAATAAAATATTTTTATGCCAATGCATTTGGTTGTTTTTAAATAAAAACAGAAATAAGAGAAATGCTTGAAATTAAAAAAATAAAAAATAAAAACTAATCACCAAAATCCATTATTAATTTCAAATATAAACACACACTCTGTTTATTCCCCTGTAAACACATGTTTAAACATGAAATTATTGGGATTTACACAACTGAAGGCAACATGTCATTAGAAGTACATCCACAGCAGCAATACTGAGTACAAAACACTAGCCATTCATGTTCTTATATTCTAGAGAGTGTAACTACTAGCCGGAGTTGCTTGTTATTTTTATCACACAACCTTTACCTTTTGGTATACAGTGACGTGCTGTAGTCCTTTGTCATTTTCATTTTCATTGTCTTGTGATAATCATCAATCAACATCAGAATGAATGATAAAATTACTCGGAAATAGATTTTTATGTTTCGCATCTTCATTACGTTGTATTTACAACAGCAGATGTCAGAAGTTCATTTCGATTCAATAGAACAACAACAACAGCATATAGCAACAACAGCAACAACAACAGTTAGCACATAACCTATAAATAGTCGTAGAGAGACAGTAATGGCATGAAGAAAAAACAACAAAAAATAGAAAATAATTTATAAATTTATTGTTTTAAATAATCATTTGAACAGCTGACAACAACTAATGAAATATGACCATTACACACACACACACACACATACACATAGAAGAGACATAGAGACAGACAGAGACAGATAGAAAGAGAGAAAAAAACCAACCATATATGGAGTAAAAGTACTTTGAAATAAATTGTTTTCCTTGCGATTATAAATGTCTTGACATTTATTTTGCGATAAAAAAAACAAAATTATTGTGAATTATTTCGAAAACATTCATATTTTTTTTTGGGAAAGATTAAAAGCATGAAGTGGAAGAATAGATTCTGTATTTATATATTGTTACGATTTTTACCTTTTAAAAACGTTTAAAATCCTTTATTATTCGCATAATTCTGTGTGCCACTGTTCACAACTTTATGTAAACAACAACAATTACTCTCGTTTGTTATTCCTCTGTTTATATGCTTTGCATAAACAATAACAATCACTAAGCAATTATACGACAGATCTTTGTAACGGAGATCTTCAAACCACGATCTCTTCAAACATACCGCATCTTAACACAAGTCTGACTGAACTTAACTAACTCACTCGCCTGCTTTGCCTTGCCTTTTGTATAACAGGGTAAACAGTCTGAATGTAAATATCGTTGTTTACGTTTATTATTGTAGTGTTGTTGATATATTTGTGTTTACTTGTTTACCATTTTTTTATGCTGGCGTTTGTTGTTGTATTTTTGTTTATTTGTTTACCATTTTTTATGCTGCTGTTTGTTGTTGTATTAAGCAGTACGATAATTTATAAACAAGTTTATTTATAATTTTAATGTTAAGCGATGTAAAAGCAACACATCAGTATCTAAATTTTTCCTTTTCGTAACAATAGGGTGGACCATTAAAAAGTTTAAATTTAAAAATTAAATTTTGCTAAATTTGATTTTTTTATGAAGTACAATTATTCCGGTAAGAAACGGAAGATTATTTCATTCATATGAGTGCCGCTGATGGCCTCACAGTACCTCATTCGATCGAAACAATTATCGTGCACTTTTTCGACTGTATGGGGTCATATCTTGGCAACGGCATCACAAATGTTGGCCTTCAAATGGTCAATTGTCCTTGGTTTGTCGGCATAACACTTTTCTTTAACGGCGTCCTACAGAAAATACTTCAACGGAGTCAAATTCCATCGTCTTCGCGGCCAATTGACATCACCATTTGGCTAACTAAATGGCCATCAAATGTTTGACGCAATAAATCGATTATGGCATGAGATGTGCAGCAAGTTGCACTATCCTCTTGAAACCAAACATCTTTAACATCAATACCATAAAGAGCTGGTACAAGAAAATTGGTTGTCATGTTGCGATAAATCTCTCCATAGACCGTAATGATTAAGTCCTCACTTTCAAAGACAAATGAGCCAATAACGACTACACTCTACAAGCCGCACCAAACAGGCACTCGTAATGGGTGCATTAGGTTCTGTAAGACCACGTTTTCTGAGCCCTTTATACGGCAATTTTGCACCCGTACGTACGTAATTGGTCATTACAACCTTTCAGTCAGGATTACGACCTAGTTTCTCACACCACTTATGTTGTGTGTGTTAATTTTATACATGAGTGGCGGGACCTACAGTTTAAAGTCGACTCCGAACGACAGATTTTTGAGAAACTTTTCATGGTAATTTTTATTCACTCTCAGAGTTTTTGCCAGAAATCTGCTGAGAGGAAGTCGCCGAAATACTTTTTGTATTTTATTTTGATGTCTGGCCTGGGGCTCGAACCCTGGCTTTACGTCTAATAAGCCAACACACTACCTACTAGACTACGGCGACTTCTAACGCACCCACCAAGATAAAATGAATGAGCTTTATCCAAACATATGATTTTTTTTTTTGCAAAATCAACATCATGGTGCATTTTCTCGTTGATCCTTGTAGCGAAGCGAATGGTCTAGTGGCTTCAACTCTTGAACCAATTGAACTTTGTAAGGCGCGTCATACGGAGATCTTTTCGCAAAATTCGACGTAAACTGGTGCATGAAATGTTCAATTCTTTAGAACGATGACTTTCACTCACAGCTTCGATATTTTCAAGTGCACGCACTGTTTCACGAACTTTCGCAATATACCGGCAACTGTTGGTCCTTCACTTCGACCAAATTTTGTACGACATTTTCGTGTAATTTCCGTCTTTGTTTTGGAAATAAGTTTCCAATAAATTCCAACGTTGCTCAAGAGTAAATCGATTCACTACGTTCAGTAGTGAATTTTGTAACAGAATAGAATGACATAAGTATTGAAAGATTCGAAATAACCGAAGGTTCAAATTGAAACCGATAGATGGCCCACTCAATATATGTATCAATATATCAGCTTAATTAAACTCAATTATAAATAAATCTATGACGTTTACTATGATTATGAATTTAAGAAGATTGTGCTTAACAACTTGGGGTTTTTGATAAACATGATATAAAATGTCACGGTCAAAAAAAATGTGTTGAAAATAAAACGTAGAAAACTTTGTTCGATCATAAACTTCGGAAAAAGCTCGGAATGCTTGGTAAACAACACCTGCAGAGTTTTATTTAGAAGCAATGTAGGCGCGCTTTGTAAGCATGATGAAAATTAAGAAAACAAATTTTATTTTTTACCCCGGAACAGTGCCGTTTACAGTGCATATTACATTGCATATTACCGTGCTTAACCTGTAACACGTTAACAGATTTTTATTGTGCTACTTTGACAACTGCCCCATTGATATGCGTATTAATTCATCATTCGTCTGGGAAATGTTTTAAGATTATCATGTTTTCAATTGTTTGTTAATCTTTAAAGAATACAATTAAAATAAAAATTAAAAATTTAAATTACGAAATAAATGTGAAATATTTACCAACGGATGGCGATAAAAATTGTATTAAAACCGATACATATGCATACACTTGTATTGTACTCGTATGGAACATGTCTGTGTATTCCTGTTGACATGTGACAATTCCTGTCACACTTATGCCAGAGATCATAATGAAATTTATACACACACACACACTTTCACACACCACAAATGAGATGACATATCACAGTGCTTTTGTCGGGGTGTTAAATGAATTAATGGTATTGCCGTTGCTAACGTTGTTGTTATTGTATTTTGCAATGGCCATGATGATTAAAAAATAACGGTTAATAAAAATACAAAAAAAGAAGAAGAAAACAAGCATTAATACACCTCGTAACACATTAAATGCATTTGTTGTGTTTGTTTGGCAATACCCAATGAGACCCGATACCCGTTGTGCTTCGCTAACTCAATTGTAGCCTATTGGGGGGTTTTAAATAAAACGGGAATAACATACATACATACATAATTGGCCATTACAACCCTTCAGTCAGAATTACGGCCTAGCTTTTCACACGGGAATAACAGTTCGCAATATATCCTCGAATTTGTTGCAGTCTAACAAACTATTTAAAGACTTGAAATTGCACTCAAAGAAGTCCTGAAATTAGATACATAGGTATCGAACTACCCCCACAAAGTTGTGATAAACAATTACCAAAATCATAATTCTTTTCTTAATCTCGCAACCTTTCCGAACTTCTGATGAAGCCACTTAAACTGCTAATATCCTGTACTGTCCAATCGTCCATATAATTCACATTAAGCTGTCTTCTTCTTCTCTGACATAGTGTGAAATACACTTTCCTCTGCCTCATATTTACAGTTCTCGCAAAAGTCATTTGTAAATGCCCAGGACCACTGCGGCTCTCATGAGCGCCCATAATCCATTGTCCAGTCATGAATCCACGTACTTCTTTAATGTTAAAACATAGTCATCGTTCGTCCTCAATTAAGCTTTGACCACATTTCACTCAACTCCTTAACTGCGTAATCAATTATAAGCTTACAGGTCTTTAAAGGCTTTCCAAAGTAAAGAACTCCCCAAAAATTCATCATTCATACTCTATTAAGTTTTGGTAACATTTCACCCAACGCCTGAACTGCATTGTCAGGTCCTTAAAGGGTTTCCCAAAGTAGAGGATTGATCAGAGAATTCGATAGTAGTGCTACACCTGGCCAGTTCAAGTGCTCTACAATTGCTTTAAATACCTACATCCTGGACATCATATCGTTTCCTTATCTTATTGAGGGGACTGGAGTAGCTAAAAACCATCCTCAAGTGTTTTAGATTAGAATCCAGCCCTTTTTACAGTCGCCTGGCTATCAGAAAGTGTGGCTAAATGCCTTTCGGATTTCTTTCCTTCTGGCATCGCTGCCTGTATTGTCGACATTTTCGCCTGGAAGACACTGTAGCCATGCGATAGCCTTAGTGGTCGAACGGCCTGTGCAAATGACTCACACTAAAGATTGGACAAAAAGTAAGTGCAGCCCATAGAATTTCATTTGTAGGTTCCAAAGTATATGCCGTTGCTCCATCCCGTTCATAAATACAGGATTCAGGATTACGACCTAGCTTCTCACATCACTTATGTTGTGTGTGTTAATTTTAAACATGAGTGGTGATACCAATAGTTTAAAGTCGATTCCGAACAGATTTTTTTGAGGAACTTTTCATCGCAGTTTTTATTTTACACTCAGATCTTTTGCCAGAAATCTGCTGAGAGGCAGTCGGCGAAGAAATATTTTTCCTTATTTCGTTTTGTTAGAGATATCGGACCTGGGGTTTGTACCGAAGCCTCACGTTTAACAAGCCAACACAATATCTGCTAGACTACGGTGACATCCGTCCGTTTCTCAAGCCTCAATTTGTATATTTTCAGTGTACGGAAATCGTCAGGCTAGATTTGTAGCGCTCCCTGTCCAGCTGACAACAAAGCATACATACATACTATATATGTGTACATAAATATGTTTTTATTGTAATATTAACGAAAAGAATTCTGATTTATTTTGTCGAGTGAAAATGCTTTTCAAATAAAATGTTCGAAATCGTAAAGAAAAATCTGAAATGGCAGACAAGTATGTACACTTTATGGGCCCCTATACACAATGTGAATGAGTGTGGATGTGACATTTATTGTTTGTTATTTTACACTTGAAATCCATGATTAAAGAAGTCATTGACTTGTATGGTTTTTTCATATGTTCGATTGTGATAATATTCTGGGAAATTGTAAGTAGTTTTTCAGAATTTTTCATATTATGCTGACACTTTTGAATTCAAAGAAAATATTTACAAGTACTGTGGCAGACATTTTAAGGATATTGTTATGAAAATGGAAAAATATAGATACTGGTGTTTTGCTTTTACATCGTTTAACATTAAAATTATAAACAAAAACTAAAAAAAAAACAAAAACAATGAACTTGTTTACTAATTATAGCATTGCGTAATATAGCAACAAACACCAGCACAAAAGTGACAAACAAGTAAACAAAAACGTACCAACAAACACCACAAGAATAAATGTAAACAAAAATACACCAACAAACACCACAAGAATAAATGTAAACAAAATACACAAACAACAATAATGAAACAACGATATAGAGATCTCGAGAAAACGAACCCACGAACATTCGTCTTCAAGAACATTCATGTCATATAAAAGCCAGATAAAGCAAGCAACGAAGTTAGTAAAAGTTCAGTCAGTCTTGTGTGAAGTTGCGGTCCGTTTGAAGATAGTAATCGTGGTTTGATGATCTTCGTTACAAAGATCTGTCGAACAATTGTCTAGTAATTGTTACTGTTTATGCAAAAGATGTAAACAGAGGAGTAACAAACAAGAGCAATTGTTGTTGTTTACATCAAGTTGTGAACAGTGGCACACAGAATTGTGGCACACAAATTTATTTTTATTTTACATTTTACACCAAACAGTCTGCAAATGCGTTATAAATCCACCAACTAAGAAAGAAATCTCAAATATGCTTCAATTATTCAGGCATGTATGTACAACACATGCTGGGTTTTATTACCGAACGGAATCTCCCCTTTTGGATTCTAAAGAATTTAAAGAATTTTTTATTATTATTTAGAGATGACAGATGTGTGGAATACAATTCAAATGTTTTAAAGTAATTTAAGCTACAATTTATATTCATCTACAGTGTGCTTAGAATTAATGTCTTCGTTTTTAATAAATTTTTTAAATAATTAAGGCCATCAATTAATAGACAAGTCAAAGAAGAGTCAAAGTTAAGCAAGCCAACAGGCGCTGCTATTTAGTTCATGATTTCAATCTAAAATTCTCGTCTATAAATTAAAACTGGCATCAAATCTAAATAAGGATAGAGACACAGAAGCCGTGAAACATAAAAGAAAAAATATAAATTTTCCTGCAAAAAGCAAAAAAATAAAAATGAAAAAACGTTCAAAAATTGCAACAGATGAACATGATGATGATAAACAACCAAAATGTTTTTCTTTTTTTTTCATTTTCTTTTTTCTACGCTTAGTTTTGTTACAGCTGTTTGAATACTGATGATAATGATCGTAATGAATAGACAGACAGATGGAACACACACTGACACACACATAAACACACTTGGAAAAACTTAAGCAAATACTTACGCTAAATGCCACATTAAATGCGTGCAGAGATTTTAAGAGAAAAATCAGCAGGATGTGATTTATTTGTTGCAATTTTAAATGTTTAACAGCAACAACGACAACAACAAGATAAGCAAAGGAAAAAATGCAAAAGAAAAAACAGAACAACAACAATGCACAAAACATTTAAAAGACACAACAACAACAAAAACAACAACAGCAGTAGCACCAGCCATAAGAAAAACATCTGAAGAAATATTTCCAACACAAAAAGAATTATTTTCTTACTCTCTTGTTGTTCTTCTCATCATCATCATCATCGTCGTCATCATTTCAAACAACAGCTGCACCAACAATCAGCAGCAGCAGCAGCCGCAGTCCAACAACTGGACGTTAAGTATTCCTCCTTGCTTGCTCAGTGACTGTTTAATGGAAAGTACATGGAAAACTTGAAAAAAAAAACAAAAAAGTGCCTCAAGCAAGAGGAGGGAGTGGCGGAGTGGCAGTAACTACGAAATTACTATTGCCACGTGAAGGCGAATGAGATGAGAATACCAAAGTTGAGACGCGGGGAAAATGAAAGCGAAATAGAAAACAACAGAGAAAAAAAAATCAAAAGAAGAGTAAAAACAACAAGAACAACAATAGAAATGAACAGAAAAAAATTTAAATTTAATGGAAAAAACGAAGGAACTACTCGTACATATTGTATATACGCTAAGATGGAACAAAAATCAACTGACAAACGACAGTAAACAGGGTGTGGCATAAAATACAGAATATACAATACAACACTACAATGAAAAAGTATTCAAAAAGTGAAGAACATTCCCCCTCTAGTCACGGTCTTTGGAGATTCTTGCATAAGATCTATGCGTTGCGCATGAGTACCCAGAATGCTATGCCCTGTAACGACACCGACAACCATACGGAGCATGCTGCATTGGAGTTTAAGAAAAATTGTCATGCGCCTTTTATTCAACTTTGACTAGATTTTTTGAGCCTTTCAACTCGTGTCTGAAACCGACGGAATCGACGGTCGCATTGGCAATTATAAGCTTGCAGGTTTTTAGGGGTTTTCCCAAGGTCAAAAATTTATCAAAGATTACAATGTCCCGCTTAAGGATATTTGTGTCCCCAATAATTTTCGTCGCAGCCTCTATTGAGAGCATCTCCGCCTGAAAGACGCTACTGTAACCTGGCAGCATCTTAGACTGTACTGTACCGCTTGATTCCGGGTAAATTTCATCTCCAACATCCTTTCGTTCAATTTGGAGCATTCGCTGCAGGTTCGATACCAAAAGCTCACTTGATCACGCATAGCGGCCCGTTGTGAGGCCATAGGTAAAGGCAGATCCATCAAACTAGGGAAGAAGTTGGTCAACGCAAAGGCTGCACATTAAAAGCACGACTGCCCTACACTGGAAAATCAGCCTGAAAGTTTGATAAACAAGGCTATACCCTTGACGAAAAGCTGACAAGGCTTGGAGAGGCAAATAACTTCTATCTTTACCTCGCAACAGATGGGGATTGACAAAGAAAGTGGATAACAGTCTCCTCTTTCTTAGCAGTTCTGCACTCACTGCAGAAGTCCTTAGATGGGAGCTGAATTCTTTCCGCGTGTCTTCCCATAACACAATAACCATTGCAAGCAAGGCCACTGTGATCGAGATGACTTTACGACCAAGTCCAAGTAACTGGTTGGTGCGCCCTCTATCCATTGAGGGCCAAGTAAGTCTGGCAGTGGATCAGGACTCCTTATTTACCCTGGATAGTTTGGCGTCCCGAAAAAATTTCCGCCCAGTGGCCAATTTAAACGAGTTAAGTGGCATACCCAAAACGATTGACTAGGGTTCCCGAAAGAGTATCTCACTTCTGGCAGGCTCGCTGGCTCTACAGTTTCCCGGAATGTGACTATGCCCTGCGACCCAGACAAGTGAGACACTGAAGCATCCAGAAAGAAGATCGAGACAGCGGCGACATTCTCTAACGATCCTAGAGTTTTTCAAAAGGCTCGACAGTGATCTTATGGCGCCCTGACTATCACAGAAGATTGAAATGCGGGTGAAAGAAGCACCGTTGACGAGGATAAATTGAGCAGCCCGGTATATGGCCATTACTTCCGCCTGAAACACGCTACAATAAACCGCTAGTAGGAGGGAAATGTTCAGGTCCAGTTTCCCAAAGTAGATTCCGGTAAGACAGATTCCGTTATAAATCTGCACTATTTTTGCTAGTCTTCCTTTTCTGGAATAAATCTTATTGACAGGTCGTAAAGCAGTGTCAGTTTATTTTAATATGACGGGATTTGATCTCAAGAAATCGTTTGTTCTTCTAACGCGGAATCCAGGTCTATGGTGACGCCTCATTTTGTGAACAACTTGGCTATAATTTTTACCCTTAATAGCTGGACAAATAGTGACCGATTATTGCATCTTTTCCCTAAGCTTGGTAAAGTTAAGAAGAAAACCTTCTATCCACTTTCAATTTGCCAACTGCAGTCCGTTTCTCAGCTCTTAGTTCTTGCCATTATTTTTGTTTTTTTTTCTACGCAGGATAATGAAATGAAAACATTTTCTAAAAATTCTTAAAAAGAATGTGAATGAATGTATGTTTAAGAAAAATATGTTTTCATAATGAAAAATAATAAAATGAGAGAACGAGAGCTATAGAGACAAGAAAAATTACGAGAATAGAAACAAAAAAACACCCAAAAACAATAAACGAAGAAGAAATGCAATAAAAAAACAACGTTGAAAACATCATAAAAAAGAAAAAGAAGAAAAAGAAAAGGAAAACGAATTCCAAATGACCAGCCAAGTGAAATGAAGTACGTACTAAACAGCGTAAGAACGGTCAAGATAAGAAGTGGTAGTTGCAGCATTTGTTTGTCATTTATCATTAGAAGCACAAGCGCAAACAAAAGTACAAGCACTAACACAAGCACAAACAAATGTACAAGCTTGAGATGAAACTATCATTTGTCCGTTTGTCTTAAAATACGAAAGTGATAAAATGATAATGAAGATGATTAAGTAATAAGAATAATTCTTTAATATTAACAAAAAAAAAAGAATTGAAATCAAAGAAAACAAGCAAAACAAAATAATAAAACAGAGAAAGCAATAAAAGGGAAGCAATAAATAAAATAAAAACAACGCAGTAAATTCAATGTGTGAGGTTTTTAATTAAAAATTCAGAAACGTTGTAAATATATTGTTACGAAAATGAAGAAATCCAGATACTGGTGTCTTGCTTTTTAATCGCTTTACATTAAAAATTATAAACAAAGGCTTCAAAAACAAAACAATGCAGTAAACAAACCTGTTTACAAATCGTACTGCTTAATATAACAACAAACATCAGCATAAAAAATGGTAAACAAGTAAACAAAAATATACCAACAACACTACCATAATAAATGTAAACAAAATACGCAAACAACAATAATGAATGTAAACAACGATGTTTACATTTATAGAGATCCTGAGAAGGCGAAGCCACTAACATTCTCCTTCAAGAACATTCATCAGATTGTTTACCTGCCATATAAAAGGCAAGGCAAAGTAGGCAACTGAGTTAGTAAAAGTTCAGTCAGTTTTGTATGAATACGCGGTGCGTTTTAAGAGAGTAATCGTGGTCAGAAGATCTTCGTTATAAAGATCTGTCGAATAATTCTTTAGTAATTGTTATTGTTTATGCAAAGGGTATAAACAGAGGAATAAAAAAGAAAAGCAATTGTTGTTGTTTACATCAAGTTGTAAACAGTGGTACACAGAATTGTGCGAACAATAAACAATTTTAATTAAAACTGAATACAAATTTATTTTTTATTTTATTTGCAATCTACGAGCTCATATTTTAAACGTTTTTAAAATGTAAAAACGTAACAATATGATGGGTGCAGAGGAGTAAGTCACTCATAAATATGAAATATTTTCTCGTTTAAATTATTTTCTTTTATTTTATTCACGTTAAACAAATGTTTATTTATTGGTTTTATTAATGAAAAATTTGCAAAAAATAAAAAAAACCAAAGTTTTGTTTGCCAATAACATTCACTTCGATTGGATCATGAATATTTTTACAAACGACAGCAGCAAAATATTTTTTTTATTTTCCATAATTTTTAGTTTAAATACCCTACAGAAATTTGTAAAAAATATACTTACGACCCATAAATTCAAATATATGAGAGCGATATTTTGAAAGCAGCATCTTTACAAATCGTGGATCTTGTTGTGAACCATTATCTTCACATCTTGCCTGGTCTTACCTTTTCCAAGTATTTAGTGCCACCTTCAACCACCATATTAATTGCATTCTTTAGAATTTCTAGCCGTAGTGCAGTAGAGTCCAGAGTGTTGGCTTATTAGACGTGAGTTCGTGATCCAATCCCAGCTCATGCAGCTCCAAAATATTTCCTTCGGCGACTTTCTCTCAGCAGATGCCTAGCAAAAACTCTGGAAGTAAAATAAAAGCGTCGTGAAAAGTATATCAAAACATCGGTCGACTCCACATGACCCTTCACTGTAGGTCCCGTCACTTATGGATAAAATTAACACACACAGCATGGGTTTTGCGAGAAGCTATGTCGTAACCTTGACTAAGGGATTGTAATGACTAATTGAGTGAGTTAGTAAGTAAAAGAAGAATACCAAACAACGTGGCACCCTACAACCTAAGAGATATGTTAGAACTGCTTTCGTAAATCTATACAAATACAGTAGATTTCGGGGAAAAATTTTGGAAGTAAAATAAAATTGAGATGAAAAGTTTCTCAAAATATCTGTCATGCGGAGTCAACCCTTAACACATACAACATGGGTTTTGTGAGAAGCTAGGTCTCAACACTGACTAAAGGATTGTAAGGACTAATTAAGTGAGTAAGTTCTAATAAGGTAGGCATTCTGAGATGAGACAACAAATCACATCTACTATATGAAGAGTGGAGGAGGAATTTGACAACATATTTCACTAGCATACTTCACTAGCACTAGGATCTAGGATCGGGTTTGATCCTTTGGCTACCTATAAGGCTATGGTGATAATCTGCAAACACCACGCTAATAAGAAAGGCATTCTGAGACGAGACTACCAGAAATACGAGAAATAATTGAAGCTAAAAAAAGGATCATCAGGATTCACAACATCCATCCACAACTGCCAGAAACTGGCTCTTAATTAATACTGTTTAACAAATCAATAAAAAACGCCTCATTTACGATTTTAATTCTGTTATCGGTAATGAATAAATTGTATTACTTCTGAAAAGATATGGCACATGTCGCATAAACTGCTTACAACACTCTGTGTAGTCTATAAAGAGGGTAAGATAGTCTTCTCTCTCCAATTCTTTTCAATATTGTGCTGTTCAATATTGTGTAGTATACTGGTCCTTACCCAAGACACATTTTACAATTTCTGTGGGATATGAACCAGAAGCCATAACAAACGTAGTATATTTTAAAACTCTTCGCTAACTTCACTATCATAAAATTATTAATTTAAGTTTTTGTTTAATAAATTCAATCGTTTTTCATTAAAAAAAAATAAACATTAAAGCCTAGAAAAAATTTCCATTGACAAGTATGACATGCTGTGATAGAGAGCAGGAGAAAGAGGGAAATAAAACAGAAATTATTTCCTTTAATAAATAAACAGAAGAGCAAAAATAAAATGGAATTTCAGAATGAAGTCAAACATCAATATCGACAAAAATTTTTCGAAACCAAATTTTATTTAAGCCATGGCTTAAAAATATAACACACATTACAATTTTTTTTTAATACTTTTTAAACACACTGTAAATAAAGCAAAAAAACATCCCATAGAAGAGCAGCAGCAGCAGCAGCAACAAAAACCTTAATTTTGTGAAAATATTTTCAAATTAAGTTAAAAATCGCTTTTTTATTGTTGTTGTTGTTGTTGTTGTTGTTGATAAATTAATAAAAATAAAATTTCATATGCAATAACAGTAAAATACAAACACCAACTCGCACAAACACACACCCATACATACATTACAAAGAATTTTTTTTTTTTAAATGTTTCTTTAAAAAAAATATGAAAGTCATGTAAGTTAATATGAATGAATTCCACATAAATTGTGGAATGCGTGTGTGTGCGTATGAATTTTTTTAAAATTATAATGAAATTATCTGAAAAAAAGGCGAAAAAGTTTAATAATACAGGCATAAAAGTGTTTTTTTATAAACAATATTTCATAAAAGTTGAAAAGATGAATTCTAATGAATTTTAATTTTAAATGCCTCAACTCCATACGCTGAACAAATAAATCACACAACGAATTTCTTACAAATTAAGCGATAAAACCCAAGAAAAGAACAGAAACCGCAGATTTCTTCTCCTGTCTACATACGTTCACATGTCGTCCATAAATTTCCACACATAAAAACAACGTGCATACTTAGAAGTCATTTCAGAAATTATTTTTTGAATTTTCCATTAATTTATGGCTTCAAAATAGGCAGCAATTTTAAAGAT
Source organism: Sarcophaga subvicina (assembly GCA_936449025.2). NCBI lineage: Eukaryota > Metazoa > Arthropoda > Insecta > Diptera > Sarcophagidae > Sarcophaga > Sarcophaga subvicina. The sequence continues at coordinate 12,128,429 of OW388081.2, read as the reverse complement.
GATATTTTCAAAACATAATTTTCTAATTTTATTTTTTCTTCAAATTTGGAAAATATTCTTCACCTGGGTTGGATTAGGTGAAATGACGTCATCAAACATAAAAAACAAAATATTGCCAATATATTAGGCCTATACTGCTTCCACACTCTATAAAATAATATTTAAAGTGCAACAATGTACACAATATTACCCAGTATTACGAGCACTGTCCAGTGCCGCAAACTCTGAAGAATAAACATGCCTTCCTATTAAGCTGTGTTCCGTAGGGACAGAGATCACATAATAAATGACAAGTTGGAATTGAGAAAAATTGTGGTATTGATCCTCAAGGCATTACGATTCGACCAGCTCAACATGGTTCCTCAACAACAAGTTCCCTTTCCACCCAGGAAGCGTATTCCTTGGATAACGTAGTTTTCCCAAATTTTCGATCTAATCAATACTAAGAAGATCCCTCTACACAGATGATCTATACACATGTACATAATAGGTCATTACTACCTCCCCAGTCAGGATTGTGACTTAGCTCCTGGCACCACTTATGTTGAGTGTGTGTTAATTTTATACATGAGTGGCGGGACCTACAGTTTAAAGTCGACTCCAGTGATTTAAAAGTCTTCATGAGTTCCTCACATTTAAGTCCTGCATATACACAGACGGGAGACGCTAAGAAGTCGAGGTATATCTCCAGATAATCCGGGCAAGGGACTGACTTCGCATCCTAGTAATGTTTTTGAGGTAACGGTGTCTAAGCACCCTTTCAAATGGATGAAGAGGGCCGAAAACTCTAGCGTTGTAGCTGTTTATTACCGCAGTTTAATGAGTTCAACATGATTGCCACAGGAAAATCAGTAGGACGCCAATTTTGTATTGCCAAAGTTCACTGGCTGGCTAATAAGTATAACAGATTGCCTTCTCAACCAGTCTGGAATTCCGCAGCTACACTGATTTGCAGCTGCTACTAAACAGACGGTCGATTAGTAAAGGTGGCTAATTATTGGACTCATGTTCGAAATAATTTCAATCAAATTTGCTACAAATTCATTTCGATTGTACGAATCTGATCGAAGTTATTTCAACAAGTGCACTGGCTGGTGTCCTCGTCAAGGCACTGGTAATAAGGATGGAAGATTATCTTCTCACACAGTCTAGATTGCTTTGCAGCTGCTACTCACTATGCGGTCGCACAGTAAAGGTTGCTAATTACGGGACTCATGAACGAAATTATTTCGACAACGAGTGCCGTAATTAGACCCCAATATTGCTAGTTCGATTAAATAACATGTATAGCTAGGATTTGGCGAACACTTTGAGCCATTCTCTTAATTATCTTAAAAGATTAGATTAACGGATGCCTTAAGTAGATGTATCTGGACTTCAGTCAAAGATTCCACTGTAATACAATTGTTCATTGTCAAACAGTATGTTTATCATGTCCTGTCTAGCATTGCTTCTCAGGCATTTTCAAACAGTGCCACCATATATCATAGCCTAATAAAAAATAAACCCTTTCAACAACGATGTTTACATTTATAGAGATTTCGAGAAGGCAAAGTTATGAACATTCGCCTTCCAGAACATTCATCAGACTGTTTACTCTGACATATAAAAGGCAAGGTAAAGCAGGCAAGTGAGTAGTGAAGTTCAGTCAGTCTTGTGTGAAGACGCGGTGTGTTTGAAGAGAGTAATCGTAATTTGAAGATCTCCGTTACAAATATCTGTCAAATAATTGCCTAGTAATTATTATTGTTTATGCAAAGGGTATAAACAGAACAATAACAAGAGAAGCAATTGTTGTTGTTTACATCAAGTTGTGAACAGTGGCACACAGAATTGTGCGAATAATAAGGAATTTTAATTAAAACTAAACACAACATTTATTTTTATTTTATTTGCAACCTGCGAGCTTATATTTTAAACGTTTTTTAAAAGGTAAAAACGTAACAATATGTATGTATGTTTATACATAAGTGTGTATTGTAATTAAATCGTTCTTCACTCAAGAAGATATATTGATGGTTTCTGACACCTCTTACTGTTAGTATCTCTTTAGAGACTACAGATAAGAGAGGGTATTTAACAAAGAGAATATTTAAAACGTACAAATTAATAAAAAAAAAGATTATTTATGGCACTTGAAAAAGCTAAAACGGTTTGTTTAACATCAAATTTACTTAATTTGCTTGCAACTAAAATGAAAACAACAACAAATGTATTTAAACTAAAATAAACTTTTCAAATTCAGTGAATTCCAGAGAAAACAAATAAAAAAGAGACGAGTCAGAGTAATAAAGTATGCTTAACATACATACATGTTTTGCGTAATGTTTTGTGTTTGTGTTTATGTTTGTGTTTATGATTCAATTCTACAAGCTCTTGAAATATCTAATTTTAGATAATACTTCTCACCCTTACTCTTCTACTACCATTTTCTAACGTTTTGATTTTCTTTTCTCTTGTTCATAAAAACAGGTTTCTCTTAAATTGTTACTGCATCGAGCTAAATATGAGGCAATAAGTGAGTAAAACTCACTTAATTTGCGTTAAAAGTTTAACATTTTTATTCATTAATTGGGTTTTGGTTTCATTGTTGTTAGACTTTTCGAATACAAAAAAACAGAAAAGAACAAAAGAAACACGGAAAAAAATTCAAAAAACATAAGCAAAATAAGAACTAAGTCAAGGAATACCGTTTCAATCTACTCTCATACATACACACACACTCTGTCTAGAAGAGAAACAAAAAGTAAATAAAAAAAACACAAACAAAAACAAAAACAATATGTCTGTGAAGGTTATACTTGTTTTGAGTACGAGTGTGTAACTGATTGATGAAAAATTTTCTCTGGGCTACAAATTTTAATTCTACGAAGAATGTTTATGCGAGTGTGTGTGTCTATGTTGGTGTGTTGGAACTCAATGATAACGTTGTTTTTGCTTTCTGTTTGTTTGTTTTTATTTTCTAAATAAAAAAATGGAAGGAAGGAAAAATAAACCGAAACAAGAAACATATTTTCTCTCTTTTAATGTGAAAGTATTTGTGTGTGTGTGTATGAGGGAGAGAGAGAGAGAGATTTTTATTTTTAATTACTTAAGCTAAATTGAAAGTTTTAATATTTTTAATTAAATAACAAATATTTTTAAAGTTTTGCAGCTTAAATACAGTGGTCAACAATAAAAGACGCAAAGAAGATGTAAAAAAGAATTTTTAATTAAAAATAATTCAAATAAAAGTCTCCATATTAGAGGTACTTAGAGAATAAAAGAAGTCATATCTTTCCATTTCGTATCAATTGAGTGCCAATTTTTGCGCCAAATGTTTTACTGGGTAAGGAAACACAAATTATCTTCTATGAATAAGGTACAGCAACAAACAGAATTGCCAATTTTGGTGTGATTAACAGCCAGGAATAATAGGCCGGCGGCATCACTTCAATAATGATGAGAATCCCAACTTTACAGTCAACGGAGCATGGTACTATACCCAAAATGAAACTGTTTTATTTGATTGCTATAAAGTTCAAGAACACGGTGCCATATATCACACAACACGTGACTTTATGGCCGTATTCAGTTTGGTGAGCAATTATTTACAATTGGGGTAGCCCACAAGACGCAAAGAACGTTTCACTTGGTTCCGCTAGATATTTTTCGTCTAACAGTTTCCATTCGTAGGATACCGACTGATCTTCTACTATGTTTAGCATAGCTTACGCTAAATTGTCAGCCGTCTAAAAACATATAAATGTGCTGATAATGACAAAATAGATGTTCAGTGGTCTCCTCTCCTTTCTCGTCATTACGAGTCCTGCAAAAATCATCCTGAGTTATATCAATTCTCCGAGCATATGCATTCAGAGGTGAATCTGCCATTAAAACTGCTATGAGGCATCAAGTATGGACTCTAACTAGGTTTAATGCACATTTTGTTCTGCATATAATCATAACGGGTCACATTTGTCGGATCTGTATAGAAGTGGGTTCATTAACTCATCTTTTCTTTATATATTTGCCCTTCTTCAGCTTTATTGAATTTTCTATTGTACCAAGGTTTACAAGTGCTCTTCTGTTACCTGTAATGTAGCATACATACATAATTGGTCATTGCAACACTTCTGTCAGTATAACGACCTAGGTTCTCACGCTACCTACATTGTGTGTGTTAATTTTATACATGGGTGACAGGACCCACAGTTTAAAGTCGACTCCGAACGACAGATTTTTGAGAAACTTTTCATGGCTAAATTTATTTACTCTCATAGTATTTGCCAGAAGTCTGCTAAGAAGCAGTCGCCGAAGAAATATGTTTAAATATCTCGTTTTGTTGTAGATGCCTGACCTGGGATTTGAACTGTGGTTTCACGGCGACTCATATGCAACTACGACGCATAAATGTAATGTTAGTGTTTCCAAAAACCCATATGTCTCGTTAACTTTTTCAGAAACACACTATATTCCTGTATAACCCTAAATGCGATTTCAATACTATCTAGAGATATAATGACCGCTTAAGTGTCAGTACAAATTCGTATAGCTCCATTCGATGTATGTTAATGTCAAATCTGCACATTATAGCATACATAACATACATACATAATTGGTCATTGCAACCCTTCAGTCAGAATTACGATCTAGTTTCTCGTACCACTTATATTGTGTGCGTTAATTTTTATAAAGGGTGTTTTTTATAGAGGTATAGAACTTTAAGTTGCAATAAAACAACGACGGATTATTCGATTGACATGAATTTTATTTATCCGAAAGATAATCTTGTGGCATTACATTTTAAATATGATTTTTGGCATATGACCGCCACGGCTGGCGCAGATGTAGTCCAATCTGGACGTCCAATTTTCGATGACTTTTTCCAACATTTGTGGCCGTATAACGGCAATAATACGGCGAATCTTGTCTTCCAAATGGTCAAGCGTTTGTGGCTTTACCGCATAGAGCAATGACTTTACATAGCCCCACAGAATGTAGTCTAGCGGTGTTAAATCACAAGATCTTGGAGGCCAATTCACAGGTCCAAAACGTGAAATCAGGCGGTCACCAAACGTGTCTTTCAATAAATCTATTGTGCCGTCTTGTTGAAACCACATCTCCTGGACATCATGGTTATTCAATTCAGGAATGAAAAAGTTAGTAATCATGGCTCTATACCGATCACCATTGACTGTAACGTTCTGGCCACCATCGTTTTTGAAAAAGTACGGACCAATGATTCCATCAGCCCATAAAGCGCACCAAACAGTCAGTTTTTCTGGATGTAACGGTGTTTCCACATACACTTGAGGATTACCTTCACTCCAAATGCGGCAGTTTTGTTTGTTGACGTAGCCATTCAACCAGAAGTGCGCTTCATCGCTAAACAAAATTCGCTTATGAAAATCGGGAACAACGGTAATCTCGTTTTGGGCCCATTCGACGAATCTACGCCTTACTTGATGATCGTTTGGCTTCAAATCTTGCACGAGTAGGATTTTGTAAGCACGCAAACCAAGATCCTTTCGCAAAATCTTCCATAAAGTGGATGGACACAGATCCAATTCCTGTGCTCGATGGCGGATGGACTCATTCGGGTCTTCCTCAATGCTACGCTCTACAGCAGCAATAGCTTCTTCTGTGCGCACCGTACAGCGTCTCTGGGGATGCGAGTTATCAATAAGAGTAAACGTGGTGCGAAAGCGTTCCATGGTTAATCGAATTAACTGCTCTGTTGGACGATTTTGTCGACGATAAAATGGACGTAGTGCGCGATACGTTTTCCGCACAGAACCATTATTTTCGAAATAAAATTGCACTATTTGCAAGCGTTGTTCAGGCGTGAGTCTATTCATTATGAATTGCCAAACCAAACTGCGAATAAATCACTTGACAGCTGTTAAATCGGTCGCCATCTTGAAAAGTAATGCCAACTTAAAGTTCTATACCTCTATAAAAAACACCCTTTACATGAGTGGCGGGACCTACAGTTTAAAGTCGACTTCGAACGACAGATTTTTGAGAAACTTTTCATGGCTAAATTTATTTACTCTCAGAGTTTTTGCCAGAAATCTGCTGAGAGGAAGTCGCCGAAGAAATACTTTTTGTATTTTATTTTGCTGTCTGGCCTGGGGCTCGAACTCGGGCTTTACGTCTAATAAGCCAACACACTACCTACTAGACTACGGCGACTTTTCGCCACCATTTACGCCATTCAGTGTATTTTAATGTTAAATCTGGACAGCAGCAATCTTTATGGCCATTTTTTCAGCTTGAACAGTACAACAATAATAGGACAGTTTAAGAGATACTCCAAGATTCAACAATTCCGGAAAGATTCGAATCACAATTTAATCGCATGATCCGTGGGTATTTTGTCATCATCATGGCTTCTATACATCCAAACTCTTATGCCTCTCAGTATCACTGCCAGGGTGGCAACCACTTATTTGGCCAATATGTCTGGTGATAGCTAGTTTAGGATAGTAGACAATGTCAAATATGATGATGTTCTACGAGCAGCTATTATTATGATCGTCGGCAGTCATATCGATAATAAGTTCAAATCTGATTTGATTATTTATTTTCTTCAAAAGCAGAAAAAATTTACATGAAATAATCGTTATTTTATTCAGTTTTGTAAATTGTTTATAAATTTTTTATTTACAATACCCAAAAGGTTGAAACAAATGCCGTCATGTTCTTGAAATAGCTATCTATGAGCTGTCGGTGTGGTAGTCTATTGCCCCAAGGCTTGACAGAAGGTATACTTCTTTTTGTTGTTCAAGCACGGCTCCCACTGTAGAAATCTTTACTTTTTCTTACGACACAACTTTCTTCCTCCCAACTGCTAACAAAAATCGTTTTTTCGCTTTAAATCTGTTCAGTTCTCTCTCTCTCTCTCTCTCTCTCTTTTGCTTTCATTATATTTACCGCTACCATACCACTGTATTTAACAGTTATTGCTGCCATTTGCAAATGGTTTTATTATTTATTACAGAAATATTATAAACTTTAATAAAATTCATTTAATTTTGCTACAGTTTGGTATTGTTGTTGTTATTGTTATTGTTGTTCTTTTAGAGTCTTGTCTGCTTGTTGTTTTAAATAACTGTTTATCATAATTGTTATTCTTTTTATGTAAATTTTATCAAAAAGTTTTCTCTCCTTTTTTTTTCTTTGTTATTGTCTTTCACTACCAAGAACAACTCCAAACAGAAAGTAAAAGACAAGAGAAGAAAAGAAAAAATACGTAGAAATAATGGCAGCAAAAAAGAGAGCAACACAAATAAAAAGTAGAAAAGAAAATTTAAATAAATAATAACGAGACAAACAAAAAACAACAAAGAAGAAAAAGAAGAAATTCAGTCTTTTACTTACCCTCTCCCCTTCGGTTATATTGTTTTGCTTTTTGTTGAATTAAATTTATTATCATGTAAATGTAAATAGAGACGTCATTCTATTTCTCTTTGCATTTCTGTTTTTTTTGCGTTTATTTTTCTTTTATTTTTAGCAAGTAATTCTCTTTAAAATGAAAGCTGTTTCCCCATTATATGTTTGTTGTTGTTGTTGTTGTTGTTGTATTTTTCCTTTTAGGCATATTATTTTGTCTTTTGATATTTCAAATACAATTACAATTCAAACGAAATATTGTTAAACGAGTATTCGTAACTGGCAATAAATATTGTATACGATGACATGAGTTCAGTTATTTGCTCGGCATAAAAGGAATTGCGTGTGTATGTTGTACTTACAGTGAATGAAGCGAGAGAGGGAGAGAAACAGTTATAACACATATGTCACAGTTATAAATGTAATAAAGAGACGATGTTAATGTAAATATTTTTCATTATATTCGATTATTTTTTTTTTCTTTTTTTTATAATGCAGTTATAAAACATTTGATGCAGTGTTGCCATTGCTAGGTTTTCTATTGTATTGTAATTAGCTTTGAACGCAATTCCTACCATGGGAAGTAGTAATCTAAATAAAGACCTTACTTACTTGCTTAATTGGCCATTACAACCCTTCAGTCAGGCTTACAACCTAGTTTCTCACATCACCCATGCTATGTGTTAATTTTTATCCACGACTGGCGGGACCAATAGATTAAAGTCGACTTTCCGATACATTTTTGAGAAACCTTTCATGGTAATTTTATTTACTCTCAGAGTTTTTGCTAGAAATCTACTGAGATGAAGTCACCGAAGAAATATTTTTTCGGAGTTCATTTCGTTCTAAATAATCTGGACTTTGGTTTGAAACTCGGCCTCACTAAACTCAACTAAACGAAATATGAAAAACTATTTCCTCGGTGACTTCCTCTCTGCAGATTTCTGGCAAAAGATCTGAGTGTAAAATAAAAATTGCCATGAAAAGTTTCTTAAAAAAAATCCGTCGTTCGGAATCGACTCTAAACTGTAGGTCCTGCCAATCACGTATAAAATTAATACATACAACATAAGTCATGTACGAAACTAGGTCGCAATCCTAACTAAAGGAATGTAATGATAAATTACGTATGTACATAAGTATGTATGTATGTAATTTTTTTTTTCAAACAATAAAACATTAATAATAGTACCACGGTGCGTATGATTTTTTTTTTTTTTTTTTTTTTTTCTTAACAATCATACGTTCTGTGTGACATATTTTTCAAAACATAATCATCATATTGCAATAAAAGAGACAGAAAGAGAGATAATAATATGAAATGATACTTATTTTTCTAATGATTCAACAAATATATATATTATATACTTAGACTCAAAAGTGCATGTGTTTATTGTTCAAAAGTTATGAAGTTTACATGGCTGGGAAACTACTTTTTTTGGTTCCAGCATTTGATTTATTTCAATTGTCACTAGCAATAAATTACAAAGTAATAAAACTTTGCGGTATAAAATGATTAAAAACACTATATAATAACAACAACAATAGCAACAATAACAACAAGAAAACTTCAATATAACAACAACAAAAAAACCGTCATCAATCATAATTTCGGTTTTACAACATATTCTCTGAGTGGATAACTCCAGTATTAAGCACATGTAACATGAAAAATAATAACAACAACAACAGCAGCAGCAGAAGTAGCATATTTTTTTGCAAGTTTTTGTTGTTGTTTTCTAATGCAGTCAAAATGTATACGATGCATATGTATGCACTACACATGCACACACGAACTATTAAAACAATAATGAAAATATCATACACACGAGCAAAAAAAATGGCACATCGCAACGGCTGAAAATCGAAAAAAAAACGAAACAGAAATGTTGGAAAACAAATCATTATGGACGGTAGATGACAAATTGTTTTTCTAAATGTCAATGCGCATTACAAACTTACAAACACAACAAGCAGACCGTATTGCAACATGACAAAATATAATCACACAATACATATACACACAAACACATGCACATATGGCATGTGTATACATTCACATGTGCTTACTTTCTTTGGCTATGTGTGTGGCTCTCACTCTGACTCTTCCATTATCGAGATTGGCTGGACTAAATAAATTCGGGAAATTTGAAAAATAAATTCGTTTTCTTTTTTATTTCAAATGTTTTTTTTTGTTTTATTTATTATGCCATATAATAAATGACAAACAACAGTAGTGATCAGAATTATAGCAGTTGTTTATCAGACCTTAAAACAATCTTAAAAAATATCTTGAAATTGTCTGTCTTGGTGTGCTAGTTTTTTCTTCAACAGCTTCCAAAATCATTTGTATGCAGTGGTGGCGGCTTTGCAGAACTAAAAAAATTTCTTTATTTTCTGGACTTCTTCCTCTTCTTCTTACACTTTGTAGCTTATCATCTTAGTCTTTACTCCACTGTTTAACTGTATTTTAAGTTTATTGTTGTCTGTTTTCGATTTTTTTTTGTCGTATTTTATTCCAAGTTTTTGGTCGACTGGCTTGACTGCTGTTGGATTGCCACGTTTTGTTGTTTTTTCTTTTTTGTTTTTGTTGCTTTATTGTGTTCTGCAGTTAACTGTTACGTTGGCTGTTGCCACAGCTACTGCTGCAGCTGCTGGTGGTACTCTTGGTGTTGCACTTGCCCTAAAAGTGTCATAAACACGTACGAGAAGTTGCAATTTTTCTTTTATTCTCTCCTCTCTATAATACTTCATTTGTACAATATTTATGTACCCTTTGCCCCTGTGGTATTGAATAATGGCCCCCCCAAAACTAACGTAAAACGTAAAATAATGTTTTTAGTTTGGTTTGGCTCATTGCCAGGATGCCTGAACTTAAGAAAATAAAAGAATTACGGGCAGGAACAAAGTAAAAGTGTTAAAACCGTCTCGAATGATTTCTTTAAATACCCTACAGATGGTTTTAGAGACAAACAGTTATTGAATGTATAGAAATTTTAAAGAAATATCCTAATATACAAGGTGTAGTAAAGAGAAATCCATTTAGCATTTAGTTGAATAAAACCTCAAGCATGTCAAATACTTTACATTTCCTTCATACAACCTGCAATTAATAAAGTAACTAGCTGTACCCTGCGCGTGTTGCTGCGCCCCCAACTAAAATATATTTGAAGGAAAGACATTACACAAAAATCCAATTAATTTTGAATCATTTTATTGATTTTGTTTCCCGCTGTCCTGATGATTCAGATGAACGGGCCTGAGTAGCACGCATTCGATCAGTTTCTAATCTCACTTCTCGTTGTTCAAGTGTTTCAAGCGAACGGGTCTCAGCGGCATATACTCCAAGATTTTCCAGTCTCAATTCTCGTCTGATTCTGAGGCTCGTAATGCTCTTTTCTTCCGTGCTTGAGGTGTAGCTCGACCAATGGCTTGTCATTCATTTTGAATAATTTTCAGTGGCGCCATTCATCGGAAATTAATCACACCAAATCTCCGTCGACTGTTGTGCAACAACTTTGTTAAAGAATGCCTAGTTTACGATTTAATTCATTTTAAGTAATTTTCAGTGGCGCCACCTATCGGATATTTGTCAAACCATCTTATAAACCTTCGTCGGCTCATGCGCAACAACTTTGCTAAAGATCATAACGTGATCGACTGCACAGTTTACGATTTAATTGATTTTAAGTAATTTTCAGTGGCGCCACCTATCAGATATTTGTCAAACCAACTTAGAAACCATCCCCGGCTCATGCGCAACAACTTTGCTAAAGATCATAACGTGATCGACTGCACAGTTTACGATTTAATTGATTTTAAGTAATTTTCAGTGGCGCCACCTATCGGATATTGGTAAAACCAACTTAGAAACCTTCGTCGGCTCATGCGCAACAACTTTTCTAAAGATCATAACAATGATCAAATGCATAGTTTACGATTTAATTAATTTTAAGTAATTTTCAGTGGCGCCACCTATCAGATATTTGTCAAACCAACTTAGAAACCATCCCCGGCTCATGCGCAACAACTTTGCTAAAGATCATAACGTGATCGACTGCACAGTTTACGATTTAATTGATTTTAAGTAATTTTCAGTGGCGCCACCTGTCGGAAATTGGTCATATCAACTTAGAAACCTTCCCCGGCTCATGCGCAACAACTTTGCTAAAGATCATAACAATGATCAAATGCATAGTCTACGATTATATAAGGTACATACAAACAAACATTCATTTTTACATATGTAGACTATGAAAGGTGACACACCCACTGTAGCCAATCCGCCCATTTTGTTCATATATACGTCAAAGTCGTCCATACAAAATTTGAGGACTCTAGCTGTTGCAGTTTATGAGACCTGGGACATTAAATACTTATTGGGTATGTGGGCGTGGCACCTCGCCTACTTGAAATTTTAAAATAAAATATAGCCTATAGTTCCTTCGAGACATACAGGAAGATTTCTGTGAAAATTTCAAGAAAATCGGTTCAGCCGTTTAGCCGTCTATAGACTTCAAACAAATAAACCCACAAACAAATAAACACACATTCATTTTTATATATAAGATATGCGAAATGCTTAATTAGTGACTAAGACAGTTTTATGGGAATTTTCTAAGCCACAGACAAGTCCCTAACGGTGACCTGTGGTGCCTGTTTTTGAAGACGGAAAAAATATGAAATTAGCCTAGGTAAAGTAGGATAATATACAGGGACAGGCATTCATTATTACAGCCGTTGCAATGAGAATCTGTCTTATAGCTGCGGTTGAGGCTATGTTGGTTTTAATATTGCTTTACAGGACTTCGGAGACATTGGTTAATATAATGGAAGACACAATAAACATCAATGAGTATCATAACCTAAAAAATCTCACGGCTTTCAGCTTCCTCCTTAACTGATCCCTAAAGATAACCGATAAACTCTATAATTTTCGAAAATTCTTAGCAGCAAAGTTTGATTTTAAAGGCTACATACTCCAAGGAAAGCGTGAAATACAGATTGTTGGACCGCAACGTGGTTCTGTGATCCTAGAGTGTAATGTTCAGAACCTATGGAGAAACTTACGTGTATCTTACAGGCGAAAGTATATGTCATCGAAAGATATACTCGATTTAGCTTAGAGGGGAAGTGCAAAGCATGGGGCATAACAATGTTATCTGATAGTCTGGCAGCAATCCGAGGACCCGCCTCATATAAGGTTGACAGTCCAAGTAAGCTAAATCAAAAGCATAGGGAGAATAGGGTCACCTGGTAAGAGAATTCACGCAATGAACAGGCAAACGTGCTAACGATGAGGGGAGCTTCCATGAGAGGATTGTTATAAACAAAAATGTTGCCAGAGAAACTCTAAACTCTTCTTCTGAATATAAATTTAAACTTTTGGTGGGTAATAACAATAACAAGTTACGCATCGTACGACAAACTCAATACTTTGCAAGACGCTCATCCTCCCCGTGCTTCTCTATGGTGCAGAGGCATGGACCCTATTAAGCACTGATGCAGCAGCCTTGAGAGTGTTCGAGAAAAAAGTCCTACGTAAGATCTTCGGTCCAGTGCGAGTTGGCGATGATTTCCCCATCCGATCCAACAGTGAGCTGTATGAGCTCCTCAACGACATAGGCGTTGTGCAACGTATTAATATCTAGCGGCTGCGCTGGCTCGGCCATGTCGTTCGAATGGAGGAGGATGCTCCGGCGAGACGGGTATTTGATGTAGGGATCTGCGGAAGTCGACGAAGAGGACGACGAAATCGAGGAAGTCTTGTCATCAATTGGTGTGATCCACTGGCGTCGGAGAGACGGGCATTTGATACGGGGATCTGCGAAAGTCGGCTAAGAGGACGACCATATTTGTATTGGAAGGACCAAAACAAGGAAAACCTGTCATCGATTAGTGTGACCAACTGGCGTAGGCACGCAAGAACCAGATTCGCCTGGAAGGATGTGTTAAGACAGGCCGAAATCCCTTAATCGAGTTGGGCATGGCCAATTAAGATGGCATCAGACTTTCCAGAAGTTGGCGGAAGATAGTAAATGGACTACTGACCTGATATTACTGAGTTGAGTTCAAAGTATGGAAGACGAATCTGTGCGGAATTACCCAGAAACCAAGATCTTTTAATTATTTTATGTCTTCTCTTGAAGTTTTTACTTGAAAATTATTGAATAAATCATTACCGATTTACCTAACTTGAGGCTAAGTGCCCAAAACTGCTTTGGTTTTTTCCCATTTATCGTTGAACGTAAGGATTAAAATTATGGAGGCAATACAACATCTACGCAAAGCAATGTTAAAATCTGTCCGGCACTACTTATGGGTTTTTTTATGTACCAGATTTCCACACGAACTTCTGTGAATGTTAGTATAGGAGAAAGCCGCGAAGGCCCATAAAGCGAATTTTAGGCAGAGGCAATTACTAAATAATACCATTAAAATAGGTTAGGTTAGGTTAGAGGACGTGTACTTCTCAATTATGACAAGTAAAGAACTCGGAGGTCGAATTGACCCATTGTACAACGTCCTAGTTTTTCACACCACTTATGTTGTGTGTGTTAATTTTTATACATGAGTGGTGGGACCTACAGTTTAAAGTCGACCCCGAACGACAGATTTTTGAGAAACTTTTTCGTGACAATTTTATTTCCTCTCAGAGTTTTTGCCAGAAAAATGCTTAGAGAAAGTCGTCGAAGAAATGTCTTTTTATATTTTGTCTTTGATGTCTGGCCTGGAGCTCGAACCCTGGCTTTTCGTCTAATAAGCCAACATACTACCTACTAGACTACGGCGACTTCATAATCAAAATAACTTTACAGCCACTTTAAAGTCGTGTATTGCCTGACATTTTCATTTTGTATAATTTTTCGTATGGCAACCGAATAATATCGTAAAAAGTACTCCCCTTTGAAATATTTCAGGTGTTACCTACCAATGAAACGAAATATTTTAAATAAAAACGTTAACATTCCCCAGGTTTCCACATCATAATAATGCAACAATAAAAACAGAGAGAAGAAAACGTAAAAATAAAATCGAATCAAAGCACACGGAGGTAAGAAAAATAAGTTTTTGTTTTTAAGCACAGATGAACAAAACACCGCATTTACAGTACATTCGTGCACATTTTAAAAGACCGCAACTGGATTACAACAATTCATACATTTTCTTCAAACATAAGACGACAGAGTGAGAGAGAGAGAGCAAGGGAAGAAATAATCTTAAATTCGTGTTAAAATTGCATTCTTTTGCTTTACATGCTGCATCAACTACAACAACAAATAAGAAATCAACCAAAGAATTCGTATGAAAATATTTCCTTAAAAGAATAGAAACCAAAAACAACAACAACAAAAAACAGAAACAGAAACAGAACAGATTTTTTCCCTTAAGTTTGGTTTACTGTTTTGACAATAGAGACCCACAAGGCAAAAAAAAAACTGGAAAGAAAAGAAAGCATAAATAAGGAATCAAAAGGAAAATATCTGTGTTTGTTTGTTTGTTTGTTCGGTTTCATACTTTTTCAGTCGTAATTTTTTTTTTGCCTTTTTCCATTTCATAAGACTTCCTACAAATAATTAGTGCTTAAGATTTGAATGGAAAACCCACAAAAAGTAGAAACAAAGTTCAACCGGTCATTACTTTACTCTCAAATGTGTCAAAAACGTTTTTCATTTATTTAATGGGCAGACGAAGAAACAAAATAGAGAAGAAAAAATGTTTCATTTCTTTACTTCCCCTTACTCAAGATTAAGAATTAAAGATAAACGCCATAGAAATATGCTCTCCTGCTTAATGGTTTTATAATATTTTCCGGTTAATAGCACGTTTTCGCAGAGGTTTTCCAGAACAACGTTTAAATAAGCACACGAATTAAAGCAAGGAAATGTGGAAAGAAAAATACGGGCAATTGGGAAAATAGAGCTTCAGAAATAATAAGAATCCGGACATAAAGACTCAACGCAAGAAGGAGATGCAGAAAAGTCAAATGTACTTCTAACCTCCCATTTACAAAAGTAGAAAAATAGTCGCCATAGTCTAGTAGGTAGTGTGTTGGCTTATTAAACGTGAAGCCTCGGTTCAAACCCCCAGGTCAGACATCTCCAATAAAACGAAATATGAAGAAAATATTTCTTCGGCTACTCCATCTCAGCAGATTTCTGGCAAAAACCGTGAGAATAAATAAAATTGTCATGAAAAAAATTGCCACCAAAAGTCTGTAAGTCCCGCCACTAATGTATAAAATTAACACACACAACATAAATACTGTGAGCAGCTAGGTCGTAATCCTAACTAAAGGGTTGTAAGGACCAACTATGTAGAAAGCTAGTGTACGAAAGCTTTGTTTAGACGGTTGAGTTATACAGACACGAATACAGCAATCCTTCGATTTACGACCCCACGATTAACGTTGTTTCGATTTACGTCGTCTAATTTTTTTCTTCCCTCTAACTTCAATTTGCGTGGTCATTCGATTTACGTCGGCTTTTTGTGGAACCAACTGCGACGTAAATCGAGGGGTTATTGTAGTGTTGAGTTGTGACCAATGGCAACACCAATGCGGACATATACGCAAATGCCCGACACACGCATTATGTTAAAAGTCTCCAGCACATTTAGGACGGTATACGAAAAGACAAACGTCTATAATGACAGGTTATATGATAATAGATAACTACGAGAAGAGTTTGATACTGCAGAACCCATAACTTTCGATTGTAAAAAATCCACTGACCACTAGTGGTCCACAAGCAATTTTAATTTATCTGGCGGCGCGTATCACTGGATGTTCACAAATGTTTATAATTTTATTTCAAAAACCTTTCACTGAAACAAGACAAAATGCTTATATACGCTATACGAACAACTTAGCATCTCGTGCAAAAAGTGTCTAAAGACATCGAAAAAAATGGGCCGAGTAGAACGTGTTAGTGAAGATTACGAGCTTGGTTTGCACTACCATGTTGCATACATTCACACATAATTGGTCATTGCAACCCTTTAGTCAGGATTACGACCTATCTTCTTACACTACCTATGCTACTTACTTACTTACTTACTTAATTGGCCATAACAACCAGTTCAACGGATTTCGGCCTGCCGCAACACATCCTTCCAGGCGCCTCTGCTTCTTGCGAGCCTACGCCAGTTAGTCACACCAATCGATGACAGGGCTTCCTCGATTTGGTCCTTCCAACGGATACAAGGTCGTCCTCTTCGCCGACTTCCGCAGATTCCCGCATCAAATACCCGTCTCGCCGGAGCATCCTCCTCCATTCGAACGACATGGCCGAGCCAGCGCAGCCGCTGGATATTAATACGCTGTACAACGTCAATGTCGTTGAGGAGATCATACAGCTCACTGTTGGATCGCACACGGAAATCATCGCCAACTCGCACTGGACCGAAGATCTTACGTAGGACTTTTCTCTCGAACACTCTCAAGGCCGCTGCATCAATGTTTAATAGGGTCCATGCCTCTGCGCCATAAAGAAGCACGGATGAGGATGAGTGTCTTGTAGAGTGTTAGTTTTGTCGTACGAGAAAGGTCTCTGCTACTCAATTGCCTATTGAGGCCATAGTAGCACCTGTTGGCAAGAGTGATCCTGCGCTTGATCTCCAGGCTGATATCATTTTTGGTGGTAACGACGGAGCCAAGATAAATAAATTCCTTGACCGTTTCAAAAGTATAGTTATCGGCCGTAATCTGAGAATCAAGGTAATCTGAGAATGAGGAATGGGATGCATGCAAACAAGGTAAAGTTTCTAACTGTGGTCAACCTAGCGACCACGAGGACGATCCTTGTCTTGCTGTATTCAAGTTGACACGCAGCCTCCTCGTGGCCCCTCCTGGATGGCATTCTAGCACCCGCTAGATGTTAACTAATGCGTGCAGCGAAGTGCAATCCCCTGGACGATAAATTTGGTTTGTGCGTAGGGCTTGGAAACCACCACGTAAAAATTACCTCCAATGAAAACTAATACACAAGCCTCTAAAAAGATCCCCTCACCACCTATGTTGTGTGTTTTAATTTTATCCATGAGTGATGGGACCTACAGTTTAAAGTCAATTACGAACGACAAATTTTGTTCAGAAACTTTTCATGACAATTTTATTTAGTCCGAGATATTTTGCCAGAAATCTAATGAAGTCACCGAAGAAATATTTTTTTTATATTTTGTTTTGATATCTGACCTGTAATATGAACAATGGCCGAACACGTCTACTAAGCCAACACACTATCTAGTAAACTACGGCGATTTCCATGTTGTATGTGTTAATTACTTCCATTATAGGCTTGACAATTTGACTTCAAGCGACTGGTTTTAAAAGCTATTAATGACAAGAGAAAGAAAGAAAGAAAGATTTTCTTTTTCAAGATGTCAGAGCTAAGGTTCAAACTCACGAAGAGCTCTTGCCTAGTAAGCTAAAACGCTACCACACTATACTATGGCGATTAATTGAACGGGTGAGAGGCTAGTGGGTAGTGTACTCGACTGTTAGCATGAGGGTCGTGGGTTCAATTCCCACCAGAGACTCTGGTCTGCGACACTACACCGAGCATATGGTCAAAGTTACACAGGTCGTATATAATTAAATATAATTTGTAGTTGTATTGTAATTAAATAAAAGTGTATTGAAGCTATGCAAGGAAATTGTAATATGAATGCGTGGTAGTGTAACCATTTCATATGTATGTAAGGCAAATATAAAAACATACATACATTACATACATACGTAATTGGTCATTACAACCCTTCAGTCAGGATTACGACCTAGTTTCTCACACCACTTATGTTGTGTGTGTTAATTTTATTTATAAGTAGCGGGACCTACGGTTTAAAGTCGACTCCAAACAACAGATTTTCGAGAAACTTTTCATGGCAATTTTCTTTACACTCAGAGTTTTTGCCAGAATTCTGCTGAGAGGAAGTCGCCGAATAAATATTTTTTGTATTTTGTTTTAATGTCTGGCCTGAGACTCGAACCCTGGCTTTACGTCAAATAAGACAACAAACTAACTACTGGACTAAACATAAAATCTAATAAATTCTGAATGATTAAATGTTTCCATACTCATATCCATACACAAGCAACGTTCAAAAAATGTTGAGTAGAATAATTGAGCGGAGAGAATGGTTTATTGAAGAGTGGTTATTGAAGAGACAACACTATCGACTGCGATTGGTGCCTGCATATGTCATTAAAAAAATCCCCATTCGAAATTATGTGTTCGCCAATTAGTTTTCATATTAGATTGTATCGATCAAAAGAATATTCAATAGCAAGTGTCAATCTAGTAATAAAAAGGAACATATTTATGTACTCAATAATAATTGTATATTCCCTTCCATTATTTAATCTTCTCCATAAAAGACAATGAAGTCTGAAAACGTAAACCCAACAAGTAAAAAACAAACGAAAAACAAAAAAGGGTTTGCTTGACTGGAAAATAATTGAATGCCATCAGAAGTGCTTGTCAAACTACAAAAACCAATTAATTAACTGTCATCGTTACTTATCCTTTTCTAGCATCTTTTGTTGTTTCTTTTTCTTCGTTTCTTTCTATTATAGTTTAAGCAGTTTTTTCTTTTTTCTTTCTTCTACATGCTGAAGCAAAAAAAAAACCTGAACATCAAAAAAGAATTTGAATAAAATTAAAGAATAATTTATTACGATTTGATTTGTATCCTGTTCATATTTCTTTTTTGTGTGTCTCTCACTCTTTCTCTCCGTCTCTCAGACTCTTTTTTAAAATATATTTCTTTATACATAAAATCATCAGAATAAAACGAAGGAAAGTGTTGCCCATAATAATAAAGAAAATCTATAAAAACGAAAATATACTATCACGACTCACACTTGTGTCTATAAAAAGAGGGAGAGAGAGAGAGGCAAACACATATTATCTATCTCTCTCTGCTATGCTAAACATCATACTCATAAATTTATGATTTGCTTTCTTCATGCTGTTTTTCTTTTGCTTTTTTGTGTTCAGTTTTTTTTTTCATTTCAAGTGTACATATATTGTTCTTTTTATTGTTATTAAACTCTCTCTTGCCATACCCATACACATGCACACATATTTATACTTGCTCTCATGCTACTGTAGTAGCTGTATAGCTATGGTGGTAGTGGTGTTGCTAAGAGCTACTCATCGCCATCACTATGCATGACCCTTTTCGCTTCATTTGCATTCATAAATTTCACACTTGAATTATTTTTTGGGTAAAATTGTCAAAGGATTTGATGGCATCTTGTAATCAGATGCAATAAGAAATAAATAATCGTACCATACAACAATAACAACAATAACGAAAATAAAAACCAAAACAGCAATAACAAAAGCATTCACGAACATAAAATGCAAAAGAAAAACAAAAACAAAAAAACGAGAGAGAGAAAGAAAGAAACGGAATTGTTTTCAATGAAAAGTAATTGCGTTGTAAAAATCAATCATTAGAAAATAACAACAACAACAACAGTAATAAATTCCACAATACAAAGGAAAACACCACAAAACAAAGCAAACCAATAACAACAACAACAACAAAACAAACGTAAAACAAAATTGTATGATGAGAGCAGAGCCTTATAACAGATACAGGGAGCGCACATAAAAATTAAAGAGAAGAGAATCGTAAGGAAGACCGAATAATGATTTTCATGTTCTTTATGCAGAGTGACTATTAAACGAAAAAAGGGGGAAATGGAGAAGAGAAAGAGAAAATGGCTTTTTGACAATACAACTGCTCGAAACGAAAATTATAGGCAAATTACAATGCGATGACTTTGTTTTTTTTTATTGTTTATTGTTTATACGCCACTGATCACAACAATACAACGAGAGAAATTAACAACAACAAAAAAAAGAATTGCCAATAATTTACAAGAGAAATTCAATCAAAATTTAATTTTCTCAACTAACGGACCCCCAATAACAAACGAAAAAGAAAATTTACATTTTCTTCGAAAGGAAAATAATAGCACAGAGTTTTGCATGTAGGCAGTTTAAAAGCAGTTCATACATACATAACATAATTGGGCATTACAACCCTTCAGTCAGGATTAAGAACCTAGTTTCTCACACCACTTATGTTGTTTGCGTTTATACATGAGTGGTGGGATCTACAGTTTAAAGTCTATTCCGAACGACAGATTATTGAGAACTTTTCACAGTAATTTTATTTACTATCTACGTTCTATAACATTCTAAGTCGAAAAAGTGTGTTTTGAGTTATGAACTCTCAAAGTTTTCACGGGACATACGACCATATGTGTATTCTAAGAAGATTTTTCCCTATAACTTCGGAACGGATCAGCGTATCTTAACCAAATGTTGACAGTATTTAAGTTAGAGAACGTAGAATTTAAAAATGCAAGAAGTGTTCTAAGTGTGCTTAGAACGTTATAGAATGGAGGCGTCGATATATAATCTTTCATATGTAATCTATAATCATATATAATCGACACACTACCTACTAGACTACGGCGACTATAACTATGAGAAACTTACCGACAGGTAATTCGATCGTTACACCATTCAGACTCGAGCTATCCGACTTAAAAAAAAGCAGTTCAATTCAGTTAATTGGAAAGAAATTCAATTGTTTACCCCCCGAAAGCTTGTAGAACTACATACATGGGTACAATAAGGTCCTGCTGCAGTACCGTTAGGCTGACATTTTTCGGCTACGAAGATGTAGAAGATGAAGGGTTCCGAAATACCGAATAATGTGAGAGAAGATGTTCTCCGGTCTCATATTCATTCTTCTCGTTAATACAGCTGCTGCATAAGTCCTTGTAACATATTTTCAGCTTCCAGACGTATGTATACAGCAGTTAGTGGCCTTTTTAACTGCTGTGAGATTCCTAAAATAGACACTGTTTAAGTTTAATGCAAATTTTATACTTCTTATGCTAATAGAGGACGACCACATTTGTCTGGTCTCCACACAAGTGAGCTGATTCCATATTTTCTTTCAAAAGAGTAATATTAGTGTGCTTTCCCCTCTGCATAGAGATGCCAAAGTCATTATTGAATTTTTGCAAGTGCATCTGCTTGGTTGTTATCTCGAATGTGGCTTAGGAAATCTTATACTTTTTATACTAATAGGGGGCGGCCACATTTGTCTGCTCTCTACACAAGTAGGCTGATTTCATCTTTTCTTTCAAAGGAGTAAAGTTGGTGTGCTTGACTCTCTGCGGAGAGATGCGAAAGTCATGATTGAATTTTTGCAAGTGCATCTGCTTGGTTATACTTCTTATACAAATAGGGGGCGGCCACATTTGTCTGCTTTTTACACAAGTAAGCTGATTTCATCTTTTCTTTCAAAAGAATAAAGTTGGTGTGCTTGGCCCTCTGACCGTTATGCCAAAGTCTTAATTGAAATTTTTCAAGTGCATCTGTTTGGTTGTTAACTCAAATGTGGCCACGTTAAGGAATCCAAATGAAGGTAACCATCGTATAGATTGCTATCTACTCCAGAGACTTCTAGCGTTTTTTAGATAATCTTGTATGTAATATATACGCTCGCTAGGTATCCAATAACCCCAATACTCAAAGCGACACTGTGATATAACTGGGATGGGGTTTTAAACACGCCCTTACAACTAATAACACTACCAAGTACCGACCAGAGATCAGCAATGAGTATTCAAAAACATGAGTAGAATCGAATCATACTGATACTTTCTGATACTTCATACTTTCATTAATATCATGCTTATTTTAATATCATGTAATCTCTACTCGTATTAAAAATTTGAAGTACTCATCATACTCATACTTAACAACACGTATGATACTGTTGATTTCGACTCTCCATGACTCAACATATACACGAAACACAAAATAAGTATGATTCGCGTACGAACACTAAAGTACTCACTAGAAGGTTGCGTGTTTGCTCGGCTGGCTGCTCTGTCTTGTTTGCTTATGTGTCTTTTTTCTTTTTGTTGTAAATGCAACAAAAACTAAGACTGTAAATTTTGATAAATGATTCGAACCACTCGAATCCTTTATAAGTATTATTCAGTATTTTTCTAAAGTTATGAATCCAAAAGAGTAGGCCTACGAATCAAACATATTTCGAATGGTATGGGTTTGATGTCTACGTTGTACGCATATACTCATTGCAACCTGGACTTATAAATCAACGTTATAGTGAGTATGAATGAATCAGAGAAGTTAAATTTCAATATTGTTGGCGCACTTATATTCAAAATTTCATAGGTGCTTATGAGCAGCGAAAAAACGATTCATTGCTGGCCTCAGCTACCGACTATGGCGACTTAAGTTTTTTTTATTCACCCTTATTCCCTTGAAATTGCTTAATTATCATCGCCAGCCTATTGCAATACCATCCGGCATTATCGCTATCATCATTTGCTCATTTTAGATGCTAGTTATTGCATTCAATTTTGTTTTATTTTTATCATACGTTTTTATTTGTTGTTGTAGTTGGTTTTTTATAAATATTTATTTAAGTGGTAACCACTTAATATTTAAATTACTGTTAATTTCATTAAATATTTATTGTAAAATCCAATAACAAAAACAAAACCGAAATGAAATGGAAAAAAATGAAAAAAATTGTAAAAAATTAATCTGTTTAAATAGTTCACAATCAATTAATTTTTATTAAAAAAGTTTTTATTTTAAATCAGCTTAAAAATAAATAAAAAGAAAAAATAACGAAAATGTAGAAAAATTATTAAAATTAAAACGATTAAAATTTCTCTGATTTTGCTCGCCTTTTTTGTAAATAAATATTGTAACTGTAAATGCAATGCTTTAATGGTAGTAAGCTGTAGAAAAAGTATGTTTTCATTGGAAATATATGAAGTAGCAGGGATGGTAATAATGAATTAAGTTTTGTCGTTTGTTTTTTAATTGTTTTTTATTTTAATATTTTATTATTAAAATTGTTTTATTTCTTTTTAACCTTGACAATATAAATCCAATTTTGATTGTTAAGTAATAATGCAATAAAAATTATTATATTGTTACAAATCAAATAAAATTTTAATTAAAATTCTTTATTATTCACACAATTCTGTGTGCCACTGAACAACAACAATTGCTTTTCTTGTTATTCCTCTGTTTACACATTTAGCATAAACAATAACAATTACTAGACAATTATTCGACAGATCTTTGTAACGGAGACCTTCAAACCACAATTGGCCTCTTCAAACGAATCGCGTCTTCACACAAGACTGACTGAAATTTTACTAACTCTGTTGCCTTCTTTGCCTTGCCTTTTATATGGCAACGTAAACAGTCTGATGAATGTTCTTGAAGGCGAATGTTCATGACTGAGCCTTCTCGAAATCTCTATAAATGTAAATATCGTTGTTTACATTTCTTCTTGTAGTGTTGTTGGTGTATTCAGGTATAGAACTTTAAGTTGCAATAGAACAACGATGGATTATTCGATTGACATGAATTTTATTTATCCGAAAGATAATCTTGTGGCATTACATTTTAAATATGATTTCTGGCATATGACCGCCACGGCTGGCGCGGATGTAGTCCAATCTGGACGTCCAATTTTCGATGACTTTTTCCAACATTTGTGGCCGTATATCGGCAATAATACGGCGAATGTTGTCTTCCAAATGGTCAAGCGTTTGTGGCTTTACCGCATAGACCAATGACTTTACATAGCCCCACAGAAAGTAGTCTAGCGGTGTTAAATCATAAGATTTTGGAGGCCAATTCACAGGTCCAAACTCGTGAAATTAGGCGGTCACCAAACGTGTCTTTCAATAAATCTATTGTGGCACGAGCTGTGTGACATGTTGCGCCGTCTTGTTGAAACCACAACGATTTTGTCGACGATAAAATGGACGTAGTGCGCGATACGTTTTCCGCACAGAACCATTATTTTCGAAATAAAATTGCACTATTTGCAAGCGTTGTTCAGGCGTGACTCTATTCATGATGAATTGCCAAACCAAACTGAGAATAAATCACTTGACAGCTGTTAAATCGGCCGCCATCTTGAAAAGTAATGCCAACTTAAAGTTCTATACCTCTATAAAAAACACCCTTTATTTTGCCAGAAAATTGCTGAGGTCTGCTACAGAAAAATTATGAGAGATTGTAAGGCCAGTATGGGCTATCACAGAAGAAGCCACAGAAAAACTATGGAAGCTAAAATTTGGCGACATAAATGATCTCTATTGATCTCTATTTGTATTGTGATTACGGTTTGGCTTATTGGCTGGCAGAAATGGATGGAACAGCGTGAAGAAGGCTTCAGAATTTATTTTAAGCCCAAGAATTTTACTTAATTTCTTAAAAAAAAAACCTTTCAAAACCTTCAACATAAATTTTGAATTTATGAAATTAAAAAGCTTTAATCCATTCAAACAATCTAAACTTTTAATACCCAGGGGTCAGTACTTCTCCGCTCAGTCCCTAAGCGATATCAATATACTCTTAAGAAGAAGTGGAACTCAGAAGAAGCATAACGAGCTGCAGTAGAAAAATTAAAATTATGAGAGACCGTAAAGGAAACAAAACCAATAAAGCCAATAGAGGCTAAGCAATTGAGAATAACATGGAAACGAAACGCAAAGATTTTGAAAAGGCTACCATGCTAGAGGCAATCGAAACGAATATAAATGGAAAGATATGTGTTTTAGAGAAAACTATTGACGCTAAATTTGGGCGACATAAGGAACCAATTCAATGGCATTCAGCGGCCAACAAGATGAACTATTGAGCGCTTTGTCATTTCGCAAGACAAGGAAGCTTTGTTGCAATAGCAAGCCATCTTTATTGGTGTTCTGATTACAATTTGGCTTAGTGGCTAACAGAATTGAATGGAACAGCAAGGAGAGGGCTTTAGACATTTTTTATCCAGGGTTTTACTGGTAAATTGAGTAAAAATTTAAAATTCTAAGCTAGTGACCCTCAGATGAAAGAATAAAATCTATTCAATTGAAATGCTTACATGTTTGCTTTACTCCTGTGGTAATCAAACATTTTACTTCTCCTTTTACATACTATGTATGACAGGTATGGGTGTGAGTGTGTGTAGGTTGTGGAGTATTTTTGCGGTTTTCAACAAAATATAAAAATTACTGAGAAATTATACACGAGTTACTTGAATAGCAAAACAAAAGCAACGTGAAATAGAAACCAACAAAAAAAGCATGATAAAAATCGTATAATTACGGTAAAATTGTAAAAAAAGAAACGTACATACGTACATACGTACATAGTTAAATACATGGACGTATACGTAATACCAATCTGTAATCACACACATGACATACACATATGAACGGCTGTGAATGCAATCTCATGAGAATACAAATGTGTATGGATATATGTGTGTGTATGACATACATTTACACATGTTTTAAATTCATATGTATGTATATATATACACGTATTACTGCTACTGCTACTGCTGGCAGATGTTGTAGCCAAAAACTAAAGGGTATTTAGTGGTTCTCGCTTTTTGTTTCTGTTTTTGTGTTTGTAACAAGAACTTAACAACAGCAACAGCAACAGCAATGGTAACAACACTAGAAAGTAAGAGCAGTTGTAGTTGTTGTTGTTGTAACAATAAGTACAACATAAATGCCAGCAGCATTATAGCAAAACAAAACAAACAAAAAATGAAAAAAAAACACGATGATGAGGACGACCTACTTGCAACAACATTCAATTACGAAATTTAACAAAAAAAAAAAAATAATTTAAATAAAAACGAAAATTTGTTAACAAACCTGCTCTTAAATATGTTACAAACAGTCCAGAGGTGCAACTTAATATAACAGTGATTCATACACACACATATACGCTTACATGCACGCTTTCCACTCACATGCTGTTATGAGCACAATGAATAAACATGTATTCGTAGAGTAATGGTTGCCATGAAAACAGGTCCCCATTTTTTATTAGTCGTTGTGCTGTTGATGAGTTCTGGTTTCTTTTTTTTTTTTTTTTGTTTTGCTACTGAGAGAGAGAGAGAGAAAGCAAGTCACCAGCAAAGGTGCGGATGGAGGTAATGTTTTTGTTGAAGTGTTGAAAAATTAAAAGATTTGGTTGAAGTTTAAAATAAACCATGGGTCTCGAAAGTGTCATCCAATTACCAGGATCTACCAGAAAATAATTGCTGGGCAGCAAAATGAAACTTTAAAGCTTTGTTGAGGTTTTTTTTAAACATAAAACTAAATGTCAACTAGGTAAACTAGAATACTTTTTCAAATTAATTTTTTACAAAAAAAATTATTTGGAATATATATGGAAAGTGAGAAAGAGAGAAAAATTTAAATTCATGTTTCATGATTAAAAAATATTTCCAATGCTGACCCATATTACCGCGAATTTATTAAATCGCTAGAAAATAAAAACTGCAATGCAATGCCAGCAATTAAACGTAAATTCGAAAAAAATATTGTGCAAATATTAACACAATTTTTTCATAATTTTCTGCAATTGAAACCAAATGACAATTGAACAAATTCTTTATGACCTCAATAGCCAATCAATAGAGAAAAAACTAAATAAAAAAGTTAAATATTTTCAAATCTGTAAACATATGCAATTGAATTAAAATTTTATATTAAATTAATGAAAAATGTATAGCCTATGTAGGGATATGTGAATCCATTATTCTGTATTTTGGAGAAAATATTATTTGAAAAAAATTTTTAAATAATTTAAGTTAAGCTCTACTTCCTGAGATTTGCCTCTAAGCTCGAGATTTGTCTAAGGTTTAATTTGATCTATCATGTGATATACATAAATACAGTTACGTTTTTACCTTTTAAAAACGTTTAAAATATGAATAAAATAAAAATAAATTTGTGTTTAGGTTAGCTTAGGTTAGAGGACGTGTACTTGTCAATTAAGACACGTACAGTAACCGTAGGTCGAATTGACTCATTGTACAACGTCCTAGTTTCTCACACCACTTATGTTGTGTGTGTTAAATTTATACATGAGTGGTGGGACCTACAGTTTAAAGTCGACTCCGAACGACAGATTTTTATTTATTGAGAAACTTTTCATGGCAATTTTTATTTATTCTTCAGAGTTTTTGCCAGAAATCTGCTGAGAGGAAGTCGCCTAAGAAATACTTTTTGTATTTTGTCTTGATGTCTGGCCTGGAGCTCGAACCCTAGCTTTACGTCTAATAAGCCAACACACGACCTACTAGACTACGGCGACTTCTAAAAAAAATCTGTATTTAGTTTTAATTAAAATTCTTTATTATTCTCACAATTCTGTGTGCCACTGTTCACAACTTGATGTAAACAACAACAATTGCTTCTCTTTGTTATTCCTCTGTTTACACCCTTTGCATAAACGATAACAATTACTAGACAATCATTCAACAGATCTTTGTAACGGAGATCTTCAAACCACGATTACTCTCTTCAAACGCACTGACTGAACTTCATTAACTGACTCGCCTGCTTTGCCTTAACTTTTATATGGCAGAGTAAACAGTCTGATGAATGTTCTTGATGGCGAATGTTTGTTACTTCGCCTTGTCGAAATCTCTATAAATTTAAACATTGTTGTTTACATTCTTTATTGTTGTTTACGTATTTTGTTTATATTTATTCCAGTAATGTTTATTGTTGTATTTCTGTTTACTTGTTTACCATTTTTTATGCTGGTGTTTGTCGTTATATTAAGCAGTACGATAATTTGTTAACAGTTTTGTTTGCTGCATTGTCTTGTTTTTGCAGCTTTTGTTAATAATTTTAATGTTAAGCGATGTAGAAGCAAAACACCTGTACCTAGATTTTTCATTTTCATAACAATACATACATAATTGATCATTACAACCCAACAGTCAGGATTACAACATAGCTTCTCACACCAGTTATGTTGTGTGTGTTAATTTTATACACGAGTGGCGGAACCTACAGTTTAAAGTCGACTCCAAACGACAGATTTTTGGAAATCTTTCTCATGGCAAATTTTATTTTATTTACTCTCAGAGTCTTTGCCATAAATCTGCTGAGAGGAAGTTGCCTAAGAAATATTTTTTCAAATTTCGTTTTGTTGGAGATGTCTGACCAGGAGTTTGAACCGTTTCCTCACATCTAATAAGCCAACACACTACCTACTAGTCTACGGCAACTTGTAGAAGTTATTTATAGTTCCAGTTAAGCGGAATCCATGATACTCAATTAGCTTATCAACTACTGCTCTCTGTGTCAACTTCATGACGATTGTTGTTTAAGGAAACATGCAGGACTTAATTTCCTTTTCTAGTACAACTTACATTATCTAGCAGAGAAGGTTTTTAGACAAGAATTTCAAACAAAAATTTCTCAAATTAATAGAAATTAAAATGCAAAACAATATCAATTTTGAAAGCAATTAATTTTAGTAAACACTGTTGTAATGATTATTTATCCTCCTCTTAAAATATACACATTCGATGTAACATTCTTATGACAAAGATTTATTTTATAATTCTATTATACGAGAGCTGTATGCAGTAATAAAGGCCTCTCTGTATTTTCAAATGGAGACATAATTCCGAAAATAAGAGCTTTAATGACAACATGACAGTTTACTGTTCCTTCCATGTATAGCCTTACCAGTCAAAAATTTAACTCATCAATGATGCGGATGACGTCTCTTCAAAGTAGCGACAAGTGCTATTTATTTAGCAGGAATGCTTGCAAAGTGTAGTCGTCGCGTGTAGTCTAGTAGATAGTGTGTTGGCTTATTAGACGTAAGGCCGCAGTTCAAACTCCACCCCAGAAATCTCAAAAAGAAGGGAAATACAAAAAGTATTTCTTAGGCGACTTCTTCTCAGCAGATTTCTGACAAAAACCGTGAGATTAAATAAAATTGCCATGAAAAATTTCTCAAAAGTGTGTCGCTTGGAGTCGAATTAATCTGTAGGTGTCGCCACTCACATATAAAATTAATACACACAACATGGGTGGTAGGAGAAACTAGGTCGTAATCCTGGCTGAAGGGTGGTACTGACCAATTAAGTAAGTAAGTAAGTGCGCGTGTAATAGCATATATTCCTATACCCTAGTGCTACACAATTGCTGACGATGCCCTCTATCGATCTGTTTGCCTCATAGAAGGCTCTACAGTTGCTATTATCGGGTATGCCTATTCCGTACAGTTGCTTATTGCAAGCATGGTTGCTGGCAAATGCCCCCAAAAGCACTTT
This sequence comes from Sarcophaga subvicina, assembly GCA_936449025.2. Taxonomy (NCBI): domain Eukaryota; kingdom Metazoa; phylum Arthropoda; class Insecta; order Diptera; family Sarcophagidae; genus Sarcophaga; species Sarcophaga subvicina. Next base: position 12,098,867 of record OW388081.2, on the reverse strand, counting down.
GAAGGTTTTCCCTTCCAGTTTAAGACGACAAACTGCACTCTTAGCGTTGAGAATGAGAATATTTGTGGAATAGCAATTTTCCAATTCTTTTTCAAACTATATTGGCAACAATCTCGACATATTCTCTATCAAGAGACATCTATTGAAGCCAAAACATCTCAAGACAAACAAACAAATGTCTGGCATGCAATATCCAATTTCGTGGAATTCACATCCCCAAGTATTTTGATTCTACGTGCGGTTTGACTCTCCAGTAATTTCCTGCACGTACATGTAGTTGCGTAGTAGCAGCAATAGTTGCAAATATTTACGAATTTCTTAACATAAAATTGATACACGTCCATAAACTTGAAAGTTGCAAAGGTAAATACTTGTATTTTATTTAAAAAATTAAAAGAACTTTTATTATTTATGCTTTAAAGCATTTAAAAACGTTTCAAATATGAGCTCGTAGATTGCAAATAAAATAAAAATAAATTTGCGCTTGGTTTTAATTAAAATTCTTTATAGTTCGCACAATTACGTGTGCCACTGCTCACAACTTGATGTAAACAACAACAATTGCTCTTCTTTGTTATTTCTCTATTTACACACTTTGCGTAAACAATAACAATTGTTCGACAGATCTTTGTAACGGAGATCTTCAAACCACAATTACTCTCTTCGAATGCACCGCGTCGTCACACACGACTGGCTGAACTTCACTAATTCACTCGCCTGCTTTGCCTTGCCTTTTATATGGCAGCGTAAACAGTCTGATAAATGTTCTCGAAGGCCAATGTTCGTCCCTTCGCCTTCTCGCGATATCTGTAAATGTAAACATCGTTGAATACATTCATTATTGTTGTTTGTGTATTTTGTTTACATTTATTCTTGTAGTGTTGATTGTGGATTTTTGTTTACTTGTTTACCAATTTTCTTATGCTGGTGTTTGTTATTATATTAAGCAGTACAATAATTTGTAAACAGATTTGTTTACTGTATTGTTTTATTTTGGTAGCTTTTGTTTATAATTTTAAAGTTAAGCAATGCCAAAACAAAACCACCAGTATCTAGATTTTTTCCATTTACATAACAATACTTTGAAATTTCTTAGTTACCCTCGTAAGCAACCACTTCAAATGTAATTTAACTGTCATGAGAATACACAAAGAACGACGTTGCTTTTGAATAAGAAACTTTAAAACGCACCGGTGTAAGTGTATAAGTATAATTATATAAGTGTATAAGTGTAAGTGTATCAGTGTAAGTGTAATTAGTATTTAACAGGGATTTTAATTAAATGTTTTTAAGCGAAATAAACATTAAGATTTAAATACAATGAGTATAATAAACAAACTCAAACATGCATGTACACAACGCAAACATACTGCGTTGTGTATATGTACATATGTATGCATGTATGTATCTTTTTCCATATAAATTACACACACTAAGGCAATTTCATACCTTTACTATTAATACTAACAACAATGTGTATACACTTGCAGACACACTTGCATGCTTTGTACCCATAAATATGTGTGTGTGTCTCTTACAAAATAACACACACTTGTGCCTCAAGTATAACACTTAATGCACACATACATACATACATATTTAGAACACACACTTGTGTTTGGAGGTAAGTTAAAAGAGTACACAACATACGCACACAGAAACAAGCGTAAGCTTATATATGTATATGTATGTATGTATGCGTATACATACATTCATATACAACAGTGTGTGTGCAAAGAGACAGTTAACAGTCAATATTGTGGTATAAATCTGTGTAATTTGTATTTAATTGAATGTGGTTTCAAATAAAATTTTCACACACACACGCACGTTTACAAATTAAGACATTATTTCCCTTTCCCTCTGTGCTTCTCGTTTTCTTATTGTAGGCTGCTGCCATGCTATAGGTGCTTTTTCTTTGTAGGCTTAAACACCCCAGCCGCCTTAAATTGTAACCAAAATTCGTAAAAATTTTATTCCGAAATGAAAAATTCCGTTTCGTTGTACTTGAATGTACACTGTATATTCGAAAAAATCATTGTTCACAAAACATCCGGCCAGGTCAAGAAAGTATTTTGCGTCAAAACTGAATTTGCTTTCTTTACTTTCGTTATTATGTTTTTTGAAAATGTTTTCAGGCTTGGTTAGCAATGAAAAATAAAAATGGTAAGAAGATATTGTGCCCAAAAATCTGGACAATACAACCCGATTATGTCCATAAGTACAGTAAGACGATGATTTAAAACAATGCTTACGTATAAACCCCTAAGCACATATGGACAAAGTTAGTATAAGAACCAAATGGCTGAAATAAAAGGTAAAGCGTTCAATAAAACGGAATCTAAGCTCAGATAATTATCAAACGAATAATATTGTTACGCAAATAAAGCAATCTAGATACTGGTGATTTGCTTTTACATCGCTTAACATTAAAAGTATAAACAAAAGCTACACAAACAAAACAATGCAGTAAACAAACTTGTTTACAAATTATCGTTCTACTTAATATAACAACAAACACCAGCATAAAAAATGGTACACAAGTAAGCAAAATTACAACAACAAACACCAGCATAAAAGTGGTAAACAAGTAAACAAAAATACAACAAGAATACTACAAGAATAAATGAAAACAACAATGTTTACATTTATAGAGATTTCAAGAAGGCAAAGCCAAGAATTCATCAGACTGTTTACTTTGCCATATAAAACGCAAGGCAAAGCAGGCGAGTGAGTTAGTGCAGTTCAGTCAAACGCGGTGCGTTTGAAGAGAGTAATAGTGGTTTGAAGTCACCGTGGTCTAGTAGGTAGTGTGTTGGTTTATTAGACGAAAAGCCAGGGTTCGAGCCCCAGGCCAGACATCAAAATAAAATACAAAAAGTATTTCTTCGGCGACTTCCTCTCAGCAGATTTCTGGCAAAAACTCTGAGAGTAAATAAAATTGCCATGAAAAAGTTTCTCAAAAATCTGTCGTTCGGAGTCGACTTTAAATTGTAGGTTCCGCCACTCATGTATAAAATTAACACACACAACATAAGTGGTGTGAGAAACTAGGTCGTAATCCTGACTGAAGAGTTGTAATGACCAATTATGTATGTATGTATAGTGGTTTGAAGATCTCCATTATAAAGATCTGTATGTGTCTAGTAATTGTTATTGTTTATACAAAGGGTGTAAACAGAATAATAACAACCAAAGCAATTGTTGTTGTTTACATAAAGTTGTGAACAGTGGCACACAGAATATTATTTTATTTGCAATCTACGAGCTCATATTTTAAACGTTTTTAAAAGGTAAAAACGTAAGAATTGAAGAATGAAGAATTTTCTATGAACCACGTTTTTCATTTTTTATGGCATTACAGAGAAGTTTTATGATTTTATGTCCCACACTCTTAGAACAGTATTGTTACGCATGTGTTTTATTTTAAAGCCTGATAACATGGCATGGCATGGCATGGTTTGAAACGTATTTGATTAATAATACCACCGACTTTATCAAACATCAACACAATACTTATGAAAATGAAAATCATCATGGAACAAACACACATGTATTGTATGTTGTTGTGTGTGTGTGTGGCACAATAAATATGAATTTTGAATTGTTTTAAATTCCAATTTGCATTATCGAAATACTTTGACACTCTTTGTCATTGTATGCTGCAAACACACACACACGCGAGATGATGAATACTTGAAATCGCATTATAAAACTCTTTGTGGTGGGTGGTTGATTACGGCGTATACGAGTAGTATTATGAGTTTCAATATCAATCAAGAGATTTTGCATTTTCATTCTACTTTTATGACATTTCTTTGAGCATTTTATTTACGCATCTTTGCCTTCCTACTGAAACATATTCAGTGCTCATTGAAGCGTATGATTTGTAGGCTTTTCTATGTGTGAAATTTTTAAATGTTTCATCACAGGCTTGACTTGAAGAAGAGTGTCTGTTTCGACGTCATTAACGATAAAGAGATTTCATTTTTTTCCCCTTTGATTTTGGCATATGGCTGACGAAAGACGATGATGATGATGATGATGACAACTTTTCAATTGTTGTTAATCTGTTACTTGCAAGCATATTACACAGTCTTTTAAGTGAAGCAATGCTTTGCGAAGCAGAGCAGCTACAAATAATGAAAGACAAATAAAATCTGCGAAAGGTTTCCCCAAACAACTGTTTACACTTGTCTCTGACCCCAGCAGATTCATCTTAATATTTCCACAGTCATTAACGATTGAAGCTGAAGACGCCGTGGTCTAGTAGGTAGTGTGTTGGCTTATTAGACGCAAAAGCCTGGGTTCGTGCCCCAGGCCAGGCATCAAAACAAAATACAAAAAGTATATTTTCGGCGACTTCCTCTCATCAGATTTCTGGCAAAAACTCTGAGAGCAAATAAAATTGCCAGGAAAAAGTTTCTCAAAAAAGCTGTCGTTCGGATTCGACTTTAAACTGTAGGTCCCACCACTCATGTGTAAAATTAACACACACAACAGAAGTGGTGTGAGAAACTAGGACGTTGTACAATGGGTCAATTCGACCTCCGGGTACTGTACTTGTCTTAATTGACAAGTACACGTCCTTTAACCTAACCTAACCTAACCTAACGATTGAAGCTGGGTATTGTTCCACAGCAATAAGCAATCTTCTGGTATTTTGGGATTTGCTGCATCAAGAAATATTTTCAGCATTCCTTCAGTCTCTATTAGCAACCGTTGTGCATCCTTAAAGGTTGAATCTCTTTGTATATCAATAGAAAGCACTTGCACTTTCGAAATTCATATGACATGAACAAATTTCCCTTACTGTATACATTCTACTGAAATCGCCATAGTATAGCAGGTAGCGTATTGGCTTATTCGACGAGAGTCCCTGATTCAAATACCCGCTTCCTCATAGCAGTTTTCTGGCAAAAACTGTGGAAGTAAATAAAAAATTCTAATGAAAAGGTTTTTCAGTTTCTTTTACGTTTTTGCCTTTTAAAAAGTTTAAAAATATGAGCTCGTACGATAGATTGCAAATACATGAAAAAAAATTTGTGTTTAGTTTTCATTAAAACTCTTTATTATTCGCACAATTCTGTGTGCCACTGTTCACAACTTGATGTAAACAACAACAATTGTTTTTCTTTGTTATTCCTTTGTTTACAGCCTTTGCATAAACAATAACAATTACTAGGCAATTATTCGACAGATCTTTGTAACGGCGATCTTCAAACCACGATTACTCTCTTCAAATGCACCGCGTCTTCATACAAGACTGACTGACTAACTCACTCGCCTGCATTGCCTTGCCTTTTATATGGCAGAGTAAACAGTCTGACGAATGTTCTTGAAGGCAATTGTTCGTGGATTCGCCGTCTCGAGGTCTCTATAAATGTAAACAACGTTGTTTCATTATTGTTGTTTGTGTATTTTGTTTACATTTATTCTTGTAGTGTTTGTTGTTGCATTTTTGTTTACTTGTTTACCATTTTTTATGCTGGTGTTTGTTGTTATATTAAGTAGAACGATAATTTGTAAACAGGTTTGTTTACTGCATTGTTTTGTTTTTGTAGCTTTTGTTTATAATTTCAATGCTAAACGATGTAAAAGCAAAACGCAAGTATCTTGATTTTTCATTTTCGTAATAATACTGTCGTTCAGAGTCGACTTAAAACTGTAGGTCTCAACATTTATGCATAAAATGAATACATACAACATGAGTAAAGTGAGAAGCTAAGTTGTAATCTTGACTAAAAGATTATAATGACAAACTAAGTACGTGTGTAAGTAATACATTATAAATATTAAAATCTTTCAAAAATAAATTAAAACTATTTCGAAAACGAATATCAAACTTGTAGAGCCCAGCACAAGTGTTGTATTACAAGTTCAAAATAAAGAAATTTAAAAAGTTTACAAGAAGAAAAAAGAGCTTTTAATCAATATTTAATTGCTTAACAACATACTGTGTGAACATATTGCCAACAACATTTAATAGAAATCAATTTTAAATAATTTATAAAGATTTTTAAAATCAATTATTTTTCATGTTTTTATCACAAGAGCTGCTTATAAATAATCAAATCTATACGAATATATGTATTGTATACAAGTGAGTACATACAAGGGCTCTTAAGCTAAAATTTTATTAACGTTTCCAGTCATATTACCAGAGAGAGTGAATAAAAAAAAAACAAATTTATTACGCTTAAAGCAAAACACAAAATAAACAAACAAACAAACAATGCAAGCTAACCACACACACAAAAAAGGTAAAGTTACATGCTTTTCAATATACAATGTAAAGAGAAAAAAAATTAAATTTTTTTTCTTAACATAAATGTACGAGAGAATATGTGTATGTGTGGTATGTGTTTGTGTGTGCTGAATGCAAACAGGGAATTTATATTAAATGTGAGTGAAACTGTAACTAAAACAAGGGAATTATTCTGTTGATATTCTCAATTGCTCTCTGTGTTCTATACAAGTCTATAAAATTATAACAGAGTGTGTGTGTGTGTGTGTATAAGTAGGCATGTACACGCAGTTATTTTCTCTTTTTAATGACCATCTCACAAAAGACCAACAGCATTGCCAAGAACAGTAACAATAGCAGCAGTGGCAGCAATGGCAGCAATGGCAACAATGGCAGTGGCAGCAGCAGCAATAAACAAACAAATCAAAACAAACAAACAAACAAACAATGTAGCGGCCATAAAAATTAATTGCTTTTGTTGTAACACAATGCAAAAACATCATGCCAGCCAGCCAGTCAACAACAGCGTAAATAAAAGAGAAAAAAACAAACACACACACACACACACATACAATATACAGATGCTGACAATAATAAGCAGCAACAAAATAGAACACAATTACATGCTCATCAACACATAAACACGCAAACACCCACCCACACACAAGTAAACTTAAATGTAGATTTAGTGTTGGCAACAACAAGGACATTATCATAATTGAGTTATAGTGCAACAATTACAATTACTCTCTACACTATACTCTCTTCTCCTCTCTTCATTACATTTCTCTTCTCTTCGCTTTGCTTATTAACATTTTAATCATGATAAAAATTGGTTTTTTCTGTTCATCATCATTATTATTGTTATTATTGTTGTCATCGGTTCTTGTTTGTACATTTACAGTTGTTTTCAATAATACAGCTGCTGTAGAGAGCGCCCACATTGAAACAAAGAAAATAAACTCGAGGCCTCTTTCTCAATGTGTAGAGCACTGAGCAGCACACTTTTAATTGTAATTCTAATACAAGGACATCATTTATTTCTTTCTATTTTTTTCTCTTTTTTTGTAATTGAAGACCTATTTAGTCTATTTAGCAATAAAGTTTTGCATAATTAGTTTGAAACATTTTTAAATATTCTGGCACAGGTTTTGATTTCTTTTTGAGTTTACTTGGACAGCTATTGAACATAAAAGTAAACGAATAGTTCGATGACAACATCGTTTTTCATGTGAAAAGTAAAAAAAAATATGTAATAGAGACCTGATTTAGTTGTAATATTCTGTCAATCAGTCTCACCTAGACATTAACATTCTGGTTAAGGAAACTTAGTTCATAGCTCAAGAGTCATGCCCGATGATTGCCTCCTATATTACAGGATGGACTCTTAAGGGCTTACTAAACGACCTGAAACTGAAATTCTGTGTGATCCATTTTCGCATCACTTGATACTCTTTTGTTTCCTATACTTCCACACACCTTTTTATGGGGTTTCCTGAAAAAGAGGGGAGTGTTGAAAGAAAATAATCGTGAATCAGCATAGCCTGACGAATTTATTCATTCATAAAATGAAATGTTCTACAATTCATAAAGTCTGGAAAATGGTAAGACGGCAGTAGCCTTTATAACTTCCATTTCGTTATGTAAAATTCAACAGGAAAAAGACGAGAGTGTTACTATTGTACTTCTCAACAAAGGACATACATGTTGATAGCCAAACATTGGATAAACTCGAGACGGTATCTGCAACTAAACTTTAGTATATTTCTAGGGGACCACATGAAAGCTTCCTATACAAGCTTTAAATTGTATATAATATCTCAATTCCGGCTTTCAAGAGGCTTTGTTTCTTAGACATACATACATACATAATTGGTCATTACAACCCTTCAGTCAGGATTACGACCTAGTTTCTCACACCACTTGTGTTGTGTGTGTTAGTTTTATACATGAGTGGTGGGACCTACATTTTAAAGTCCAGTCCGAACGACAGATTTTTGAGAAACTTTTTCATGGCAATTTTTATTTTACACTCAGAGTTTTTGCCAGAACTCCAGGTCAGACATCAAAATAAAATACAAAAAGTATTTCTTCGGCGACTTCCTCTCAGCAGATTTCTGGCAAAAAAACTCTAAGAGTAAATAAAATTGCCATGAAAAGTTTCTCAAAAAAATCTGTCGTTCGGAGTCGACTTTAAACTGTACGGCCCGCCACTCATGTATAAAATTAACACACACAACATAAGTGGCGTGAGAAACTTGGTTGTAATCCTGACTGAAGGGTTGTAATGACTAATTATGTATCCTGCTGAGAACATAGCGGCTATTGTGAGAGGACTCCGTAGTACTCAGCAAAAGACGTGCCATGCCATTGGTAAAGTATCATACTTCTTTGCAATGGAGTTCCTCTAAAGATTTTAAGATGTTGTCTTACAAATAGCAGACAGTACATCAGTTACTAGCCGCTACCCCCAGCCATTCTGCCATGTAGAAGACAACTTCTCTGCGAAGAAATATAATGAACAACTAAAACAACAGTTCTGGAACATCGACAATCTCTCTGTTAGCTTTCTATGACTGTTACAAAGTATCTCTTTCTTACTTTTCAGGTCTTTGGTATTTGAAAATCTAAGAGGTTGTTGTATTGAATACGAGGTGTTAAGTTGCTCATTGTATCCCATAATTTACAAGAATAAATGTAAACAAAATATACAAACAACAATAAGAAGGTGAAGCCACGAACATTCGCCTTAAAGAACATTCATCAGACTGTTTACGTTGCCATATAAAAGGCAAGGCAAAGCAGGCAACTGAGTAAGTAAAAGTTCAGTCAGTTTTGTTTGAAGACGCAGGGTGTTTGAAGAGAATAATCGTGGTTTGAAAATCTGTCGAACAATTGTCTAGTAATTGCTATTGTTTATGCAGAGGGTGTAAACAGAGGAATAACAAACAAAGCAATTGTTGTTGTTTACATCAAGTTGTAAACAGTGGCACACAGAATTGTGCGAATAATAAAGAATTTTAATTAAAACCAAGCACAAATTTATTTTTATTTTATTTGTAATCTACGAGCTTGCATTTTAAACGTTTTTAAAAATGTAAAAGCGTAACAATATTTATGAAGAGCCAATGATTAATTTTTGATTGCAATTTCGTATTCAAGTATTTAGTTTAAAAGCAATTCGAATATGTGTTAGAGCCAAAGTCCTTTTGCACCGTTGATTTTTACCTGCCCAACATTCATTCTGCATTTTCCACAATTCACAAGCTGTTCACATATCTTAAAATACTGAGCCGAGATAACTTTGTTAAATAATTAAAATCTTATTTATTTCCTACAAATAATTAAACTTCCTTCAAATGTAAACTATATATGGATACTCATCAGAGAACAAAGATTTGAATTGTATTCACAGCAACAACAATGAAAATGTTTCCCTTTGGCTTCGCTTAGGAATTGCGGCTCTTTTTTTGTTTGTATCTTTGAAGTGTATTGTGCTCATACCGTTATGTTACTCTATGTTACGGTAATTGTAAACGTATAATTCATGGAATTAATTAAAGCAACTGTGTAACGATACAAATAGTGTAAATAGCTGTATCAACAGTTGCTGTCAGCTAAATAGAATCGGCGGCGACGAAGACTCGTGAATTGTTCGTAATTAAGGCAGTAATCAGTAAATTTACTCATACCCTACTGTATTTAAAAATAAACAAAATGTTACATTTCAACATTGTTTTCACATTCAAAAAGCAACAAGAAAAGGTATGCAAGTAATGGAAAATTGATTTAGTTTCATCGCTGGGAAAATGATTCAGTCACTCAGTGTCATCAACAGTCCTTAATAGTGTGCTTGATGAAATAAAGTCTACAGTTCAAGAGCCATGGTCGACGGCAGGCTCCTCCCTTACAGCTTTGGCTTTCAGGGCATATTGCACGACCTATCAACGCAATACTGAGGGTTCCATTGTCCTATCGCCTACTGTTTTGTTTTCTATACTACTACACATCTTTTTATGGGGTTTTCTGAAAGAGAAAGGAGTCCTGAAAGAAAATATTCGTGAATCAGCTTACTGCAACGAACTTACAGTCACACAGATAATTATACGTACGTACAAGCCGAACAAATTGTATTTGTTCTCATCACTAAATATTACATTCGCCCAAAAATCAGTTGACTTGTCCATATATTATTGGGCAAATTCCAATCGTGGCTTTTTTCTCGGCACTCGGCTGCGGAAACCGTTCTTTCTCAAAACACTACGAACTGTTTCGGAATGCACAATAACACTGTGATCACTTTCCGAGGTATTTCGTATTTCTACGGCTGTAGTCCTAGGATTTTTATCCACAATACCTTTTATATACCGGGCCACCCTTGGAGAAATTGTATACGAAATATACGTCGTACGTATAATTTTCTGTGGTGCCATATTGGTTTTAAGCAAACTGTAGTCACAAATTCATAGATTTTGGATATCTTTTTTCTTTATTTAAGTAAATGTGTCGGTATAGACGTTAATGTAAAGAAATTTTAGATTAGAAGTTCATTACTTTTTAAAAAAAATGGTTTTTAGGGGGGGTACGTATAATTATCTGTGTGACTGTATATGTTCGAAAAATAAAATGTTTTACAGTTGATAGTTAAACTTCATAAAAGTCTGGAAAACGGGAAGGCAATACCACGTGAATTGTTCTTCGGCACAATCAGCAAAGTTATTATCATTCTGCCGGCTTTTTTGAGATTTTTGCCATCGCTACAGGGCTTTAGAAGTCGCCGTAGTCTAGTAGGTAGTGTATTGGCTTATTAGACGTATGGCCACGGTTCAAACCCCAGGTCAGACATAAAAACGAAATATGAAAAAATATTTCTTCGGCGACATCCTCTCAGCAGATTTCTGGCAAAAACTCTGAGAGTAAAAAAAATTACCATGAAAAGTTTCTCAAAAATCTATCGTTCGGAGTCGACTTTAAACCGTATGTTCCGCCACTCATGTGTAAAATTAACACACACAACATGAGTGGTGAGAGAGGCTAGGCCGAAATCCTGACTAAAGGGTTGTAATGATCAATTATGTATATATTTATGTATGTGTAAGGCTTTATGGGCTCCTATAAATATATTCCTTCAGCCATATTCTAATTGCATGGCTTTGCGCTTAAAAACCTGTAAGTTGCACACTCTTTGGAATTTGTGGCCGTAAATTTTCACTCATATTTTGCATTTTCCAGCTTCTATCAGTTCATATACTATACCTGAGAGTTCTACAAGATTTTGTGTTTTAATAATATATCTTCGCATCTGTCATTACTAATTAGTTGTTACATGCTATTATAAACTGTAATAATTACATTAGATTTTAGCAACGGTTTATTTGCACAACCTTCTTCTTTTAAAAATATTTTCATTGTTAATGTTTTTGTTGTTGTTGTTGTTACTGCCTTTTGTTGTTAATATTTTATTACAACATCATTAACAGCAAAGACATTAAACAGGGTAGTTCAGCTGCTTGTATGCCATCTCCAACCATCATAAGAATGTTGTACTAGGCGTACAACATGAGGGAAATTAAAAAAAAAAACGAAAAAAGGAAAAATTATTACAAAAATATTCATTTTTCATAAACTTCAAAAGCTTTAAAATACACTCGAGTAACTCAACCGCATACACATACACACACTCGCACTCCCTCTCTCTCTCACTCTCTCTCTCAGTTCTTCATTAATATTCACAGTAGTCAACGAGTCGTATTGTGGCAGGCAGTAGTTTTTTTTGGATGTGCTTGAGTTGTAATGCCTTGTTTGCTGTTCGGCTATGGTGTCCCTACGTATGCATACGTGTGTATGTGTATGTGGGTGTTTGTATTTTCTGTTCATTATAGGCTACAATTATTACGTTTTGCATTCTCTCTTCCTTTTATTACATTTTCATTTTCTTTCATAATTTCTGTTCTCTTCTGTTCTGTCCTGTTTTGTTTTTTATTTTATTTTCATTTTTATTTTTATTGTGATTATTTTTCCTTCATATTTTTTTCTGCATTTTAACCTGGTTTGTTTTAATTAAGTTTTGTTTTGTACCAACATTTTCCGTTACATGCCTAGGGGATGAGAGGGAGAAGCAGTAGGAGTGGGAGGCCTTAATTGCTTTTTGAATTATTGTCGCTGCCAAGTTATATTCCTTTTCCTGGTTTTTCTTCGTTCTTCGTTACTATTAAGTTTATTGTATTTGTTTAATGTTGTTAATGGTGTTGTTATTGTTGTTGTTGTATTATTTTGTTATAAAAAAAAACAAATTTTTTTTTTGTGCGTTTTATTTACAGTCGATTAAAAGTGTACATTTTCATGGAAATTGCTGCAAAACATGCGTAATTTGATGTGTTAAACACCAAAGATCACAACCATAATCGTTGCTTTAATCTCTTTTTAATAACAAAGAGAGAGAGCAAGAGTGAGCGAAAGAAAGAATCCAATTCAAATAACGCCACGAATATTATCAGAATTAAAATGTGAATGTGAATAAAGTAAATAACACGAATAAAGATTTCAACTGATTTGTTGGGTGTAATAAACTCACAGGATATTTAAAAATCAACGCGTTTTAGTGTAATAAAATTTAACACAGGTATTACTGCTACTGTTAATACTAGTGAATGCCAGTAATAAAACGGAACAAATTTCCGTGTTTCTCTTTCCTTTTTATAGGAAAGGAAAATCATAAAATTTATTTAATAGACTACAGCCTGCCGGTATATTATGATGGTTTTTATATTTCATTTTATAAAAAAAAATATGGCCGTGTTATATTTTCTTTTTACCATCAGAAATAAATGGAGCAGAGTAAGGTGACTTACTTGCCGCAAGGTAAGAAAGAATGAAAACGACTTTGAAGGCACATCTTTATTACATAGTGCCTCGCCTTACGTCGGGTAATTTGAATATCCTATAATAGGTAATCTTTAATTCAAATTCGGTCCTGGTTATCAATCCTTTGAAGGAATATTTAGTATTACTTGACAGTGAAGGAGGATCAATTTGATTACAGTTTGATCTAAACTGGTGTGCCGAAAGTATTCAAACAGAAACCACAAGGTTTATGAAAGTATTCCCAGACCCATGTATCAAAAGCATACCGATTCACTGGCATTTATTATATGTTTTGAAATCAAGGTCATTAATATTTTTTCATTAATATTTTTTTGATATTTAAACTTGTCAAATGATGTCATAAAAAAGTAAAGGAGTTGATGTCATAGCAGTTTAGTAGGTAGTATGTTGGCTTATTTAGACGTAAGGCCGTGTATCAAACCCCCAGCCCCATCTCAAACAAAATGAAATACAAGAAAATATTTCTCCAAACACTTCCACTCAGCAGTCTTCTGGCAAAAATTCTGAAAGTATAATAAAATTCCCATGAAAAGTTTCTCAAAAATTTGTAGTTCGTAGTTAAACTGTAGGTCCCGCCATTAATGTACAAAATTAACACACACAACATAAGTGGTGTGAGAAACTAAGTCGTAATCCTGACTAAAAGGGTTGTAATGACCAATTATGTACGTATATGCAACACTAGAACACTCAAAGCAGTCTCAGGTGAAGCCTTTTGAAAGACAAGGTATCTCATAAGACCGATGTTGGGCCCCTACTGATACCACAAATCAATATTCAACTCGGTAATCACACATTTCCTATAAGAAGCCATATTGAAAATAATTTTATTATTGCTTTAATCCTGATTTGGGAAATTTCAATCAAAGGTAACACCAAATGAGAAGTCAAAAAGCTTCACCCCTTCATAGCAAGATTTAGTCACTGATAAATGATATTGCAATGGCCATACGATTACAGGGAAAATCACAATCGTTTAACTTTTTATTCATATTGTCACGAAAATGAAAAATCAAGTTACTGGGGTTTGGCTTCTACATAGCTTAACATTAAAATTGTAAACAAAATCTACAAAAACAAAACACCAGCATAATAATGGTAAACATATAAACAAAAATACAACAACAAACACCAGCATAAAAAATGGGAAACATATAAACAAAAATACCAATAACACTAGAGGAATAAATGTAAATAAAATACACAAACAACAATAATGGATGATGTTTACATTAAGAGAATTCGGGAGGGCGAAGTCACGAGCATTCGCCATTCATCAGACTGTTTACATTGCCATATAAAAGGCAGGGCAAAGCGGGTGAGTAGTTCGTGAAGTTCAGTCAGTCTTGTGTGAAGACGCTTTGTGTTTATAGTGAGTAATCGTGGTCTGAAGATCTCCGTTACAAAGATCTGTCGAATAATTGTCTAGCAATTGTTATTGTTTATGCAAAAGGTGTAAACAGAGGAATATGAAAGTAAAGCAATTGTTGTTGTTTAGATGAAGTTGTGAACAGTGGCACACAGAATTGTGTGAAAGATAAATAATTTTAATTAAAACTAAACACAAATTTATATTTGTTTTATTTGCAGTCTACTAGCTCATATTTTAAAAGTTTTTAGACGGTAAAAACGTAACAATATTAAACCAGCAGGGCCTAGTAATATTGTATGTACCGTTAGGCTACCAACGATGTTGCTCCACACTGCCAAATGATCGTTGCATAGCCAATTTTACTGAGGCAACAGGCTGTGAGCTCTATATCGGCTCTGACTAGTTAAACAATACTGCTATAACTTGGACTTATATTCAAATGATTTGAAATTGTCGGCCATTAAAAAACCCAACAAAACCTTCTGCTATTCACAACAGAAAATTTTCCCTATCAAGGATGTGATGAATAAAATGTCCATTAAAATTTGTACCTCATGTTTTAAACAAATATTGTGTGGGCTGTTAAAATTACATCAACAATTTAAATAAATCAAAATTTAATTCATTAAAGTTAATTATTCGTATATTTTTTTCATATGGATGATGGGATTTGAATAAAAAAAAATTGTTATTCATTAACAGAGCATGGTAATGATTTCCATAACGACCTCAATTTCAATTTCAATTTCACAATATTTACGATGAAGACATCCCAAGGGGCAAGGCAGGCAAATGAGTAGAGTAGAGTGGAACAGGTGTAGTAATTTTATTAACGAAATAAATGAATTTGAAATCAAATGTTAATTTTCTTAAGGCCATGTTTTTAAGAACACAACATGCTGGCTAAAATTCAATACTTGTTGATTAAACTATCGCCACAGGTTATTTTGGAATTTTTTTTTGCAAAATTTTTGATTGCCATTTAAACAAAATTAAATTGACACATGTACGTACGGGGAGCCTTAATGCAAATGTTTTAAATACACTCACACATACACAGACAACCAATAAATAAGATGCGTTATTTTAGTAACGTACACACACGCATACATTTTCTAATTGTACATGAAACATCCTTGAAGTTTTAAATAAAATTGACTTCCCACATATAAATACTTTGCATATGATTACCCCCACGGTTATATCAGGACAAAGAACGTGAGAGAGAGAGAGAATATTAGGCAATAAATTTATAATTATTTTAAGGCCTTTGCAAGCACAGTATTTGAAAAGTAAGGCAATATAAATAAACTTCTCTACACATTCATACGCTCTTGTACAGTCAGTATGCCTGATAACCTACTGTGTTACGCTCTGTCTCTCTCTCTGCCCCTCTCTTTATTTCTTTTTTAATGCAGAGTACTTATATATAAAGTTTATAATAAATCACCATAATATTGTATCATAAGTATTGGTGAGTGATGAGTTTTTATGTGCGTTTAAATTTAGGTGTATGTATGTGTGTATGTGTGCATGTCTAGATGTGACATTAATTGCTTGGCATGTGTTTTACAAGTGGCATATATGTTGTACATGTGAATGATCATCATACATGCGGAAGTAATTACGGAAACAAAAATGTCCTCTTTTTCTTTTTGATTTCGTCTCACTCTCCCTCTTTTTCGCACTTTTTATTAAATAGCAGGATAATGAATACTTTTATTTGAAAACATTCTTGACTCTTGTTGACATGTGATACCACAACAGCGTATATTTGATTCAATTGCTTTTCATATACCACAGGAGTCGTTAATTGATCGTATTGTTCGTGCCATTTGTTCAGCGGTATTATTTTGAAATCTTCGGAATTACGTCTCAGACATCTCAAACAAAATGAAATAAGAAAATAATTATTTATTGAGGCGGATTCCTCTTAAGAACGGTGTAATCTTGACTAAAGGATTTTAATGAGCATTAAGAATTAAGAAGAAGAAGAAGTAGGTATGATCCTCGGTCATATCTTATCTACAAGCTTATGTTATTAGTTTTATATCGGGTGGACCATCTATCGGTTTATATTCGATTTCGAATCAAGCAATACTTATTTATTTATTTATTATTTACAATACAATTACAAATTATATTCTAATTATATACGAGCGGAGTAACTTGACCATATGCTCGGTGTAGTGTCCCAGACCAGAGTCTCTGGTGGGAATCGAACCCACGACCCTCACGCTAATAGTCTAGCACACTACCAGGGCACCCAAGCAATACTTATATCATTCTATTCTGTCACAAAATTCAGTAAATTATCTCCACTGAACGTAATGAATCGATTTACGCTAGAGCAACGTTGGGATTTATTGGAAATTTATTTCCAAAATACAGGAAATTGATCGGAAATTGCACGAAAATGTCGTACAAAATTTGGTCGCAGAGAAGGACCAAGTGCCCGGTATATGCAAGGTTTTTGCTAAAGTTCGTGAAACGGTGCGTACACTCGAAAATATCGAAGCTGTGGCTGAAAGTCATCGTTCTAAAGAATTGAACATTTCATGCACCAGTTTACGTCGAATTTTGCGAAAAGAAATCTGTATGACGCGCCTTACAAAGTTCAATAGTTTCAAGAGTTGACCATTCGCTTCGCTAGACGGGCCAACGAATAACTACACGATGATGTTCATTTTGCTAAAAATGAAAAATCATCTTTTCGGACGAATTTCATTTTCATCTTGGTGGGCACATTAATAAGCAAAATTGCCGTATGTGGGGCTCAAAAAACCCATACGTGGTGTTTTAGAAGCCAACGTATCCATTACGAGTGACTGTTTGGCGCGGCTTGTGGAGCAGAGGCCCATATTTATTTTCAAATGAGGGCGGCGTAACCATCACGGTCAATGGAGACACCTATCGCACCAAGATAACCGATTGTTTTGTACCCATTCTTCATGGTCTTGACGTGAACGTTGTTTAGTTTCAACACGATGGTGCAACTTATTAAATATTTCATATCACAATCGATTTATTCTGTCAATCGTTTAATGGCAGTTTAATTAGGCGAAATGGCGATTTCAATTGGCTGCCAAGAAGCAGCGATTTGCCACCGTTGGACTATTTTCTGTGGTGCCAACAAACCAGAAATAATTGAGCATTTGCAGGCCAACACTCGTGATGCCAGTGGCCAGTTATGACTCCGTACACTCAAAAAATTGCACGAATATTGGTCCAATCGAATGAAGTACTGTGTGGCCAGCAGCAGCAGCCATATGAATGATATAATCTTCCGTTTCTAGCTGAAACAATTGAACTTTACAACAAAAAAATAAATTGGAAAACATTTCAAACCGTTTTTGTTTTATTGCATATTTAAATTAAAACTTTTAAATGGCCCACCCTATATTAAAAGTAGTTGGTAGTCACCATTGACCTCCTTTCTCCAATCCCAGCCCAGTGAACTCTTTCGCTGTTAAAATCAATGACTCGATAATAATGAGTGTGATGCCAATCGATTTATTTCTCATTGATCTTGTACAGGACTTGGCGTAGAATAAAGTGGCACTGGTATGTTCCCATTTCTTCACATTTTTTAGGTTATCTGTTCTAGAATGCGTGTCTGCCATGACTATGTCTACAGAATCATATAAAATTTGTTGTGTAAAGTCCACAGCTGAAAAGATTTTTTGAATTTTAAGCCTCACAACAGAGAGCGTCGAACTGCTCCAGCCATTTGCCTCACTTAGGTCTTATTTGATAGCTAGTGATAGCAGACTATTGCGTGATTAGAAGAGAAAATAGAAAAAAGTGAATCTCATTAACAAATGCTAAGAAGTTTGACTTTGTGAAGGATACAGAACGACTTTTGTAAAGCAGAGAGTGTTGCCGTTATCTCGATGTCCCCTCTGAACGCTTCAGCTTCGAGCTTGCGTGGTTCCCTGGGCATAGGAACATTCCAGGCAACTGTACGGCTGACAAGCTTACCAAAGCAGGCAGACTCCTTCCGGAACCCTCGCCAAACATATTGGGTGTGCCTCTCACCTCGGTTTAATTGGCCATTAGGCAACAATTTTTTCGGGACGCCTATCTATCCTGGGATAAGGAGGAATCTTGCTCAATTGTCAGACTCACTTGGCCCATGATGGATAGGAGATATACAAACCAACCATTTAAACTTGATCGTAAGATCATCTCGATCACAGTGGCCATGCTTACAGATCATTGCAGTATGGGAAGATACGCGGAAAGACTGCAGCTCCCATCGAACGACTACTGACGAGGTTGTGGGTCTGCTAAGGAGGAGGAAACTGTTATTCACTTTCTTTGCCAATGCCCATCTCTCAACCTAACTAATCTACTTACTATATAACGTACATAAATACATAATTGGTCATTACACTCCTTCAGTCAGGCTTACGACGTAGCTTCTCACAGCACTTATGTTGTATGCGTTAATTTTTATACAAGAGTGGCGGGACCTATAGTTTAAAATCGGGTCCGAACGATAGATTTTTGAGTAAATTTTTATGGCAATTTTATTTTACTCTCAGAGTTTTTGCCAGAAATCTGCTGAGAGGAAGTCGCCGAAGAAATATTTTTTCAAATTTTGTTATGCCCTTTAATTATTTGAGAAATGCAAACAGTTTGGCGCTCACTGCTTTTGGAAACTCTACGTATTTTTGGTAACCTAACAACGTAAAGTTTTGAAACTGTTTGGAGTCTGTCTTTGGCTTAACAATGAACTAAAAAAGCTAAAAAAAAAGAGTCAAATAAAAGTGTGTCCAATTGTTAAGCAAAAGTTAGAAATGTCATCGAAAACTTTAAACACCCTGTACCGTAGTTTAATATTTTGTTATAAAAATTCTCGAATGAATTTCCGTGTAGAAAATACTTCACCTGTCCATGGTTTTCTAATTTTTTTTTTTATTCTGAACTTTTTTTCTTTTGGCAAATTATGAAAGTTTTATTGTGTTTTTTCCGCGCTACATAAGAAAGTTTTACGCCAGTTTTTAAGCATTTTATAGATCGATTCAAGCCAGTTGTTGGCCTTTCGTTTCGTTGACGCTCTAAGCCAAAAAGACAGCCAGTGAGTTTGCCAGGGCAGTAAGCATGGAAGACATCAACATGCCAGCACGCAAAACTTGTGAGATTATACAGATTGGATAGCATGAAAGGAGTGAGTGAGAGCGAGAGAGAGGGCCTGATAAACAATTTTAGTTTAATTTGAATATTGCATGTCGAAAAAGTATCCTTCTTTGCAGAAAATGGCAACAGCGTTTCCGTTCTGTTGGTTGCTTTAGCCACCACGTTTCGTTTGCGCAATAATTGCTGGGCGTTTGTGCCACATACTAGAGCTTTTATGGCAACAACAACAACAAATACTACCATTGTTACTGGCAAAAGCAACAGCAATAGCAGTAGCAGCAGCAGCATAATAAAATCACAATTGTTGTTGGCTGTTGGCAAGAGATAGTGTTGAGTGTGCAGTAAATGCTTGACTGGTTATTGTTTGTAGGGCCTGGCCTGCTTGTGTTGCCGAAGGTAGATGGTGGCTGAAGTAAAACGAAACTGATTATTGTAAAGCAAATCTATTTATCAGAAATATGAATCAAAGTAAATGAAACCTTTTCCAAAAAAAAAACTAAACAGAAAAAGTCTCTTGGAAAAAACAATATTTCCGCGAATCGTTACTTATAATTGGATTTGGGATTTCAGTTTAACTCTTTAAACATTTTACACTTCTTTCTCTCTTTTTTAGTTTACCAAAAACATTTAAATTTGATGGTTATAGACCCCACCTTGTTTGTAAATTGGCCCGAATTGATTTCATTGCATTTGAAAGTGGAAACGTAAATAACAACTTGTCTGGGTGTTGGGCTTGTATTTTAAGGTTTGAAATTTAAATTGCCAATTAAGAAAAAGATTTAAAACTTCTTTATATCCACATACACACACACATACACAAAACGAAGCTCACTCACCCATAAGCTATAAAACAATTATTTTTGATTCTATGCCATGCCTTGCCATGCCTTGGCATGCCATGCCATCGTCATCATCATCGTTATGTTTGGTTTGTTAAGTTTTCCTATCAACCATTCAGTGAGTAGTAGTAGTTGTTAATGCCAGGGTTTTAAAACATTCCATTTGGCATATAAATTATCGATAACATTAAATATTTTAATTAAGTAACGATGACAATTAGAAAATGTTGCTGAAAGTTTGTAAATTAATAAGCAGTTGCTGGAAGCTGGTTTTTGTTCTCCTCTCCTTTACATATTTTTTTTTATGATAAATATTTCTGAAAAACAATTTAAAATTATTATATCGATAAGCCAATTTCTTTTATTACAACAACAAATCGATTTACATACATATATATGAGCTTAATTAAGCGATAAATTAAAATGACAATAAAATTTTATTACAAAATCACTGATTAGTTGTTGATGAAAAGTGAAGATAAGAATTAAAAAAAAAAATGTTATAGAAAAGAAGCAAAAAAAACCTCTGCTTTTATAAAATCATTACAAAACTAATAAAATCATTGAAGCAGTAAACCAAAACCCCAGCAGGTATGATTTACAACAGCTTATGGGGTATTTCGCAATCCCATAATCTATATTTATGTAGCAAGGCCGTGTATTTTTTGCAAAGTTAGAAGTGTAAATAATTACAAAGCCAATCTATACTTGGTTTTGAATGCCCTCTAAGAATTCAGCTCAAAATTCGTAATTTTTCGTTGGCATTATATTGCTATATTGAAGTCGCCATGGTCTAGTAGGTAGTGTGTTGGCTTATTAGACGAAAAGCCAAGGTTCGAGCCCCAGGCTAGACATCAAAATAAAATACAAAAAGTATTTCTTCGGCGACTTCCACTCAGCAGATTTCTGGCAAAAACTCTGAGAGTAAATAAAAATTGCCATGAAAAGTTTCTCAAAAATCTGTCGTTCGGAGTCGACTTTAAACTGTAGGTCCCGCCACTCATGCATAAAATTAACACACACAACATAAGTGGTGTGAGAAACTAGGTCGTAATCCTGACTGAAGGGTTGTAATGACCAATTATGGTAAAATGGTAAACAACTTAACAAAAATACAACAACAAACACTACAAAATATACAAACAACAATAATGAAACAACGAAGGAGAGTTCGAGAAGGCAAAGCCACGTACATTCGCCTTCAAGAACATTCATCAGACTGTTTACTCTGCCATATAAAAGGCAAGGCAATGCAGGCGACTCAGTGAGTGAAGTTCAGTCAGTCTTGTGTGAAGACGCAGTGTGTTTGGAGAGAGTAATCGTGGTTTGACGATCTCCGCTGCAAACAATTGTCGTATAATTGCTTAATGACTGTTATTATTTATACAAAGGTTGTAAACAGAGGAATAACAAAGAAAAGCAATTGTTGTTGTATACATCAAGTTGTGAACAGTGGCACACAGAATTGTGCGAACAATAAAGAATTTTAATTAAAATTGAACACAAATTTATTTTTATTTTATTTGCAATCTACGAGTTCATATTTTAAATGTTTTTAAAAAGGTAAAAACGTAACAATATTGATGATCGTTATCTACCACCGCATACAGTAAATGTCCTATGGAACCAGCATATTCATTGAATCTTGTCAGTGTTAAAATCCATTGCATCGTTAGGATATCTATTGCAAGCTATTTTTCAGACTGTTTAATTTTTATTGTATTCATTCATTGTATTCGTGTATTCAGCTTTCCCAGCTGCCCTGTGGATTTCAAACAATAGCTGTTCGTGTAATAACACACGGTGTTCATATCCAATCCCAGTTTGTGGTGGGAGTTTCAATTTCAATTTTCTTTTTAATCTTCTGTGTTAGAAATAATATTCCTGTAGCATATTGGCAATATAATGCTCAGTTATCGGTTTAAAAATACCATTTGAGTTAATACTCTAGGTACATACATAGACGAGTCCAAGAGGATATGATAGGCGTATCTACTGTGATAGCTTAGTTATCCACTTCCCCTAGTCCTGGTACAATGACGAAGCCATATAGCCTGGTAAGATTCATACCTAATTGGTTATTACAACACTTCAGTAACGATTACGACCTAGTTTCCACTTTTGTTGTGTTTGTTAATTTTTATACATGGGCAGCGGGACCTCCGAACGACAGATTTGTGAGAAACTTTTCATGGCAATTTTATTTTATTTACTCTCAAAGTGTTTGTCAGAAATCTGCTGAGAGGAAGTCGCCGAAGTACGTCTAATAAGCCAACACACTACCTACTAGACTACGGCGACTGCAAAGATTCATTCATTATCAGTGAGATCAGTGAGATCGCATTCATAGCAGAAACTAAAGTGTTTTCCCCTTCTTCGATATAATGGTAATGGTATAATGTATAATGAATCGTTTTTTCGCTATTTATAAGCACTCATGAAATTTTGAATATAAGTGAGTAAACAACACATATTGAAATTTAACTTCTCTGATTCATTCATACTCACTACAACATTGATTAATAGGTACAGGTTGCATTGAGTATCATACAACATTGACATCAAACTCATACTATTCGAAAAATGTTTGATTCATAAGCCTACTCATTCAGGTTCATAACTTTAGAAAAATACTGAATAATACTTAAAAATGATACGAGAGACTCGAGTCATTCATCACATTTTACAGTCTTAGTTGTTGTTAGGCATTTACAACAAAAGAATAAAGGCACATAAGCAAAAACGACAGAGCAGCAAACAGAGCAAACACACAACCTTCTACTGAGTATTTTAGTGTTCGTACGCGATTCATACTTATTTTGTGATTCGTGTATATGTTGAGTTGTAGAAAGTCGAAGTCAACATTAAACTTGAATCACCATACTGTGAGTGCCCGTTTGGAGTTGCAGCAAACTTTTCTTACCCCGATCCGAAGCTAACAGAATCCATTATTGCATTGCAGGTTTTCTGATTAGTTCTCAATGTAAGGCACTCACGAGAGAGTTGAAAGGTTGGACGTGTTTTTCCTTTTTTTGTCATATATTATCTTGTATTTGTTGTTGTTTTTTAGTTATGTTTTCTTAGTTTTATTTCATCCAGTTTATCCGAAACTTGCAAAGTCATGTAGTCGTAGCCATTAGTTGGTAGTTATTTAGACACGTAGTGTGCATGTGTATGAGTGTGTTTTAATAACTGAATGTGGAGTTGTAAGTGCTGTGTGTATGGCTTATTTTATTGTGCAGAATATAATGCTGGCCATGGAATTTACTATACAATCATGTAAATATGCCGTTAATAATTACAACATTCATACGTATTAGAAAAAAAACAGAAAATATTCGAGGAGAAACAAAAAAAGAAAGCAAAAAACAATATTGAAAAGGAAGCAAACATTGAAAGAGGTGTGCTAATTCTGAACACGAATACGGGCTTTCGAAATTCCCAAGCAACACACAGAGACACATACACATACACCGATAAGCATGCCACCAATCTGCTAAATGCTCATTCTACAATATGACACCTTGAACACACGCTTACATGCTTACACATCTAATGATGATGGCGTTCAATATTGTAGTGGACAACAGCAGCAGCAGCAGTAAGCAGGGCAGAGCAGAGTAAATATAAACGGGGCTACTTGAAATTCAATTGCTTTGCGTGTTTCGAGATCATTTCAATTAAAACTAAAACATTAAAACTTAAAACAAATGTGCACCCCTTTACCCCCTCTCCCGCCCTAACGATGGTATTCGTTTTAGTTTTTATTGCCTTCGTTTAGATGTTCATTCGTTTCGTACGTTCAATCGTAAGAGCTGAGCCAACCAGCCAGCCATCCAACTAGTCAAACAGCCACAAGCAAACCAAAGACAGCAACTAGAAGGCGCATAATTTCAATTCTATTATTATAGTTGTTGTTACAAATTCTAAAGTTGTTGTTGTTGTTATTGTTGTTGTAGTGGTAGGTAGTAGTATCGTGTTGTGTTGAACAACGTAACACTAACATTTTGAAATTTTAATGACCGCATGCATTCAATCATGAACGTTTATATTTGATTAGCCAGCCATGGTAAATGTAGGACAATGTCCTCTAACATAAGCCTTAGTCGTAGCCGTACTTTGTTTTTAGCTACACTAGGGGCCAAATGAAAAATTGCGAAGAAGAAGGTGGTGGCGGATTTAGAATTGAAATGCACCGTAAAAGCCAGGGCACTTATTTGTTTAATCGGCAATAATGCAATGCAAGTGTACATTTGAACAATTTTTTTCCTTTTTTTTGCTGCATTTTGAATATTTAAAAAGGAAAAACTCGAAAAGAAATAAAATGTTGGAAAAATAATTTGAATTCCTTTTTGGTTTTTGTTCTTAAAGTGGTAATTTTGTTCGATTTTTTCATTGTTTTTGTATTGTGAGGCAAATTTTGTAATAATAAACTGTGGCTTTTTTTTTGAATCATGAAATAGGTCTCCCGCCTCAAACCGCAATTTTCCCCTACAACGATGTATGTATGATGAATCGTTTTATTTATTTTTTGTTGTTTGTTCTACAACCACCAAAACAAAGAGGAAATTTCCAAATATTGTTAAGAAACGTTCATAGTTGTGGTAAGTTTTTAATGGAACCACAGTTTTACCCCTTTTTTGCCACAAAATATTATTCATTTTGTGTGTGTCTGTGTGTGTGTGTTTGTCAAAACTGTCAAAATAAATATCGAATATCATCACCTGTTTGATTAATTGAATCGTTCATTCATTCATTCATTCCGACATACATTCACTCCATTCCTATTCACATATTTTTATTGCTCAAATTTCATTTGCGTTAACAGCTCAAATTTCGCTAATGAAAACGATAAAATTCATGCTTTTTTTCTCTTATTGGTTTGTTTGTTTGTTTGGCAGTAAAGAAATGGGGGTAGGGGCCTAAACTAAGGGTGGCAGTAAATTTTGTGAAAACTTTTTTCTCTTTGCTGTTGTTGTTTTTGTTTTTGGAAAAAGTTTGACAAGGAAGTAATTTATAAAAACTTTAATGCCAGACAAAAGAATTCAATATATGGGGCAGTGAAGAAGTGAGTAAGTTAGTGAGCGAGTGAGCGGGTTTGTACAATAAAAAGCGTTTTGAGTTAAAGTTCAATTAGGGTCATCAGAAACGTTCAAAGAAATGTGGATTAAATAACAAGAATTCTTTTTATTGATTTTGGAAAATTGAATTTCATTCAATAAAACTAATAATAAACACGATTAAGTTCTTAAAAAAATTTTGGGAGGACATCAAGTTAGTATGAGTTAACGTGTTTAACATACATACATACATAATTGGTCATTACAACCCTTTAGTCAGGATTACGACCTAGTTTCTAACACCACTTATATTGTGTGTGTTAATTCTATACATGAGTGGCGGGACCTACAGTTTAAAGTCGACTCCGAACGACAGATTTTGAGAAACTTTTTCATGGCAATTTTTATTTGCTCCCAGAGTTTTTGCCAGAAATCTGCTGCGAGGAAGTCGCCGAAGAAATATTTTTTGTATTTTGTCTTGATGTCTGGCCTGGGGATCGAACCCTAGCTTTACGTCTAATAAGCCAACACACTAGCTACTAGACTATGGCGACTACAACCTGTTTAAGCAAAGCCAAAATACTTTTATTTATTTTTTCATGTTTAGCAGCGGTAAAAATCGGGAAAAGGCTATTATATCGTATAATAAATCTAAGATTGTTAGCTTCTAAGATTCTTTGGCAATACTGGCTGCGGCAAGAATTATTAGGGACGGAAACATATTCAAGGGGCACATTACCACATTGCCAGGCGGCTATCAAAGCACTAAATTATACCGTAATAAGCTCCAAGACGATGTACAGCTGTCATTAGATATCTCACAGAGGTAGCAGAAAGATATGATGTCCATATCAATTGGGACATAGGGCACAGTCATATTCCACGTAAATGTGGGCCTGGCGCAGCCATTGAACTCTCCGACGTATTCTCTTTGGGAATCTCTCTGAAAACCTCCAAACTTATAACTGACGTAGCGGTCATTGATTTCATCAATGATAGACGGGCGGCTTTGTACACGATGTAAAAAATATGATCAAGGCTGGATAAAACGGCAAACGGCAAGTCTACTTAAATTCAAAGAGGCACACTCAGTATGGCTGTCTGAGTCATACAGGGGCCATTGCATTAAGGGTATGCGTGCAAGGCACATTGCTCCTGGACACACTGATGGGATTCCTATGCGACTGGGAATCGTTGGTTATCGATGGACGGTGCTTAAACTGACTGCCTTCTGGGACTTGATAAGTCGAACATAAGACTGGTAAAATGTTTTCTTGCGGGAGATTGTAGTGTCCGATCACTAACGCGTTTCTGGAATGTATTACAGGATATATTTGGAGGTGGTTGTGTAATCAAATAATAATGTGTTGGCGTGCTAGAGAAGATTTCAAAAGCTCAACCCTCAGCGTGAAAATTTTGCAAAAAAAAAATACAAGAAAGAACTTTAAAAGTATACTTATTCATTTAAATTACCGCCACTAATTTATACAAATTAATCTTGTCAACATTGGGTCGTGTGTGGAGTCAAGCCATAATCCTAAATAAGCGGTTGTAATGGCTATGGCCATCGAAGTCGCCGTAGTCTAGTAGGTAGTGTATTGGCTTATTAGACGTAAAGCCCGGGTTCGTGTCCCAGGTCAGACATTGAAACGAAATATGAAAAAAAATATTTCTTCGGCGACTTCCTCTCAGTAGATTCCTGGCAAAAACTCTGAGAGTAAATAAACCTGCCATGAAAAAGTTTCTCAAAAATTTGTCGTTCGGAGTCGACCTTAAACTGTAGGTCCCGCCACTCACATATAAAATTAACGCACACAGCATAAGTGGTGTGAGAAGCTAGGCCGTAATTCTGGCTGAAGGGATGTAATGGCCAATTATGTATGTATGTATGTATGTATGTAATTAATTTATGCATCGATGTATGTATAGATAAGGAGACCTTGGAGAACGATAGAGCTTCTTCCCTATGGTTGTTTGAATAGAAGAAGGTTGAATATCTTAGCGAGGCAAGTTCTTCTGAGGCTTATCGTGGTTATACTATGGCTAGGGAATGTACATCACCACACAAATTGGTGGTCCCTTTCTTTCTATTTATTTCCCTTTCACCTCCGTTGCAAAGATCTGTTGAATAATTGTCTAGTAATTGTTATCGTTTAGGTAAAGGTTGTAAGCAAAGCAATTGTTGTTGTTTACATAAAGTTGTGAGCAGTGGCACACAGAATTGTGCGTATAATAAAGAATGTTAATTAAGACTAACAATACAACGTAACAATATTTTTATCTCTTGGTACCAACTGCTGATGCAAATAATCAAAGCCTTCTTACAATTTCAAAACATATTTGCTTAACACAGCCTCATTTATAACAAAATCCATTACTTTGTTTATCATTATTTTACTTCTTTGCTGATCAGTCAGTTAGTGTTGTCATTAAAAATGTACTCCATGTTGAAAACTATTCATTTTCATTTCAAATAATTTGAAAAAAAAAAAAACGAAATGCCACAGAAAAACTTATGGTCCGTTTTCAATGTAATTTCCAATAAATTCTTAACTCTCACTCAGGAATTTTAATAATTTCTCATTTATTTTGATTTGAATAAATTTAGTTTTCTTGTTTTTTTTTCTTTCTCTCCCTCAATTATAATAAATTTGTGGCCATAAATAATCTTACCCTGCAAGAAAAGAAAAAAAGAAAGAAGAAAACTAGAAACAGTTTCCATCTTTTGTTCACAGTACTTTGTTTTTTTTTCTGGTCCAAGAAATAATTTTACTCTGTGATTTTAACTACTTGACGCTTCACTAAGCAATCGATGATTTGGTTTCTTTTTTTTTTTAATTTGCGTTGAAGAAGAAAAAAACGTCATGGGAAAAAAGGAAAGAAAAAATTGCACAAACTTAAGTTGCCATGGCAAAGTAACATTTTCAGTTTTTTTGTTTTGTTTCGTTTCGTTTTTTTATCTGTTCAACACTTTACCCAAACGCCTCTCCGCTATGCTCCTCTTTATTCCTTGTTTTTTTTTAGTAGCAAAACAGGGAAAAAACCATGTCAATTCCCATTGAGTTACAATCACTGACAATCACAATATTTTTAATGTTCATGGCAGAGCAACAAAAAAAATCAAGGAAAACTGTGCGAAATCAAAAAATCAATACACATACACACACACATACACACATAAATAGCGAGCGATATAAAAAATAACTGCCTGAGAGAGCGGGAAAGGCAAAAAGAAAAAAAACAGCGTGAGGAGTAAAATAAAAAATTTAATAAAATTGTAAATGACGATAAATTACAACTTGAGTTGAATTGAGTTGAGTTGGGTAGAGCTGAGCTGTTGGACACTCGGTCGTTTGGTTAGTTAGTGCTGCGGTCCTAGAGCCCCTATAGATATGCTGCAATTTATTTTTTGTTTTTGTCTCCCCCAGGCTTCTAAAAATTTATGACGCGTATGAACGATTTCTGTCTTTAGGAAATGCTGCTCCACTACTACAACAGCAGTAGCATGACAGTAGCAGCAACGACAATATAATATTACGATAAGAGAGCCAAAAGGAACTCATAAAATACTATCAGCATCGAACAAACCCATCAACACACATAACAGTTTTCCTTTTCTTATTTTTTTTTTGTCTATCTGAGTGCATGTATGTGTGGCTGGTATCTAAGTGTCCAATAGAGAGAGAGAGATAGAAAGAGAGCATTTGTATTGGCAAGTGCTTGACATTGAAAATAATTTAAATAAATTGAAATTGATTCTCAAGTAAATTCAAGAAACAGCCTAGAAAAGCAAAAGGAAAACGGTGTGTTAGGGACCATAAACCAGCAAGGGACACTATGCTAAGAGGCATATTTTGTTTATGGATTGGCATAAGAAACTAATCAACTGTACATACACACAACAATTAGTTATGTAATCTTGATCATCTCATTTTGTCAGTTACTTCAAATATCTCTTCGTAAACGACTTATTAAGCAATAATACAAGCAGAAGGACAGTATAAATATATTGTTCTTCTCCTTAGCTTTGATAGACTCTAGGGATTCACGCCTAAGGTACAGTAAGATAACAGTTCAAAGCGATGGATCGTACCTAAACACGCCTATAATAATTCTAAAGGGTGTTTTTAATAGAGGTATAGAACTTTAAGTTGCAATAAAACAACGATGGATTATTCGATTGACATGAATTTTATTTACCCGAAAGATAATCTTGTGGCATTACATTTTAAATATGATTTCTGGCATATGACCGCCATGGCTGGCGCGGATGTATCCCAATCTGGACGTCCAATTTTCGATGACTTTTTCCAACATTTGTGGCCGTATATCAAATATCAATCGTATGTCAAGCGTTTGTGGCTTGACCGCATAGACCAATGACTTTACATAGCCCCACAGGAAATAGTCTAGCGGTGTTAAATCACAAGATCTTGGAGGCCAATTCACAGGTCCAAAACGTGAAATTAGGCGGTCACCAAACGCGTCTTTCAATAAATCTATTGTGGCACGAGCTGTGTGACATGTTGCGCCGTCTTGTTGAAACCACATCTCCTGGACATCATGGTTATTCAATTCAGGAATGAAAAAGTTAGTAATCATGGCTCTATACCGATCACCATTGACTGTAACGTTCTGGCCACCATCGTTTTTAAAAAAGTACGGACCAATGATTCCACCATCCCATAAAGCGCACCAAACAGTCAGTTTTTCTGGATGTAACGGTGTTTCCACATACACTTGAGGATTACCTTCACTCCAAATGCGGCAGTTTTGTTTGTTGGCGTAGCCATTCAACCAGAAGTGCGCTTCATCGCTAAGCGACGATAAAATGGACGTAGTGCGCGATATGTTTTCCGCACAGAACCATTATTTTCGAAATAAAATTGCACTATTTGCAAGCGTTATTCAGGCGTGAGTCTATTCATGGTGAATTGCCAAACCAAACTGAGAATAAATCACTTGACAGCTGTTAAATCGGTCGCGATCTTGAAAAGTAATGCCAACTTAAAGTTCTATACCTCTGTAAAAAAACACCCTTTATACACTCTACTAGTTCCTATAACTGAAAACTCGATGAAACAAACGATCGGTATGTTGAATAATATTAAATTTGTCAGCCGTCCGGGGATTCTTTTCTACCCTCCGGAGGTTTACTGAAATAAATATTGTTAGCTTTACAATCTTCCTCAATTTCCCAGTCCAGAATGACAAACTACGATATTTTATAAGACGGGTTATTGTCACAATTCTTATGGAATCCAACCATAAACTCATTACCCTGCAGAATTGAATTTTGTTTACTGTACAACTGGTCTGAATGCTCATTGATACATACATACATAGACAATTGGTCATTACAACACTTTAGTCAGGATTGCGACCTAGCTTCTCACACCACTGATGTTGTGTGAGTTAATTTTATACATGAGTGACGGGACCTACAGTTTAAAGTCGACTCCGAACGACAGATTTTTGAGAAACTTTTCATGGCAATTTTATTTACTCACAGAGTTTTTGCCAGAAATCTGCTGAAAAGAAGTAACCGAAGAAATATTTTTTGTATTTTGTTTGATGTCAGGCCTGGGGTTTGAACCCTCGCTTTACGTCTAATAAGCCAACACACTACCTACTAGACTACGGCGACTTTTTTATCGTGCAACTGGTCTGAATACTCATAATCAAAATTCTTATAATTTGATAGCGTTACAAACATACATACATAATTGGTTATTACAACCCTTCAGTCAGGATTACGACCTAGCTTCTCAAACCATTTATGTTGTACGTGTTAATTTTATTCATAAGTGGCGGAATCGACAGATTTGTGAGAAACTTTTCATGACAATTTGAGAGGAAGAAATATTTTTTTTTAATTTCGTTTTGTTGGCGATTTCTAACCTGGGGTTTGAATCGTGGCCTAAACTAAAGCGACTTCCGTTACACTGAGGAAATCACAAATGCAAATGTTGTTAAAAAGTCATTTAAATTCTGCTCTGATCGAAAGTCTACAAATGTATGGGTTCAGCACCAAGTTGACTGAATAGACTCATGCTACTACACGAATACGGAACACGAAACTTACAATGACATCAGCCATCTAGTGAAAGAAACAAAATCAAGTGCTTTGACCCAAAAATATATTCTGTGTCCTGCTGAATGCAGAACACAAATGATGAACCATATGATAACCTTGTACAATTGTCAGAGCGGTTCCAATCATACATACATGTCCAGTAATATGTTGCTCAAACAGAAAACCAAGTTTTAACAACAACACTATTTCCTGACTCCACAGAAAGTCAAGAAAATCGTTAAGAGCAAGAGATTTTACCCAGATTCAATTGATGCCGTTTAAAAAATTTAATTTAGTAACATATTGTTACGTTTTTATCTTTTAAAAACGTATAAAATATTAGCTCTTAGTTTGCAAATAAAATATAAATAAATTGGCGTTTAGTTTTAATTAAAATTTTTTATTATTCGCACAATACTGTGTGCCAATGTTCACAACTTAATGTAAACAACAACAATTGCATTATTTTCCCTCTGTTTACACCCTTTGCATAAACAATAACAATTACTAGGTAATTATTCGACAGATCGTTGTAACGTAGATCTTCAAACCACGATTACTCTCTTCAAACGTACCGCATCTTCACACAAGACTAATGCTGTAGTTACACACACGCAACGTAACGTACCGTAGAAAACGTTCTCTTTTTAGCATATGGAGAACAATGTAAACGATTACCGAAACGTTCTCTCTCGTTTACAAAACGGAACGATGTGTATAAAACAGAATTCTCCCACGTTTTTACATGACATTTGAACATGAGAGAGAATGAGCAGTGTTGCCACGAAAAAAATATTATAACCAATATTTGTGAAAAAATCACCAAATAAGGAAAAATCTGACCAAAATTAAATTCACAGTTTTTTATTTTATTTTTTCAAATTTAAATTATAATTGAGAAAAAGGAAATAAAAAATAACAAAATAAAATTATAGTCTTACTAGTTAATTAATTTTAACAAACAAGACAAAAGCTATTTTTATAAGAAAAACAATAACCAAATCCGGAAAAATCTACACATTGAACAAAAAACGGCAACACTGATGATGAGTCTGTATACCAATTCCTTTGCATTGTGTTGTGTTCGTTTGTTTGTTGCTTTGTGTTCTGTTCCGTTTTTATTTACATTCTGCGTTGACATATGTCCCGTATTGAACGTTTCTATAAGTACACAAACGTTTTTAAGGCTACGTACGTTTTACTTTTCTTACGCTTGGGTAACCAAGGCATAACAGAACTTTTACTCACTTCATTACCTGCTTTGCCCTGCCTTTTATATGGCAAAGTAAACAGTCTGATGAATGATCTTGAAGGCGAATATTCATGACTTCGCCTTCTCGAAATCTCTATAAATGCACACATCGTTGTTTACAATCATTATTGTAGTGTTGTTGATGTATTTTTGTTTACTTGTTTACCATTTCTTGTATGCTGGTGTTTGTTGTTATATATTAAACAGTACGATAATTTGTAAACAGGTTTGTTTACTGCATTGTGTTGTTTTTGTAGCTCTTGTTTATAATTTTAATGTTAAGCGATGTAAAACCAAAACACCAGTATCTAGATTTCTTCATTTTCCTAACAATATATACAAAAGCTGTTCATACAAATACTCAAACGAGTATATTTGATTTATAACCTACTAATGTGTAGGTTGTGTATAAAAAATTGCAGCCAGTAGTAGCAATTCGAGCGACTATTACTCTAATACAAGTGAGATAAAAATTTGTTCGATATGAGAATCTAACGCGATATTGTGAAATTCCATTAAGTCTTATTGCACAATAGATCTAAGCGTCTTACTTATGAATTGCCTTAAGTTGACAGGCACATGGAAACAATTTTTTCGATCAACTGCCCAGGAAGAAAGACGTAGATTTGTTAACATTCTCTCCCTCACTTCAGTGGAATGGAGCGGAGAAGTATAAAAGAATCACTCACCACACCCTCTTTAACGGTTTTATGTTGTTAAACAAATACTATCTCATGCATCCATATCCACAGTTACTTGTGTATAAACTTACGTTGTAATGGCAGTAATAACGACAAGCAACACGATAGCAGTAAGAGCATAAGCATAAGCATCAGCAGCAGCAGCCGTAAAAGCCAAGTTAATAACTAAATACCACACAGCAACATCTTGTGTTACAAAGTGAGGCACAATATTGAAAATATTTTCATTTCCGTCGTTAATGGAATTGATAAAGTTGATAAACAGAAGAAAAAAGAAGAACAAGCAAACAGTAGTTGAAGCATATAAACACCCTTAAAAGTAAAAAATTGAAAAGAAAAATAAAGGAAAAGAGGAGAACTTTTAAAACTTTATTATTTAAATCGAATGAAAGAGAAACGCAAAGTGAAAAATTTAATAGTTTTCCAAGTAAGCGAAACACGAAGTCATAAATTGCAAATGATTCTGTATGTTCCATATGGCAATTCAACTGCAGCGGATTTTTTTCTTTCTGGAGAAGGTAGCAAGCAAAACCTTACGTTTGATGCAATTTTTTTCAATCTTGACTTTTGAGGAAGCTCTCCAGTAGAACCATTGAGACTATGAGTTATCATATCCGGGCTCTATTAATAGTTATGCGCTGTTAGAAGATCAGTAATTGACAAAAATATCAGAAAAAAATTCACGCTACACTTAAACTGCAATGTCAACTTTATGAACAACTGATTCGATCGTGAATCAGGTTCACCCCGGGTCATTCTACAGTAGTTGAGCTGTTGCTGAAAGGGTACGATCTGAAAATACACTTCAGTAGGCACACAAGAGGCTGAAACATGGATGTGGCTGAAGAGTACACAAAGTTAAGTCCATGCTAGGTTTTGTACCAGTTACGCTACACTTTTTAATGGAGCATACTTTGATCCGAAGAAGTCGCCGTGGTGTAGTAGGTAGTGTGTTGGATTGTTAGACGTGAGGCCCCAGGTCAAAACATCTCCAACTCAACGAAATATGAAAAAATATTTCTTGGGCGACTTCCTTTCAGCAGATTTCTGGCAAAAACTCTGAGAGTAAATAAAATTGTCATGAAAAGTTTCTCAAAAAATCTGTCGTTCGGAGTCGACTTTAAACTGTAGCTCCCGCCACTCATGTATAAAATTAATACACACAACATAATTAACGTGAGAAGCTAGGTTGTAATCCTAGCTGAAGGGTTGAAATAACCAATTATGTATGTATGTATGTATGTATAGTGCCATTCCTCAAAATATTTGGATCTAAAGCTTACGAAAGCTGGGCAATGATACAAAAAGTTATAAGTGTTTAAATTCGAAAGCTCTTATTGGAAGACTTGACAACTAATTTCTTCTTAAACTGATAACTAGACAGTTGAGTATGCAAGCTAAACCATTTGCTTTTATCATTGGTTTTGTTGATACTGCAGACCATTGATAACTTGAGAATTGAACGGAATTCTGAATTTATGGAGTACATTTCATATTCCTTCTTTCAACTGCTTCATACTTTTTAGAGCGGATTTATTGAGCTTCTGGTTTCACACTGCGGTCTTTGATGGGACTTATGTAGTTTTGCTTAAAGCAGCGGCCATTTTAATACAGTTTTGATGTATTCCAGGAATTAACACTATACAAAAATAACATAACATTCTAAATATATGTACCTAATCGATGTCTAGCAAAATTAGAATTTAAGTATTCACTACCATTCATATTTAATACGAAGTATATTCATCATGACGAAGATGTGTGGTTTGAGTAATATTTTATTCTATTAGTTTCATACATATACGACAAAATCCAAGCATTTTTATTGCATACTTTTCAGAGTAATTATTCCGGTACAAGTAATATGATGCGTATACGTAATATTTTTTTAATTCAATTAAATATAAAGTATACAGGCTAACATGACAATTCTAGTGCAGTTTTTGAAAATTTTGAGTTTTTAAGATTTAATGTTTCATGTTATCAAAACCTGCAGTATAAGAGGACTTGCATGTGACTCAGAACGAAATTACTGGACCGTTAGAGTTGATAGTATTTTTTGTTAGATTATGTCTCATTATTATGTTAAAGGCTAAATAAAGATTCATTGGCATTAAAGTTTTGGTTCAAATAAGTTTTTTATGAAAATTTTTCTAATTTTTTTATATGGGGCCGAGACCATATACCAGGGTTAGTCAAAGTTTGAATTTTATTCATGCAAGACTTTTTGCTGGTATTTTACCGGTCGACCGATGGTTGTCGTTCATTTGAACGATCATCTGATGTATCTGCGGTAACTGTGGAGATCTGAAGATTTTTTGATTTTATTCTTCGCTCTAGTTATTGTACCAAGATCTATGCCCAAGATGGCTACGAAAAACTTATTGATGTTTTCAATATCGACTTGTCTAATCGATATTTGGTTAAATAAAATACAAGGTAAATCCCAGGTACGTATATGGCTGTGTATGTTTTTGTGCAGGCAATTAGTAACAGAAATCCAGAAGAACTTATGATGATGATCAACACATTTCAAAAATTATCCAACAAAATGAAAATTACTAAGCTCTGATGTGTTAAAAGTTCGATAGTTTGCATAAAATACATCAGAACCGCGTGCATATAAGCTAAAATGCTTACATATACAGTGGACAGCAGAAGTCTTAGTACGGCGATATATTTTAGCAATTTCATTGATTTTAACCAAAAGTTTGTATAAAAATTTATAGTTTATATATTTATTTTATTAATTTGTTTCTGTTTTATTATAAAACAAAAAAATTTTTAATGTTTTTTATAAAACAAGAGAAAAATAAGAAAAAGTTTCAAATGACTCCATAGGTACCCCCAAGGAGAATCCTGAGTAAATTTCAAATTCAAAGGCCTAATATATTAAAATGTTATCTCCTGTATTTAGTAGACTATACCTTAAGCTTAAGCACTTCATATAACTCATTTGTAATTGAATGTACAAGTTTTGTTAAGTGTTTTCTGGTGGCATCATGAGCAAGTTTTTCGGTTGACTTTTGTCTGAGGTTTAGCGATTACTTAACCGTTCTTTTAAATGATCACCTAAATATTCTCTTGAAGTCATATCGGGACTTTGTGCAGGATTATTAATTATATTGGAGTACTAAGACTTTTGCTGTCCACTGTATATCTCTTAATAACGCTCACAATCGGCTTCTCTTTGAAGGACACTCATATATTAAACCGTTTAACACACTAAACTGGCAACCGATCCTGGCAAAAAAGACGGTAGTCCGTGAACTTAATTTGTTAATAATATTGATGTCGTTTTGGTGTTATAGGTAGTGGTTCAAAGCTCAGTCCAGACATCTCAAACAATATCTCCTCGGCGACTTGCTCTCAACCGATTTCTTGGATATAAAATGCCATGAAAAGTTTCTCAGCAAATCTGTCACTCAAAGTCGACTTTATCACTAATGGGTAAAATTAACACATACAACATGGGTGGTGTGAGAAGCTATAATGACCACTTATGTAATTGAATATTAATTGTGGTATCACAATGAACCTCAACTGTGGTCTATTTGGGACTGTTCCAGCCCTCCTAACAATGTAGTGCTTTTCTCAAAAGAAAAGTTAGATAAAGGCATAGAGATTGGCATCCGTGGGCATAAACTAGACAATGGGATAGTATTCTACAGCGGATAGAGACACTATCCTAGAGCTCACGGTTAACACGATTAAAAGGCGGGCTAAAGTTCTCACAATTTGATTGACATTTACGATAAATTTTGTAAATATTATTCCTATCTTATTTTGAATCTTTGAAGCGAAAGTTTTTACGCCTAAATCATTGAATTATCTTGATATGTGACCAAGCTATACATCCACAGACTGTTAACATATGCCAGGTTGTGGATATGAAGACTTCAATCTTCAAACAAAACAATACAATCCAATGTATCGTATCGGAATTTTCTGCAAAAATTTGATAGCAAACTGCAAATAATCTCTGTGGAGATATTGAGTTTCTCAGAAAAATTTGATTTCAAAAGAAATATTCAAGAGACTCGGTAACTTGCAAGCTAAAGCTTCTAAAATTAATTTCAATTTTCTTTATCTTTCATTATTCTTTCTTTCTTTCTTTCTTTTTTCAAAATTTAAAAAAAAAACGTAATCTCTGGTCATTTATTTTAATGACAAAAAATAAACTTTTCTATACGTACCACCAACCTTATCTAGATTAATCCGTGACAAATTTCTTTAGGAAATAAGTGACGTTTTCTTTTCACAGATAACAATCAATGCGTAAATGTCTACATTTTTTAAAAATATTTTTAATGTGAGATGCGTAAGAAAAAAGAAAAAAACAAAAAAATAAGAAAAAAATTCTAAACACAGGCAAGACAGTAAGATTTTTATCTTTCGTTTTATCTTAGAACAAAAAAGTCCTTTTGTTTCAAAAGCAGGAAAGAAAAGAAAAGAAATGAAAAAGAAAACACAACCTGAAGGTATCCGCAAAGAGCAAACCAGACCAGACCAGACTTCATCAAATATTTACAACAAAACTAAACCGCAAACAAACAAACAAACAAAAACTGCAAAAAGGAATGGAAAATAGAAAATAAAAAATAAAAAACAAACCGAACGTACAGACAAACAGAAGGACGCTAATTCGACATTATCAATTAACCGCAGAGAATAATAATTCATGTCAGACAACTTAATGCCTGAAGACAATGGCTGAAAATGTCTACAAAACTTGGTTTTAGTAGAGGATGATGTTTGATTTGTTTTGTTTGTTGGCAAGTTCGACTGTCTAACTGGCAGTCAGTTAGTCAGTCGGTCGGTTCAATGCTTTGCCTGTAGCTGTTGCTGTTGCTAATGCAGTAATAAACAGCAGGTATAGGCTAAAAAGCAATTCAAAATTCTTTTTTATTTTTAGAAATTTAAAAATTTGGTTCTTCTTTGGTTCTAATTAACTTTTACTAGCTGTAAATGGTAACGGTAAATATTATTTTGGGGTTTAAATGGTTGCATGAGAGTTTTAGTTTGCCTGTTTGATTATTTGACTAGTTGACTGACTTGCTGGTGCTCTCTGTATCTCTCTCTGGTGGGCTGAATACTTAAATGCTTGGCTGGCTACTGGCTGCCATTTCATTATGTTTACATTCTTTTCATAGTTTGGAGGGCTTATTAGGTTGGCTAATAAAATACAAAAACAATGGATTTTTTTGTATAAAATACAGGCCCCACAAATAAGGCAATGCAAAGGAAAAATTCAACACAAGAAAACCTAAAAAAAAGAAAAATGAAATGAAAATCAAAAGGCAATTTTTTAATATGTTCCAGTGCCATGGATGAATGCTTTTGTTTTTGTTTAGAAAATCCCAAACAAATTTCTTGAAAAGCCAGTACATTTTTCTATCTAATGTTTATGTTTATAATATAACTTCTCTGACAACCTACGTTGCATTTAGTTGAAGTTTTTGGATTTGTCTCTTTAAGCCAGCAAACACCAAAAGCCCAAATGCAATTGTCTTTCCATGTCGTTGCTTCTTTTACTAAAATTGACGCACTGGGATCTTATGAAAATAAAAACTTTTTCTTTAAAGTCTCAGCTAAAGACAACACAAACCATAAATATTCTATGCATACACACAGACACTCACACACTACTACTGCCTAGAAAAGCATATCATACGCTTATAAATATAAAATATAACACACACAGTGTATTACAGTAGATAATAATAATAACAATAATATACCAACAAAATATGGAAGAGAGTGTGTCTATGTGTGTATGTGTATGTTAGTTTGTTAAGATAAACAAATATTTATAACACTTGTTTGCTAATGTTCATATACACGCATACATTCATACACACAAAACTACGTATGCTGTTGTCATTGTGACAAAAATGTGCATTTCATATACACCAACTTACGACTCTTCGTTATACCTACGAGCACACACAGAAAAACAAACGAATACGAATACAAACTTAAGTTTACCAAATATTTAATGCTTATCATGCTTAAGAACAGCAAGCAACACACATTGGCTCAACATGCGTACACATATTCTCTCGCAACGCCACGCACACATTGTATCTTTAAAAATATAAATTCTCTCTCTCTCCCTCTTTCTGTGTGTGGACTTGGCAAATTGCTTAAAAGAAAAATAAACGAAATGCAGCAACAAAAACCGTGGTATTAAAAGTCGAAAGTAGGGAATAAGTCTTTAAACTATAAAGAGACTTGCGCCTCAGCTCCTACACCAGGTTTTATTTGTGAAACACACACAAACAAGAGTAAAAGAATTATAAGAGAGTAATTTCACTGAAAAAGAGATACAAGGTTTTTCTTTTAAAGTTTTTTATCTTTTCATATTTATTTTGAAAATAAAAGAAAATTTTTTTTTTAATAATTGAAGTAAAGTATGAAAAATCACGACTCAACAAGGATTTTAAAAATTAATTTTCTTCTTAGACTGGGTAAGGTTAGATAGTATATAGCAGAAGCTGAAGTTTTGAGGTATTTGATAAGCCCATGCAAATTCGTGTTTGCAATACATTTAAAATCGTGAAAGAGTTGATGTAAATTCACGAGAAGAGATGTAAATTTCCAGTGCATTTGAAGCCAGATACTTACTTACTTAATTTGCCATTACAACATAGCTTACGCCCTAGCTCCTCACAACACTCAGGTGGCAGCCACAGTTTAAATACGTTTTCGAATGACAGATCTTTTTGAGAAACTTTGCATGACAGTTTTTATTTTACTCTCACAGTTTTTGTCAGAAGACTGCTGACTGAAATATGTTTTCATATTTAATTTCGTTAACGATGATGAAGCCAGAGTTTGAACCACGGCCTTATGGTCACGTATATCAAAGACTGTGTTGGAGTATAGAAGGGCGTTTAACAATTACTGCAACTATGGCACGGTACACATTATGTACATATATGAGTTCCCAGAAAGCGAATTTTCTGACTAATAGAGCCAGAGTATTACGTACCATAAGTTCGGACAACCTATTGTCTTTCAGTACATTACAGTTCAAGCTGAGAAAGTGGGCGGAAACGTCACTTTGTCAATTGTGGAATAATGACACAGTAGGAGGAATTAGATGTAAGGGCACGTTTCAAACCCCAAGTCAGACATCTACAAAAGAAACGAAATATGAAAAAATATTTCTTCGGCGACTTCCTCTCAGCAGATTTCTGGCAAAAACTCTGAAGAATAAATAAAATTGAAAAGTTTCTTAAAAATCCGTAGTTCGGAGTCGAGTTTAAACTGTAGGTTCCGCAACTCATGTATAAAATTAACACGTACAACATGAGTGGTGTGAGATGCTATGTTGTAATCCTAGCTGAAGGGTTGAAATGACCACTTATGTATGCATCATGAGTATTTTAAAACTAAATAAGCACGGTAATGAGCGTAAAAAATGATAAAGCCAGGGTTTTC
This sequence comes from Sarcophaga subvicina, assembly GCA_936449025.2. Lineage (NCBI taxonomy): Eukaryota > Metazoa > Arthropoda > Insecta > Diptera > Sarcophagidae > Sarcophaga > Sarcophaga subvicina. The sequence continues at coordinate 12,057,847 of OW388081.2, read as the reverse complement.
GGCGAAGACATCGAAACGATGGACTTATGAAACTCCGTATGGTTCACGAACTAGCTAAAATTATAACTATATTGTTACAATGTATCCTACATGGCTCAGCTGTGTCTATCTTTTTAGATTCATGGTCTTTTCTACGTATCTATCTACATACTGTGGGTAGCAAAAGTCTTAGTACGGCAATATCATTTGACAAAAAAGTCCCCACAGACTTAATAATCTCGCACAAAGTCCCGATATGACTTCAAGAGAGTATTTAGGTGATCATTTGAAAGAACGGTTACGTAATCGCTAAACCTCGAACAAAAGTCAACTGAAAAACTTGCTCATTGTGCCACCAGAAAACACTTAATAAAACTTGTAGATTCAATTACAAATGAGTTATATGAAGTGCTTAAGCTTAAGGTATAGTCTACTAAATACAGGAGATAACATTTTAATATATTAGGCCTTTGAATTTGAAATTTACTCAGGGTTCTCCTTGGGGGTATCTATGGAGTCATTTGAAACTTTTTCTTATTTTTCTCTTGTTTTATGAAAAACATTAAAAATATTGTTTGTTTTATAATAAAACAGAAATAAATTAATAAAATAAATATATAAACAATAAATTTTTATACAAACGTTTGGCTAAAATTCATGAAATTGCAAAAAAATATATCGCCGTACTAAGACGTACTTTTGTTGTCCACCTTTCAGCTTATATGCATGCGGTTCTGATGTATCTTATGCAAACTATCGAGCTTTTAATACAACAGAGCTTAGTAATTTTCATTAAGATGAATAATTTTCTGAAATGTCATGATCATCATTACATTATCATAAGTTCTTCTGGATATCGCTTTCATTTGTTTGTTGTGGAACTAATTGCCTGCACAAAGACATACACAGACATATACGTACCTGGGATTTACCTTGTATAGTATTTAACCAAATATCGATTAGACAAGTCGATATTGAAAACATCAACAAGTTTGTTGTCGCCATCTTGGGCATAGATCTTGGTCCAATAACTAGAGCGAAGAATAAAATCAGAAAATTTTCAGATCTCCACAGTTGCCGCAGATATATCAGACGATCGTTTCCAAATCCTACAAATGAACGACTAACATCGGTCGACCGGTAAATTACCAGCAAAAAGTCTTACATGAATAAAATTAAAATTTTAACTAAGCCTAGTATTTGGGGCCGAGATGCAAAATTAGATAAATTTGAACCAAAAACGTTAATGGCAATAAATTTTTATTTAGCCTTTAAGATACTGATGAAACATAATCTAACAAAAAATAAAGGGTGTTTTTTATAGAGGTATAGAACTTTAAGTTGGCATTACTTTTCATGATGGTGACTGATTTAATAGCTGTCAAGTGATTTATTCTCAGTTTGGTTTGGCAATTCATCATGAATAGACTCAAAATCGTCCATCAGAGCAGTTAATTCGATTAACCATGGAACGTTTTCGCATTACGTTTACTTGATAACTCGCATCCCCAGCGACGCTGTACGGTGCGTACAGAAGAAGCTATTGCTGCTGTAGAGCGTAGCATTGAGGAAGACCCGAATGAGTCCATCCGCCATCGAGCACAGGAATTGGATCTGTGTCCATCCACTTTATGGAAGATTTTGCCGAAGGATCTTGGTTTGCGTGCTTACAAAATCCAACTCGTGCAAGATTTGAAGCCAAACGATCATCAAGTAAGGCGTAGATTCGTCGAATTTGCCCAAAACAAGATTACCGTTGTTCCCGATTTTCATAAGCGAATTTTGTTTAGCGATGAAGCGGACTTCTGGTTGAATGGCTACTTCAACAAACAAAACTGCCGCATTTGGAGTGAAGGTAATCCTCAAGTGTATGTGGAAACACCGTTACATCCAGAAACATCCTGACTCTTTGGTGCGCATTATGGGCTGGTGGAATCATTGGTCCGTACTTTTTCAAAAACGATGGTGGCCAGCACGTTACAGTCAATGGTGATCGGTATAGAGCCATGATTACTAACTTTTTCATTCCTGAATTGAATAACCATGATGTCCAGAAGATGTGGTTTCAACAAGACGGCGCAACATGTCACACAGCTCGTGCCACAATAGATTTATTGAAAGACACGTTTGGTGACCGCCTAATTTCACGTTTTGGACCTGTGAATTGGCCTCCAAGATCTTGTGATTTAACACCGCTAGACTACTTTCTGTGAGGCTATGTAAAGTCATTGGTCTATGCGGTAAAGCCACAAACGCTTGACCATTTGGAAGACAACATTCGCCGTATTATTGCCGATATACGGCCACAATTGTTGGAAAAAGTCATCAAAAATTGGACGTCGAGATTGGACTACATCCGCACCAGCTGTGGCGGTCATATGCCAGAAATCATATTTAAAATGTAATGCCACAAGATTATCTTTCGGATAAATAAAATTCATGTCAATCGAATAATCCATCGTTGTTTTATTGCAAATTAAAGTTCTATACCTCTATAAAAAACACCCTTTACTATCAACTCTAACGGTCCAGTAATTTCGTTCTGAGTCACATGCAAGTCCTCTTATACTGAAGATTTTGATAACTTGTAACATGAAACATTAAATCTTAAAAATTTTAAATTTTAAAAACTGCACTAGAATTGTCATGTTAGCCTGTATAGTTTATATTTAATTGAATTAAAAAATATTACGTATACGCATCATATTATTTGTATCGAAATAATTACTCTGAGAAGTATGCAATAAAAATAGTTTGGATTTTTTCGTATATGAAACTCATTGAATTAAATATCACTCATACCACACATGTTCGTCACGATAAATATACTTCGTATTAAATATGAATGGTAGTGAATATTTAAATTCTAATTTTGCTAGACACTGATCAGGTATATTTAGAATGTTATGTTATTATTGTATAGTTTTAATTCCTGGAATACATTAAAATTGTATTATAGTGGTCGCTGCTTTAAGCAAAACTACATAAGTCCCATCAAAGACCGCAGTGTGAAACCAGAAGCTCAATAAATCCGCTCTAAGAAGTATGAAGCAGTTGAAAGAAGGAATATGAAATGTACTCCATAAATTCAGAGTTCCGTTCAATTCTGAAGTTATCAATGCTCTGCAGTATCCACAAAAGCAATGATAAAAGCAAATGGTTTAGCTTGCATACTCGACTGTCTAATTATCAGTTTAACAAGAAATTAGTTGTCAAATCTTCCAATAGGAACTTTCGAATTTAAACAGTTATAACTTTTTGTATCATTGCCTAGCTTTCGTAAGTTTGAAATTCCAATATTTTGAAGGATGGCACTATACCAGACATAACTCTTCTCAAAGGAATGTACTGGAAGAAGTTAAAGAAGTTTTTGCAATACACAGACTTCCTATAGAATGTAAGGTGGTATCCCAATGGTGGGCGTACAACAAGCCAACGTGATGGCTTAGGCAGAAGACCCTTGGTTGGAATCTTCTCCTTCAACCTACCTATCTATACGAACTTGTGTTAAAGATACATACAGGAAGATGCCGGAGTATAATATACATAGATACCTTGCAGCATTTGGTTATGCAAAGAAAAATAATAACCCAGCAAAATTTCATTCGAAGAGTCTTTTATTTTAATTGAGAATCTGTGAAGATATTGTTACGATTTTTACCTTTTAAAAACGTTTAAAATATGAGCTCGTTGATTGCAAATAAAATAAAAATAAATTTGTGTTTAATTTTAATTAAAATTTTTTATTATTCGTACAATTCTGTGTGCCACTGTTCACAACTTGATGTAAACAACAATAAATGCTTTTCTTTGGTATTCCTTTGTTTATACCCTTTGCATAAACAATAACAATTACTAGACAATTATTCGACAGATCTTTGTAACGGAAATCTTCAAACCACGATTATTCGCTTCAAACGCACCGCGTCTACATACAAGACTGACTGAACTTCACTAACTCACTCGCCTGCTTTGCCTTGGCTTTTGTATGGCAGAGCAAACAGTCTGATGAATGTTCATGACTTCGCCTTCTCGAAATACCTATAAATCTAAACATCGTTTTTAACATTTATTCTTGAAGTGTTTGTTGTTGTGTTTTTGTTTACTTGTTTACCATTTTTTTCTGATGGCGTTTGTTGTTATATTGTATTAAGCAGTACGATAATTTGTAAACAGGTTTGTAAACTGCATTGTTTTGTTTTTGTAACTTTTGTTTATCATATTAATATTAAGCGATGTAAAAGCAAAACGCCATTATCTAGATTTTTCATTTTCGTAACAATATATCATATCATCATATCGACGCCTCCATTCTATAACGTTCTAAGTGTACTTAGATTAATGTTACTGTCAAAATTTGGTTAAGCTGCGCCGATGCGTTCCGAAGTTATAGGGAAAAATCTCCTTAGAATACACATATGGTCGTATATCGCGTGAAAACTTTGAGAGCTCATAACTCAAAACACACTTTTTCGACTTAGAATGTTATAGAACTGAGGCGTCGATATGATCACATTTCGCATTTAGCGTACCAGATATTTAGTGTGAAATTTGATAATCTTCTGAAAATTAAATGCCTCATTCTATTCCAATTATTCAATTATTAATACGGGACAGCCGGAATATTTATTAAGATGAATTAAGTTTGCTAGGTCATGCCGGGGCATGAAGATTATTCAACAACGTTACAGGACTCTTCAGTCACAGCGACAGTTCTTTATACACACCACTAGTCTCTGGAATTCCCTACCAAATTACATCCAAAAGTTAGACAATGCAAATGCGTTCAAAAGGGAATTGTTTAAATTGTTCTCTTAATGAAGAGTTTGCTACGTTCTTAGCATGGTTATTATATCGGTTACATATTTATCCTTACTTTCCTATACCGATTTTTATAAAATAAATAAAATATATTATTTTTTAATGTTATAAATACATACTGATTTCAATTCTGCCTTCTTTTTCTTCATTAACCATTTCATCGTCTCTCTTTTTATACAATAACAATCGATTTGAAAATATTATTTTTTCCCCCCTCTATTGCATTCAAATTCAATTAATGATACATGAATGCTTTAAAATTGTCTTCCTCTTCTCTGTTCTGTATTTTTTTTTTCATATTATTAGTTTCTTGAATATCAAATTGTAAGTGTACGTATATGCATATGCATGTATGTGTGTTTTTTTTTTTTTTTTTTTTTTTTTTTTTTGTTTGTATGTGTCTCTATTTAATTTAACCTGTAGACAATTAACATTAAATTTACAATTTAACCTGACCTTTGGCTCAAGTGGTATTTTCGCAGTAACCTCCTCTTTTAATAAAGCCCCACACACCCCCTAATAGAACTAGTTGTGTGTTAATTTCTTTAGTTTGTTTTTGGTATTTATTTTATTAAAGTTTTACTCACTCCATCTCTCTCTCTCTCTCTCTTTCTTTTGTTTTTGTTTTATTTCTCAATTGTTTACGAGGACAATCTAAAAATTAAACGGCCGTGGTTAATAGAAAACACCGGCATTGAGCTTTGTAAGTTCCGCACTCGTACCTATGTTTTGTTGACAACGCTAACATTACCATAAACAATGAACAATACGTAGGTGTATGTTTCCTAATTTGTCCATTGAAATGAAAATTATTTCAAAGATAAGAAGCCAAACACAATGGGTGATCAGAGCTCTCTTTTTTGTTATTTTTTTTTTTTTGTCATTGTTAGTCTTTTTTTTTTTTTTTTAGTTGAGTTTCTGTTTACTAATGATTGCCAACCTGATACAGCCAGCCATTGTTTTGTTATTTTAAATGCAATTTCGAAATTGAAAAGAAAATTCCATGGATTTATTTGTAATTAATTTGAATTTCAATTTCGTTTTTCCACAAAGACAAGACACAAAGGAAATAAATTTCAAACGTTATAAATAATCTTCCGTTTGTTTTCCTATACCATGGGGAACAAATTTTATATTTAAATATAAAAACGATTTATTTTATTTACCGACCTTTTAAGGAAGTTGGTTAACGCCGAGATTTATTTGTATTAAATTTGGAAAATTGTATGCAAATGCTATGCTTAAATGGGGATTTCATTTTATGGGCTTGCTGGTTGGCAGGGGTAAAGCCCAAGATTCGTAAAAAGTTATTTTAATTTTATTCAAATAAATTTAATGAAGTTTTTGTAAAATTCAAAACATGCTGGACCTTTATTATTATAAACTTGGACTAGTAAAGAGAGTTTATATCATCCCAACCTCGTCAGTACCTAAAATTCCTTTTTCAGGAAACAATTCATGCAACTCAGGCATGTTTGTGACATTAATAAGTCCTTGAAGGAAACGCCTGAATGCCTAAAATAGACATGCCAGGCAAGGAATTGTCATTGTTGACAATACTAGGCAGCATACTGAAGTTTGTGGGGTCAATAGGCTTAAAGAAGACCCACAACGTCTTAAGGAGTCGTTATAGACATAATCTCTGAGATTGGAGGGGAGTACAATTAATCGTATAGTTGCAGCACTAAGCTAGCTCTTCATGGCAATAATAACTTACTTTCATACATACATAACATATTTTTTTTTTTTGGTATTACAACCCTTCAGTCAGAATTACGGCCTATCTTTTCACACCACTTATGTTGTGTGTGTTAATTTTATCCATAAGTGACGGGACCTACAGTTTAAAGTCAACTTCGTATGACTGATTTTTTAGAGAAACTTTTCATGGCAATTTTATTTACTCTCAGAGTTTTTGGAAGAAATCCGCTGAGAGGAAGTCACCGAATAAATATTTTTCATATTTCGTTTTGCTGTCTGACCTGGGGTCTTACGTCTAATAAGTCAACACACTACCTACTAGGCTACGGCGACTAAACTTACATACATACATAATTGGTTACTACAACTCTTTAGTCAGGATTACGATCTAATTTCTCACATCACTTATGTTGCGTGTGTTAATTTTATTCAAAAGTGGTGGGACCTACAGTTTAAAGTCGACTCCGAATGACAGATTTTTTGGAGAAACTTTTCATGGCAATTTTATTTTACACTCAGATCTTTTGGAAGGCATCGAAAGAAACATTGTTTTAATTATTTCGTTTTGTTGGAGATTTATGACTTGGGGTTTCACAACGAGCACTTACGTCTAATAAGTCAACACATTACCTACTAGACTACGGAGAACTTCAATAATAACTCACATATTCTGAAACTAGTTCAACAAACTTTATAAAGTCGTTAATATAGGCAGACGATACAATTATAGAGTCTTAAAAAATGGTAATAGAACCCGTTAATAGAGTAAGGCAACAATTTAAATAAAAAAATAGAAAATTTATATTCTATCCAACTGGTAGACTAATAATATGTTAACATTTACAAGAACCCTTAATTAACTTAAGAACTTAATTAATATTTTCCTTCATTTATTTTCACTCATTATTTTCCTACATGAAATATGAATATCATAAAATGCACGCTTTTATATTTTAATTTACAACAACAACAACAACAAAACTAACAAAAAGGAGAAACAACATGTAATAAAAATAAAATTATAAAAACAAAACCATACTCCTTCAAACAATTCAATAGAAAAAGAAATAATAAAAAAATAGAACACCACAGCGTATGATTAACGTACTAGCAACGTTAAATTTTATTTTTTATTAATCATACGCCAGGAGTTCCCCAATGTTTTAGCATTTAATGGAACAAAACAGAATAGAACAGAACACAACAGCAGAGAACAGCAAAGCAATAGAATTAAAATTATATGTGTATGTGTGCGTGAGTATGTCAAGCACTTTAATAGAAAAACGCTAATTTGCTTTACCCTTTTGCCCTCTTGCATGTCAGTCATTATGTCCAATCTCACTACTTTCGTCTCTTGTTTCTGCCGTATGTTGATGAAACGATAGAAACTTGCGTGACCGATGTATGTGGTGCGACCAGTTAATGTATAATAATGAGTAGAAAATAATTTAAAAGTGAATTTGTTTATATAACAGAAGCGAGAGAGTAAGTGTGAGTGCATGTATGTACATATGTGCGACTATTTGTTATTTTATCGCCATTATTAATTAGAATCACTTAATGTCCGCACATGCTGTACAAAAAAAAACGTAAAACTTGTTTAACATATCGTTCTTCCCTCACACTGCCACTCTCCCGGCACACTTATATTGCGGTTTTTCCTACTTCCTATGCCCTACATTACATATATCGAAATGAAGACTGCCAATGATGAGATACGTTATCTTGCACTTGAATATGTAGACGAGAAATCGCATCGATAACCCAACTACATTATGATCAAACGCAATAACCTGTGGCCGACACATATGATAGTTATTGCTAGAGTTGTCCGATGTGGAAATGGAGGAAACAGTATAACAACTTCTACTGGATTCACCATGTTCTGTACTGTTTCAAGGATAAGTCGCCTCAAGCAAATTTTTTTAAAGCTACCAGTTGGCGCCAGAGAAACAAGGCCGTAATTCTGACTGAAGGGTTGTAATGGCAGGCCAATTATGTTATGTATGGTAGTTGGCACCTGAGAAGACTACTTCGATTGCACTTTCCGGTTTAAGAACTTTTGTGAGCAAAGTATCAGAGTTTCTTTGCTGCTTGCACTTGCTTCTGGCGTGAGATGAGCTAAGAACTCCTTTGGTTCTTAGTAGTATGTTTATGTACCTTCGGGCTCAATCCCTCCATACGAATTTGGGATCATGCCTACGCTACAGTCGGTAGTTTAAGTTAGTTGATAGGTTTGTAACATGTAGATTGGACGGACAGAATGAGTGTGTGTGTGTGTGTGTGTGTGTCATTTTTAAAGTGTGTAGGTTCGTCTCGAGTCTGAGTTCATGATGCCGATGATCCGCGAGTGCGTGATGTAGGGTACCGTAAACTCATGTTGTTGACTTGTGCAATGTTATGCTTTTGTTTATTTTATTTTTTAATGTAAACAAATTTTAAAACGCTTGACTCATATTACAGTTTTTAATGTAAACAAATACAAAATTTTGGGATGTGGTTGTGTTTAATTAATTTTTTTGTATGATTTAACGTTAAAGAAACAGAAATATAGTTGTACGTGTTCTTGTTGTTGTGCTATAAGTATATGTGCATAAGATCAATAAGAATATTTTGTATGGTTTAATGCGATATATTTCCGTTATGTGTGTGTGTGTGTGTGTGTTTCTTTTTTCTTATGGACCCATTTTATGATAATCAAATATATAGGAGAATACATTTTTGTTACAAAAATAACAGTGCTTTGTTATAAACAATAACATCGCGAATCCTTATCATTTTTTTTGGTATTCCTAAGCATAAGTTCAATAAGAATATTTTTTAATGTAAACAAATTTTAAAATTCTTGACTCATATTACAGTTTTTAATATTAAGTTTAAAGAATTTTGAATGTGGTTTCGTTTAATTAATTTTTTTGTGTGATTTAACGTTAAAGAAACAGAAATATAGTTGTACGTGTTGTTGTTGTTGTGTTTATAACAGCGCTTTGTTTTGAGCAGGATTTCTTTTTTTTCCAGTTTTTTTTTTGTCAGGTTTTAAATAAATAAAATTATATAATAAAGAGATTAATTAAAACAAATTAGATTTTTTCCTAAGATATGTATGTATATTTTATTTTCAGATTTTTGTTACAGTTCACATATTTCTCTTTCTCCTTGAAGAAAATCTATTAATCACTTAATTTTATCATTTCCTTTAACATATATGACAGAGTATAGTTGTTCCCTTTTAAATTTTATATATTTAGTTTTTACTGTTTAAAATAAATAAAATTATATATATAATAAAGAGATTAATTAAAATAAATTAGTTTTTTATTTCATTAGATTTTTTCCTATGATTTTTTTAAGATGATTTTGTTATTGGTTGAAAGGTATCTTCTAATAAATAACTTCAACTATTTGACTCAGTTTAATAATTTTTCACTTTTCCTTTAGAGCAGCCCTTGTCTTTACAAGATCTTCTAACATTTTATTATGATAATTTTCAGACATTATAATAATTTTTTATATTGATTTTGATCTGCTTTATATCTGGTAATGATCTGCTTTATATCTGGTCACAAACCGCTTGATATCTGATCACGATCTGATTTGTATCTGCTCACATCTGATTTATACCTTATCATGATCTGCTTCATGTCTTATGTCTGTGTATTCTGAATTTGAGTACGCTATATCGTACTTTCTACAATCAGCATCCACTAAATGTATTCCTTTGTCTACTTTTGCTAATCGATTTTGAAGTTTTGCATCAGGTACACAAAACTGTTAACCAGGTAGATGTAATTCAACATTTTGAATTTTCAACAATTTGTTTATTATGTTGTTTACAAAACCTTTTCCAATCTTACGCTAATTAGGTTTAATTTTTTTTGTTTTGATTGTAAATTATAACCATTTTGTTATTCATTAATTTCATACCCCTTCGTCTGAAACACTGAAACAGTGGCTAGCTAGTTATACCAGCTATACTAGCTATATCAGCTATACAAGCTGTACCAGCCATACATGCTATACCTCTATACCAGCTATATCAGCTATATTAGCTATACCAGCTATACCAGCTGTATCAGCTATATCAGCTATACTAGCTATACCAGCTATACTAGCTATACCAGCAATACTAGCTATACCAGCTATACTAGCTATATAAGCTATGCAAGCTGAACTAGCTATATAAGCTATACAAGCTGTACCAGCTATACATGCTATACCTCTATACCAGCTATATAAGCTGTACTAGCTATATCAGCTATACCAGCTGTATCAGCTATATCAGCTATACTAGCTATACCAGCTATACTAGCTATACCAGCAATACTAGCTATACCAGCTATACTAGCTATATAAGCTATGCAAGCTGAACTAGCTATATAAGCTATACAAGCTGTACCAGCTATACATGCTATACCTCTATACCAGCTATATAAGCTGTACTAGCTATATCAGCTGTACTAGCTATACCAGCTATACCAGCTGTATCAGCTATACTAGCTATATAAGCTTTACTAGCTATACCTCTATACCAGCTATACTAGCTATACTAGATATATCAGCTATACAAGCTGTACCAGCCATACATGCTATACCTCTATACCAGCTATATCAGCTATATTAGCTATACCAGCTATACTAGCTATACCAGCAATACCAGCTATACCAGCTATACTAGCTATATAAGCTATGCAAGCTGAACTAGCTATATAAGCTATACAAGCTGTACCAGCTATACATGCTATACCTCTATACCAGCTATATAAGCTGTACTAGCTATACCAGCTATACCAGCTGTATCAGCTATGCTAGCTATATAAGCTTTACTAGCTATACCTCTATACCAACTATACTAGATATATCAGCTATACTAGCTATATAAGCTATGCAAGCTGAACTAGATATATCAGCTATACTAGCTATATCAGCTATACTAGCTATACCAGCAATACTAGCTATACCAGCTATACTAGCTATATAAGCTATGCAAGCTGAACTAGCTATATCAGCTATACTAGCTATACCAGCTATACCAGCTATATAAGCTATGCAAGCTGAACTAGCTATATCAGCTATACTAGCTATACCAGCTATACTAGCTATACCAGCAATACTAGCTATACCAGATATACTAGCTGTACCAGCTATACTACCTATATAAGCTATGCAAGCTGAACTAGCTATATCAGCTATACTAGCTATACCAGCTATACTAGCTATATCAGCTATACTAGCTATACCAGCTATATCAGCTATACTAGCTATACCAGCTATACCAGCAATACTAGCTATACCAGCTATACTAGCTATACCAGCTATACTAGCTATATAAGCTATGCAAGCTGAACTAGCTATATCAGCTATACTAGCTATACCAGCTATACTAGCTATATCAGCTATACTAGCTATACCAGCTATATCAGCTATACTAGCTATACCAGCTATACCAGCAATACTAGCTATACCAGCTATACTAGCTATACCAGCTATACTAGCTATATAAGCTATGCAAGCTGAACTAGCTATATCAGCTATACTAGCTATACCAGCTATACTAGCTATATCAGCTATACTAGCTATACCAGCTATATCAGCTATACTAGCTATACCAGCTATACCAGCAATACTAGCTATACCAGCTATACTAGCTATACCAGCTATACTAGCTATATAAGCTATGCAAGCTGAACTAGCTATATCAGCTATACTAGCTATACCAGCGATACTAGCTATACCGGCTATACCAGCTATACTAGCTATACCAGCTATACTAGCTATACCTCTGTACCAGCCACAGTGATGTGAAAAATAACTTACATTGTATTTAAAACCGAATAAAAACTCGAAAATTCTTTATTGTTTAAACGGCTAATTTTTTTTCTTAAACGGTAGAAAAAAGATTAAAAACAAAATTATTGCTATTTCTACAATGTATTTTTTTTTTTTTTGTGATTTTGTATGAGTGTATGTATTTATTTCTTAGTTACGATATTTTTGTTTTTATAATTATATCAATTAAAACTTTATCCAAATTTATTAATATAAGACATTTCTTTCACTCTTCTAATAAATTATGTTAGATTCTTTAAGTTCTTCGATAATAGAGATTATTTCGTTTTGATGATTGTTGTGACCAACACCTTCCGATGAAAGAAGTAATCGTAGTCTGTCAACTAGTTCATTAGAATCATCACAATGTATGTAATTTGATTTCAGATTATTTTGTAATTTTAGCATTAAACCACTGCCTTTTGTTAAAATGTTTGTTGTTGTTTCGAATAAACGTTTAATTATTCGTACATATTTGAAGGCTCGTGTTCCCTTCACTTGTTCATTAGGTTCATAGCGACGTTTATGTGCATTGGTATGAATTAAAATCTCTTTATATTTTTTCAAATCATTTTTAGAATAATGGAGAGGTTTTTTATGAAATACTAGTTCAAATAATCCAGGCGTCATTTTCAATTTCATATTTCCTATCCGCATAGTATTATCTCTATTAAATATTAATTTTTCCTTGCTATATCTCCAACTTCCGTCTACATCTTGATTAAAACCATAAATTTGATCTATTTGCTTATTATTAATAAGTGATTGAATATTTTCAAATAATGGAGAGTTTTTCTTCAGCTTTAAACTTTGTTTTCTTTTCAAGTTTTTCAGACGTGTACTTGATACAGGTCTATTATGATCATAGTTTTTTTCATCATGATTGTCATCAGTTGTCATATTTTCATACTGAAAATCGTTATTATCACCATTTACATCATCATAATCATCGTCGTCATCGATAGTGTTGTCTATGTCCTTATGCTTATCTTCAAGTTTTCCGATGATTTCATTATCACCATTTACATCATAATAATCATCATCATCATCATCATCATCAATAGTGTTGTCTATGTCCTTATGCTTATTTCAATTTTTCTAAATGATTTCATTATCACCATTTACGTCATAATAATCATCATCATCATCAATAGTGTTATCTATATCCTTATGCTTATGTTCAAGTTTTCCGATGATTTTATTGTCACCATTTACATCATCATAATCATCGCCATCATCAATAGTGTTGTCTATGTCCTTATGCTTATCTTCAAGTTTTCCGATGATTTTTTTAAGTGGTTTTGTTATTGGTTGAAAGGTATCTTCTAAAAAATTAACTCTATCTATTTGATTCAGTTTAATAATTTTTTAACTTTTCCTTTAAACAGCCTTTGTCTTTACAAGATCTTCTAATATTTTATTATGATAATTATTAGACATTATAATAATTTTTTATATTGATTTTGATCTGCTTTGTATCTGGTTACGATCTGCTTTATATCTGGTCACAGACTGCTTGATATCTGATCACGATCTGCTTTATATCTGCTTACGATCTAATTTATACCTGTTCACGATCTGTTTAATGACTCGTGTCTATATCCTTTGATTTTGAGTACACTTTATCGTGCTTTCTACAAGCTGCGTCCAATAAATTTATTCCTTTATCTCCTCTTGCTATTCGTTTTTGAAGTTTTATATCAGGTCCACAAAACTGATAACCAGGTGGATGTAATTCAACATATAATTTGTTTATTAAGTTGTTTACAAATCTTTTCCAATCTTATACTAAATAGGTTTAATTTTTTTTGTTTTGATTGTAAATTATAACCATTTTGTTATTCATTAATTTCATACCCCTTCGTCTGAAACACTGAAACAGTGGCTAGCTAGTTATACCAGCTATACTAGCTATATCAGCTATACAAGCTGTACCAGCTATACATGCTATACCTCTATACCAGCTATATCAGCTGTACTAGCTATACCAGCTATACCAGCTGTATCAGCTATATCAGCTATACTAGCTATACCAGCTATACTAGCTATACCAGCAATACTAGCTATACCAGCTATACTAGCTATATAAGCTATGCAAGCTGAACTAGCTATATAAGCTATACAAGCTGTACCAGCTATACATGCTATACCTCTATACCAGCTATATAAGCTGTACTAGCTATATCAGCTGTACTAGCTATACCAGCTATACCAGCTGTATCAGCTATACTAGCTATATAAGCTTTACTAGCTATACCTCTATACCAACTATACTAGATATATCAGCTATACTAGCTATATAAGCTATGCAAGCTGAACTAGCTATATCAGCTATACTAGCTATATCAGCTATACTAGCTATACCAGCAATACTAGCTATACCAGCTATACTAGCTATATAAGCTATGCAAGCTGAACTAGCTATATCAGCTATACTAGCTATATCAGCTATACCAGCTATATAAGCTATGCAAGCTATACCAGCTATACTAGCTTATATAAGCTATGCAAGCTGAACTAGCTATATAAGCTATACAAGCTGTACCAGCTATACATGCTATACCTCTATACCAGCTATATAAGCTGTACTAGCTATATCAGCTGTACTAGCTATACCAGCTGTACTAGCTATACTAGATATATCAGCTATACTAGCTATACCAGCTGGTATAGCTCTATACCTCTATACCAGCTATACTAGCTATACTAGATATATCAGCTATACTAGCTATACCAGCTGGTATAGCTAGTATAGCTAGTATATAGCTGATATATCTAGTATAGCTAGTATAGCTGGTATAGAGGTATAGCTAGTAACGCTTATATAGCTAGTATAGCTGATACAGCTGGTATAGCTGGTATAGCTAGTACAGCTGATATTGCTAGTGCAGCTTATATAGCTAGTATAGCTGGTACAGCTTGTATAGCTGATATAGCTAGTATAGCTGGTATAGCTAGTATAGCTGGTATAGCTAGTATAGCTGATATATCTAGTATAGCTAGTATAGCTGGTATAGAGGTATAGCTAGTAAAGCTTATATAGCTAGTATAGCTGATACAGCTGGTATAGCTGGTATAGCTAGTATAGCTGGTATAGCTAGTATAGCTGATATAGCTGATACAGCTGGTATAGCTGGTATAGCTAGTACAGCTGATATAGCTGGTATAGAGGTATAGCATGTATAGCTGGTACAGCTTGTATAGCTGATATAGCTAGTATAGCTGGTATAACTAGCTAGCCACTGTTTCAGTGTTTCAGACGAAGGGGTATGAAATTAATGAATAACAAAATGGTTATAATTTACAATCAAAACAAAAAAAATTAAACCTATTTAGTATAAGATTGGAAAAAGATTTGTAAACAACTTAATAAACAAATTATATGTTGAATTACATCCACCTGGTTATCAGTTTTGTGGACCTGATATAAAACTTCAAAAACGAATAGCAAGAGGAGATAAAGGAATAAATTTATTGGACGCAGCTTGTAGAAAGCACGATAAAGTGTACTCAAAATCAAAGGATATAGACACGAGTCATTAAACAGATCGTGAACAGGTATAAATTAGATCGTAAGCAGATATAAAGCAGATCGTGATCAGATATCAAGCAGTCTGTGACCAGATATAAAGCAGATCGTAACCAGATACAAAGCAGATCAAAATCAATATAAAAAATTATTATAATGTCTAATAATTATCATAATAAAATATTAGAAGATCTTGTAAAGACAAAGGCTGTTTTAAAGGAAAAGTTAAAAAATATTAAACTGAATCAAATAGATAGAGTTAATTTTTTAGAAGATACCTTTCAACCAATAACAAAACCACTTAAAAAAATCATCGGAAAACTTGAACATAAGCATAAGGATATAGATAACACTATTGATGATGATGATGATTATTATGACGTAAATGGTGATAATGAAATCATTAGAAAAATTGAAAATAAGCATAAGGACATAGACAACACTATTGATGATGATGATGATGATGATGATTATTATGATGTAAATGGTGATAATGAAATCATCGGAAAACTTGAAGATAAGCATAAGGACATAGACAACACTATCGATGACGACGATGATTATGATGATGTAAATGGTGATAATAACGATTTTCAGTATGAAAATATGACAACTGATGACAATCATGATGAAAAAAACTATGATCATAATAGACCTGTATCAAGTACACGTCTGAAAAACTTGAAAAGAAAACAAAGTTTAAAGCTGAAGAAAAACTCTCCATTATTTGAAAATATTCAATCACTTATTAATAATAAGCAAATAGATCAAATTTATGGTTTTAATCAAGATGTAGACGGAAGTTGGAGATATAGCAAGGAAAAATTAATATTTAATAGAGATAATACTATGCGGATAGGAAATATGAAATTGAAAATGACGCCTGGATTATTTGAACTAGTATTTCATAAAAAACCTCTCCATTATTCTAAAAATGATTTGAAAAAATATAAAGAGATTTTAATTCATACCAATGCACATAAACGTCGCTATGAACCTAATGAACAAGTGAAGGGAACACGAGCCTTCAAATATGTACGAATAATTAAACGTTTATTCGAAACAACAACAAACATTTTAACAAAAGGCAGTGGTTTAATGCTAAAATTACAAAATAATCTGAAATCAAATTACATACATTGTGATGATTCTAATGAACTAGTTGACAGACTACGATTACTTCTTTCATCGGAAGGTGTTGGTCACAACAATCATCAAAACGAAATAATCTCTATTATCGAAGAACTTAAAGAATCTAACATAATTTATTAGAAGAGTGAAAGAAATGTCTTATATTAATAAATTTGGATAAAGTTTTAATTGATATAATTATAAAAACAAAAATATCGTAACTAAGAAATAAATACATACACTCATACAAAATCACAAAAAAAAAAAAAATACATTGTAGAAATAGCAATAATTTTGTTTTTAATCTTTTTTCTACCGTTTAAGAAAAAAAATTAGCCGTTTAAACAATAAAGAATTTTCGAGTTTTTATTCGGTTTTAAATACAATGTAAGTTATTTTTCACATCACTGTGGCTGGTACAGAGGTATAGCTAGTATAGCTGGTATAGCTAGTATAGCTGGTATAGCCGGTATAGCTAGTATCGCTGGTATAGCTAGTATAGCTGATATAGCTAGTTCAGCTTGCATAGCTTATATAGCTAGTATAGCTGGTATAGCTAGTATAGCTGGTATAGCTAGTATTGCTGGTATAGCTGGTATAGCTAGTATAGCTGATATAGCTGGTATAGCTAGTATAGCTGATATAGCTAGTATAGCTGGTATAGCTAGTATAGCTGATATAGCTAGTTCAGCTTGCATAGCTTATATAGCTAGTATAGCTGGTATAGCTAGTATAGCTGGTATAGCTAGTATTGATGGTATAGCTGGTATAGCTAGTATAGCTGATATAGCTGGTATAGCTAGTATAGCTGATATAGCTAGTATAGCTGGTATAGCTAGTATAGCTGATATAGCTAGTTCAGCTTGCATAGCTTATATAGCTAGTATAGCTGGTATAGCTAGTATAGCTGGTATAGCTAGTATTGCTGGTATAGCTGGTATAGCTAGTATAGCTGATATAGCTGGTATAGCTAGTATAGCTGATATAGCTAGTATAGCTGGTATAGCTAGTATAGCTGATATAGCTAGTTCAGCTTGCATAGCTTATATAGGTAGTATAGCTGGTACAGCTAGTATATCTGGTATAGCTAGTATTGCTGGTATAGCTAGTATAGCTGGTATAGCTAGTATAGCTGATATAGCTAGTTCAGCTTGCATAGCTTATATAGCTGGTATAGCTGGTATAGCTAGTATAGCTGATATAGCTAGTTCAGCTTGCATAGCTTATATAGCTAGTATAGCTGGTATAGCTAGTATTGCTGGTATAGCTAGTATAGCTGATATAGCTAGTATAGCTGATATATCTAGTTCAGCTTGCATAGCTTATATAGCTAGTATAGCTGATATATCTAGTATAGTTGGTATAGAGGTATAGCTAGTAAAGCTTATATAGCTAGCATAGCTGATACAGCTGGTATAGCTGGTATAGCTAGTACAGCTTATATAGCTGGTATAGAGGTATAGCATGTATAGCTGGTACAGCTTGTATAGCTTATATAGCTAGTTCAGCTTGCATAGCTTATATAGCTAGTATAGCTGGTATAGCTGGTATTGCTGGTATAGCTAGTATAGCTGGTATAGCTAATATAGCTGATATAGCTGGTATAGAGGTATAGCATGTATGGCTGGTACAGCTTGTATAGCTGATATATCTAGTATAGCTAGTATAGCTGGTATAGAGGTATAGCTAGTAAAGCTTATATAGCTAGTATAGCTGATACAGCTGGTATAGCTGGTATAGCTAGTACAGCTGATATAGCTAGTACAGCTTATATAGCTGGTATAGAGGTATAGCATGTATAGCTGGTACAGCTTGTATAGCTTATATAGCTAGTTCAGCTTGCATAGCTTATATAGCTAGTATAGCTGGTATAGCTAGTATTGCTGGTATAGCTAGTATAGCTGGTATAGCTAGTATAGCTGATATAGCTGATACAGCTGGTATAGCTGATATAGCTAGTACAGCTTATATAGCTGGTATAGAGGTATAGCATGTATAGCTGGTACAGCTTGTATAGCTTATATAGCTAGTTCAGCTTGCATAGCTTATATAGCTAGTATAGCTGGTATAGCTAGTATTGCTGGTATAGCTAGTATAGCTGGTATAGCTAGTATAGCTGATATAGCTGATACAGCTGGTATAGCTGGTATAGCTAATATAGCTGATATAGCTGGTATAGAGGTATAGCATGTATGGCTGGTACAGCTTGTATAGCTGATATAGCTAGTATAGCTGGTATAACTAGCTAGCCACTGTTTCAGTGTTTCAGACGAAGGGGTATGAAATTAATGAATAACAAAATGGTTATAATTTACAATCAAAACAAAAAAAATTAAACCTAATTAGCGTAAGATTGGAAAAGGTTTTGTAAACAACATAATAAACAAATTGTTGAAAATTCAAAATGTTGAATTACATCTACCTGGTTAACAGTTTTGTGTACCTGATGCAAAACTTCAAAATCGATTAGCAAAAGTAGACAAAGGAATACATTTAGTGGATGCTGATTGTAGAAAGTACGATATAGCGTACTCAAATTCAGAATACACAGACATAAGACATGAAGCAGATCATGATAAGGTATAAATCAGATGTGAGCAGATACAAATCAGATCGTGATCAGATATCAAGCGGTTTGTGACCAGATATAAAGCAGATCATTACCAGATATAAAGCAGATCAAAATCAATATAAAAAATTATTATAATGTCTGAAAATTATCATAATAAAATGTTAGAAGATCTTGTAAAGACAAGGGCTGCTCTAAAGGAAAAGTGAAAAATTATTAAACTGAGTCAAATAGTTGAAGTTATTTATTAGAAGATACCTTTCAACCAATAACAAAATCATCTTAAAAAAATCATAGGAAAAAATCTAATGAAATAAAAAACTAATTTATTTTAATTAATCTCTTTATTATATATATAATTTTATTTATTTTAAACAGTAAAAACTAAATATATAAAATTTAAAAGGGAACAACTATACTCTGTCATATATGTTAAAGGAAATGATAAAATTAAGTGATTAATAGATTTTCTTCAAGGAGAAAGAGAAATATGTGAACTGTAACAAAAATCTGAAAATAAAATATACATACATATCTTAGGAAAAAATCTAATTTGTTTTAATTAATCTCTTTATTATATAATTTTATTTATTTAAAACCTGACAAAAAAAAAACTGGAAAAAAAAGAAATCCTGCTCAAAACAAAGCGCTGTTATAAACACAACAACAACAACACGTACAACTATATTTCTGTTTCTTTAACGTTAAATCACACAAAAAAATTAATTAAACGAAACCACATTCAAAATTCTTTAAACTTAATATTAAAAACTGTAATATGAGTCAAGAATTTTAAAATTTGTTTACATTAAAAAATATTCTTATTGAACTTATGCTTAGGAATACCAAAAAAAATGATAAGGATTCGCGATGTTATTGTTTATAACAAAGCACTGTTATTTTTGTAACAAAAATGTATTCTCCTATATATTTGATTATCATAAAATGGGTCCATAAGAAAAAAGAAACACACACACACACACACACATAACGGAAATATATCGCATTAAACCATACAAAATATTCTTATTGATCTTATGCACATATACTTATAGCACAACAACAAGAACACGTACAACTATATTTCTGTTTCTTTAACGTTAAATCATACAAAAAAATTAATTAAACACAACCACATCCCAAAATTTTGTATTTGTTTACATTAAAAACTGTAATATGAGTCAAGCGTTTTAAAATTTGTTTACATTAAAAAATAAAATAAACAAAAGCATAACATTGCACAAGTCAACAACATGAGTTTACGGTACCCTACATCACGCACTCGCGGATCATCGGCATCATGAACTCAGACTCGAGACGAACCTACACACTTTAAAAATGACACACACACACACACACACACACTCATTCTGTCCGTCCAATCTACATGTTACAAACCTATCAACTAACTTAAACTACCGACTGTAGCGTAGGCATGATCCCAAATTCGTATGGAGGGATTGAGCCCGAAGGTACATAAACATACTACTGTTCTTGTGAAGAATTTAATTGTTGCGAATGTAATAACTGAACACTGTAGGAATGGACGTGTATGTGTTTATATAAGGCAACCATGTGACAGCTATTGTAGGTGCCGCTTAAATGCGAAGGAAAGAGAATCCCTGCAGCACTTTTCTACTCTTTAAGAAACAAATCTAAAGTACTACCGTGTGGGTATATGTCACTTTTGAATATGATGGAATTTGTCAGGAGTCCTAAATGGTGCTCAAGTGCAGTCAACTTCGCTGAGCAACTTCTTCTTTTACCCTGATTTGAAGGAACTTGGTCAGTACAGAGACTGCGTTCACCTGTGGCATCACAACGGGCCGCCATTAGTGCTCAAGAGAGCTTTTGGTATCAAAGCTACCTCGCCAACCCACCTACCTACCTAAATGGTGCTCAAGGAAACCACATAGAATATACCTCAGACGGGAGATGATATTTCAAAGTGCTGATGTCCCCATAGTCTAGTAGGTAATGTGTTGGCTAATTAGACGTAAGGCCGCAGTTCAAACGAACAAAACGAAATACAAAAAAATATTTCTCTGGCAACTTCTGCCAAAAACTCTCAGAGTAAATCAAATTGTTATGAAAAGTTTCTTTAAAAAATCTGTCGTTAGGAGTCGACTTGGTGTAGGTCTCACCATTCATAGATAAAATTAACACAAGCAAGCTTGTAATCCTGACGAATAATCCTGGATCAAATAAACTAAGTTTGCCTAACCTTGCAGGGTCATTTGCTGGTGTATTTTCCTATTGAAAACTCTTCTTGTGTGGAAGTCTTTTATGTTTTTTACGATTCAAATCATTGGCAATCCGGTATCTACAAATGCCGCTATGAGCTAGACTCCAATCATGCACAATTACTGTGTAAGTACTTCTACTCTCCAGCGTGTTATAAAATAAATTCTTATGGCTTCTGAATTCTGGATGGGTTTGCGGAGAGTTACATCGCAAATATTTCATTTCCAGGTTACATAACCGATTATACAGCTGTATGGTAGAGAAAGATTTTGTTTATTTTTTTTTAGTTTTTTGGTTTTGTTAAACAACGTTTTATTATCGTTTGTTTATTAACATTTTCCGTAAAACCATAAAATTTATTAGCAGCAGCAGCAGCATTATTTTAATGTTAAAATAACGACAACAAATGCAACAATACCAACAGTACCCCCCGGAAAAAGAAGTTCAGCTACACGGAATTGTTAAACGTTTTTACAGTTTTCCTAAGGGTTTTAATGGGAACGTTTGTTGTTTTTGTTTCTCTTTTCCTTTTAACCATTACCATATAAAATAATGAGTTTGTTATCCCTTAAAGCTTATTTTTAAAATACAAAAAAAACCCCAGCCAGTAGCACGAGTTGTGGCAAGAACTGTAATAAAAATAAGAAAAAAAAACAAAGCGTGGCAAGATTAAATATTTCAAATTTTTTTCTCAAACTTCCTTCAAATTTTTTTGTTTTTGTTGTTTCATTTCAATTTATTTTTATTTGGTTATTAAGCTTAATTTTTATCTCTTAGCCATGGTGGTGGCAATTATGGCCAAGTAAATATTTAATTTTTGTTCATCATTAAGCCTGATTTCCTTTGCTTGCATTCTTGCATCTTTTTCTCTTATTTATCTCTCTCTCTCTGTCTCTCTCTGTCTCTCCCTGACCCTCTCTTTTATCCACTTTGATTTCCTGGTTATGATTATTAAGGTAGAGTTTAAGGTTTTCAAATTCAATTTGATTATTTACTTCATTAGATGCTTCCGCATTTAGTTATTGCTGCATGCCACATGCCACATGTGTACACATATAAGTGGTGTGTGCTTGTGCTTGTGTGTATGTAGTTTTAACTGCAATTTATTCCATCATAATACTAACGTGCCCTAACGATATTTTGAATGATCCCCATAACAGATGCGGCAAAAATAAATACCAAAAACGTCTGTGAAGCAAAAAAAGACACACTGAAATGGGCAAAAAAAAAACTAGTGAATGAATGAATGAATGAATGAGTGATGAAACTATGTACACCATCAAACATAACAAACCCGAGATTGCCTTCGTTCAATACCATATGAGCAGCAGCAGTTGTAAAGGGTGTTTTTTATAGAGGTATAGAACTTTAAGTTGCAATAAAACAACGATGGATTATTCGATTGACATGAATTTTATTTATCCGAAAGATAATCTTGTGGCATTACATTTTAAATATGATTTCTGGCATATGACCGCCACGGCTGGCGCGGATGTAGTCCAATTTTCGATGACTTTTTCCAACATTTGTGGCCGTATATCGGCAATAATACGGCGAATGTTGTCTTCCAAATGGTCAAGCGTTTGTGGCTTTACCGCATAGACCAATGACTTTACATAGCCCCACAGAAAGTAGTCTAGCGGTGTTAAATCACAAGATCTTGGAGGCCAATTCACAGGTCCAAAACGTGAAATTAGGCGGTCACCAAACGTGTCTTTCAATAAATCTATTGTGGCACGAGCTGTGTGACATGTTGCGCCGTCTTGTTGAAATCAAGGCTCTATACCGATCACCATTGACTGTAACGTTCTGGCCATCATCGTTTTTGAAAAAGTACGGACCAATGATTCCACCAGCCCATAAAGCGCACCAAACATACAGTTTTTCTGGATGTAACGGTGTTTCCACATACACTTGAGGATTACCTTCACTCCAAATGCGGCAGTTTTGTTTGTTGACGTAGCCATTCAACCAGAAGTGCGCTTCATCGCTAAACAAAATTCGCTTATGAAAATCGGGAACAACGGTAATCTCGTTTTGGGCCCATTCGACCAATCTACGCCTTACTTGATGATCGTTTGGCTTCAATTCTTGCACGAGTTGGATTTTGTAAGCACGGAAACCAAGATCCTTCCGCAAAATCTTCCATAAAGTGGATGAACACAGATCCAATTCCTGTTCTCGATGGCGGATGGACTCATTCGGGTCTTCCTCAATGCTACGCTCTACAGCGTCTCTGGGGATGCGAGTTATCAATAAGAGTAAACGTGGTGCGAAAACGTTCCATGGTTAATCGAATTAACTGCTCTGATGGACGATTTTGTCGACGATAAAATGGATGTAGTGCGCGATACGTTTTCCGCACAGAACCATTATTTTCGAATTAAAATTGCACTATTTGCAAGCGTTGTTCAGGCGTGAGTCTATTCATGATGAATTGCCAAACCAAACTGAGAATAAATCACTTGACAGCTGTTAAATCGGTCGCCATCTTGAAAAGTAATGCCAACTTAAAGTTCTATACCCCTATAAAAAACAGCCTTTAGTTGCATTTATAGTGGCAACTAAGCCAGCAACCAGTCAACCATCCATATCGTAGCTTCATTTACCATTTTTTTCCTTTCTTTTCTTTTTTATTTCACTATAATGTCGACGACATGATTTCAAGCATGAGCTTTTTAGTTCCCTTTTTTTTGCTTCGTTTTTTCTTCTTCTTCTCAATTGTTAGTTTCACTTAAAACTGCCTTATTAGGGTGGTACAATAATTAAAAAAGTAAAGAAATTATTTTGGTTTGGTAAGGCTCAAGAGTTTAATTGGAGGCAATCATTCAAGCTCACAAACCCGAAGGGAAATTCTTACCATCGTACTATTTAAACAGTTTAAAAGACACTGGATTTTCTACAATTACAACCCTAATGGAGAATAAAAAAAAAAAAAACTAATAGAGACCAGTTCACAAGCTATATCTCCCTACAATGGTCTCTCCATTTCCCCCTCGCTCTCCATTACCAGCTCTCTCTCTCTCTCTCTGTCCCACATATCCTTGACAATGTGCTGGCTATACACCTACACTGTTATAAATTTATATGACAGTATAGGGTTGTGTATGTGTGTGAGTGATAGTGGGTGACATGTTGATTTGCTTTTATGTGCGTACGTGTGAGCATGCATGCATGCATGCAGTTAAGTAAATATTGAATATGTATGTTTGTATGTCTGTGGACCCATGTGCTATTATTGTTGCAGTTGAACCTTTTATGCTGCTGACAATTTTTTCATTCGTTTTTTTTTGTGTTTTTTTCTGTTGCAGTGTTGATCTCCCCTTGAGTAAATGCTGAATGTTTGTTATAAACTAACTGACTTTTTCTTCTTCGAGAAACGAAATAAACTGCATCAACACTTGATGCAGTTCCAATTTTTTCTGTTTTTATTTTCTTTATAAAAAAAATTTCTGTTACCATGGTCGACTACGTTGTTACCCTGTATTATCAATGGCTGACAATGTTGTAACTTTCGCCTCTGTGCAGGCTTCAATTTGTCGTTCATTTCTTAACATTTTTAGGCCCACTTTCTATTTGTCTACAATCCTGGCATTATTTTTTCCCTTTCTTTCCCTTCTTTTTCAGCAGTTCGTACAACATATCCGTTATTCGTTCGTATATCTTCTTTTCCATTTGATGTCTTTTAGGCTGGTTATAATGTTGTTGTTGATGTTCTTGTTATTGATGTAGTTTGCTGTTGCAATCATTTTCCATTACAATTGCAAACATGACCCAAATCTATAACGTCGTAGTCATCTTCATCATCATCAACATCGTCATCGTCATTCACATGCACTTCTTCTCATGCTGCCTCATGTTTTACTTGCATGGAGTTTACATCACAGTTTTAAATTTATACATACACGCACACACCCATATTCGGATGTATTTGTGGATCATAATGTATTTGGCTGCCATCTTCCATTACCTCGTGCTACAGTGGTTGTAAATGTACTTTAAAGTTGTTGACAAATAATTTGCCTCTCGAAATTATTTTGTACGAATAAAACTCAACTCAAAATCCAATCAATTAAATGAAGGGTGGCTTCTGTTTCTTGTGTTTTATTTTTTATCTTTTCATCGGATTTACCTTCTCCACAGGGAAAGTAATTATTTTCACATTAAAGCTATACATGCAGTTGATTTCGATAACTATTATGTTACACTTATCGATTGTAAATAAAATTTAAGTGGCTGGCTGATGAATGTAAGTCAGTTAATTTCTCTCAGTGTTTGTAATAAAACATTAACGTTAGGCATTCAAAAAAGAATAGTTTAAAGTCGTTGGAAGGCAATTTTTTGGTTTAATCTTGTTCTGTTCTAATGTGTCAGATTAATTCCACTGGTACTATTATCTCCATCCTTATTATGTGATAGTGAAGAGTGTGAAATTCTATGGAGACAAATACTAGATACAATGGTGATCTCCATTCGACAAATTTTTGCAAAGTAATCCAAATCTTTGAGTACGACTTTTCAGCATAAATCCATGCATTGATATCATTAGTGAAGAGTGGAAGAAGATGCCGTCATCTAGTAGTTAGTATGTTGGCCTATTAGACTCGAGCTTGTGGTTCAACACCTGGCCCAAACATCTCAAACTTAATAAAATGAAAAAAATAACATTTCTTCAGCAACTTCCTTTCAGAAGTCTTTTGGCAAAAACTCTGAGAATAGAATAAAAATTGCAATGAAAAGTTTCTCAAAAATTTGGCTTTCAGAGTCACATACATACATAATTGGTCTTTACAACCCTTCAGTCAGGATTACGACCTAGTTTCTCACACCACTTATGTTGTGTGTGTTAATTTTATACATGAGTGGCTGTAGGTCCCAGTTTAAAGTCGGCTCGATATGGCAATTTTTATTTTACTCTCAGAGTTTTTGCCAGAAATCTGCTAAGAGGAAGACGCCGAAAAAATACTTTTTGTATTTTATTTTGATGTCTGGCCTGGGGCTCGAACCCTGGCTTTTCGTCTAATAAGCCAACACACTACCTACTAGACCACGGCGACTTTCAGAGTCACTCAGGGATAAAATTAAGGCACACAACATGAGTGATGTGAGAAGTTAGATTATAATCATGACAATAGAGTCATAATGACTAACTAAGTAAGTAAGTTAGTAGGTAATCCAAACAGCTCTGTCTTGCAACATGCATAAATTGTGAGCTCTTTACCATCCCTGGCTTTTGTCTACTAAGCCAACACACTACCTACTGCACTACAGCGATTTGCTTCTGTTAAACTAGGTTTCCTCCGATTGATTCAATGGAGCCTTAGATTTGTTGGTAGCATGAGCGCATTTGCAATTGCTTCAGTTAAACTGGGTATTTACGGGTTGTTCCAAAGACAGCCACGAATTTGTTGCCACCATGAGGTCATGCGCAATATTCGTAGGCTCTGTTAGTCTGGTCTGTATAAGAACAGAACAGATTATCTTGTTTCATTAAATCAAAAGATTGAAAACGTATTAGCAGGCGCGCCAATAGACTTGACATTCTCTCGATTAATTTCCGCAGTGCAGTAGATCTGAGGAACAAAAGGTTAACATATCTGTTATCTCGTGTATCAGAGGTAAACATTCTTTTTTTTTTACTTTTTCTGCCAAAATAGAGGTTCCTGCAAAGGCATGAATAACTCAATATTGCTATCCTTTCTCGGTATAGAGGGGGCCGTTGTACTCACCATTTGCTTGAGCTTAAGTTCGTAATAAATTTAATGAAATTTTCATAATTTTTCTAACAAAAATTGCTTAATTCCTGTATTCAATGTGTAGCACATACATAATACAATGGAAAATGTGTGCCTTTAGTATTCTTTCATTATTTTTCATTATTATGATGGACAACAGAAAACAAAATTTATTTAAAAAACTTCTATTTCAGCACAAAAAAAATTGTTCTTTTATTTCCTGTAATCTTCCCTTAATTAGTCACCATATTTCTTTGTCGATTCATTTTTTTTTTTTATTCAAAATAATTAAAAATAAATTCCCATTTTCGATTGAGGAAAAACTGCAACACAAAGCCAAAGAAAATTAAAAGAAAAATGGGCCAAATTATCAATGAATCAATATGTTTTCCTTTTCCTTTTTGTTTTCTCTTTATAATAACAAAAACAACAATTCTTGTGTCCAAAACTTTTTGGGTCAGAAGTTCTATTTTTTTTTCTTTCTCTGAATTTTTAAAAAAGTTTGACCCAATTTTTCATTGTTCGAACACTGGCTTTAAATGTTTTCATTTTTTTTTTTTGGCTCCCCCTATTATTTTAAAAAATAAAGTTTTTCTTTGCAGAAGACAACACAAAATAAAAGGGAAACCTAAAACAAAACCTGTAGCACAGAGTAATTATTTCCCATAAAAAATGAAATTCTCATTCCACTGTCTTATCTTTTTAGGAGAAAAGAATTCTCTTTTCTTGCATTTTTTTTTAATAAAAAAGCCGATTTTCTCTTTCTTATGAATGTTGTAACCAATAATGGCATGAAAATAAAACAGTGCATATGATAAAGCATATACTGTGCACGTTAAAATTAAGGTAACACGGAGATCCATAATAGACAACATATTGTTACATTTTTTACCTTTTAAAAACGTTTAAAATATGAGCACGTAGATTGCAAATAAAATAAAAATAAATTTGTGTATAGTTTTAATTAAAATTTCTTTATTATTTGCACAACTCTGTGTGCCACTGTTCACAACTTGATGTAAACAACAACAATTGCTTTTCTTTGTTATTCCTCCGTTTACACCCTTTGCATAAACAATAACAATTATTAGGCAATTGTTCGACAGATCTTTGTAACGGAGATATTCAAAACACGATTACTCCCTTCAAACCACGATTACTCTCTTCAAACCACGATTACTCTCTTCAAATGCACCGCGTTTTCACACAAGACTGACTGAAGTTCACTAACTCAGTCGCCTGTGCCTTGCCTTTTATATGGCAAAGTAAACAGTCTAATGAATGTTATTGAAGGCGAACGTTTATGCCTTCGCCTTCACGAAATCTCTATAAATGTAAACATCGTTGTTTACGTTTATTATTGTAGTGTTGTTGGTATATTTTTGTTTACATATTTACCATTTTCTTTAAGCTGGTATTTGTTGTTGTATTAGTATCAAGACTTTTCAGATACGTAACAATATTTTTTTCAGCAACTTTCTCTCAGCAGTCTTCTTTCTGAATTGCCTTTAAACGGAAAGTCCCCCTGCTCTGTTATAAAATTAACACACGCAATATAAGGGTTGTAGTGGCTAATTATGTAAGAATTGAAGATAAAATTCTACCCGTAAAGGAGTAAGACATGTATTTCAATGTTTAGAATAGTTCAACGAACATCAGACCTGCGGATATCCTCAAGAGATCAACTGTATGGATTTAACATTTAAGCAGACGATTCAAATGGCATGTTTAAGTATCTTTCTCTTGCCCTTAATAAGAGTCGATCCTAGGTCAATGAGGAGTCCTGCTCCACGGCTAGACTCACTTGGTCCTTGATGGATAGAGGGCGCACCAACCAGTTACTTGGACTTGGTCGTGGCATCATCTCAATCACTGTGGCCATGCTTACAAGTCATTGTGTTATGGGTAGACACGCGAAAAGGATGCAGCTCCCATTTAAGGACTTCTGCCATGGGTGCAGATCCGCTGAGGAACAGGAGACTGCTATCCACTTTCTTTGCCCATCTCTTGGGAGGTGCAGATATTGGTTATTTGGTTCTTCAATTCTTGTCAGCGTGACAGAGCTATCATCTATTGATGTTAAGGATATGGGTTCGTTTATTAAACTTTCGGGCTGGTTTTTCAGCGTAGGGTAATCATGCTTTTAATGTACAGCCCATGCGCTGACCAACTTCTTCTTCTTCCCTAGTTTGGTAGAACTTGGTCAGTACAGGGGCTGCTTTCACCTGTGGCGTCACAACGGGGCGCTTTGCATGCTCAAGTGGGCTTTTTGTATCAAAGCTACCACTCTAACCCAACCTAATCTAATAAGAGTCGACCAAGAAAACGTGTTGCACTGCAATATAAAGACATCCGTCTTGACGGGAGAGAAGAAATTGTAGAATTGTTCGACTTTGAGTGAAAGTAAGGCCGAACATATCGAAATAGCAAGAAGTCGCCGTAGTCTAGTAGGTAGTGTGTTGGCTTATTAGACGTAAAGCCAGGGTTCGATCCCCAGGCCAGACATCAAGACAAAAAGTATTTCTTAGGCGACTTCCTCTCATCAGATTTCTGGCAAAAACTGTGAGAGTAAATAAAATTGACATGAAAAAGTTTCTCAAAAATCTGTCGTTCGGAGTCGACTTTAAACTGTAGGTCCCACCACTCATGTATAAAATTAACACACACAACATAAGTGGTGTAAGAAACTAGGACGTTGTACAATGGGTCAATTCGAGCTCCGGGTACTGTACTTGTCTTAATTGACAAATACACGTCCTCTAACCTAACCTAACCTATCGAAATAGCAACCTTGAATGATTAAAAATTTCAGTAGTACTCGCTAATTATAAAACAGACATGTTTTACTTAACATGGGAATGCTATCTCAATGATCTTCCATGTATCTAATGTCCACACTATATGTCCCAACTCAACCAAACCTAAAAAAGTTAAATAAGCAGATTTATTTGCACTCTTCCTTTATACACTCGGTTTTTTTAACGAATTATGCTCTTTTAAAAATGCCTTCAATTACTCTTTTTTCTATGTAAACAATAAAGAGGAAATATTAATTCTTCAGAGTAAAAAAAGAAAGAGAATTAAAGCCCTTAAAAGGTTTTTTCCTAAGAAATAAATGTATGTCTTCAAATTATATGCAGTGTTTACATAAAGCACTTGTACACTTGCATATATGCTCTATGTGAACATGATGGTGATGGTGATGGTGATCATGCATATTTGTTTTAAATCACATTCTTGGACAGTTTTTTTTTTTTTGAACCAAAAATTACTTTCTCATCACATAAACACTGGCATGCAATTTCATAAAAATTCCTTAAATAGAGTCCAGTGCAACAAGGTTCTCTCTTATACGAGTAATATTTCAATTTTATTTTCTTCCTCTGCCTGTACTCTTGCTGTTTTTCGTTTTTGTTTTTGTTGTTTTTGGTTGATTTATAAAATGGCTTTTCTACTCAACTTAAAAACTCGTCCATTTTCTATTTTCATTTTGTCTTATGTCCTTCAGAGAGTCCTGCTTCAATGATGATGATGTTGTTGTTTGGCTGTCTTGTGTCTTCCTTACGTAACGTTACTTTGCGTTACGTTGATGTCTAAAGCAAATAAAAACTGTGTGCACTACGTTGAGAAATTAATTGAAATTTTCCAAAACACTGTGTATGTGTGTATGCCAGTGTGCCTGTGTGTTTAATGTACATTTGTAAATGGTATGTGTCAATATCCTAAGAAAACAAGATTTACAAATACACATACACATGCACACATACATACATACATATGCACTTTTGCATCCACATGGTTTTTTTGTGTCATTTTTCCTTGCTTTTTCTATTTCTCAGTCTCAGTCCCATTTGCTGTTTTTGCCACTGCTGATGACGAACGTTGATGGCAGACTATCACAGCAGTGTAGAGCCAAAGCGAGAGGGATGAGAGAGAGAGAAAGAGAGAGAGAGAGTGTAGTAAACAAGAATATTGTTTTAAATACCAGACTATTTTCACAACTCATACAGATTAAAAAGTAATTGCATTTCACCCATTTAGTTTCATTTGCCTTTCTTTTCTTTCTCTTTTTGTTTTTCTTTCTTGCTTTCTTTTTTATGTTTTTGTATTTTACTTTGTTGCTGTTGTTGTTGTTGTTTTTATTGTTTTTTATTACAATTATTGCCTTTAATGCAGCTCTCTTGCTCAATCTTTCCTTTTTCCACTCCCCATTGTAGTTTACACCTACTCTTGCTAATGCCTACACTCTCAGACACATTTCAAAAGCAAATGTTTTAAAATTACGTTGTTGTTGTTATCATGTGTGTGTGTTTGTATGCTTTTCTTCTCTTATTATTATTATTGTTATTGTTGCATCAACCTTTAGGGGGAAAAAACAGCCAACACAGTAACAGCTAAGACAACGGCAACGACAGAGAGCAAAGACTGCTAAACATTATGACGGGTGGAGAGTGTAAACGAAATTTGAGAATGAATAAGTGAACGGTGCCAGAATATTTGTTGCCAAAAGATGTGTCTGCATTAATCCCAAACAAACTGGCAGGCAACACTAGAGAAAAAGATGAAACAAAAACACACCAACAAAACAGCGAACAATCACAACAATATCATCATCGTCATCATCTTCGGTAACAGCAACTCGGGTAACAATATAAACAAAAACAAAAACAAACACAAAAAAACCTCCATGATAAGTAAAACAAAAAAGGTTGAGGCTGCAGCTGAGCTATTCCTGCTCTTGCTTCCATAACATTTGCCAAAAAGTTTGCTACAAAAAAATGTTGCTTTGCAAACAAAAACAAAAACAAAAAAAGAAAACAATCAACGAAGATAAGAAAGTCTTTACATTCTTAGTGCCCGTAGTATTCATTGTGAGCACACACAGTGGGGTACCATTCGCAAAAAGTGTGTGTTTTTTTTTCTCTCGTTCTCGTTCTCATTCTCTGTTTTTCTGTTTCCCTTTTTTGTTGTTTATTCAGTTTCGTTTTTGTTGTGAAAATAATTATTTTACTTTTGAATTAATTCACTAATACAGTTGCAATACTATACAGCCATACATACGCTGCTATGCTGTTTAATATTTTCTTTCTCAAAACAATAACATTGAATGTAAGTGTGTGTGTGTGTTCGTATTTCACAGTCTATTGAAATATTAAAGAGCTTAACTTTGAATTCCTGGTTTTATAAATCACTTATGCAATGAACTAAATATTGTGGATGAATGGTGTGTGTAGATTTTTAGGAATTCATTCTGGCTGGAGAAAAATATCAAGGGGTGCTGCTGCTGCTGCTGCTGCTGTCTTAATAAAACCGTAGAGAGTAAATCTTTTATCATTAATTAAAATTGTTTGAAATTAAATTAGGGGGGGGGGGGAGAAATAAATATGGAATATTATTGTTATTGTTTTAATTATATTTGATGATAAATAAGGATAAGGAAACCATATTGTCAACAATAATATCAAATGTGGCTGCTATTAACAGTTGCCATTTGTAAAGTCAAAAAGAAAAGAAAAATATATTTTAAAGAAATCATTTTTCTTCAATTAATTTAAAGGTTAAAGCAACAGTTGGTTAATTAAATCCAGATTCAACAATATAAATCTATTATTTAAAATCCAGATAAATGTGAAGCAACCCTAGGTAGATATGAGTCCATGGTTCAAACCCCAGCTCTCAGATATCTCAAACAAAACAAAATATTTCTTAGGCCATTTGCTCTCAGTCGTCTTCTGGCAAAAACTCTGTGAGTAAAATAAAATTGCCTTGAATAGTTTCTCAAATAACTGTCGTTCTTAGTCAACTTTAAACTGTAGATTCCATCACTCATGGATAAAATCATCATACACAACATGTGTATTGCGAAATGATAGATTGCAATCCTGACTAAAGGATTGTAGTGACCAATTAAGTAAGTAAGTAAGCCGTGATATAATATATACATTATAATAATATTATATTATATATATATATATATTATATATGTATTATATATTAAGGTAGTTATGCAGAGATCGCTGCAAATGATAATCTTAAGAGGCAAAGTACCGAACATGTGGTGAATGCATTAAAACCTCCTGGTCAAGCTCCCTCAGCTTCTATCAAGTCATGGTCTGCTGCTGTCCGAATGATACACAACATTTCTTCTGTTGATTAATTCTGTCTGCCTTAACTGACCAGATACACGCCTATTTATAAAAACCCATAACGAACAATGCCCTTAAAATCCTTGATGTGAATACGGGCTTTGCTACAATCTGCAAAATTTCTCTCTTACCTCATCCACAATCTTTATGTCGATTCGATGTTGATTTGAATGTTATTTCATTGTCATTGGCCATTGCATTGTATTGCTGAACAACACTTTCTTTTTCGTCAAATTTAGTTCCTTAATGCCCTCCATTGAGAAGTATAAATGGACCACCACAGGTTTCCCATGGTTTCTAGATTACGACTTTTGTAACAACCACGTTAATTTATGGAATATTGGTACGTTTAACATTAAAATTAATTGAAGTCGCCGTGGTCTAATAGGATAGTGTGTTGGCTTATTAGACATGAGGCCTCGGTTCAGATCCCAGGTCCGGCATCTCTAACTGAACGAAATATGAAAAAATATATCTTCGGCGATTTCCTCTCAGCAGATTTCTGGCAAAAACTCTGAACAGTAAATAAAATTGCCACACACAACATAAGTGGTACGTTGTAATCCTGACTGAAGGGTTGTAATGACCAATTATGTATGTATGTATGTTAACATTAAAATTATAAACAAAAGCTACAAAAACAAAAACAATGCAGTAAACAAACCTGTTTACAAACTATCGTACTGCTTAATATAACAACAAATACCAGCATAAAAAATGGTAAACAAGTAAACAAAAATACAACAACAAACACCAGCACAAAAAAATTGTAAACCAGTAAACAAAAATACAACAACAAACACCAACATAAAAATGGTAAACAAGTAAGCAAAAATACACCAACAAAACTACAAGAATAAATGAAAACAACAATGTTTACATTTATAGAGATTTCGAGAAGGCGAAGTCATGACCATTCGCCTTCAAGAACATTCATCAGACTGTTTACGTTGCCATATAAAAGCAAAGAAAAGTAGGTGACTGAGTAAGTGAACTTCAGTCAGTCTTGTGTGAAGACGCGGTGTGTTTGAAGAGAGAAATCGTGGTTTGAATATCTCGGTTACAAAGATCAGTAGAATAATTGCCTAGTAATTGTTAAGAGTGTAAACAGAGGAATAACAAACAAAGCAATTGTTGTTGTTTACATCAAGGTGTGAACAGGGGCACACAGAATTGATCGAATCATAAAGGATTTTGATAAAATTAAACACAAAATTATTTTTATTTTATTTGCAATATACAAGCTCATATTTTAAACGTTTTTAAAAGGTGAGAGCGTTACAATATGTTAAGGCAGGTCAAGGTACAGAAAAAAGGAAACCCGATATAAATTAATTTTCCAGCAATTGGGTAATAACTGAATCCAGATGGTCGGTATTTGTCAGAATTCGAGCAGAAAACAATTTTGTTGGAAAGCTCTCGCATTTGAAATTTTTTCTCAGCATGAATGGAATTCCAAATAAATTTCTTCGAGGTTCGAAAAGTACTCTCTCATTGAAAAGCGAACAATTTTATTAAAATTTTAAATTGCTTTTGAACGTCTAATGGATTTTCTTTTAGAGTATTCGGAATATTTAAAATAAGAAACGTCTACAATTTATGTAAAAATGTTCATTAAAGGGGTGCTATTGTGGCATATTTTTATTGCTCTCGAAATGTAATAAAAAGAAATTCCATTTTCGTCTGAGAATATGCGACCATATGGTCGGTCTGTCTCAACTCTTCAAACCACTGTCACTAATGGTTGATGAAGGCAACAAAAAAATATTTCATTTAAACATGTCGTCTCTGCTGCATGGAATACATTATTGTGCCACATAACCTAGCAAAATGGCAGGGAATTTCTCTAACTCATCTTGAAGGAAAATTTAAAAAAAAGAATACAAGAATAAGAAGAAGATGTTAAAAATAAAAAGAAAAAAAGACGAAATAAATAAATGGAACCAAAAAATTCAACCACATTGTAAAGTATTACAAGTGGAAGAGAAGAGACGAGAAATCCAAACCCAGAATGAGAAACTGAAAAAAAAATGTTTGAAAAACATGACTTTGGAATTTGCCGACGTGTGCAACAAATTCAAGAGAAAAATTGAAACAAACTATGAATGGCAAACTATAATAAATACCAACATAAATACGTATATACATATGTATGTATGCATGTATGTAAAATTTTTAATATTTTCATTCTGACATTTGCAAACAAATAGTCCAAGCCTAGGCCAGCCTAGTCTGCCATAAAAAAATTGCAAAAACAAGAAAAATTTTTTTGTAGGAAAAATTAAACGAAATGCAGCTGTAAAAATATTTCGGTCTGTTTGCCGTACATTAACATTCTTTGCAAATTTTTGCCATTTTTTTCTTTCTTTTTTATTTCATTTCGAAAAAATAGGCAAAAAAAGTAAAAAAAAAATATTTCAGAAAACGAAACGGAATTCTTTTATTGAAAATAATAGGCTGAGACAACAAAGACATCATGACTCATGCTATTGTATCCTTATGACTTGTAACAAGAATGTGTGTGCCTCTCTGTTTATCAGCTGAAATTGCAAAAATGAATTGAAATTGAAATTGAAAAAATAAAAAATTAAAATTGATTTTCAAAGGACATTTTGAACTCGTAATAAAAAATTTAAGATCTCATCAGAAAAAAAAATTGAAAAACGTGTCACATGAAATTATTTTTTATTATCGCCTGGATTTTTATTAAAAAATTAATGTTTCAAAAAAATATGTATGAATTAATTTCGGTAATAGAATACAAAAAGCAATTGATTAGGAAACAAAAAAAACTTTGTTTACAGTACGTACCAGAGATCAGCAATGAATCGTTTTTTTCCCTACACATAAGCACTTGCGGAATTTTTATTAAAAGTGAGTCAACAATATTGAAATTTAACTTCTCTGATTCATTCATACTCACTACAAAGTTGATTTATAAGTACTGGTTGTAATGAGTATGAGTACAACGTTGACATCAAACTCATATTCATAAGCCTACTCATTTAGATTCATAAGTTTAGAAAAACCCAACCTTCTAGTGAGCATTTTAGTGTTCGTATGCGAATCATACTTATTTTGTGATTCGTGTATATGTTGAGTCATGGAGAGTCGAAATCGACAACATCGTACGTGTTTTTAAGTATGAATATAATGAGTACTTCAATCTTGGAATATGATTAGAGGCTCCATGATATTGAAATAAGTATGAATGCCTATAAGTATTAGAAATTATAAGTATAATTCGATTCTACTCATCTTTTTGACTGCTTATTGCAGTCCAGTTGACCAGTCCAGTTGACCAGTGATATTAAGACCATCACTACATTTCTTTTCTAACATGTAGACTAGTGAATGGTTAGTCAAGTTATTCCTTTAGTTAATCAGAAGTTCCTGGATAACTTCAATGGCTGGACTATTTGACTGAGTCACTGCACCAAGTGACGTACGCTGTCATAGAGGAATATTACGATTCCGCGCCTTGCCGCATATTTCATGTGTTTTCATTCAGATAACCAATAATGTTTGTCCTCAATAATGTCTTAAAAGCTCATAATGTATATGATCCCCTTTGTATAGTAAGTAATGCATTGACTCACTAAACAAAGATATACTGCGGCAATCGCAATGTATGAATATTTTAAGACTGAATAAGGGCGACTTGACTACACATAATGATTGCTCTCATAGGGCACCTCGAATTATATGGTATGAGAGAAAATGAGAAATGCAGGGTACGTGGTGAAGGCATTGCCCAGCCCTCATGATCTCGAGTTCTCAGTAGTTCTGGCCATGCAGTAGCCTACACGATCGGTCCAATTTTAAAGCACATTATCGATTGTGTGCAGCTGTATTTCACCAATGGCTTCACGAATATTGTCCTTTAGATCATCAATTGTTTCTGGCTTGTCGGCGTAACACTTATCTTTGACGGCACTCCACAAATAATAGTCCAACGGTGTTAAATCGCAGCTCCGAGGTGGCCAAACGACATCAGCTCTGCGGCTGATAATGCGATCTTCAAAAACAGGGCGCAAATCATCGAGTGTAGCTTCGGCTGTGTGGCACGTAGCGCCGTCCTGTTGAAACCAAATGTTGCCAATATCCTCCTCTTCAATTTTTGTGAACAAAAATTCGTTCAACATGACCCGATAACGATCGCCATTGACTGTAACGTCCACTCCTTGCTCATTTTCGAAGAAAAATGGCCCAATTATGGACCAAAATCCGCACCAAACAGTGACTCGTTTTGGGTGCATCGGCTTTTCAATGTATGCGTGCGCGTTTTCTGTGCCCCAAATGCGACAATTTTGCTTGTTTACATACCCGCCAAGATCAAAATGGGCTTCATCTGAAAAGATGATTTTTGTTTGCCAAAATCGGCATCTTCTGGTGTAGGCTACTGCATGGCCAGCCGAGGCAGCCATTTGAATGAAATTATTTTCCATTATTAACCGGAAGGATTGTACTTTCAAATAAAAAAGAAATTTGAGAAAATATTCAGTATTTTTTTTTAAAGCATTTTCAAAAAAAAAAGTTATTTGGTGGACCCTTTATAAGGAACGATACTACAGTAGACATAATCGTACCAAAGGTGCAGTGGACTAGAAGAAATTAAGAAAGTTTGTAGAAGATGCAGACTACCTACAGCAAGCATGCTTGGTGAGTGCACAACAAGCCTACTGAAGTCTGCTCTCTTTCAACCGACAAATGCTCGTGAGTTCAAATGAAAAATATTTCTTTCTGAAGTCGTCGAAATCTAGTAGGTAAAGTGTTGGCTTATTAGACGTGAGGCCACGGTTCAAACCCCAGGTCAACCTACCAACCACACATAAAACTAACACACACGATAGATAAGATGGAACTTTACGTTATACTCTAGTGGCGCATGGAAAAAGTAAAATTCGCAATTCAAAAATCTTTAAAGAAATAAGTATTCCTTACCTTTTAGACCTAGCAACCATTCTAACCATCAATCAAAATTTTATTAGAAAATACCCGTTCATTCAGTAAAACTTTTCATATTCTTAACAAACAACGCGTCATTATTGTTGGCCTTCAAAAGCATATTAAAATTAATCGTAAGGAAAATCACATGCATGGGGACGACCTTTAATACTTCACATTAATTACCGCATTACACTCACACAGACATCTGGTTACAACACGATTATTGTGTGAATGTGTCAAGCCATTGCCGCCACTAACACCACAGCAACATAATAACAAGAGAGAGAGAGAGATCTTATCAATGGTGTAGACGTCGTTGTTGTTGTCGTTGTCGTTCCCGTCGTCATTATTTGCCAACGCATGTAAACAAATATTGGCAAGTCGCTACAGAATTTACCGCAACGATGGCAATGCAGAGTTGGGAGTAGCATTGCTGTCTGTTGACAAAATACATTTCGATTTATTACATACAGTCTAGGGGTTTTTTCTTTTTTCGTTTCCTTTTTTGCTACCACTTCAGCTTGGCTGTTTTATTACAAATTTTTTTTCGCTTGTGTATGTGCGTGTCAATTGTTGCTAAAGGTGTCCCAACGTATTCGAAACACAGCAACAGCATTGAGAATAGAAATCAAAAAGAAACCAAATCTGCATAACATACAGACAATGAGTGAACAATGAGATGTTATCGCAACAACAGCAACTGGCAACAGTCACAGCCAGAGTTACAGCCATAGCAACATCAACCACCTCTTAACTGCTGGCTTATGGAGTTTAAAGCCTATTTTAACGGTTGCCGTAGCAAAGGTGGTTGTTTGATTATACTGTAGCTGGCACTTGACATCATCATGCATTATGAGTACCAAAACATTATTATTTCAGACATAAAAAGAATAAACGAAACGACACGAAACCAAACCAAACCAAACTGAAGCAAAGCAGCTCAAACCAAGTGTCTGGTTAAAGATGATGAAATTGTTTAATTTACTGTAAAACGTTAAGATTGAGTTCTCCTTGTTCTTGCGCTCCTCCTTTCCTGTATCTTTGCTTTGATTACAACATTTATGGAAAACAAAAAAGATGCAAAAAACCACACACAAAAATCGCTTTAAAATCCGCTTTGAATATCGTTTGTAATGGCTGCTGCTGTTTACAAATTACACACACAAACAGACACTTAAATTGCATCTGTGTAATGTGCAATTGTCATCAGCCACTGCTAAGCAGACGCTTTTATTATAACGGTTTCATCCTTTTTTTTTACTCATACTCCCTCTCTGTCTCTCTCTTAAAAAAGAAGAAGAAGAGAAAACGGAATTTTGCAAACAGTGTTCGTGTGTTTGTTTTAATGCAAATTCCCTCGCTTGTTTCTATTTTAGCACAGCATAAATAAATATTCAAGTTAAAGAAGAGTATGAAAAAACAAAGAAAGAGAGAGAGAGAGAGGAAAAGAAATTGTAACAGCAAAATTATTGTTCATTCACGTATTGCCAACAAAGAACTGTTGTTGATCAAATTTTAATGGGTATGCAATCACAAAAACAAAATGAAACAAAAGCAAAAAAAATCAAAAATTTTTCCATTTCATCTGATTTCATATTGACATTGTCGCTCTCATATTTAATGTTGTGTCTTGCTTTCTCACACACTCTCTCTCTCTCTCTCTTTATCCTCTTCCTCTTTTTCTTTACTAATATTACTCTTTGTTTATTTTTTTATTTTTTGTTTGTGTAACGTACATACATACATACATGCTTCCAAATAACCAAAGGATGTTTACGTTACGTCAAGCAGTTTGTTTACATTTTGTTTTTTGCTTTTCTTTGTTTTTGTATTTTTCAAAAATGTAAACAAACTCAGAAATGTACACACACACTCAGAGAAGGATGGACATGAAGCATGGAAAGAAAATAAAAAAAATGCACTGAAAGAAACTTTTTTAAAATGTATTCCAGACAACGAAAATTATAAACGTTTTCATGAAAGCTACTTAGGCTTACATTACATAGATTTAAAATTGATGCATGATATCTACAATTAAGGCTCAAGAGAAGCAAATGGTTCAGCTTGCAGTCTCAGTTTGAAATGTTCTCTGTATTCCTTTTTGTATGTTGGCTGCGGATTTGTAAGGAGGACTCGATGATTCCTTTAATATTATGCGAGGTATTCGCAGAACTCCCAAAAGCTACTTACTAAATCATTTTGAATTGATCTGACAACATGTCCATTATTTCAAACATTTTCTGGAGTACATACATACGTACATACATAAATAATTGGTCATTACAACCCTTCAGTCAGGATTACGACCTAGTTTCTCACACCAATTATGTTGTGTGTGTTAATTTTACACATGAGTGGCGGGACTTACAGTTTAAAGTCGATTCCGAACGACAGATTTTTTTTTTTAAGAAACTTATCAGGGCAATTTTTATTTTACACTCAGAACTTTTGCCAGAAATCTGCTAAGAGGAAGTCGACGAAGAAATATTTTTGTATTTATTTTTGATGTCTGGCCTGGGGCTCGAACCCTGGCTTTTCGTCTAATATGCCAACACACTGCCTACTAGACCACAGCGACTTTCTGGAGTATTCTTACTTAATTAGTCAATACTACCCTTTCGTCGGGATTACAACCTAGTTTAGACAGTGGGTGTTAGCACACAACATGAGTGGCGGGGCTCACACTTTAAAGTCGAGGACAAAGGACAAATTTTTTTTAAATGCTTTTCATGACAACTTTATTTACTCTGAGACTTTCTGATAGAAGGCTGCTCAGAGGAAGAAATATTTTTTCATATTTCGTTTTGTGCAAGATGTCTGAGTCATATGTGAGCACACTATGTACTTGACTACGGCGGCTTCAATAGTCAATAGCCCGGTCAATAGTAGCTTTCAATGCATCAACATCAACGATGATTTATTATAGGATGAAAAGCTTCTGGTTCCATCAAACACAGAACATTCCCTTAAAACCATGAAAATTTGCCGTCGTTTCAAAGTTTTTCGGAAATCTAAACTTTGCGGTAGAATATTAAGCGTATTTGAACTGCTGGCCGAAACATTCTCTAAAGTGTCAGAAGGAGTTACTATTGCAAGAAATTCAGACGAGCATGCCTCACAAATAGAAGAATCAATTACTTATCTATGGGCGTCGATCTAAACTGAAAGTCGGTGCAATGAACTAGATAAACAGTGTGTTTTGTTTTTGAAGTCGCCATGGTCTAGTAGGTAGTGTGTTGGCTTATTAGACGAAAAGCCAGGGTTCGAGCCCCAGGCCAGACATCAAAATAAAATACAAAATAAAAGTATTTCTTCGGCGACTTCCTCTCAGCAGATTTCTGGCAAAAACTCTGAAAATAAATAAAATTGCCATGAAAAGTTTCTCAAAAATCTGTCGTTCGGAGTCGACTTTAGAACTGTATGGCCCGCCACTCATGTATAAAATTAACACACACAACATAAGTGGTGTGAGAAACTAGGTCGTAATCCTGACTGAACGGTTGTAATGACCAATTATGTATGTTTTGTTTTACCCAGTATACGGAACAAATACACCAATCCTTGGAGTTAGTCAGAGTGCACAGAAAAGCTTGTAATGGGTATACAGCACACTCGTTTCCGGCATGATTAGAACAATGTAAAGGTATTTAAGATAGCAAAGTTAGTTAGCAAAGACTGCAACCAATTTATTTATTTCAAACATAAACCACAGCTGATAAGATGATGACCAGCATATTTGGCATCTTTGTGATCATAAGATATCAGTAACTAGTATTCCTGGGCTATAAGATGATTGGAGCAGATCATCAAATAGCTTCAGAAGCTGTTGCTTTGAGCTGGGCAATGATGAGGCAATTGTCTCCGTATGCCCACATAGGGAAATAAGAAATGCAAATCTCTTCTTACAAATAAAGTTACCTGCAGTACACAAAACCCTTTCTTAAAACTCTACACTGATAAACTCTACACTATTAAGGATACATTTACAACAACTGTGTTGTATAACGCATTATCAGCATATTTTTTTCTTTTTAATTCGAAAAATAATTTAAAATTAAAAATATTTTTCTATTGCCGGACAGCTATTCTCTATCAAATGATTTTTTTCCAGTGTATTATTTCATTATTTAGTATACAAGTATCGGTCTTTTTACTCTTCCTTTTTCTTTGCTCCTTTCTTTCATCCATTTTTTTCAGTCTTCATTTTTTTCTAACTGAACAAAAATACTGATTTATACCGTATGACTATGGCTGGCTATTTATGTGTGACGGGTACTCTTGCATTATGTTATTAGGGGAATACAACGTATATGTGTGAGTGTGTGTGTGTTGGTCTTTTTAAATGTTTGTTTGTCCACTGCTGTATAAACTTGATCAAACAAATGCTTCTGAATTTCTTTTAATGAGCAGAGCAGCACAATATTTAAACAAACATACACTTAAGAGAACACTTACCTACACACTTATGTATGTATGTACATATGTATGCATTGTATATGTCTGTGCTATAAACACAGATATTTTCATGTTCTCACACTCTCCTTAAAAAAAACTGTTCTGCTCAAATACACTTCACCCATACACACTCACGTACCCATGCCAATGATTTGTAATAATCATGTGAACAAAAAACAAAAAAAAGATGCTGAATAAGCATTTGCACTCATACACAAACACACACACACACGCAGACTTACAAGTACGGTTTTAATATCAGCAACAAAAGTGGCAATAAACGTATTTGTTGTTGTCATTGTGAGAGAGGGAGAGGGAGCGAGAGCCAAAGAGATTTAAATGGAATTTTTAATGATTCCCACTCCCTTGCACAATAAAAAAAACACTGCAATTGCAGAGATGATGAGGATTTTTGAAAGATTTTTTTCCTTTTTTTGTCGATTCATTTTGTTGCATGAAATTGGATTGAATTTAAAAAAAACAACCAAATTTAGATAGAAAAATACATCAACAACTCAAGAAATGTTGTGATACTTTATATTTTATTACGTTCATAATAAATTTAAATTTTATTTTAAAACTTCTTCAATCATATTGGCATTCCGATTTGGAAATGAAATTGAAAAACATTAAAACAACAAAACTTTCCATTGACGTACGTAAAGTTATTAATAAAGTTCTGAAGTATATTTTTAAGTGCGTATTTTAAATGAAAAGAATTTTTAATTAAAAATTTCTAAACGGCTACAATTCATTGGTAAATGAAATGTTCAATAAAATTTGACCACTCACTCATGTGTCATTGATAAATAACTTTAAAGTTCAATTTATTGAAATATATAGTATGGTAGATTAACTTTATTTTAATTTCTAACTTTAAAATTAATCGTATTGTTACGTTTTTACCTTTTTAAAAACTTTTAGATATGAGTTCATTAATTGCAAACAAAGTAAAAACAAATATGTGTTTAATTTCAGTTAAACTCTCTTTATTCTTTACACTACTTTTGTGCGCCACCGTATACAACTTAACGATACAACAATAATAATCCGTTTATTTACTTTACTAGTTCACACAAGTACTCGTATTCGCTTTACAACAACGACTTGTTTTGTTCACACCCAACTTCACACAAGGCTGACTGAACTCTTACTCACTGCTGCCTGCTTTGTCCAGCCCTTTTATGGTCCGACACAACCAGTCTAACGAACATTCTTGAAGTGGAAGGTTCGTGATCTCGCCTTCTCGAGAGTTCTATTGCTAGTACATTATTGTTACGTTGACCATCCCTTTTTGTTGTTGTTGGTACCCGGCGCAACCAGGTTCGTTGTACATATGTGTGTGTGCAGCTTTAGATAACCAACACGTTCATTGTATTCTTAGTGTTCGTGTGTATTTGTATCGTGTGGCTTTTGTTTATCGTTTTTGTTGTTAAACGATATTAGGTCGTTTCGATTTGCGTAACAGTATTATACTTAAACATTCAGA
Source organism: Sarcophaga subvicina (assembly GCA_936449025.2). Taxonomy (NCBI): domain Eukaryota; kingdom Metazoa; phylum Arthropoda; class Insecta; order Diptera; family Sarcophagidae; genus Sarcophaga; species Sarcophaga subvicina. The sequence continues at coordinate 12,013,272 of OW388081.2, read as the reverse complement.
ATATTAGGAGTGTTTTGTAAAGCATGCCTTGAATTAAAAGCCCTCAGCAGGGATAGCTGCCTTCTTATTTGCTTGCTATGAATCTAGCTTTCTTCGTTTTGAGATACGTTAACACACAGTCACACAGCTTTCTAATGTGTTCATTTTCCTCATCACAGAAACAACATATTGGTCTTGAGAAAATCTTTATTCTGAACAAATGTTCTTTGAATCCTGTTCCAATAGCCTGTCAAAAGGCCAACTACTATTCCGAGAATTATTGTGTTCTGCTTAAGTCACAACTGTTCATTAACAACTATCGATGAAAAATTGATAGAAAATTTTATTCCGTTAATCATAATTATCTACCAATACCATCTCACTTAATTGTTCCCCAAATAGAAAGTCAGAACATGGGGGAAGTAATGTTCGCACAGTAACTTCTCCGCTATCTAAAAGGAGTTGTGCGATAAGAACAGACCGCATATCTGCCGGATTAAAATGCTTCTGACTGAAGGTGTTCTATCTGGTAGTCAGCAGCATACAGTTGAGAAAAATTTACCTTGTTGTTCATCCTTTTCCAGATAGTTACGGCATATCGTCTCATACCAAATATGTATTCTAATGAAATATGTCTGGTAGTTGCATCCGAACAGAAAACAGAAAATCCCCTTCTCTATGAAGAAAAACACAGCCCATAGCCTTTTTATGAGACTGGTTGCCGTAGTTTAGTAGGTAGTGTATCGGCTTATTAAACGTAAGGCCACGGTTCAAACTCCAGGTCAGACATCAAAACGAAAATATGAAAAAATATTTCTTCGGCAACTGCCTCTCAGCATATTTCTGGCAATAACTCTGAGAGTAAATAAAATTACCATGAAAAGCTTCTCAAAAATCTGTCATTCTGTCGACTTTAAACTGTACGGCCCGTCACTCATGTATAAAATTAACGCACACAACATAAGTGGTGTGAGAAGCTAGGTCTTAATCCTGACTAAAGGGTTGTAATCAGCAATTATGTATGTATGTATGTATGTATGATTATAACATAAATAGTATAGTCAGAGGTATGACTCAAATCTTTTGCCACTGAAATTATCCAACAAAAACTTACACAGAGTCTCAAACCATCTGGGTTGAGAAGAAATTATTCGTCCGAGTACACTTTCCTACAGAATTTTTCCCAAATCACAGGCAGGTGCTGGCACTATCAGTCCAATATAAGTTGATCCGCCTATTCATTGTCGATTATTCCCACCTGTTCTGGGGTACAATACAGGATGACCGGTTTTCTTTCTTGCCCCATATTTCATTAAACTAGCTCAGGGATTCCCATACTCTCCTAATAAGAGCCGAATGCTTGAATTGCCTGTCAAAGTGTATTATTATATTCCTTTCTTTGCACTTACTGTCCAAGTTGAATTGATTGTATATGGTGTAGACTTTCAATGTATGAACCAAAGAAAGCCTCTACCACAATCGACAAGTAAATGTTAGTCGAACAGTGCGAAATATGGTCTGTAAGAGGATGAAGCAACTCTTTGCAAGCGTCTATTTTCTATATTGTTTATAACACGTCTTACAATATGTAAACAAGTGTTATTACAATAGAAAATTCCAAATATGAGCACATATTTCCGGTATTTTTCCTTCCATTTCCGGCCACCGTCGCCGTATTCCAGTAGGTAGTGTGTTGGCTTATTAGACGTAAAGCCAGGGTTCGAGCCCCAGGCCAGACATCAAAACAAAATACAAAAAGTATTTCTTCGGCGACTTCCTCTCAGCAGATTTCTGGCAAGAACTCTGAGAGTAAATAAAATTGCCATGAAAAGTTTCTCAAAAATCTGTCGTTTTGAGTCGAATTTAAACTGTAGGTTACGTCACTCATGTATAAAATTAACACACACAGCATAAGTGGTGGGAGAAACTAGGTCGTAATCCTGACTGAAGGGTTGTAATGAACAATTATGTATGTATGTATTTCGGGCCACTTCCTTTTCAAATAATAAATTGTGTTGGTCATTGGTTTCCTAAGATTGTTTGTTCTCATTTCATGACCGCAACTCCAGTAATTTTTCAGGAGCTCATATTAAGACAGATGACACCTTTCTGATCCCTCTTCAGTGCCATGGATATTTGACTCACCCTCTTATTCTACGGTAATCTCTTGATGTCGTGTAAATACGATGCACTCACTAACGAGTCGCAGCAAATTCATTCAGAAACCTAGGAAAGCTTTCCTGACCGTAAATTCTGGTTATAACATCGTTCGTGGTATCTTTGCTTGAATATTCTTGCCTTCACAAGCCAACCACCCATAAAATATTTGTGGCATAACTTACTTTGCTCACATTCTTCAAACCTTTTCTTGTGTCAAACTTTCATGATTTAAATCGCAATTCAAAAAGTTTTCAAGTAAGTCTTTTCAATCTTACCTCAGCCTATTGTAGTCTTATTCACTTATAAGACAAGCTCTAGATGTCTTAATCTGGCGACTTATGAAATAAGACACTATTTTATCACACTTACATCTTCGTAGCGAAATGTTGACAGACTTTCTAAAATTTATTAGAAGGTTTCTTCAACTTCCTTTTCGATCATTATCCCACATTGCCGATAAATGTGTCAAATAAATTTGAAATTAATTCGTGTTATATTTTAGAAAAATTCAAAAAAAAAACTTGAACTCTTTTTTGCTTTCTACTTTCATTTTGTTTTCTTCAAATGGTATCACAAAAAAAACACAGACTGTTCCTATTCAATTGCCAACATTTAATGAATAACAGAGACATATTGGCTTATTTCCAGGATATCTCTGCAATTGTTTGTTGTCGTTGTTAATAATCGAGCAAATTTTCTCACATTTTTTTTTTCAACAATTTGATGCTGGAAAATCAATTTTTGTATTTTGTGAAATGAAATGACACTCACTTCACTTCATATAAAATAACACAAACGCTGTATGTGTCCATTCACTTACTCACACACTGACTGACTTGCTAACACACGTCGAGTTCTAATCAAACAATTCATGTGTTTGAATGCATGTTTAAATGCATGTGTATTGGTATGTGTGTGTTTTTATATTTTAAGATTGAATGCGTCATCAACAATTGATTTGTCCAACGAAAATAAGACGAAAAAACCAACAATTTTTTTTTGTTATCCATTGGAATGAAGTATTGAAAGTTGCCTGGAGGCCAACAATTCCAACAATCGATGTAACACCCAGCTCTGCATCAGCATAACACAGCATCATAGAATTCAGCATTAAATTTGTAAATGCTTTGTCGTTAGTTTCTGGTGTTATGAGTTTTCTTTGCACACACACGCTAAACCTAGGCATTCGTGAAGCAAAATAGAACAGAAATTAAAGACAAATATTGTTGCGAAGCATGTTTTAAACACCATCTTTGTGATATGTGAGTAAAATTTTTAATTTAACAAGTATTTGAAGGAAATATTTCTGTCATGGAATTTTTTGAATATAAATTCAGCAAACTGATGCTCGTAATAAAGAATTTCAATGAAGCCATTAAACTTTGATCAGTAACAACAACCTTGCATCTTTGACAATTCAAGCTGCTATAAATTCATTTGACTTTGTGGCCGTTCAGACTCGTTCTCATTATTAACATTCATTCATAAATGGACTTTGTAATCCAGAACTTACGCAAAATGTGGCATTATAGCTTAGCCATCTCTTACGAGTGCTTCCACGTAGACCCGCATGTAGATGCCATCTGACATTGTCCAAAATATTGTCGGGTATTTCTGGGGATAGATAGTTACCCTCATTTGGATTCGTGAAACATTGAAGGTAACACCAATGTTTACGCAGTTGCAAAGCCTGTGAATAGAAAATTCGAAAGTATTGTTATGAAAATGGACACGGTGTACCATCGTTTAATATTAAAAACGATAAACAAAAGCTACACCAACAAATACAACGAACTTGCTTGCATATACCAACAACATCAGTAAGAACGAAAGCAACAACAAACAACGTAATCAAACTACACAAACAACAATGAGGTAGCATTAGAACTATCGAGAAAATGAACACACGAACATTCCATTTCAACAACATTCATCAGACTGAATACGTGCGCATATAAAAGGGCAAGACAAAGCAGGCAACGAGACTAGTAAGAATTCAGTCAGTCTTGTGTGAAGACACGTTGCATGCGCAGTAAAAAGTCGTGGTTTGTAGGTCGCTATTGTGAAGGTCTACCGAAGAGTGGTTAGTGTTTGCGCGGACAGAAGTGTGAAATAGAATAGTGAACAAGCATACATACATACATACATAATTGGTCATTACAACCCTTCAGTCAGGATTACGATCTAGTTTCTCCCACCACTTATGTTGTGTGTTAAGTTTTACACATGTGTTGTGGGACCTACAGTTTAAAGTCGACTCCGAACGACAGATTTTTGAGAAACTTTTCATGGCCATTTTATTTACTCTCAGAGTTTTTGCCAGAAATCTGCTGAGAGGAAGTCGCCGAAGAAATACTTTTTGTATTTGTTTGATGTCTGGCCTGGGGCTCGAACCTTGGCTTTTCGTCTAATAAGCCAACACACTACCTACTAGACCACGGCGACTTCTTTGTGAACAAGCAATTATTGTTAATCCGTCAAGTTGTATACAGTGATACACAAAAATAGTGCGAACAATAAAGTGTTTAAATGAAACTGAACACAAATTTGTTTTTACTTTGTTTGCAGTTAACGAACTCATGTTTTAAACGTTTTTAAAAAGGTAAAAACGTAACAGTAACAGCAGATAATGTCACAAAAAATGTCATTTATAAAGAAAAAAATAGGCTGCAGCCTGCAGTTGAAAGCCAGAACTGGTAGTATCGATGTATCACATATATGCATACATAATTGGTCATTACAACGCTTTAGTAAAAGCATTACAACCTAGCTTTTCATACCACTTATGTTGTCTGGGTTCATTTTATCCAATTTAAAGTCGTTTCGGAAGGACAGATTTTTTTGAAAAACTTTTCATGGCAAATTTTTTTATTTATTCTCAAAGTTTTTGCCAGAAATCGGCTGAGGGGAAGTCGCCGAAGAAATAGTTTTTCCATATTTCGTTTTGTTGGAGATGTCTGCCCGTGGGGTATGAACCGTGGCCTCACGTCTAATAAGCCAACACACGACCTATTAGACTGCGGTGATGTATCAATAGGACCTTATAGGACCCAAGTAAGCTATGAATCTTGATTAATGATTCTCTATCATCTAAAAATAAAGGGAAGCGGAAATTATTGCTTCAATTCCCATTGATTTCATCAACAAATCGCCTAAAAATTCGGCCAGTTGTAGCAAAATCTATTAAATCCAATAGAATTTTAAGAAAATGAATAAAAAACACCACAAAGCATTTGTAGTGCATTATTGATATCTTTAATGATTCCGGAATCAACTCCTTTATAATAGGAGGGCTTTATTTTCTCTAAACTCTAGTTATTCAAAAAAAAGTATTTTTATTGCTCATATTTTACTATTTCCTTCCATACATTTTGATTACATTGGAAATCTGGAAAAAAATTTTAAAAAACCAAAAAAAAAAATAAAAAAAAAATTCTATCGTAGGCTCTTCTGATCCCTTTTGCTTCATTTGAATTTTTGTCCAGTCATCAATTTTTGATGAATTTATGTGAAATTCTTTAAATATGATTTTATTTTATATGAGCGTATGTGTGTATGTGTGTGTTTGTGTATCCTTGAAATCATTTCGAATCATTTTGCCAAGACATCATCAGAACCATTTCAATTTCGTTCACTTCATATGTAATATATGATAGTGATGGTTGCTTTATTTGTGCAAACACACGCATACATACACAAATTGGCCCATTTGAGAGAAAGAATATTTCCACTAAAAAATACCATCCCATTCATCTACTACACAATATTTTATTTATTCATTTTCATTTTTTTAAATTTTTTTATTTTTTATTCAGTATTATTGGCATTTTGGTGTCCTTTTTTATTTTGCAGTAGTAGTTATTCAATAAAATAAAACAATTTTTTTATTCTAAAAGAATTTTTTAGTATGGAGAGTTCTTTTTATTATTGGATGTAGAATTTAAAATATCTTCCACACGTTTTGTGTAGCTGAGGTCAGCAATGAGTATTCAAAAAGATCAGTAGAATCGAATCATACTCATAATTTCTAATACTTATACGCATTCATACTTATTTTATTATCATGGAACTTTTACTCATATTCAAAGTTTGAAGTACTCAGCATCATATTCATACTTAACAACATGTATGTTGTTGTTGATTTCGACTCTCCATAACTCAACATATACACGAATTACAAAATGAGTATGAATCGCTTACGAATACTAAAATACTTACTAGAAGGTTGTGTGTTTGCTCTTATTGCTGCTCTGTCTTTTTTCTTTTTTTTTTTTGTACAATAAGTATTTTTCTAAAATTATGAATCTAAATGAGTAGGCTTATGAATGAAATAAATTTCGAATGGTATGAGTTTGATGTGAACGTTGTACTCATACTCATTGCAACCTGTACTTATAAATCAACGTTGTAGTCAGTAGTACGAATGTATCAGAGAAGTTAAATTTCAATATTGTTGACTCAATTATATTCAAAAGTCCATGAATGCCTATGAATAGCGAAAAAACGATTCATTGCTGATCTCTGATACGTCTATACTTGGTCATTAAAACCCTTCATTGCTGATCTCTGGTCACCAGATGCTTAGGCACTGGTATCCCATGTTAAGATTACTAGAATGTCAAGCCAGATTCACCTCTTAAATATCTGGAAATATGCACTAATAGCTCCAAGGTGAAAGGGAAAAGGGGTGTGGAAGTGTATATAAAGGACTTAAAGTTCATACAGACAGTCAGATGAGGCGGAAGTCCTGACCATTCTCATAAATAAATGGATGCTCAATAGCAGAATATTTGCGTGAGGATATATTGAATATATTATATATATACTACATATTTATACATATGTATGTATATAACTTAAGTGTATAGACGAAAATACTGGAACAGAAACAAAATCTCTATCGTAAGTCAAAGAAATAGCGCAAAAGTCTCCAGTGTTTTGTCAAGTGGGCGGGCGTACTGGTCGGAACGGGTAGCATGGTGGAAAATCCCCATCTGATTCTACTCTTAGAGGTCTTCTTAACCACAATTATGCTACGAATTAGAGAAAAATTCCATTAGGCTCCTAGGTTGAGTTGACCGAATCTTATACAAGTAAGGCAAGGTGGCCTAGAATGAATGACTTCTTCTAATAGAAGGTATTCACTTAATAGAATGTAATAGCCCCGTGGTTTGAGTTGTTTTAAAATGTGCTGATGCCGCCTAACATAACCAAAATCCTATGTTAACTTATTACAACGGAATTAAACAACAAAGAAAGTGTTGATCATCAAGAAGATACGCTATTTCACGCACCTCATATTGCGCTACGTCAACACCAGCGATGAAGTATTATGGAAAAAAATAATAACAAGTATTTTGCGATCTTAAGGACCTGATGCATATGCAAATTTTTATCTATGAGCCGTACTGTAGTCATTATTTTATCAATTCTAGGAGTTATTTTGAAGAAAATTAAGCAATACTTTTCTGAATGAAGACGCCGTTGTTTAGTAAATAGTGTGTTGACTTATTAGGTACGAGGCTACGGTTCAAGCCATGAAAAGTTTCTTAAAAAATCTGTCGTTAGAAGTAGACTTTAAACTGTGGGTTTCGCCACTCACATATAAAATTAATACAAACAACATAAGTGGTGTGAGAAGCTAGGTCTTAATCCTGACTGAATGGTTGTAATGACTAATTAGGTATGTATGTATGCATTGAACGTGGTCTCCTACAGCTATCTGAACAGCTGCTTAGCCACTGTCATTCCAAGTAGAGATTACTGGAATGCCAAGCAAAATCCTCTTCTGAAGTAACTGGAAATATGCACTGATCGCTCAAAATTGGATGGGAAAAAGGAGTATGGATGCATATAAAAGACTTGAAGCTCATACAGACAGCCAGATCAGGAAGTCCTGACTATTCTCATGAATAAATGGATGCTTAATAGCAGAATATTTGTATATACTATATATATATCGGGTGGGCGATCTATCGGTTTAAATTTGAACCTTCAGTTATTTCGAATCTGGCAATACTTAGGTCATTCTATTCTGTCACAAAATTCAGTATATTATCTACACTGCACATAATGAATCGATTTACGCTTGAGCAAAGTTGGGATTTATTGGGCCAACGAGAAAAACTGCACGATGATGTCGATTTTGCCCAAAAAAATCATGTTTCCACATTAAGCTCATTTCCATCTTGGTGGGTGCTTTAATAAGCAAAATTGCCATAGTTGGGGCTCAGAAAACCCACAAGTGGTCTTACAGAAGCCAATGCATCCATTACAAGTGACTGTTTGGTGCGGCTTGTGGAGCGGAGGCATCATTGGCCCATATTTCTTTGAAAATGAGGACGATGGAGATACATATCGTACCATGATAAACGATTTTTTGTACCCGCTCTTCATGGTATTAATATGAACGATGTTTGCTTAAAAGATGTTGATGCAACTTGCCACACATCTCATGCCATAATAGCTTTATTGCGTCAATTGTTTGATGGCTGTTTAATTATCCGTAATGGTGATGTCAATTGGCTGCCAAGAAGCTGTGATTTGATACCGTTGGACTATTTTTTGTGGGGCGCTGTTAAATAGATGTGTTATGCCGACGAAAAAGAATAGTAGAAGTCACCGTAGTCTAGTAGGTAGTGTGTTCCAGGTCGGACGTTAAAACAAAAGTATGAATAGTTCTTCGACGACTCCCTCTCAGCGGATATCTGGAAAAAACACTGAGAGTAACTAGAAGTTTCTCAAAAATCTGACGTTCGGGCACCGTTATTGAAAAGTGTTCTGCCGACAAACCAGCGACAATTGAGCATTTGAAGGCGTTTTGCGTTCTTAAGGCCCTTATGTTTTTTCTAGTTTTTGTCACTGAGTTCTGCTGTAATCATGATTTTATAAATTCTACTAGTTTTTTTGGGCTTAAGTTGCGCAATAGTTTTCTGAAACTCTCGAAAATCAAATCTTAACATAACATAAGGTGTAGCAACCACAGGTGCACTAATTTGGGATGAAGAGGGTTTTTAAGTATTCAACATAGTTTTGCCGGCATCATTTGTTACTCAACTAAGGATGGAGTTAAGCAAAGGAGTCTTGAATTCAGGCTTGAAACAGGCTTTTAAGCACTTCATATTGAAGTGTATTCCCTACTTCTTCTTAAATATGAAAGCTCTTTTACTTGAATTGGTACCAATTATAGCATCTTACGGTAGGAAGATAACATTTCCTGCCTCAATTTATGTATTGTAAACCAATAAAAAAAATTTTCAAATTTTTCCCGTGGGTTTTACATAATATTGCCCACATTTTAGAGTTTTGTACACCCAATATTGTTTGTTAATGTTAAAGAATTTAAGGTTTTCATTTTATTTGTATTTTTTTTGTTTTATTTGTTATTGATTTTGTAGTTTTCTTTGTAAAAATTTTAGGTTTTCATTTTTATTTTATTTTTTTGAAAAATGAAAGGAATGTCATTCTTTCACATACAAAAAACCGGCACACACATACATATAAACAAGAGAGTGAGAAAGAGAGAGAGAGTGAGACATATAACATTTCTGGATTACAAAACAATTTATGGTTGTGCAGCATGTCTTTTGTGCTGCACTGTAGGTATTGTTTTGTTTGTAGTTTGTTGGCGAAGAGGGAGCAGAAACTTATTCATTCGTTTCTGATTGTTTTGTTGTTGTTTTTTATTTTTTTGTAACACAATGTGTCAACAGACCTACAGACAATCAGACAGATAATCCTGCATCTTTTACAACAAAAAAGCAAACTTAAAGCTAAAGGGTAGAGTATGGAAAAAGAAGGTTTCTCTCTAGTTTTTTATACGGATATTTAAGGTTCCTTATTTCAAACTTTATTTCAAATATATTTTCACTTGTTTTTCTTGGTTTTCTTTTTATTTTTTGGTTCAAATTAAAAGAAAGTTTATTTATTTTAAATACAAAATAAAATCCTTGTAAAACAATATGTTCTATTTTTCGGATTCTGTTTGGCCTTAGGATTAGTTTCTATTTCTTTGGTAAAAGTTTCTTGGGTAAATGGACCACAAGAAATCAATTAAAATATTTCAAAATAAAAACCAAATTCAATATAAAATAGAAAATGATTTCTTTTTAAAACTTGAGTAATGTAAAGAATATTTTCAATTCATTTACATATACCCAGCGGTTGACAATATTTTATTAGAATACCTTTAGCATAACCTATAGTCCTGACCTGTAGGTGCTACTGTAGCTGCAAAGTAATGCAAAATTTATAAATTAATATCATATTGGGTCATATAAAAACTTTGTAAAGTTTTTTCGTTAGGCGAATACACGTTCGAATGGTTTGTTGCCACAATGCCAAGCCTTTTCGCGTGCCTATCAGAACAACAGTAGCCCGTAAAAATTGCCATTGTGCAATAGATGGCCATGCAACTTAAGGACAGAAGTGTAGAGCAGAGTCTAACAATATTGCACGTATCCTCTTGCAGCCAATGAGATTGAGCTTCCTTTTAAAAGAAGTATACAATTTCCAAATTAGCCGAGGCAATTGGCCCTGTTACGTGTTGGAGATTGCTGTCCAAGTAAATTAAAATATTTTTGGGGAAATCTCGCCACTAAACAAGCATTGCGCCGCTTTCGAAATGAGCCATGGGCTCTGCTTAGAAAATACAGCATTCGTCAGGCAGCCTATAAGAAAGTAAAGGTTTCAGCGACTAATACCGTTAGGAAAATCTTAAAAATACCGCAATACTTACCATCCCCAGTAGATCACACCAATTGCTGACAGGTATTCTCTGATTTGATAAACCAAAATCTACTGACTTCCGCATTGAGATCGTCTCGTTAAGCCATTTTCTTTTATAGCCTAGCCACTGAAGTCGCTGGAGGTTAATGTACAAAGAAACGTCCATATTTTTAAGGACATGGTTCGTTCGGATGCAGATATCTTGCTGAATCGTTGTAGAACATTATCTTTGTTATAAACGTGTGCAGTCCGCAAGTAAGCACAGGGTGGAATAAACGTGCTATAAAGAGAGAGTATCGTGCGAGAGAAGTCTCTAATCTATTACTCTATAACTCAATACAATGTCCATGCTTTCACGTTGTAGGGTAGCATAGATAGAACGGGCGACCAGCCCGTCTGAGTCAGTTTTGTTGTTTGCGAGAGCTCTGTATTACCTATTTTCATACTGGGACTGTAAAGCACCTGTGGCCTAGACTGTTTTCTCCAAAATAACACAACCTTTGCTGGTAACAGCTGAAAAGCAAACAGCCTCCAATAGACTAGAATACCATCATAAACAACATGAATCTTCTTCATTTAACTCGACGATTTCTCATTAATACTGTTACGAAAATGAAAAAATTTAGATACTAGTGTTTTGCTTTTACATTGCTTAACATTAAAATTACAAATTATCGTACTGCTTAATATAACAACAAACACCAGCTTAAAGAAAATGGTAAACAAGTAAACAAAAATACAACAACAAACACAAACATAAAACAAAGGGAAACAAATAAGCAAAGATATACCAACAACACTACAATAATAAATGTAATTGACGATGTTTACAACTATAGAGATTTCGACAAGGCGAAGTCATGAACATTCGCCATCAAGAACATTCATCAGACTGTTTAACCTGCCATATAAAAGGCAAGGCAAATCAGGCGACTGAGTTAGTAAAAGTTCAGTCAGTCTTGTGTGAAGACGCGGTGCGTTTGAAGATCTCCATTACAAAGACCTGTCATATAATTGTCTAGTATTTGTTATTGTTTATGCAAAGAGTGTAAACAGAGGAATAACAAACAAAGCAATTTTTGTTGTTTACATCAAGTGGTGAACAGTGGCACACAGAATTGTGCGAATAATAAAGAATTTTAATTAAAACTAAACACAAATTTATTTTTATTTTATTTGCAATCTACGAGCTCATATTTTAAACGTTTTAAAAAGATAAAAACCGTAACAATACTTTTATGGCCACTTAATAAACTGAGAACACTATAGTCTCTTGTTATTTTGAATCAACAGTGCTTTTTAACTGGTTTCATAACGTTGTAAAATTAACGCTATCTATTGCCTCCTTAATCTTTCATTTGGCCTCTCATAGCTTCTGCAACGTACACTTTTTAAATATTCGACATAGTTTCGCACGGCTTCGTTTATTTTTTCCCTGCCTTACAAATCTACCTTCACGGAAACACATGGTCCTTAATGTCTAATCATGTATTCCACCGCAAATATTTTTCATATGAACCAATATAATTGAATTAAATTAATTTCTTGGCACAAATAATTCCTATTTGGAATGGTAATCCATTTAAAAAATCAGTTTTCTTTTCACACAATTCTTTTTAACTTGCAATAATTGATTGTAAAGCTGTTCTCTTGATAAATTAAATTAATTTAATTCCTTACAATTTTCCATTGAAAATGTTCTTTAAAATTTCGGTCTCTTAAAAACCAACAGTCTTTGTATTCAATTTCATTTCGAAATACAATGCAAAAGTTTTTAATTTCAACTCGTTTTTCAGAAGTCTTTGTGTCTTTAAATAAATTATATTTTAATCTCTCTACCACACTACCACTCTACCATTCTCCCTCTCTCTTTTCTCTGTTATAAGGCTAGAATTAGCCAAACGTCTACGGAACGTACATATGTAAGTACGTTCGTTCTTAGCATTTGAAATTACATTACGGCTCGGTAATTGTTCTCATTACCTTTCATATTCGAAAAACGAACCTACGTTTCGTGTATGTTTGGCTAATTCTACAGGGTGTTTTTTATAGAAGTATAAAACTTTAAGTTGGCATTACTTTTCAAGATGGCGACCGATTTAACAGCTGTCAAGTGATTTATTATTAGTTTGGTTTGGCAATTCATCATGAATGGACTCACGCCTGAACAACGCTTGCAAATAGTGGAATTTTATTTCGAAAATAATGGTTCTGTGCGGAAAACGTATCGCGCACTACGTCCATTTTATCGTCGACAAAATCGTCCATCAGAGCAGTTAATTCGATTAACCATGAGACGATGTACGGTGCGTACAGAAGAAGCTATTGCCGCTGTAGAGCGTAGTATTGAGGAAGACCCGAATGAGTCCATCCGCCATAGAGCACAGGAATTGGATCTGTGTCCATCCACTTTATGGAAGATTTTGCGGAAGGATCTTGGTTTGCGTGCTTACAAAATCCAACTCGTGCAAGATTTGAAGCCAAACGATCATCAAGTAAGGCGTAGATTCGTCGAATGGGCCCAAAACAAGATTACCGTTGTTCCCGATTTTCATAAGCGAATTTTGTTTAGCGATGAAGCGCACTTCTGGTTGAATGGCTACGTCAACAAACAAAACTGCCGCATTTGGAGTGAAGGTAATCCTCAAGTGTATGTGGAAACACCGTTACATCCAGAAAAACTGACTTTTTGGTGCGCTTTATGGGCTGGTGGAATCATTGGTTCGTACTTTTTCAAAAACGATGGTGGCCAGAACGTTACAGTCAATGGTGATCGGTATAGAGCCATGATTACTAACTTTTTCATTCATTGTCCAGGAGATGTGATTTCAACAAGACGGCGCAACATGTCACACAGCTCGTGCCACAATAGATTTATTGAAAGACACGTTTGGTGACCGCCTAATTTCACGTTTTGGACGTGTGAATTGGCCTCCAAAATCTTGTGATTTAACACCGCTAGACTACTCTCTGTGGGGCTATGTAAAGTCATTGGTCTATGCGGTAAAGCCACAAACGCTTGACCATTTGGAAGAGAACATTCGCCGTATTATTGCCGATATACGGCCACAAATGTTGGAAAAAGTCATCGAAAATTGGACGTCCAGATTGGACTACATCCGCGCCAGCCGTGGCGGTCATATGCCAGAAATCATATTTAAAATGTAATGCCACAAGATTATCTTTCGGATAAATAAAATTCATGTCAATCAAATAATTCATCGTTGTTTTGTTGCAGCTTAAAGTTCTATACCTCTATAAAAAAACACCCTTTAGCATAAGAGTTTGTATGCGTATGTATATCTGCATTTGTATGCGTCCCATTTAACCAACAACAATAAGAAATTGTTTCAGCATTTAAAACAAATTCAAAATAATTTCCAATTTATCTCAACACGTATTAAAAACAAATATAATTCCTCTGCTGTGCATATCATCTCCTTCTCTCGGAGAAACACATGCACGTAAAAGGTTTATGGTACTGTATGGTGTGAGTATGGGGGGTTTTAAAGAAAACCCGTTTTAAGAAGACAGCGAAAGAGTGAAAGAGAGCGAGAGAGAAAATATTTCATTTATTCTATTATGGTTGTTCCGTTATTTGTTTCGTTATTAATGTTGAAGACAAGAAAAATGTCTCTCTTTTGATAAACACTTGCATGCCTATGTACACACACACAAACATGCTTAAACAACAGCACATGCTTAAGTGTGTGTACTCCCCTTTGAAGCAATACGTAAACCTATGCACACACATATGAAATGAAATGAATTACAAAAGGAGTGTGTCTTTACTTCGGTGTTCTTGAGTTCGTATACGAGTACATATCTATTTTTATTAATTTCGTTTGTTGTTGTTGTTCTTTTTAATGTTATTCACATGCCAACCCATTCAAATGTTGCTTTTAAATATATTTCCCAGGCCTGTTGTTATTTATCATGGAACCTTCTATGCTTTTTCTACTCTTCTATTTCATTACCTTTGTCTTTGTATTAAACGGCTGTAGAGTATTAAATAAAAAAACCCAACATGAAAACCGCTTAATCAGCTTTAAATTGTTTAAAATTTTTAACCGGGTTATGTGTATTGGTTAACCGGTTCTTTCGTTTAAGTTATCCGTTTTAATTTGAAAGAATAATTATTACAAAACAATGCGACAATAATTAATCTTTTCTATTTCATTTACACATAACTTCTGAACTATTGCGTGTATTTGGAAAAGATTACTGAAAACATAATTTATACGAGGGTCGTTAAAAAATAATTTTTTCTTATTTATTAACATTTAATCGCATGCAAATAAATCTGGCTTACATAAGCGCCAATTACTAAGAAAGAGAAGACAACTGAAAAACTAAAAATTCCCCCGTTTGTGGTAACGTGAACAAACAAAATTTCGCATATGGGGCTCTGACAAGCCAAAAAGTATTGTGAAAAAGTGTGTATTTTGGAAAACTGATAGTTTGTAAAACACTGATAGTTTAAGGAAAACTGTTACCATCAATTCAGAGCGCTAAAGTTTCCAGAAAGAGTAATTATACGTCATGTGATTAAATTTTTTTGTGCGGCCGTAGCTGTGGGCATAATTCTATAACGTGAAAGCATTCGGAAGCCAGCATAATCAAAATACCGCCAGTATACCACCCAAACAGTGGTCCAACCCATCTAAAAAGGGCCATTCAAATTCCATTTTATGTCATATGTAATGGCAAATGATCAAAATATAATGGAAGACAAGTTCCATTGAAATTATAACTTCATGTGTGGGTTTTACTTAACATGCCAAACAAACAGCGACTGCTTTGACGCCAATGTTCGAAAATATGTGTGCAACAAACATAATCTACCAGCTGATTAGAAGAATGGAATTATATTAACAAAACCCACAAATTTGCAGCTGCCTAAATCGCATAAAATTCTACTTTGACAGAATATTTTGAAAGTAGCAGAAGGCATATACGGACCAAGCTGTTGCTATATGAACCATAAATAATTTCTGATATTCAAGCTCGCTATACATGCTGGTTGTTGATATCTTGTGACGCTCTATGCGGTTCAGAATATTGAAAATATTGCCAAAATAAAATGAAAAATTTGATTGCCGATCTATACGAGAATGCTATCATATTGTTACGTTTTTACCTTTTTAAAAACGTTTAAAATATGAGCTCCTAGATTGCAAATAAAATAAAAATAAATTTCTGTTTAGTTTTAATTAAAATTCTTTATTATTCGCACAATTCTATGTGCCACTGTACACAACTTGATGTAAACAACAACAATTGCTTTTATTTGCTATACCTCTGTTTATACCCTTTGCATAAACAATAACAATTGTTCAACAGATCTTCTAACCACGACTACTCTCTTCAAACGCACCGCGTGTTCACACAAGACTGTCTGAACTAACTCACTCGCATGTTTTGCCTTGCCTTTTATATGCCAGGGTAAACGACGGTCTGAGGAATGTTCTTTATGGCGAACGTTCAGGACTTCGCCTTGTCGAAATCTCTATAAATATAAACATCGTTGTTTACATTTATTATTGTAGTGTTGTTGTATTTTTGTTTACTTGTTTACCATATTTTTATGCCGGTGTTGGTTGTTATATTAAGCAGTACGATAATTTGTAAACAGATTTGTTTACTTGCATTGTTTTGTTTTTGTAGCTTTTGTTTATAATTTTAATGTTAAGCGATATAAAAGCAAAACACCAGTACATATCTAGATTTTTCATTTTCGTAACAATACAAAAATATCGTTTAACTGCATTATTTCAAGCGTTTTTTTGTTTTTCAAATAAAAAATTCTGAAGCTCAACAAACTCTCCTAGACCCATAAGACACACTAGTAGAGACTACGAAAATGTATTTATTTGGAGCCCGGTATACCAGTATCTCCGTTTCGGTTGGGTACTCAACCTAGCATGTTATTTAAGAATTCACAAAAATATACTGATACTAAGCATTGTAATCCATGTAAGGGCATCTTGTTGTATTTGTTTTATCGTATACATTACCACACTGTTCACCTTATAACTTAGCAGGGCATTCTCTGTGTTTTTGTATGTGTTGTTTCTCTTTTTTTTTTTTGTTTCATTTCACTTTATAACCCATTTCCTTATAAATTTCTTTCATATTTTTTTGCCTTTCATTTGTCATTCCTTTTATGTTTTCTTTTTTTTATTTTTTTGCTTCATGTTTTTAGTTTTACTTCTTCGATGCCTTTTGTGTGATAAGGTCGGCCGATAAGATATTTTTATGAATTAAACGACTTTCCGCTTCTGTGATGGTATGTTGGAATGTCGAAAATGTCCCCGTAAATGGGCTCTCGTATAGAATATCACATTCTTGTGTGAGTGAATGTGTATGTGTATGTGTACGACATATGTAAAGTTTAAATGTATGATTGAAGTTGGCTTTTTTATTTCTGGTTACACGCAAACATTCCTTTTTGTAACATATATACACACACATACACATTCACTCGTAGAAGCATGCATAGTTCAATGAGTAGCTGTTTCCTTAGCTTCTGACATTCCTTGCTGAGGCCTATAAAACTGTACGACCGTAAGCCATACAACGACAGCAGCACACCACACGACACACGTTCAGGGAAAAGCATTCGTAATAAGGAATTGTAACGGTATATGTATTCTACATTACCTCTGTCTGTGTGTATTTCTCTTATGCTGTCTCTTCTTCTTTTTCTTTTCTACTCCATTTTTGTTTTTTTTTCTCTTCATTTTGAGTTGCATTTTAATGGGGAGGAGGTGCGGTAGGCATAAACAAATTATGCCTGCAGTATATGAGTGCCATAAAGCGCACAATTTATGTCTGCACATGGCAGTCAACAACTTCACTTTAGTTATTCTGGCAACTTAAACTTTAACTATGACTGTCACCACTACTACAACCACCATTACAATTATGTACAGCCGGGGAAGTATAAGAGTTCATTTTATTCATTGTTGCTGTTGTTGTTGTTATTTTTTAGTGGCATTTTGTCATATCGTTTTCCTTATTACATGACAAAGTAAAGTAAAATGTTGCTGATGACTGCAGTTTATAGACACTTTCCCTCTTTATTTATCATTTTCGGTTCTTTTTTTTCCATTTTTTTGGTTGTCGATAGTGGTGTAGAATGTCTTAATAAACGTTTAAAGTACTTGTATCAACAGTTAGTTATCTGTTATGAAATTAAAGAAAAGAAATTTTAAATAAATTTCGTTTTTGTTGAACGAAAGTAACACGTTTTATATGCGTTTTGGGGTAACAAACTTATCTTCCAATTGCAATTTTCAACTTCAAACTGTTTGCCACCTCCTCTGAATCCTTTGATTCTCTTTACCGTCATTAAACTCTCCATCAGTTAAAGCTATCCATTCGATTAAAGCTGTATGTATTGTATTGTTTTATTTATGATAATAAGGAGGCCATAAGATGCCGCAGTCTAGTAGTTAGTGTATTGGCTTATTAGACGTAAAGCCACGGTTCCAACCCCATACATCTCCAACGCAAAGAAATATGAAAAATTATTTCTTCGGTGACTGTCACTCCGCAGTCTTCTGCCTAAAACTCTGAGAGTGAAATAAAATTGCCATGAAAAGTTTCTTAAAAAATCAGTCGTTCGGAGTCCATAATAAATCTTACTTTTACAACAATTTTTTATATTAGAGAACTCATTCAGGGATGCCAGAAAATGAGAGGAAAGTGCGGAGCACTAATACATGGAGTGAAGGATAATCGCTTCTTTCTCTTTAGACCCACAGCTCATGCAGAAATTGTTCGACGGAATGCCAAGACTTCGTCATGTCTTCCAAAAGGACAGAAATCGCTTTGAAAATCGCTATTATGTGATGGATGGCCATTCGATTGAACAAAGAAACTGAGTCTTTTCTCATCCATACTCATATCCAACATAGTCTAGCAATATTGCATGTACATGCCGATTCCAATGAGACTAAACCACCCTGTAGTACAAGCAATATTGTTCGCTCGTAAGTAACAGAATCTAATTTGAAGCATTTAAGTAAGAAATTGTGCAGCTGAATGACATTTCTAGCGCTCAGTCAAAAAAGTCAGAAAGCCTTTGCATGACAAGAGAAGGGCACTGACACATGACCACATATTGCTCAGAATCTTTTTGTCGGAATGCTAAGTATTTTTATGTGCTTAACAAAAGGACAGTGGCCCGTGACAATCGCTATTGTGCATTGAATGACCATGCGATTTAAAGACAGAAGTGAGTCAATTCTGTTCTTATCCCTATGTGTCCAACAGAGTCCAGCAATATTGCACATACCTCCCCTCTGTCAATGAGATTGGGCCTTCCTGTAAAACAAGCGATATTTTTCACTCGCTCGTTATTAGTAGA
The DNA here is from genome assembly GCA_936449025.2 of Sarcophaga subvicina. NCBI lineage: Eukaryota > Metazoa > Arthropoda > Insecta > Diptera > Sarcophagidae > Sarcophaga > Sarcophaga subvicina. Next base: position 11,994,032 of record OW388081.2, on the reverse strand, counting down.
ATCAGATTTGAAAAATAGGAGTAAGAAACTGTGCAGCTGAATAACATTTTTATAGCAGACTTAGCGATCAATTAAATTAAAAGATTTTGACATTGACGACAACAAGGATTTTACCTTTATTTTAAATGTCACCCAAGGAGCCTTATGGTTTTTTACTGGACTAACTACATATACACATTCATTATTGGCCATTACAACCCTTTAGTCAGTAGCATGGCCTGGCTTCTCACTTCACCCATGTGCTGTGCTTTAACTGTACCCGTAATTATATTTTTTCTTCATATTATTTGATGAAAATCTAAACGATTATTAAAGAATTTATAAAGAAAAAGAAAAAAAATATTCTCATAATACCGCCTTCAACTGTATTATAGAATTGATCAAGGTTTCCATTTCATTTCCATTCATAACTTCCTTCAAACAACTTGTGTTTCACCTTGCAGCACATACAACATCAATGTTTTCTTCCTCTTCTTCTTCTTGTTCTATAATTTCAATAATAATTACGGCATGCGGTGTACAACCAAAAATTTATGAAAAAGTGAAAAAATTTTTAATGAAAACTTAAGCTTACATGATCTGTTACCAACACTTTGTACTTTAAAAAGCGTAAATTGTCACACAGAGGATTTGGTTTTATTTCGTATATTTTTTATACATACTTTCATACCCTCCCCCCCCATACATAAGCATGCACTCAGTTTTGTACGCCCTCACTTGTTTTTTTTTTCAAACTCTTTCGGTACTCGCCTAGTACAGAAGAAAATTCAGGCATGTTTGCATATTCTCCGCTTTTACATAACCACTTAGACACACACACACAAACTAATATCAATGTACCCACACATACATATACAAACACTTACACTTATAACAACGAGCCGACCTTTGCCTTTGAGTGTCTGTCATTTCATGGCCTCGTTTTGTTTGCATCCTTGTTTGTTTATTGTGCTTGTATGAGGATAATTGTGTTACAACAGCAACGGCAACAGCAACAACAATAACAGAAACTACAGCCATGACAAAAACAAAAACCATCACTCTCATAGACATTGGTGAGAGAGGCTATAGAAAACAGAGAAAAATGAAAAGGAATTGTTGCTCCTCTTCATACAATACAAAACACGAACGAACAGCTCAAGTTATGCAAAGTAAATATGCCGTTATGATGTTGATGCTCAGCCTGATGATGACGGTGCTGCTGCTGCTGTTGTTGCTGTTGCTGCTCCTACTCTCTGTACAATTTCGTTTTTTTCTCTTCCCATCTCTTCACTTTCTCATTTTTGCTTTGTTTGTTTGTTCTTTTGTGATATACAAGATGACATTGCTGTTTTCCCTCTCATTCAATGTTGTTGTTGTTGTTGTTGTTGTTACTGTTGCTGTAAGGTTGTGTTGTCAAACGAACGTAGTTGTTTTTGGTGCTATTGTTTTGTTGTTTTTTCTAACTGTAATACTTACTTTCTACTAATGATACAAGTTGCACAATTACATTTAACAAGTTTTAACTTTGCTTTCTCTAGCTGTAATTAGTGGTTTTTTTTCGTTACTCTTCTCGCTCTCATTCTCTTGCTCTTGCACTCTTTTGTCATTTGATTGTAATTCTAAGCAAAAGTTGCTAATTTAGCTAGTTTTTCCCAATAGGATTTACTTGCTTTTTTTATTTTTTGTGTGTTTTTATTTAAATGCTATGCTGCTATAGATGGTGTTGTTGTTCGTTGCTGTTTAAATTTTTTTAATTTTTAGTGCGTCTTATATTGTATATTACACAGCAACAAAAACAACTACACACTACAATTTTGCATAAGTATACCGAGAGTAAAACGGAAGCAGTAGTTAAGGATTTAAGGTTATAGGGGAGGTAAGATAGGATGGAGAATTAATGCGACTGTTTTGCTCGGTAATAAAATTAAAAACCCGGGTTTTTCTGTGATACGCACAATTGTTACATTTTAAAAGCGAAACTTAATTTCATTATGCATCACTGTATTGCCTGCGTAAGAAAAGGGATTTTAACCCAGCATTTCATAGAAAATAAAAAGGGAAACCAAGGAAATATTCCCTCTTCCGACAACATCATCTCAAAAAATTAAAAAAAATGTAAAAAGGAAAGAAGGCAATTTATTACACACACATGCTGAGTGTGTTCAGAAACTACTTTGGAAAAATGATTACAAATTTAAAAGGGTTTTGCAAAGACAAATTATGATAAGCAGGCCTATTGACAGTCAGGCAAAATTAACAAATGCGTAGCATGTGTAATAAATTATGGGAAAATGAAAGCATTACGGAATTTCGATATTCATCTCTTTTAGATTTTTAATAAGTACAGTTGACAGCAGGAGGTAAAGTGCATATTGGTAGACTCTGCTGGACACATAGGGATAAGAAGCGGATTGACTTGCTTCTGTCCTTAAATAGCGTGACCATCCAATGCGTAGTGACAATTGTCACGGGCCACTGTCCTTTTGTTAAGCACATAAAAATACTTAGCATTCTGGCAAATAGATTCTGAAGAAGCTGTAGTCATGGGTCAGTGTCCTTCTCTTGTCATGCAAAGGCATTCAGCTGCCCAATTTCTTACTGAAATGTTTTAAATTAGATTCTGTTACTTACGAATGAATAATATCGCTTGCGTTACAGCAAGACTTAGTTTCGTGGGATTTGGAAATGTACATGCAATATTGCTATACTTTGCTGGACATGAATATGGATTAGAAAAGATTCAGATTCATCCTTAAATCCAATGGCCATCCATCCCATATTAGCGATTTTCAAAATCCAGTGTCCTTTTGGAAGACATGCCAAAGCCTTAGCATTGCCTCGAACGATTTCTACATGAGTTGTGGGTCTAAAGAGAAGGAAGCGATTATCCTTGATGCCATGTGTCAGTGCCTCACAATTGCCTCTAATTTTCTGACATCCCTGAAATCCTTAAATCGAATGGCAATCCTTCACATAATTCAAACGTCACTTTCTTTTGGAAAACAAGCAGAAAATCTTGGCATTAAATGGAATGATTTATGCATGAGCTGTGGATCTGAAGAGAAGGAAGCAAATATCCTGCACTTCATGTGTCAGTGCCCCACCTTTGTCATAAAGGGATGGAGGTTTTTGACCTTTCAGACATTTTTGATTGAGTTCTCTAATATGAAGATTGTTGCAATAGCAAGGTTTATTCTGAACTGGGGATAATTTCCCCAAGGCAATGTTTGATGCCCGGGTTGAATATTGGTTGTGGTATCACAATGCTCCTAATTAGGATCTCTTACTTCAAGTAGGGTGCGCCTCATTGCTTTAATCTGACATGCTTGGCAAGTAATCAAACAAGCTTAACAAAAACAAAGAACAGGAATAATAATAAAAGCATAGAGGAGATGCCTATTGACTGATTAATGGAGCCTATAAAGATTAAAGATGTATTATTTGTAGAGGATTGATGAAGTTTATGAATGTCGAATTGCTGTTATAAATTGTTATGTTTTTAACTTTTAAAAACGTTTAAAATATGTGCTCGTAGATTGCAAATAAAATAAAAATACATTTATGTTTAGTTTTAATTAAAAATTCTTTATTATTCGCACAGTTTTGTGTGCCACTATTCACAACTTGATGTAAACAACAACAATTGCTTTTCTTTGTTATTCCTCTGTTTATACTCTTTGCATGAACAATAACAATTTCTAGTAAATTGTTCCACAGATCTTTGTAATGGAGATCTTCAAACCACGATCACTCTCTTCAAACACACCGCATCTTCACACAAGACAGACTGAACTTCAGTAGCTCATTCGCCTGCTCTACTTGCCTTTTATATGGCAGGGTAAACAGTCTGCTGAATGTTCTTAAAGGCGAATGTTCGTGGCTTCGCTTTCTCGAGGTCTCTATAAATGTAAACATCGTTGTTTACATTATTGTTGTTTGTGTATTTTCTTTACATTTATTCTTCTAGTGTTTGTTGTGGTATTTTTGCTTACTTGTTTACCGTTTTTTATGCTGGTGTTTGTTCTTGTATTTTTGTTTAACGTTTTTTATGCTGGTGTTTGTTCTTGTATTTTTGTTTACTTGTTTATCATTTTAATATTAAGCGATGTAAAAGCAAAACACCAGCGTCTAGATACTTCATTTTCTTAACAATATTCTTTCAACTTCTCCGTGGCTTCAAATGAAGCGCTTTAACTACAACACTATGCCAACTCTTCATTTCATTCACAATATATTGTAAAGCTGCTGACTGATATTTATTTTATTTTTTTTTTTTATTTTTGACACTCTTGTTGATTTCAAGAGAATTTTGTTTGTTTTTAAGTGGGTGTTACACGTACTTTTGATCTCCGATTTATTAAGTCTTTTACGTTTCGTTCATATTTGATTAATTTTAATTTCTCTTCACTTTTAATTCGGTTTTTATTTCAATTTCAAGTTCTCTACACGTGTGTCGCTATTTATCACAGTTTAAAAGTTTTCCTTCTCATTCCCTCTCTCTCACTCTGTTGCAACTTAGTTTTCAGATCATACAGCTTCAGATACGAAGAAAGAACTCTCCTCTTTAACTTACTATGCTCAACTAAAAAAAAGAGGAAATAAAAAACAAATAAAATTTATTACAATCTCTCATGTCACTATCGTCGTACGTCATACGTATGTACATACAAAGTATGTGTTAAGTTGAGTAAACGTTTGTAATTTTAATTTTCATAGAAACTCATCTTATCACACATCACATTTGGGAATTAAAATCAAAAAATTAAACTGAAACTGAAACTAAAGAAATTTGTATGTCTTTTGCACTCTTTTTTTAATTCTATTTTCTACAACTTTTCTCCCCCACGTTTGACGATGTTTTTAAACATGGTAGAAAAAAAGTATTAAATTAGCATTTGGGGTTAAAAAGTTAAATCGCTCTTCTTCTTCTTTAGATTTTAATTAAGCTTTGATTAAACAGAAATTAAATTGTCATAAAACGAAAGAAGAAGGGGGGAACGAGAGAGAGAGATATGAAACTGTTTACAAAAGTATTTTCAACTTTTTAATTTCACTGTTCTTCAGGAGCACTTTCTAGTGCAGATTTGTTCAAACGAACAAATTGCCAAAGAAATTCAAAAATAATTAAAAATTTATTTAAAGAGTGGCATAAAACCATATGGTGTGGGGAGATTTAAAAAGCTAATAAGATTACTGAATTGTTTGGAAATAAAAAAAAAAACCTTTCTTACTTTCATTACAACTTTCATTATCCTTTAGTCAGGATTAATATCGAGCTTCTCACACCATCCATATTGTGTGCGTTATTCTGTACCCATATGTGGAGGGCCCTACAGTTTAAAGTCGACATCGAACGGCAGATTTTTTGGAGGAACTTTTCACGACAATTTTATTTATTCTCAGAGTGTTTGCCAGAAATCTGCTGAGAGGAAGACAACGAAAAAAATATTTATTTATTTCGTTTTGGCGGAGATTTCTGACCTGTAGTTTGAACCGTCAAATAAGCCAACACTCTACCTACTAGACTACGGCCAGTTAGTCACACCAATCGATAACAGAGTTTCGTGGATTCTGTCCTTCCGACGGCGGCAAGATCGACCCCTACGCGGACTTCCGCTAATTTCTGCATCAAATACCCTTGAAGACGCCCGACAGACATGGCCGAGCCAGTGCTGCACAATGTCAATATTGTTAAGGAACTCATACAGCTCATTATTGGATCGGTTACGGAAATCATTGCCAACTCGCACTGGACGGAATACTCTCAAGTATTAATAGGGAGGACGAGCGACTTGTAGTATATAAGTTTTGTCGTACGAGGGAGGTCTTAGCTACTTAATTGCTTACTGAGGCCATATGTCTGATATATTCATTCTTATGATCTTTTTCTAGGGTATTTTTACTTTGAGATTGTAAGCTTTTGTTTCGATATGAATGACAGCAAGTACATATCTTTAGCGTGATTAAAGTCTCAAACGTAAATATTTAAATGTCAGGAGCTTATGCAGTTTATTGATGTTAACTTGGCCATTGATGTTATCAATGAACACACTAAGATTAGGTTACGAAGGCGGGTCTACAGAAAAACACCTCCAGAGTAGAAAAGGTTTATTGTTGCAATAAAAACTGCAATCGGAATAGTTGACAGTCTTCCTGAGATTACATACATACATACATAATTGGTCATTACAACTCTTCAGTCAGGATTATGGACGTAGTTTCTCACAGCACTTATGTTGTGTGTGTTAATTTTATACTAGAGTGGCGGGACATACAGTGTAAAGTCGACTCCTAACGACAGATTTTTAAGAAACTTTTCATAGCAATTTTTATTTACTCTCAGAGTTTTTGCTAGAAATCTGCTGAGAGGAAGTCACCAAAGACATTTTTTTCCATATTTTCGTTTTGATGGCTGACCTGGGGTTTGTATCGTGGCCTTACGTCTAATAAGCCAACACACTACCTACTTGACTATAGCGACTTCTATGAGAATAATACACATTATTAGAGCATTTTACTTAAAGGCTCTTCGACCTTGTGGTAATCTTCCAGAAGGAAGGAATATGACTATCAATACCAATGCGGTAATCGCTCTTTAGGCAATAATTTTTAGGTTATTCAATTTCCATTAAATCGTCGATTACAATTTTCTGTAAAAAATGTATCGAAGCAGAGACAAAAAAACACAATAATCCGATAGAAGTATTCCCTTCTTTACTTTCGATGAAATACAAAATAAAAATTCTATGAGTGTAGTGTAGACCCTTATTTAAATTACAACAGAAGCTTCTCCTTCTGCAATAATTTAATTACTCATGTATCTAGTGTGGTCGTATTTCTGTTTAAAGATTAAATAAAACATATCTCAAAAATACTGTTGAAGAAATATTCCCGCAGATAATTTTACAATAAAAAAAAATTCAAATTGAATTACAGACAAAACAAAAATACTCCATCGTAATCTGATAAAATCTTATTCCAGGAAATTATAAAAAAAAATTCGTCTACGTTTGTAATGTAATTAAAGCATCAGCGAAAATATCCATCAAAGTTTCGAAGAATTTTTGTGGTGTAGTAGAAAACAAAGGTACTCATTTTAAGTACTGTGCGAATGTATAAATATATTCAATAATTGTGTCCCGTCTTGTTGCTGCTTGATGGAAGAGAATTAAGAAATAAAATAACAAAAGATTTTTATAAACGTTTAAACAAAAAGAAAGGGTGGGTTAAAAAGTGCTTTCTTTTCGAAATGTAAACTTAAATTGATTTTATGGGTGCTTAACTTCAGTGTCCACTGTTGGAACTCTCGCACCAGCTCATAACTGAGTAAACTATTGCATTTACAGCAAGCCCTCAGCTTTTATGCTTAGGCTAGAGCCACACGATAGAGTAAGAAATTTCGAAGAAAAGATGTTAGCCTAGTACCAAGTTATCTTTAATATTGTTAGGTTTTTACCTTTTAAAAGCGATTAAAATATGAGCTCGTAGTTTGCAAATAAAATCAAAATAAATTTGAGTTTAATTTTAATTCAAATTCTTTATTATTTGCACAATTCTGTGTGCCACTGTTCACAAATTGATGTAAACAACAACATTTGCTTTTCTTTGTTATTCCTCCGTTTACACCCTTTGCTTAAACAATAACAATTAATGGACAATTATTCGACAAATTTTTGTAAAGGAGATCTTCAAACAACAATTACTCTCTTCAAACACACTGCGTCTGCACACAAGACTGACTGAACTTCACTAACTCACTCGCCTGCTTTGCTTTTATATGGCAGGGTAAACAGTCTGATGAATGTTCTTGAAGGCCAAGGTTCATGACTTCGCCTTCTCGAAATCTCTATAAGTGTAAACCTTCTTGCTTACATTTATTATTGTAGTGTTTTTGGTGTATTTTTGTTTACCGTTTTTTTGTATGCTGGTGTTTGTTGCTATATTAAGTAGAACGATAATTTGTAAACAAGTTTGTTTACTGCATTGTTTTGTTTTTGTAGCTTTTGTTTATAATTTTAATGTTAAGCGATGTAAATGCAGGGCACTAGTATCCGGATTTTTTCATTTTCATAACAATATCCTAGAGAGAGATTTGTTTTAAAACGTATTGGAGTTCTAGCTGAAGTCGCCGCAGTCTAGCAGGCTTATTAAATGCAAGTCTGTGGTTCAAGCCCCCAGCTCAGACATAAAAAATAAAATAAAAATTGTTAAAACTCCAGCACTTGATGAGTTACTCTGTCATCTCATTTAAGTTCTTCTTGGCAAATATTTGCTTTCCTGGTATCCGGTATCTGGTGAGTAATATTTTAGTAAATAACTAAATAACTGTATAAACAAATAAGCAAATGAATGAATAAAAATAAATTCCATTATCAAAATACCGCAATCACTAACGTTTACATTTCCCTCTCCACATTCTTCGTATTTTGTTTGCCTTCATTAGCAATATACAGGATAACAGAGATTTGAGTTCCATTTTTTTTTGTAATAAATTATAATGATGTTTGGCGACAACTTTGGTACACGCACACGCATACATACGCAAAAGAAAAAAACTTTTATAAAAATTTTTTCATTTTACATTTTGCCTTGAGAACTTACTTCAATATAAAGTAACACTGACACACATATCCCTCTATATTGAATATAGAGAAACAAAAATAAAAATAAAAACTACAAACACGGATATAAATATTCCGTTATTTAAACGAAATTCTTCATGAACTTTCGTAGACGTAATTTCGTACACGCACACAACAACAATGATGTCAAATAATGGCGGTGTACAGTTAGGAAAGTTAATGTTTTTTAAATATTTTTGAGGTCTTTTACAGCAACAACAGAAAACAGTTTTTTTTTGTAACTTCGCCTTGATGGTTAAAAATATGGGCATAATTATTACAAGGCCAAGTTAGTTACGCATGAAACTAAAGGTGAATGATTTTTTTTATAACCAGCACTGAGGGAATCGCCTCTAATCATGCAGTACATTGTGTTAGAACTAGAATAATAGGTTATGGAAGGCAGTAAAGACCTCTACAGAAGGGAAGGTTAAAGAACGAATTCTGTCTATAATGCATTGTGCGATCCACTGGCCAATTGACACCGAAAGTATGTGATCTACGGGACAGACAAGTACTTCGTAAGTTTAGGAAATTTTCAGAAACAAGTCCCTTTATTTTCTTTCTTGCCGATATGGAATCAAAACCAAGGGATATTGAAGTGACAACACTACGAAGGTAGTGCCAAAATTAATCCAATTAATTGTAACTGTATTTAATGCCTGTATAAAATTGGTCTCATCATAGAACTATGGACTCTTCACGCATTTATCGAACGATGTCTGTAGAAAACAATGTGTTATGTTACAGCTGAATACGTTTGCCAAAGAATTCATGTGGGCGGCCAATAGTTTTGCAAATCTGGTATCGCAAGAGATTCTGCATAAGGTCTCAATTGAAATCTGTAGGACTAAAGCACTAGAGTATGAGCAACAAATACGCAGAGATGACTGGTAAATGCAGGAGCTCGAGAAGCTGATTATACATGGCATCGTATAGGATCAAATGATTTGAATTTGAAACGACGTATTTTCCCTCTAGGAATTTCATGTGGCACATATTAGTTCAAAAAGCAGCGAAGAGTATATAAAAAAAAAAATTTTAAAACTACAATACAATTCCAATTGCTTTTCGAAATATTTCCCAACGGAAATATTAGAATATTTCGTTTGTCAACAATATTCATTCCTATTGAAGCCAAGAATTTGTTATCCATCAACGGATTTTATTCAATAACAATGCGGTGAGAAAATTATTCTTTTCATCACTTCGGCAACAGTCATAATAGTGGGGATTTAAATTTTCCATCAATTTGACAAGTCATAACAGTTCGGCTCAAGCCATCAACTTATTATTTCAACTTTAGTTGCCACTTTCCCTCAATTTCTCTTCTCTTCTGTTTTGCACTTTAAGAGTCACTGATACTCGTATCAAGCAACTAACGAGTCAAATACTGTTCTACTGTTTATCAGCAAAATGTTCCTGTGTATGTATGTGTTTGCCTTTTTAAGAGTGCGTGAGAGGACTTTTATAAAAATATTTATGCTAACATGTTTGTGTATGCATGTGTATCTGTATGTATGTACATAAGTGGAGCAATAATATCATAACAATATGTATGCATGTATGTATGTATGTATGTATGTGTGATTTACAAGAATATTGTTGTGTAGGTCAAATAAAGTTTTCTTTCGTGTTGTTATTGCTTCGTTGTTCTCTCTCTGTTTACTTTTATTAAAAAATAAAAAACCATCTAGACAGGGTAGAGAAAAAACAAGACATTTTTATCTTGTCTTACATACATACATACATACATATATACATACATACATACATACATACATACATACATACATACATACATACATATGTACATACATACATACATACATACATACATATGTACATACATACATACATACATATACACAGATTTGGTCATGACACTTCCCCTATATGCCCAAACTGTGTAGATGAGGAGGAAGATGCGGAGCATATTCTAATATGCTGTCCCAGATTTAGATGGCCCGGGGAAACGAGTTTAGGACCAAACCGGCTAATGGAAGAGCTGTTGAATCGTAGGATTCTATGGAGTCAATATAGCCAGAGAATGGCTGAAGTTTTGATAGTACTCCGAAGACTGGAGGAACAGAGGCGAAATTTGAATTAACGAGATAAAGCTTTCAAGCTAACCAGCTCTCCGCGAAGTAATACCTTACGGCAGTCCCGCGGAGGGAGAGTGGTTGAATTGTGTAGGGGGTGGGTTTAGTACGTAGGCACCAGTGATGGTGAATCGTGCACTCTTTTGTTGGAACAAAAGTGTCTTTCGAAGATTCCCACCTCCGGCTCAAGACAAAAAAAAAAAAAAAAAACATATACACAAAAACTTTCTTTAACTTATTCTCTTGCTCTCAGTATCTCTCTCTCTCCTTCTCTATCTCTCTCGCTGCTTTTGTCTGTGTATGTTATACACTTAAATACTTATAAAGAAATGAGATTAAGTTCTGTTCATCATAAATTGTGTTATTGTGCTTACATGTACGAAATATTTTCGTAATTTTTGTTTGTGTTTTTTTTTTTGTTGTTTTTCTTTTTTCGTTTTTAATATAAATTTGGCTTAAAATTATATGTAACAGTGTGTGTAGAGAGCTTTTCATAAAATATTTTCGAATCATCCTAGAACCCTCCCCTTGCTTTGCTAAAAATAAAAACAAAAAAAAACAGCAACGGCATGAAATGAAAAACAATGGCTCAGCAAGTCTGTTTGTAAGTGGTCTTGTGTGTTTTTAATTTTTACTCTGTATTTATTGCTTAAAAAGCAACAACAAAAGCCAACAATAGCAACAATACTTGAATAAAAATAAAAATATTCACACGCTCCAAGTAAGAAAACTGTTTTACTCTCAATTTTTGATACAACCTTCCTACAGACTATATTTTTGCGAGTGTAAAAATAGTTACTGGGCATTCATTTGTATGATTACGATTCCTTGTGAGTGTATGTGTGTACACGCGTTTATATGTTTATGTGAGCTGTTAGCTGCGGTGCAATGTGTTTGTTTTGTTTTTATTTTTACTTGAACTGAGTACAGATTGCTCATATGTGAACCAGTTTAGTGTTATAAATTCTGTCGAGATTGTTTTTATAGTGTGAGAGTTATTTTTTGATCTCTCGCGCTCTCCTGTTCACTCTCAGTCTCCCTCTGTCGCTTGCATACAATCTATTGCTGTGTGTTTTTATTTAACCCCGTAATAAATCCTTAGCATGTGTGCGTAACTGTATGTAACAGAGGCAAAATGATTAGACATTGTGGCAACAACAATAACAATAAACGCAATGTTATGACTTCTATTACATTTGACTTGTATTTCCTTTTTGCTTGTTTTTCGTATTCGTTGTTTTGTTTTTGCTTAAAAGCTGTATTGTTTTACATTTTATAAAAAATTTTCTTACCGTTATTTTTATTATTCGTGTTTATTGTATGAATTTGCCTGGATTTTTTCTGCCTTGTATTGTTGTTGTTGTTATTTTTATTTATTTCTATTTAAATCAAAAGTTTGTTGCAGAAATCTCTCATACACACATGTGTAGAAAGAGAGAGAAAGCGTGTGTTTGAGTCTGTGTTAGTGTTCCAAGTGCGTGCATAACTTGTTTTGCGTGTTCTAGAGAAAAACGTAAGGGCGAGTGTATATTTTGGCGCCTTAAGGTACAATATTTATGTGAGCTGGGTTATCTCACGTTGTACTTTCTCTCGTACGTACATACGTATTCTATTCTCGTTGTTATTGTATTGTGTAGTTTGTTTGTTAACAATTTAAATTTTCCTTTTGTTAAATTCAAAAGCAAAAACATGTCCTTAACTCAACTACATGCATTTAAATTGTTGTAGGTGAACTTAATGTGTGAGAGTGGATTTTCACTTTTTTTGTTTTTATTGTTTTTGTTTTCGTTATCGCTATTATTACGGTAGTTGTGCCTATTCTCATGTTATTTAAACTTTTGTTGGTTTTTTCTGTTCTTTTTTTTTTGTTTGTTATATTTTTGGGATTAAGCCCAGCAAACAATTTGAACGATTAACGAAATTGAATACATTAACAGCAGATTTTTAGCAAAATCTCTGAGGGAGAAATGTTTCTCAAGAATTTGTCGTTCGTAGTTGACTTTTTAACGAGAAATTTGCACGCAAGTATTTGCTGTTAATAGCTTTATTTTATTTTAATTTTCAATTTTAATTCCAATAACTTGTTGGGTACAGTTAGGTGTACATATATGGTTATGTATGGTATATATGAATGAATGCCTATTTATTATGTTTGTATGGTTGTATACATAAATTTGCATGTCAAATATGATTTTCTCTTTTCGCTTTTGTTTTTTCCATTTTTTTGTTGTTGTTTTTATTTTATTTTCTTTTTTTACATTCTTATGTATAACGCTCCACTAAATCAGGTTATACGTCCATAGAATCCTTAGCATAAAAACTTGAGAGTGATTTTACATTCTATTCAGAATAGTTATTTCCATTCATTCACTTCTAGACTGGGAGTACAGTTGAGGTCTATCGGATACACTTTCATCCAAAGGGGAGTTGCTAATGCATTTATAGATTCATGGCATTGCCAACGCAAAGTTTCATTAGATCTTTACCGAACTCCTAGACCGCACTCATTGAAGATAAACACAATATCGAAGCTAGGGGAGGAATGTTAGCATTAAATAACCAATAATTAATATGCTTAGTAATCGTCGAATTATGTATATTCTTAGTCAACCAAAAGGCTTCAATCCTTTACCTAAGCAACTGATGCTGAGAACCAATTTTAAAGATTGAAGCACTTAATCTGAACCAATATCTGTCAGCGATTGAAAGAAGAAGAAAGCAATTACCAAGAAGTAATCAGCTTTGACTAATAGGAGAGGCAATAAATCGATGATAACTCTACGTCTCCGTACTCGATGATAACTGAAGGTAGAAACTTAATCAGCAGCAGCAACTTCAAATAAAAATGAACGTGATTGAATTAAATCTTATGTTTCAATAAAACAAAAACTATGTCTCCTTTTTGAATTAGAAATGGCTGGCAATATCTAAATTTTATGCTGTTGTTTACTAAATGTCAGGATTACGACCTAGTTTCTCAAACCGCTTATGTTGTGTGTGTTAATTTTATACATTAGTGGCGGGGCCTACAGTTTAAAGTCGACTCCGAACGACAGATTTTTGAGAAACTTTTCACGGCAATTTTTATTTACTCTCAGAGTTTTTGCCAGACATCTGCTGAGAGGAAGTAGCCGAAGAAATACTTTTTGTATTTTGTTTTGATGTCTGGCCTGGGGCTCGAACCCTGGATTTACGTCTAATAAACCAACACACTACCTACTAGACTACGGCGACTTCAAGAGAAACTAAGTCGTAATCCTGACTGAAGGGTTGTAATGACCAATTATGTTATGTATGTATGTTTACTAAATGTGCTAAATAATTGCAGATTTTTCCTTTAAACTTTTAAATTTTCTTACTTCTGTATGCTCGAAAGACTGTGCAAAGACATTGGTTATAATTTTATTGAAGTACTGACGGCCTTCATTTTGTTAACAAGTGTTAGCAAGTGAACTCACCCATACATTTGTGTTTCTCTTCCTTCTATACATTGTCTTATACTATTTCTATACACATGCACACATGCATACGTAAGTATGGTATTAGTATGTCTAAATTGTTTTTATTTTTCTGTTTATTTAGCTGTTGTCTTATTGTAATATTTGATGTCAATGTTTGGTGGTTATACACCAAAAACTAACACACCAGCTTACAAGCACTTTCACTCTCACACTCTCTTATGTGTACATATACATTACTTACCCATGCATACTTACATATCCTAAGTATTTATGCTTCAACTCTCTTTAATAACTTTAATTTTCTTTCTTTAACTGTCTCTCAGCAAGTTTTTGTTTATAAACACAAGCGAAAGAAAGCAAACCAAAGCAATGGCTTCAAATAAAACAATTACAATGTAAGACAGAAGAAGAGAGAGATAGAGAGAGGAATAGAGTTGAGGAAAAGCAAAAGAGTAGAGCAATAAATAAAACATATAAACAATCACTGCTTTAATAGAAACAACAACAACAATAACAACAAACGATAAAAAGGAATAACAACAGTAATATTGTTATAAAATTATCATGTTTTATTTTTATTTGTTTTATATGTTAAGGTTCTGCTTTCACTCTCTCTCTCTCTCTCTCTCTCTCTATCACACACATACACACTCTTTCGCTCTCCTGCTGTAAGCTGCTTTAGTTTCTTTTGTTTTACAGTTCTGCTGTGTTACAATGAAATTAGACATGCTGATGAGCATATACACATGTAAAGTATGTTGATGGGTTACTCATACAAACATACATACATATGTATGTAAGAATGCTAGTGTGCGTTACTGTATGTTCGAAAGAATGTTTTTTTTTATTTATGTTCCATTAACCCATTAAGTTATGCAAAATAAAGGAATTTTTGCTTTGCCATCACAAATGGTAGGCACATTAACGTTTATGGCTTCAATAAATTAAAGTTTTAATAGGAAAATAGAAAAACAGGAAAAATTAAATTTACAGGGTCATATACAGCACTTATTCACTATTTTCTTGTGTTATTTCTTTTAGCTGGTGTTAGCTGGAAGGTATTCAGAAGAGGTATACACAAAACGATATTTTCTACAACCCAAATATGGATGTTTTGAAATGGTTATATGTGTTGAACTAAGGCAGGAATACGAATCTTAATCATGAAATTTTAGTTGATCAGATACAATACACACACTGTATACACACACTGTATACACAGTGTATTAACACACAGTATACACACACTGTATACTAGTCGTTCAAAGTAAACGAGCTCAAGAAAAATATTCTGAAAACCAGCATACATGCATACATACGTACATAATTGGCCATTACAACCCTTCAGTCAGGATTACGCCCTATCTCCTCACACCACTTATATGTTGTGTGTGTTAATTTTATACATGAGTGGCTGGACCTACAATTTAAATTCGACTCCGAACGACAGATTTTTGAGAAACTTTTTCATGGCAATTTTATTTACTCTCAGAGTTTTTGCCAGAAATCTGCAGAGAGGAAGGGGCCGAAGAATTATTTTTCCATATTTCGTTTTGATGTCTGGCCTTACGTGTAATAAGTCAACACACTACCTACTAAACTACGGCGACTTCAACCAGCATACATCCACAGCAATTGGACTTAATGAATTAACACTTAGGCTCTGAGGTTGTTACTTACTGACTTGGCCATTACAACCCTTTAGTCAGGATCACAAGCTAGCTTCACACAACACCAAGAAACTTTTTATGATAATTCATTAGAGGAAGTCAATGAAAGAAATATTTTTTTCATATTTTATTACGTCGTAAGCATGTATCCAAATTTACACATCGAAAAGCATTTTTAAAATACAAACTGGAACCTTGCAAGAGCCTCTATTTTAAATAAAGCCTTAAACAAAAGTCTTCAAACAAATTTACGACTGTCAGTACCAGAGATCAGTAATGAGTATTGAAAAAGATGAGTAGAATCGAATCATACTCTTATTTTCTGATACTTATATGCATTCATACTTATTTTAATAACATGGAACCTCTGCTCATATTCAAAGTTTGAAGTACTCATTATACTCATACTTAACAACACGTAAGATGTTGTTCATTTCGACTCTCCATAACTCAACATATACACGAAGCACAAAGTGAGTATGAATCGCGTACGAACACTAAAATACTTACTAGAAGGTTGTGTGTTTGTTATGCTTGCTGCTCTGTCTTTTTTGCTTATGTGACTTTTTTCTTTTGTTGTAAATGCAACAACAACTGACTACTAGTTTAATCTTTATAAGTATTTTTCTAAAATTATGAATCTGAATGAGTAGGCTTATGAATCAAACATATTTCGAATGGTATGAGTTTGATGTCAACGTTGTAATCATACTCACTGCAACCTGTTCTTATAAATCAATGTTGTAGTGAGTATGTATGAATCAGAGTGGTTGAATTTCAATATTGTTGACTCACTTATATTCAAAATTCCACGAGTGCTTATGAGTAGCAAAAAAGCAATTCATTGCTAACCTCTGGTCAGTACCAATAAAACCTTTCTTTCAAAGAATATTACATGGCGTATGAGTATTATTTGTAACTCATACGTTACAGTACCATATGCATATGCTTTAGAAAAAAATTAAAATAATTTTATTTTCGTTCAATAACTTTACATTGCAATTGAATACTGTTTTCCAGGGTTAAACGATCAAAAGCCGTCATTGAAAATAAAATTGTGAAGAATGAAAAAAAAACACATGAAATAAAAAACCAGAAATGTAATCGTAATTGAACTTGTATTTTTTCTCCCCATATTTAATTCGTTTCCTTTTTTGCCATTTGTTTTACACATTTTCTCATCATTCTCCTCTCCTCTGCAATACAATATTTTTAACAACATCCTCCACAGCCTCCGTATCATGTTTTATTCAAAAGATTTCATTTTTTTCAGGTTTTTTTCTCTTTTGATTATCATTGTTTCTGCTTCTGTTTCTTTTACTGTGTTATTGTGGTGGAAAATATTTTGTGCCAATGCTTTCTCTGAATTTGTTGAGTTTTTTTTTCTTTATTTTCTTTTTTCTCTTTCATTCGTTGCTTAACATGACCATGAATTTGAAATAATTTGTGTGTGTGTGTGTGTGTCTCAAATATTAAATGGCACATTAAATTTACAACATTAAACTTGAAAAGCAATTTTGTTTTTGTTTTTTGATATGAGGCAGTAACTAAACAGAAATTGAAAAAGAAAATAAGAAAATCTTTGATTACCTTATGGCCGTAGAAAAGCAAGCAAATCGATGTGAAGATAATCTGTGCAGCTTTTATGATTTCCATTAAGACCCTGTAAAATGTAATCGATAACTTTTCCAATTGATGTTTTTTCGATAATTTCTATAACCCTAGAAAACGTCTACAGCGTGATCGGATAGTAGAAGAGACATACGGCGGTATAAGAGAAATTGTAGAGACATTAGGCTTACATAGCCCATGTTGGGCCATGTTAAACCGTTCTAAAACGGAATGGATTCTAAAACTAGTTAGGGAATCTATTAGGATCGTGATAGGTTTCTTAACTCAACTTTTAGCCTTGAAGGCAAAAGTAGCATGACCTCTGCCTGCAGTGTTTGTAGTAATGTGATGGAATCGATGAGTATCAAGCACATTCTGCGTCTATGCTCTGATCTGGAAAGGCGAAGAAATTAGTTTTGCTTTGTTTTTTAGTTTTATTAAACAAGTTTTGTTCCAGTTAAACAGCTAATTTGGCTAGCATAGCAGGTCTTAGAATAACAGGGTTGCCGTCTAACGTTTTCTTGAAAAAATGCATGGCAATGTAGTACGTGGATATAAAACCCTTGCTTACCGCTTCCTCAGATTGCATTTGGTCTGTAAGCATAGGTGCCAGATTTGACGATTTATCGTCATTTTGACGATTTTGTGCTCCAAAAATATCATATTGACGATTTGACGATTTATGCCCTTATTTTGACGATTTTTTAGAAATTAAAAATTTAAGTCATATTTTTTACGATTTATGGGGTATACTTTCTTTTTAATTAAATTTGAACTATATTACTCATACGCATCATATTACATGTACTGGAATAGTTACCCTGAAAAGTATGCAATAAAAATGCTTGGATTTTGTCATGTATTAAACTAATGGAATTAAATATAACTCATACGTCACATATGTATGTTCTCTGCATTATGAGTTTTACATTGTTTTAGATATGAGCATAAAGTGAGTAAATATATAGTGGGTTGGCGATCTAAAAGTTTAAATTTAAAAATGTAATAAAACGAAAAAAATCTATATTCTGATAAATTTATTGTTTTGCTGTGAACTACAACGGCTCCGGTTGGAAATGGATTTTTATTTCATTTATATGGCTGCCGCGGATTTATGCCCTTATTTTGACGATTTTTTAGAAATTAAAAATTTACATCATATTCTTTACTTTAGTACATTAACAGCCACTTTAAGCTTTGTATTTACTTTGCAATTGTTACTATTGTAAATTTATGTTAGATTAGTAAAAACAAGGAGTAAAGTATTAAATTTTTAAGTTACTTTCGATGATGATTTTTCTGTATTTTATTCCTTTTTAATCCCTTAAAAGCTGAAAAATTACAACTCCTAAATAACCTCGTAGTTGAGAATAATATATCACTTGTCGTTGCAGACTATTTTAAAAATTCGAGTATAGCTTCTAATATTGCCATCGGAAGAACAAAGGCAAGCGCCGTTATTTTTTTTTTTCGTACGGCCAACTTTGAGTTTGAAACTATGTTATGAGAAGAAGGAAAGAGAGAACAGTGTTTATGGACACTAGGCTTGTATATTTTTCTACCATAAGTAACAGGATAGGCCTCTGCAAGAATTTGAGTTTCACATACCGACACAGTCCCACTAAAAAGCGTATTTTTACTGTAATGCAGTGTGCGATCCACTGGCCAATCGACCACATACGGATGTGCTGGCCGAAAAAGACAAGCGTGATGTAGGAATATATGATTTTCGGGAAAAAGTCCTCTTATTTCGCTCAAGCAAAACCATTTTATAGTAGCGACAGAACAGTGAAACACAAACCACATTGCAACAATGCTCCAATGATTCAATGGAGTTGGATACACTACCGTCATTAACGAGATACTATGGCCTCTCCTGTACACGGCCGAGAAACCGCAAAATAGACGTTGAGGCACCAACCCATACATGAGAGTTGTATTCCATTCTCTGTCAGTTATAAACGGTGTAAATAATAAGATCGGGTGTTAAGAACTTGAGAAGGAACTAAAAAATGTGTCAGCATTACACTTAATTTTCATGCTGAGAACATCAAAAGCTTCTGATTCCCTAATACCTTCATCGCCCATAGATATAGATGATGTAATATTATTGCCGGGCTTATGTCTCAATAAACAACGTTGGGATATATTGTTTAAACCTTAAACAATTTTTTCCTGAAAATGATCACAATTTCTTCATTTTTGAAAAAAAAAAATATTAAATGAAGATGAGGAACGCTAGCTTTTAATTTCCAATAAATTCTTTGTTAAATGTTTTATTTTTGAACTCAGATATGTACATACATTGACTTTATATGTTTTACTACAATAGAAATAATTTTGGTTTTTAAAAAAGTTTTAATTTATTTATTTATCTTTTCTGACGATTTTTTACGATTTTAATACACGTCTGTGACGATTTTGATGATTTTTTCTCAAATATTTGACGAATTGGTGCCTCATTTATATGGCAGCTATGACTCTAAGTCAAATTGTTACACATACATACATAACAGAACTGGTCATTACAACCATTCCGACAGGATTACAACCTAGCTTCTCACACTGCTTATGTTGTGTGTGTTTATTTTATACATGAGTGGTGGGATCTACAGTTTAAAGTCGACGCCGAATGACAGATTCCTGAGAAACATATTTCATTTTGTTGGAAATGCCAGACCTGGTGTTTGAACCGTGGCCTCACGTCTAATAAGCCAACACACTACCTACTAGACTACGGCGTCCTAAAATTAAGAACTTTTTCTTCTTTCTTCTTCATATGCATACGTTAGTAAATCTTGATGTCGCCTTACTTTCCTTTATATTACACCTGAATAGCTATTGTCTTAAGAATATTTAAGTAATGAAGGGAAACTACGTGGAATTTTTAAATTATTGTAAAAATTATTTTTCTTTTTGTTTTTTGGTTTTCTTTACAACTTAGTATAGCTTTAGTCGTAATGATTTTCTCTTCTTATAAAAAATACCCAAACGCGTTCGGCGCGTTTAAACTCCCACTGCCTCAAAGGTATCCCAGATCACTGGGGACCCTTCCTTCTGCACGATGTTTAAACAGACTCTCTTAATGGTACTCCAGCGTAACAATAAAAACTTAAATAGCATCACAGATAACAAAAAAGTATAAAAATAGAATACAAATTAAATTTTGAGCAACATTTTATACATTTTAATAAATACTTTATTGCTTAATATGAAATTGTAATTGTAACACTGGGTAACAAAATTTAAACAATAAAAATACAGGTAAAAAGGAAGAAGACATCCCTCGGATTATTTCTATACAAAAATAGAAAAACATATGAAGGCCAGTTAACTTGTCGTATCTATAAAAGAATTGGTTTGGCTTGGACTTATTATCTTAGTTAGACAGGTAGGTAGATTAAAGGAGAGACCACCAACCCCTGGTCTCATGCCAATTGTTATACAGCTAAGCCACCATGTAGACCTGTTGTGCGCTGATCATTAGGAATAACATCTTACTTTCTATAGGAAGCCTGTATCTTGTATAAACTTCCTTAACTTCTTTCAATTCCCTACTCTGAAGTGAATTATGTCTGGTGTATTATTATCCCCAAAATATTGGAATCTTGAGCTCATGAATGCTGGTGAATGGTATAAAAATTATTTCATCGTTGCAATATATTCACTACATGCCTTGCATTTATTATTTTCCACTATGAGAATACTCATTAGAGTACTCAAATCGCCCTTATTCAGTCTAACAAACCTCATGGTTTTCAGCTCATTGTCATTGGGATTGTCATAGTAGGGCTACCTTTGCCTAGTAAGGTTACATACTACTCATCTTTGTAATTATTTTATTGTCTCAGTGTTACACAATGAACGAAGTGATGCTTCCGACCACTTTCGAAGCCTGGTCTTCAATGCATTGAAAAGCATTGGGTCATCTAAACTTATGTATGCTATGTATAGCTTTTAAGCATTTTCTCTCCACGCCATCAACATGTTTTCTTCGCCTCACATTTAGATTTAAATTAAAAAATTATTTAATCGAAGTCTCCGTGGTCTAGTAGGTTGTGTGTTGGCTTATTAGACGTGAGTCGTCGGTTCAAACACCAGGGCAGGCCTCTCCAACTGAACGAAATATGAAAAAATATTTCTTCGGCGACTTCCTCTCAGTAGATTTCTGGCCAAGACTCTGAGAGTAAATAAAATTGCCATGAAAAGTTTCTCAAAAATCTCTCGTTCGTAGTCGACTTTAGCCGACTGTAGGTCCCGCCACTCATGTATAAAAATTAACGCACACAATATCAGTGGTGTGAGAAAACTAGGTCGTAATGCTGACCGAAGAGTTGTAATGACCAATTATGTATGAAGTCATATGAACGTTCGCCACCAAGAACTTTCATCAGACTGTTTGCTCTGTCATATAAAAGCCAAGGCAAATCAGGCAACTAAGTTAGTGAATGTTCAGTCAGTCTTGTGTGAAGACGCAAAGTGTTTGAAGATCTCCGTTACAAAGATCTGTCAAATGATCGCCAAGTAATTGTTATTGTTTATACAAATGGTATAAACAGAGGAATAACAAAGCAGACCAATTGTTGTTGTGTACATCAAGTTGTGAACAGTGGCGCACAGGATTGTGCGAACAATAAAGAATTTTAATTTAAACTAAACACAAACTTTAATTTTATTTTATCAATCAATTTTATGCAATCTACGAGTGCATATTTTAAACGTTTTTAAAAAGTAAAAATCGTAACAATATTTTCCAATTTCATTTCATTTTTTTTTTTATTCTAGAGCCACCTTAAGTTCTAGACTATCGTCTACGTTTCTGCCTGCAATACACTCTCATTTATTGCAATTGCATGCACATGCTTCATCTCCGAAACAATAATTCAATAGCGCTGTGTGTGTGTGTGTGTTTGTATGCGTGTGTTCATTTGTCTAATCCTTTATAAAATTTTCCAATTGTTGTAGACGTCATAACAATGGGCACCACAAAAAAAGACGCCAACAATCATTAACGAGTATATCTCTTGCTTTTACTCTTTCCACAATCTCTCACTCACTCACACACTTTTTTGCTTTCATTGTGTGAGTATTTCATTTCAATTTCTCTGGTTTTTTTTCTGTTTTTGCTGCTGCTACTGCTGTTGTTGTTGCTGCTGTTGTTTGCCACAATCGAAATCAAAATGTTCAATTTCTGGTTTTTCGTAATGCGTTGCAACCGCAAAAACAGAAAATTTTTTCGAAATTAAGTGGACGACACAATCGGTAAAATTGGTTTTCAAAGTCTTCAATAAATGACAAAAGCAATACAACGAAAGGTCAAAAAGAGGAATCTCTTACTCACCCTCACGCACACACATACAATATGACCAAATCATTTAGGCCATTAGCAAAAACACACAAATAAAGTAGGCACCCAAACCTTCCCCCATTCGTCTGTCATACGAAAGATATGTCATATCCTTGTGTATTAAACAGTTGATGATGATGACGATGATGAGTTGATAATGCAAAAAACAAGGCAACCAAACGAGAGTAATAGAGGTGAATAGACCGAGAGAGAGAGAGAGAGAGAGAGAGAGAGAGAGAGAGGGAGAGGGAGATTAATAACGGATTTAATAGTGAACACTCATTTCGAATTGAGGTTAATAAAATATTATGTTTTCATATTTAATGGGTTAATGTGGTCTTAGTGTTATGTGTGTTGTGCTGATAATTTGTAATCCACTGTTGACCTCTATACCACACACACACACAGCCACTTGTAGGTATGACAAGAGAGTTGCAAGAGATACAAACAGAAAAATATGAGTATTTAAGAACCTTGAAAAGTAGTTTTTTTTTCAATTTTCAATATTGAAGAAAAAAATGTTATTAATTTGGTTCAGTTAAGTCCGCAAATATGATATTTCAGGCTAAGTACAGTACAGCAGAAATCGCCGTAGTCTGGTAAGCAGTGAGTTGGTCTTTTAGACGTCAGGCCGTTAGTTCAATTCCTGGCGTAGACATCTCGAACAAAACAAAATATGAAAATAAATATTTCCTCGACGGTTTCCACTCAGCAGTCTTCTGGCAAAAACTCTGAGAGCAAAATAAAATTGCCATTAAAAGTTTCGAGTGCGAGTTGGCAATGATTTCCGTATCCAATGCAATAATTAGCTGCATGAGCTCCTCAACGACATGAACATGGTTGTGCGGTACTGACGCGGCAATATCGTTCGGAAGGAAGACAATGCTCCGGCGAAACAGATATTTGATGCGCAGATTAACGGAAGTCGGCATAGAGACCGACCTTGTGATTACTTTCAGGATAGAAAGGTAATCTACCTAACGGAGGATGGAGAAAAGGAATAGGTAGTGGCGGCGGATGTCCCGCAGGGCTCTGTACTTGAGCCCCTTCTGTGGCACATTATGTACAATGGTGTACTTCGACTGCAATTGCCAAAGGGGACTACAATTGTGCGTTTTGCATTTGACATTGCCATAGTCTCGATAGCTGAGACGGTAAAGGAAATAGAGGAGAAGACTAACATAGCAATTCGAAAAGTTGGAGCATGGCTTGATGAGGCAGGCTTGACACTTGTTGCACATAAAACGGAGGCCGTCTTGATAAGTAGCCGGAAGATAGCGGAGAAGATGGCAGTGACCGTTGGAGGCACTAAGATCGAGTCGAAGAGGGCCATAAAATACTTGGGAGTGATTATCGACGACAGGTTGAAATTCAAGGAACACGTGAAATTCATCGGCAAGAAGGCATCTGTAACCCAGGGATCACTGACGAGTATGATGCCAAATATTTTAGGACCAAATCCATTTAGGAGGAGAAAAATATCGAGGATTGTAACATCGATAATGTTATATGCTTGTCCAATATGGTCGAAGGCACTCTCCGTGGAGACGACAAGAAGAAAACTCTCCTCGATGTATCGTCTAGGCGCGATTAGACAAACAAGTGGCTTCAGGACAGTGTCTGATGAAGCGGTACTGGTATTGGCAAAGATAGACATATTGGCGGATGAGATGAGATGGATATACTTTCGCCGTCTCATGTTTCCAATACAAACAGCAGCTATTAAAGCAAAGGAACGAAGGACTTCCATGCACAAACGGCAGTCACGATGGGAGAACAGTTTAAAGGGAAGATTGACATTTCATCTTGTCTCTGATATAAGCCCTTGGATGGAGAACAGACATTGCGAGCTGAACTACTACGTGAACCAATTTCTAAATGGTCATGGATGCTTCCGGAAGTACGTGCACAGATTTTGACATGATACTTCCTCTATATGCCCGGACTGCGTAGATTTGGAGTAAGATGCGGAGCATATTCTTAAATGCTGACCCAGATTTAGATGGCCCGGGGAAACCGACTTATGGAGGAGGAGTAAGATGCGGAGCATATTCTTAAATGCTGCCCCAGATTTAGATGGCCCGGGGAAACCAGCTTATGGAAGAGGTGATGAATTCTAGGATTCTATGGAGCCAATACACCTAGAGAATGGCTGAAGTTTTGCTGGAACTCCGAAGGTTGGAGGAGTTACGATGGTGACATTTGATTTAGTGTGATAAGGCTTTAAAGCTAACCAGCCCTACGCGAATTAATACTTTATACCGGGGGTGACTGGTTGCAGAATATAGCGGATTGAAGAATTTAGTACGTAGGCACCAGTGATGGTTAATCGTGCACTCTTTTGTTGGAACAAAAGTGTCTTTGGAAGATTCCCAACTCCGGCTCAAGACAAAAAAAAAATGAGACCAAACTTGCCTACGTTGAAAGGACCAAATCAAGGGAACTCTGTTATCGATTGGTGTGACCAACTGGCGAAGGCGAGCAAGAAGCAGAAAAGTAAATAAAATTTCCATGAAAAGTTTCTCAAAAAATCTGGCTTTCGAAATCGATTTTAAACTGTAGGTAAAGCCACAACTAACGTACACAACATGGGTGGGGTGAGAAGTGGTGTGAAAATCCTTACTGAAGGTTTATAATGACCAATTAAGTAAGTAAGTACGTGACATTTCAAATATCTAGACATCTAAACATTAAAACATTAAAACAAACAAAAGATGTTTGAACAAAAGAAACAATTCCTGGAAAATTCTACTCCTGCAAAAAATTTGAAATTTGAAAACGAAAAAAAATTTAATTTTTTTTATTGTGGTTGTTATTGTTGCTTTAGCTGCCTTGCGGTCTAATAAGTTTTCAAAGTGGATATTTTTTGAAAATATTTTTTTTTACTTATTTTCATAATTATTTGATTGAATTTTTAAATTAAATTTTTTTCATTTTTTTTCTGCATGAATACAACCGGCATGTATTTTTGAATGTTTTTCTTTTATTAACAATACATACCCTGTTGTTGTCGTTGTTGTTGATGCTTTTTTACCTTTAATTATATAAACATTTAAACATTTTTGCTTTTGGGCAAATTCTGCTAAATTAATTTATTGTTTTTAATATTAAAATATTTATTTTTATTAAATTTTGTTTTCTTTTTTTTTTGTAATATTTTTTATTAAATATTTACATATACACATACATATACGTGTACACATTTACACCATATCAGCAATGAATCGTTTTGTCGCTACTCATAAGCACTCATAGAATTTTGAATATAAGTGAGTCAACAATATGGAAATTTAACTCGTCTGATTCATTCATACTCACTACAACGTTGATTTATAAGTACAGGTTGCAATGGGTATGAGTACAACGTTGACATCAAACTCATACCATTCGAAATATGTTTGATCCATAAGCCTACTCCTTCAGATTCATAACTTTAGAAAAATACTGAATGATACTTATAAATGATTCGAGTGACTCGAATCATTCAATAATTTACAGTCTTCGTGGTTAGGCATGCGAAAAAAAGGGAAAAAGACACACAAGCAAAAAAAGCAGATCACCAAGCAGAGCAAACACACAACCTTCTAGTAAGTATTTTAGTGTTCGTACGCGATTCATACTTATTTTGTGCTTCGTGTATATGTTGAGTTCTGGAGAGTCGAAATCAACAACATCATACGTGTTGTTATATATGAATATGATGAGTACTTTAAACTTTAAAGATGAGTAGAGGTTCCATGATATTAAAATAAGTATGAATGCATATAAGTATCAGAAATTATGAGTATGATTCCATACTACTTATCTTTTTGAATACTCATTGCTGATCTCTATTACATACACACATACTGATGCGTGTGCGGTATGCTGCATATTTAATTATATTCCTTGCATCTGCTGGGGGACAAACAACGCTTGTCAATATATTGGCAGTTTTCACAAAAAGTATTCACACTCCTATTACCGCGCACGAATGGTGGACAATTAATGATTTTCTTTTTTTTTTTGTGCTCGCTTACACACACTACAATTTAATTTTGTAATAAAAATTAATTGAAATTAACAAAAAACAAAAAAAGAAAATTCATATTGTTTTTCACCATTTTTTTGTTGTTCCCGTAATTGTAAATGTAATTGTGTTTGTGGCAACAAATTAAAAATTATAATTGTTATGAGGGATTGTTGATGAAAATGCAAATTAACGAAATGTGTGTGTTAAAATTAATGAACAAAGAGAACGAAACAACGATTACAACAACACTTGCCGTAAACAGTTTAAAAAACATGAACAATTTTCATATGAAATTAAGTAAACAGTTTAAGGTGGGGAAAAATGTTTTGTTAAAGGAGGGGAGAAGTTAATGAATTCAGTAGTCAATTCACTTACACTTTGTTTGGTAACACATTTGTTATCAAATACTGCTATTAAATAATGTATGAAACTATCATATGGAATTAGTGTCTGGTTGTTTTGAGTATCTGGACACTACACAGTATAGGGAAATGAAGCTGCAGATGCACTGCCTAAGAGCGAAATCGTAACATCCTACACATGGTTTATGTGTAACACCGCTTATTACTATTCGCTGCCTAAAGTCAAAGGATAGTAAAGTTTGTAAATATTGAGAACACTGGAACACTAAAATAGCTTTTAGGTCCTTAAAGACGACACTCAGTTGTCGCTTTGGATGTTGCTTGAAAGTGATATCGATACCTGTAAAGGAAACTACGCATATGGATGTTGGCAGATTATGCCTGCTGGCATATGGAGTTCTTGACAGCCTTCCTTCCTTTCTTGACAGTTTTCCTTTCGTAAGGAAAACAGGTCTACATATTGTTACATTTTTTCCTTTTAAAAACGTTTAAAATATGAGCTCCTAGATTGCAACTAAAATAAAAATTAATTTCTTTTTAGTTTTAATTAAAATTTCTTTATTATTCGCACAATTCTGTGTGCCCCTATTCGCAACTTGATGTAAACAACAACAATTGCTTTGTATCTTATTCCTCTGTTTATACCCTTTGCATAAACAATAAAAATTGTTCGACAGATCTTCTAAACACGATTACTCTCTTCAAACCCACAGCGTCTTCACACAAGACTAACTGAACTTTCACTAACTGACTCGCCTGCTTTGCCTTGCCTTTTATATAGCAGGGTAAACAGTCTGATGAATGTTCTTGAAGGCGAATGTTCGTTATTTCGCCTTCACGAAATCTCTATAAATGTAAACATCGTCCTTAACGTTTATTCTTGTAGTGTTGTTTGTGTATTTTTGTTTACTTATTTACCATTGTTTTTATGCTGCTGTTTGTTGTTATATTAAGCAGTACGATAATTTGTTTACTTGCATTGTTTTGTTTTAGTAGCTTTTGTTTATAATTTTAATGTTAAGCGATGTAAAAGCAAAACAACAGTATCTTGATTTGTATTTATTTTTATTTATTTATTTATTACAATGCAATTACAAATTATATTTTAATTATATACGAGCGGAGTAACTTGACCATATGCTCGGTGTAGTGTCACACTACACTACTGCTGGTGGGAATCATACCCACGACCCTCACGCTAATAGTCTAGCACACTACCCATTAGACTACCAGGGCACCCATCTTGTTTTTTTAATTTTCATAACAATATATACATACAGTCCCAGTCAGGATTACGACCTAGGTCCTCACGCCACTTATGTTGTGTGTGTTAATTTTCTCCAAGAGTACTGAGACCTACAGTTTAATGTGGACTCCGAACGATAGATTTTTGGGAAACATTTTCATAACAATTTTATTTTAATCTCAGAGTTTTTGTCGGAAATCTGCTGAGAAGAAGTTGCTGAAGAAATATTTTTTCAAATTTCCTTTTGCTGGAGATGTCTAACCTGGCCTCATGTTTAATAAGCCAACACACTATCTACTAGAGTGCGGCAACTACTGCAAATTATAGACCAAATGGTAGCAACAGATCACATAGATCACAGTTTACTGCAACTTTGTAATGCAATATGTCGCTGTAAAACAGTAAATTATAAAGGCTCACTGTGTTATTGAAATGCCAAATTAAGTTTTGTTGTTCCAACTTTACATTTCAATACAGGATAGAAGCCAGTTATGCATTATATAATCAATCCATGAAAACGGTATCAAGATCCTGCCAACTTTCTCTAAACTACCTTGCTTTCTGTGCTTAACAGTTTGTCCATCTGATTGGGTTGTCCATCACATATGCTCCTACCATAGTCAAAGCGAAAGGTTTATCTAGTCGTCACATATAATCACTGTCATATGAAGGCCATTAGAAACTTATGGTTTTCTTTTCTGCAGTTTTAACTTTGACTACCATTAAATTCCTTAACAACATACTTATCTTCCATTCGAAAGACAATGAAAGGCAAAACAAATACCAATCCATGCCCTAGCATGCCAAAGCATCATTACAAACAAACAATGGATAGAAGAGGAGAGCTCAATAACAGAAAAATACCGTGTTTTTTTCTTGTTTTTGCTTTGAGTTAAAATGACAAATTATGAACCTTAAAAAGAAAACAAAGGGATTCTAACGAAACAAAACAAAAGAGATAAAGAAATAACACACGAAATAAAGGAACAAAAGAAATTCTTTTGAATTTTTACCCAAAAAATGCAAACAAACAAACCAAAAAAAAAGGAAAGAAAAGAGAAAGAAAAGGAGATCACCTACCTTAAATCCATTTATTATTCAATTCAAGCCATTCAAGACAATTCCAAAAAGGATGTGCATACATAAGAGTCTATAAGTGTGTATGTATGTGTGGGAGAGAGATATGCAGTTCACTTCACACATACATGTGCTTTACATTCACATTTATCTTGTATTAGAAGAGATATGGAAAAAATACAAATCCAAATAGAAATAGCATTAGTCCTTACAAATACCGGTGGGGTAGAGGTTCAGAGGTGGAGTCTAATTGTTTACAAGTGATTAATGCATTTTAAGTTAAGCCACTCTCCGGTCAGAGCCACATTCTATGTATGTGTACCTTAACTGGCTTAACTAGGGTGTACAAATGTGCACATAAATAAATACATAAATAAGTGAAGACACTAATGTATTTCGAAAAGGACAGAAGAAAAGGATACTTGAAAATACCTTCTATTCAGTGATACCTTTTTTTTTTTGCAAACCAAAACTATTCTTTTGGTTGGCCATTCTGAAGCACAAAATGAAGTTAATTTTCACCAATATTCGTTTGTCTTTAAACAGTTGATTTATGATCATCCTATTGTATTTTGGCATACAACTAAGAAACTAAAATTCTAAGGTGGATTAAATATTGTTACGTTTTTTACCTTTTAAAAGCGTTTAAAATACGAGCAAATAAAATAAAAATAAATTTGTGTTTAGTTTTCATTAAAATTCGTTATTATTCGCACAATTCTGTGTGCCATTGTTTACAACTTGATGTAAACAACAACAATTGCTTCTCTTTGTTATTTCTCTATTTATACCCTTTGCATAAATAATAACAATTAATAGGCAATTATTTGACGGAGATCTTCAAACCACGATTACTCTCTTCAAACACGTTGCGTCTTCAAACAAGACTGACTGAAGTTCACTAACTCAGTCGCCTGCTTTGCCTTTTAAAAGGCAGGGTAAACAGTCTGATGAATGTTTTTAAAGGCAAATATTCGTAACTTCTAGTAGGTAGTGTGTTGACTTATTAGACGAAAAGCCAGGGTTCGAGCCCCAGGCCAGACATCAAAATAAAATACAAAAAGTATTTCTTCGGCGACTTCCTCTCAGCAGATTTCTGGCAAAAACTCTGAGAGTAAATAAAAATTGTCATGAAAAGTTTCTCAAAAATCTGTCGTTCGGAGTCGACTTTAAACTGTAGGTCCCGTCACTCATGTATAAAATAAACACACACAGCATAAGTGGTGTGAGAAACTAGGCCGTAATCCTGAATGAAGGGTTGTAATGACCAATCATGTATGTATGTATATTCGTAACTTCGCCTTCTCAAAATCTCTATAAATGTAAACATCGTTGTTTATACTCATTATTGTTGTTCGCTATTGTTGTTTGCATTTATTCTTGTAGTGTTGTTGGTGTATGTTTGTTTACTTGTTTACCATTTGTTTTATGCTGGTGTTTGTTGTTATATTAAGTAATTCGATGATTTATAAACAGGTTTGTTTACTGCATTGTTTTGTTTTGTTTTTGTAGCTTTTCTTTCTAATTTTAATGTTAAGCAATGCAAAAGCAAAACCCCCAGTATCTTGATTTTTAATTTTCGTAACAATATTTTCAAGTAAATTTTCGGATTAAAATTTTCCCTTTGCTACAGGAAAATTGTTTCTTTTTCTTTTTTCTCTTATTTCCCTTTCCTTGAAAATAAATGTTTGTACAATTTTGTACTATTTTTGATCATTAACTTTATCTGAGAATATGGACCCGAAAAAGTTACTCTCTTTACAACCAACCAAGCAATGGTTATTAGTGGAGATACAAGAAACTTTTATGGCAGTTTGAATTGAGTCGACTTGAGTTGTGTTGTGTTGTGTTGTGTTGTTGTACAGAACATTTATGATTATTTTTCTTGGTATTTATGATGGCTCTTAATGTTTTATTAAATGCCATTTAAGCATCACAAATGACATGAAATATTTTTTTTTTTTTGCCTAAAAGGAAGGCAAAACGTAACATTAAGTGGAATAAATATCACCAACTAAACTAAACGAAACGAAACGAAACTAAACTAAACTTACTCAACTATAATAGTTATTTAAATCCTGACAACACAACAACGTAGGAAGATTCAAAAGAATCTGCAATTATCCAATTCATCTAAGTGGAGTCGTTTTTAAAATCTTTGGAAGAAAGAAGGAAAATTTTATTTCAATTCCATTAAACCCACAAGCCACAAAGAGAAACAAATTTAACAAACCCAAGTACTGGGTTAGTTGACTACAATTAGTGCTACAGGGTCGTTTTAAAAACATATCAAGACAACTGGTGCTTAATTGCCTACCCTTAGCTGTGTACTCAATCAGGCCTATTTTGTATTCCCTCTTATATGTATGTATTCTTTCCCAGACCGATTGTATGATTACCTCTTTCGAAAAACCTATGAATTGTGAAGGTGAACCATATAAAGGCAACAGGTAATTCATTACCCACGCTGAGATCCAAGCTTATGCTTTTATCCAAGTCAAGTATTCCCTCTTAGATGTATTCCTTGCCAGAGCCACTGTATGTGTCTGGTACTTTATAGAAGCCTGTGGATTGTTAAGGAACAACGCACTACTTTTGGCAACTCAAACGGCCAATCTTGTTTACACTGGACTTCTTGATTGAATTCACCGTAGCCTGTTGTAGTAGCGTGTTGGCTTATTAGTTATGAGGCCACAGTTCAAACCCCAGATCAGACATCTCCAACAAAACGAAAATATATAAAAAAAGATACCTTCGGCGTCTTCCTCTCAGCAGATTTCTGGCAAATACTCTGTGAGTAAATTGAAATTGCCATGAAAAATT
Organism: Sarcophaga subvicina; assembly: GCA_936449025.2. Lineage (NCBI taxonomy): Eukaryota > Metazoa > Arthropoda > Insecta > Diptera > Sarcophagidae > Sarcophaga > Sarcophaga subvicina. The sequence goes on along the minus strand of OW388081.2, from coordinate 11,961,718 downwards.
TCTTAAAAATCTGTCGTTCGGAGTCGCTTTTAAACTGTAGATCCCGCCACTTATGGATCAAATTAACACACACAGCAGAAATGGAGTAAAGAGCTTGGTTGTAATCCTGACTGAAGCGTTGTCATAACCAATTAAGTAAGTAGACTGCTTACTTATCGTATTCTTTCTTGACGTAGATACAGAAACCAGCGTTTGTTGGCCTAACAGAGACATCTTATCCTACAGCGGCGCTATAAACTCTGTTGCATTTAAGTATGCTGCACTTGGTTGTGATGATCAAAGCTTTGGAGATTATGGTCCGCTTGATGAAAGACAAATCAGACATAAAATTCATTAGAAGATCCCATGACCTAAGGAATCGATTACCTGACAGCTCCCTCCTTAACTGTCCGCTGGATAGAAGTAGTGGACAGTCACATACATACATACATAATTGGTCATTACAACCCTTCAGTCAGGATTACGACCATAGTTTCTCACACCACTTATGTTGTGTGTGTTAATTTTATACATGAGTGGCGGGCCCTACAGTTTAAAGTCGACTCCGAACCACAGATTTTTGGGAAACTTTTGATGGCAATTTTATTTTCTCTCAGAGTTTATTTCAGAAATCTGCTGAGAGGAAGTCGCCGAAGAAATAATTTTCATATTTCGTTTTGATGTCTGACCTGACCAGCAGTGGACAGTCACTCTATAATTTTGGGAAGCGCTTCCTAACGAAATTTAGTAACAGCAATTAGTGGAGTAATCTGAAAACTACATTCTCTTTTAAAAGCAGGACTATTTTATTGTATAGAGATGGGTCAAGAATGAAGCTTGGAACAGAAGGAGGAGTTTTTGATACCAAAATGAAATATTCCGTGTCCGTAGGAAAACTTGCCATCGAAAGATGTGCTCAATTCAACTTGAATAGGAGGACGATAATGTATACCTTCGAATACATATCAGACGCTAGGCACGCTGCCTACTAGCCTACGACGACTACAAATGCTTTCATGTACATACACATACATACAAGCCCTCATTCAGGATTACCAGCTAGTTTCTCACACCACTTATGTTGTGTGTGTTAATTTTATACATGAGTGGCGGGACCTACAGTTTAAAGTCGACTCAGAACGACAGATTTTTGAGAAACTTTTCGTGGCAATTTTTATTTACTTTCAGAGTTTTTGCCAGAAATCTGCTGAGAGGAAGTCGCCGAAGAAATACTTTTTGTATTTTATTTTGATGTCTGGCCTGGGGCTCGAACCCTGGCTTTATGTCTAATAAGCCAACACACAACCTACTAGACTAAGGCGATGTAGTCTAGTCATGTATTCAAAGCAAATGTGGTTTTTTTTTTTCGAAAAACTTAATTATCACGACTCTAACTGAAGTCTTATTATTTTCCTTTGTTTTCTTTTTTTTAAATACTTTTCAATTGACCCGGCAATATGAGTTTGCTCTTATCATTTTCCTGCATTTAACTTTTGCCATTAACACACACATCGCAGAACAAAACAAAACAGAAAAAAAAGGGAAGAAAAACAGAAAAACAACATTCAACGACAATAATAATCGTAACAAAAACCGGCAACCAAAACAACTTTGTTGTTGTTGTTATTGTCGTTGACAATGTCTTACCATTTAATTTTCTATTACTTTTTCTGCTTCTTCAACTGTCTTTCCCGGCCTTTTCTTTTCCCTATGTTTCTTTACTTTTCGTTTTTTTTTTAGGTTTTTGTCATCATCTTCTCAACAATGATGTTTAGCAGGCAGCTTAAGTTTCAGTCAAATTGAAACATACAAAGTAGAGGATATAAAAACGAAAACAAACAAAAACTAAAATGGTAAATGGTAAAGGGAAAAGAGAAAAAGAAGAAGAAAAGTAAATAAAATAAATGAAAAAAAGAGAATAACAAAATAAACGCAACTGATATTGTCCGTATTTCCCGTTTGCAAAACTAAATGATACACACCAGCAAAATACTCATACGACGACGTATGTATGTATATGTACGTATGGAAGAGGTTATACTTATGGCCACCCACAGAGTGCGAAAGTGAAAGAGAGAGAGAGAGAGAGAGAGAGTAAGAAGGAAGAGAAATATGGGGAATATGGTTACAATGTTAAAGACTTCCAAATAAAAGTACAAACAAACAAACTTTGTTGCCAATTTCATGACTCATTTAACTGATTACTGATATAAGCATGTGTACATTTATAGATGGGAGTGTGTGTGTGTGTGTGTATGTACAAAACACACACAAAATATTGAAATTGTAATACAAATATATTTTGAATAAGCACATCTTATGATATCTTCCTCTTTCCGCTTTTCTTAACCTCTCTGTCACTCTCTCCCTCTCTCTCTCTCTCCGTCTGTTAACGAATTAGTTGAACAGAAATATTTCATAAACAAAAATTATTTTCAATTTTGTGTTCTTGTATTCACTTGTACGTGTGCGTGTATGCACAGTGCATAGAGGTGGTATGGGTTAGTTAACATATTTTCATTTTGTTGTTGGTTTATGTAGAGAGGAGACAATTACAAGCACACACTCGTACATTACTTATACAGTGGCAGAGTGTACTTCTATTTAATTTGTTACAATTTCATTGTAACACAATAAGTATTGAGTGAGTGAGAGAGTACTCTCTCCGCAAATATGTTTTTTTTTATGTGTTATTGATATTTTGTTATTGTTACATACATGTATATGTATTTCTCTCTTTTTTTTGCTTTTTAAATGCTGTCATAAAAGCAAAACAGGAAACCGGAAAGGCATTTTCGTTTGTTTTGCTATATGTACAGCCACTGTTTATTATTGCCGTTATATTGTTGCCATTGTTGTTGTTGTTGCTGTTAGCTAATCTAGTTATTATTGTGCATGTATGAATATACGTATATGAATAGCACTCACACAAACAAATACACATACAAATAGATAAATTGTTATTCAAAATGAAAGAACCCAATTGGAAATTCATACTAAGGATGCAAAAATTATGGTTAGGTTAGGTTAGGTTAGGTTAGAGGACGTGTACTTGTCAACTAAGACAAGTACAGTACCCGGTGGTCGAATTGACCCATTGTACCACGTCCTAGTTTCTCACACCACTTATGTTGTGTGTGTTAATTTTATACATGAGTGGTGGGACCTACAGTTTAAAGTCGATTCCGAAAGACAGATTTTTGAGAAACTTTTTCATGGCAATTTTATTTACTCTCAGAGTTTTTGCCAGAAATCTGCTGAGAAGATGTCGCCGAAGAAGTACATTTATTTTGTATTTTGTCTTGATGTCTGGCCTGGGGCTCGAACCCTGGCTTTACGTCTAATAAGCTAACACACTACCTACTAAACTACAGCGACGATTTATTTTTCCGAACACAAACGAAAGTTTTTAAAAATCTATTAATTTACAATCAACTCAAAGTATAAAATCACAATTGGAAGAAAAAAATTTATTTTTTAATTAAAAAAAAAGAATATTATATGTATACCTATATATGCACGTTTATTGTTGTAATAGTTATAACCATCGACTTGAAAGGCAGCTTCAAAAGAATAAGCTGGAGCAAGAATAAAAGCAAGTGAAATATTATAAATGTCTGTTAAAATCTCAAATGTAGGTACCAAGCCTATATAAAATATCAAGCTTGTGGTGCAACCGGTAGTAATTCTATGCCAAAGGTAATTGGTTTGTGGTAATTAAAATTATTCTGTCATTTAACAAACCCTATTACTTTTACCACATGTGCTCCTCCCACAATATTCTCACAAAGACAAATTTGCCTATATAAAATTCGCAACATTCTACTACCACAACTAATTATTATAAAGGATTTCACTGGCAGAAACATACAGGGTGTGTTATTGAATTTTAAAATCTGTATTTTGGACTACTTCTGGTAGAATGACTACAACGCACATTTTTGTTTACCTTTGATTATATTCCAAATGATTTCTTGAGCAAATAGTTGTCAAAGGCAATGTGAATCATTCAGTATGATGTGCTACAATTTGGTCAAGCTATTAATTCTGACCTGATATTGGTCACAATATTAATAGAAATTAAAAAAGGGTGCCCTTAGTCTAGTAGGCAGTGTGTTGGCTCATTAGACGTGAGGCCACAGTTCAAACCGCAGGCAGACATTTCGATCAAATCGAAATATGAAAAATTATTTCCTCGGCCACTTCGTCTCAGTAAAGTTGTGGTAAAAACTCTGAGAAGTAAATACAAATTGCCATTAAAATTTTTTCAATAAAATTTGTCATTCGGAGTCGACTTTAAACTGTAGGTCCCTCTTATGAATAAAGCTAGGTCGTAATCCTGACTGAAGGCTTGTAATGACCAATTATGTATGTATGCATGTATGTGACAGAAACATACAGGGGTTGTGATTCAATTCCAGAGGTCTGTACTTTGGTACTTAGGACAACATCAGGTAGGATTACCACAACGAACAAGTTCGTTTTTATTTGATTGTATTCCCATTGATTTATTGGGAAAATAATTGTCTAAGACATTCATTATGATTTGCTACAACCAGGCCGAACTATTAACTCGGTCTTTGACTTGGGCCACAAAACGATCATTTGGATAAAGCAATTAAAAAAGAAGCATAGAATTGATGAAGAAATAAGTTTTAAAGCACAGTATGTACTATCTGACTACCTACCGTTTATTTCATTGTCTGCAAAACGCTCTTAATGATAAAAGTCCATCGAAAATCCATTGACAAGTTCTTGGCCAATCTCTTTACCGACAAATCACAGATCTTGAGGAGAAAAAAGCAAACAACGGCAATCAAAAAACGGCAAAAACTCATAAACAATAGTGGCAAATATGAATTCAATTCAATTCAATTGTAATGCGATACTTGTTCGGAACAGAGATCAGCAATGAGTATTCAAAAAGATGACTATCGACTCGAATCATGCTCATAATTACTGATACTTGTACACATTCATATTTATTTTAATATTATGCAACCTCTACTCATATTCAAAGTTTGATGTACCCATCATATTCAGACTTAACAACACTTATGATGTTGTTGATTTCGATTCTCCATAACTCAACATATACACGAATTACAAAATGAGTATGAATCGCTTACGAACGCTAAAATACGGACTAGATGGTTGTGTGTTTGCTCTGCTTGCTGCTCCGTTTTTTTCTTTTGTTGTAAATGCAACAATAACTAAGATTGTAAATTTTGATGAATAATTCGAGTCACTTGAATCATTTATAAGTATTTTTCTAAAGTTATGAATGCAAATAAGTAGGCTTATGAATCAAACATATTTCGAATGGTATGAGTTTGATGTCAACGTTGTACGCATACTCATTGCAACCTGTACTTATAAATCAATGTTGTAATGAATATGAATGAATCAGAGAAGATAGATTTCAATATTGTTGAATCACTTATATTCAAAATTTCATGAGTGCTTATGAGCAGCGGAAAAATCGATTCATTGCTGATCTCTGCAGTTCGGGAAAAAGATCTCTCACATTTCGTTGCAGCCCTTTACTCAGGATTACAACATAGCTTCTGACACCAATCATTGTGTGGATTGGATTGGAGGAATCTACAGTTTAATAACAATTTCGAACGACAACTTTGAAAAACTTTTCATGGCAATTTTGTTTACTCTCAGAGTTTTTCTTTCATATTTCTCGTCCTATAAGATGATCTATTGGAAGCAAAACATAAAAATTTAAAAATTTTTCTTAATATTGGATAAGCTAACCAATCTTAACTTCAAATATAGTTACTGCATTTAAGCCTTCTAAAGAGCAAAAAAAAATTTTAATACACTACCAACGTTTAGTGATAAATTTGAGAGAAAAAAGTAAAAAAGAACCAACAGTTGTCTTGTCATATTGAAATTATCACTGTTTCTGACAGGTTATTAATTAAAATCATCATGACATGCATGCACATACATACATATGATTGAAAATATGGAAATTAAAATTGTAATTAATGTTTTAATTATTAATTATGAAAAGATAATAAATTGTTCAACAGCAACAGTGACAGCAACAGGTTGTAAAGAAGAAAATCAAGCCAGTTTTTATATTCACAAGCGACAAGCGTATCCTGCACATAGATTTCCTATTGGTTGGTTGGTTGGTTAACTTAACATGAAACAGGCTTCAAGATAATCATGATACCGATGATGATGATAATGTTGATGATGACGATGAGGACGATAATGATGATAAAATGTGGTCGCCAGAGCGGAAATTAAAACATGTGTAATACTTATGTTTTAATATTTAGGAAATGCCAACATATAACATTTATGTATGCTACACTGTTTGTATATATGTATGTATGTGTGTTCACATTCATATTCATTTGAATATAAAATATTAAAGAAAACAACAACAAATACGATAAAAGAGAAAAAAAGAGAAAAAAAGAGAACACATTTTAGCAAGCGTATCATGGTGATTATCATTATTGTCGTTGTAAATTGTATTCATTAGTCAATTTAATCCATATTTTCTTTTTCTTTTCTTTTCGCTTTTCTGTTCTTATTTTTAGATAGAAAAAAAACAGAAAATTGTTGGCATTACAACACAAACGAAATGTATTAAAAACAATTTTAAGAATGTTTTCTTTCTATTTTTCTGTATCTTTTCAAAATTTTTTTTAACTAAATTACGACAAGTATTTACGTTTTATTACGTAGAATCTCCGGTTATTTTTCCTTTTCTTTTATTGGCAGTTTTTCTAAGCCCCAAGTTAAGCAACTGATTGTGAGTTTGTCTAAAATGGCCCTTAAATTTAATTAAATTTCTTGAACAAAACAACAAAACAAATGTAAATTGAAATTGAACGAAAAAAAATTTTTTTTAGGAAAATCTTTTTCAGTGATTATTTAGGAAAATAGGCAGAAAAGGAAAAGCTTTTTAGGCAAAAACCGTAATTTATTGCTTATGGTTGCCGAAAATAAAATGTAAACGAAAATTAATTTTTACCTGGCTAAAGACAACATCATTTTTAAATTATAAAAATCATCCCAAACTACTTGAGTCCAAAATATAAAATAATTTGCAAACTAAATTCAAATTAGGATATTTAAGTGCTACACGAAAATGTTATGTCGACTTAACCCAATAGGCAAGTCATACACATACATACATACATAATTGTTCATTACAACCCTTCAGTCAACATTACGACCTAGCTTCCCACACCATTTATTTTATTTACTGTTTAAAGTTCACTCTGAATGTTAGATTTTTGAATAAATTTTCATGGCAATTTTGCCAAAAATCTGCTGAGGGGAAGTCGTCGAAGAAATTTATTTTTTTCATGTTTCATTGTGTTGGGAATTTCTGACCAGGGTTGGAAGCGTGCCCTCACATCTAATAAGCCAACAGACGACCCACTAGACTACGGCAAATTCAAGGGAGAATATACCCACCGAAAGTCTAACTTTATTTCTAAGCGAAAGTTGAATCAAAAGCCTTAAGACACCAGAAATACATCACCTAAATTGCTTAAATCGGATCGTAGCTTTCGGCCAACTATAGCTGGGCAAACGGAAAACATAAGGTCCTTTTGTTATCTGATATTATTATTATGAACAGAAGTGAACAGAACACAAAAGCCAGACAAGCTTTCGGTCAATTGTAGCCAATAGGGAACTCCCAAAAGATTTCGCGGCTTATTTAATTGAATATTTTTAACCATTGTGTAATGTTAGTTGTCTTAAACGGGTACAAGTCTTCTAATTTATTTCGTCTTTTAAATAAAAGTTCTGTAGGTCCTGTCGGTTATCCTTTATTTCATTATCAAGCTTTATTTGAACATGCTACACCAATCGAGGAGTCTCATAAGGGCCTAAGTAAAATCAATTTCGAGCTAACATAATGCTTAAGCAGTCAGACAAGGCAACTTGATTACACAACTGTAAGATTTCCATTAGCTTCCTTCCTTGTTTTGTGTACTGTTGTACTGATTTAAAGCTTTTGTACTGATTTAATAGCTTGAATGCAAAGAGCAATCGAAATAGGAACGAGAAATGTTTTTTACATTAAAATGTAATAAAAGACTTCAATTCCTTTTTAGCTACTCTTTCAAAAAGCCTTATGATTCCTGCAGCAGACAGAAACCGAAACCTCAATCAGCACGACAATTCTTGAGAGCACTGCACTCAACAATTAAATGCATTTTGACATTGAAGGTATTGCTTTTAAGCAACGAAAGAGATTAACTCTATCATTCTAGCATAATTCGCCATAGTCTAGTATGTAGTGTGTTGGCTTATTAGACGTAAAGCCAGGCTTCGAGCCCCAGGCTAGAGATCAAAACAAAGTACAAAAAGTATTTGTTCGGCGACTTCCTCTCAGCAGATTTATGGCAAAAACTCCGAGAGTAAATAAAATTGCCATGAAAAAGTTTCTCAAAAATCTGTCGTTTGGAGTCGACTTTAAACTGTAGGTCTCACCGCTCATGTATAAAACTAACACACACAACATAAGTGGTGTGAGAAACTAGAACGTTGTACAATGGGTCAATTCGACCTCCGGGTACTGTACTTGTCTTAATTGACAAGTACACGTCCTCTAACCTAACCTAACCATCATTCTAGCATCTGCTTCAATGTAAGAACGATCTTCGTTTCTAAGTTATTACAAAACATTAGTTTCCCGATCCATAAGAAACAGCAAAGAAGGGATGGAATTTTTTAATTTTATTTTCAAGATTTGTTTTACCCGATTTGATGCTTTCCCTCATAGTTCAACACAAATAACATAAAAATCTTATACTCCAGGGAATATAATTATTTTAAACATTTCTGTCGTTAACAACCAGTCCTCTCTCCTCTCCCCTGCACCTCATTATTTATTTATTTATTAGAATATTTTCATGGCATGCTTTAACGAGAAATTGTTTACTTTGACTAATTCTCTGGGCAACTATTAGAGAGATTACATGTTAAGTTGGTCTATTCCATGCACAGAAAGTGTCTGCCAACAATACAAATTGTGTCTGTGCTGATACGGTTTTATGTTGAAAAACAATGTATTTTTACCGACAAACTTTCTGCCACTGATAAAGCTGCTGTCAAAGTTTCAAGATAAAAAAAGAGAAGCGAAGGGTAAAGAATAGTTAGCCAACCAACCAGCCACCCATCCACTCAGCCAGCCAGTCAACCAGTCAATCAGTTTATAGAGTTAAAGAGATTGAAATATAATGGTAAAATAATGGTAAAACATGTTAAAGTTTGTTTGTTTAATGGCTTTCTAATAAAGTTAATATTTATCTGAAGTCTAAACACATTTTAAAACACTCTTCCACTCTCTCATCACATTATTCCATGTCGTGTTAGTCTCATTATATTGACTTAATTTACTTTCCGTTGTAATTTCAATAATCATTAAAGTTTTCAAAGATTTAAAGCAGCCAAGTAAAGCGATAAAGAAAAATCTGCGTCATAAGGTGCGTATGATTAATTTGTTTTTAATTAGTTCAGCATACGTTACTCATACCCACCACGGTGCACCAACTCGTTTCAACTGCTTATTTCGTCTCTCTCTTACTCACTCATTTACGAGTATTTACAACAGAGACCGTATAAGTAACGTAACACACACACACACACACTCTTACACTCGTTGGTGTTTAAATAATTTGTTGGTTGATTGGCTTTAAAAGCAAAATGAGAGTTTATTTGATGGTCTTTAAATCGACAAGTTTCTCTTGCTCTTCTTATTTCCTCTAGTTTCTCTAGTTGCTGCTTTTATTACAGTTTGTGCTTACATCATGCCCACCACACACACACACATATAAATATTTTACTTCTACAATTTTCTGCAACATTTACACATGAACTCTGGTCAATGTTACGAAAAAGAGAATTTGGAAAAAAGCACACGTAACCAGTGCAGTAAGTTTATTGATATGTACGTGTGTGTACGGTGTACAGTGTGCGGTGTACAGTGTACGGTGTGCGGTGTGCGAATAAATGTTTGAATGTGTGTTGTGAAATTGAACACGTTCACTAAGGAGTCGTTAATGGAATTTTATTTATTGAAGAGTTTTAGTTCAACTAAAAGCGATGAAATTTAATAAACAAATTGATACGAAGTATTAAAACTTGATTGCACCATGACTCATTTAAGTTGTTAATCAATTAAAGGGGATTTTCTTCACACACAATATGTCAAGCATGGAAAGTTAGAAGGCAATAAATAAATTTTAATTCTTTACACAAAATTAAAATGCATAGGAAAATAAATCGCAGACTTTAAGCCGAATATTTTAATTGTTGAACGATTAGGAATTTTGATTCACAGCTGATTTGACTAAGCCAAACAAAATAAATGATTTGATCAACTTCAGATACATGAAACCAAACAGCGGTGATTAGACATAAGCATTATTTGGCCTTGTAGTATAGAATTCATTTTAACTACTTACCTTTCTTTTGGCTGCTAGATCTTGTACTAATAACTGCAAATACACTACGGAACATCGAAGAAATTAGTCTCAAACACCTGACGTTTGATCTGACTTGCTTTAGCATAATTACACATACACATACATAACATAATTGGTCATTACAACCCTTTAGCCAGGATTACGACATAGTTTCTGACGCCTGTTATGTTGTGTGCGTTAATTTTTATACATGAGTGGTGGTGCCACTGAATGACAGATTTTTTAAGAAGTTTTTCATGGCAATTTTATTTTACTCTCAGAATTTTTGCCAGAAATCTGCTGAGAGAAAGTCGCCAAAGAAATATTTTGTGATATTTCGTTTAGTTGCAGATGCCTGACCTGGGGTTTAAACCGTCTAATAAGCCAACACTCTACTTACTAGACTACGGCAATTACATGTAGTTTTTTCTTTTTCAAACCAAAAGATTTTGCTGGACACAAGTTCCTAGTGACCCTATTTGTACAGAATATAATAAATGGTATCCTTCTGACTCCAATAACTAGTGGGCATTTGCTTGACACAAAGGATACTAGACTTTGGTTATCCGAGTTTTGCATACAGTTTCCAGTTTGCATTCCAGGTTCTGTTGCATTAAGGCTGAATTTCGAACGTTTAAAATCGTTTTCACTCTGGTATTGTGTCCAAGTTTTTACGACCACGGCTACACAGTTTTCCCAAAAGAGCAGAGAAAATTTTAAATAACTAATGCGACTACTATAATTTGATTGGTTAGTTTACATTGTATAGATCGCTTGCTGTTCTTCGTGAGTTCAGACACCCATTATGTTGCTCTCAAGATTGCACAAGTCTAATCCAATTTCATTGCCAATAATCACCTTCTACACCCACCAGTCCCATTGACAAATCCTTTCAGATTCGGCTGTAAAAAATTTTAGAATCAAACCCGTTCCTAAAAACTATCTACACCGAGGTGCCTTAGTCTAATTTCCCTTAAAAAAAAGCAGTGCCGATACACCTCTTCTTCCTTATTCAAAAACCTTCTACAATGTCGTTATCTTTTACGTTCATTTATACATTCAGTCATACAATGTCTATTAACTGTGTGCGCAGGAAGCCTGATTGAATTTCTGCCCAGAATTAATTATTTGGCTCGCCGGACTATTCTAGTTTATTCTGAGTATTCTACAAGTGAAGACATCAGACCATTTGCATTGTATTTTCCCCTTGTTTGAAACCCAGTACTTGAGGGTGCAATCCAGGTAGTTCTCGCGAGGGCTCTTGCCAAATTTGGGTAGATTTATCACTAATTTGTAGTCGCCGTAGTCTAGTAGGTAGTGTGTTGGCTTATTAGACGTGAAGCCACAAGGTTCCAACCCCAGGTCAGACATTAAAACGAAATATGGAAAAATAGTTCTTCGGCGACTTCCTCTCAGCAGATTTCTGGCAAAAATTCTGAGAATAAATAAAATTGCTATGAAATTATTTCCCAAAAAATTGTCGTTCGGAGGCGACTTTACACTGAAAGTCCCACAACTCTTGGATAAAACTGTAGGTCCCGGCATTCATGTATAAACACAACATAAGTGGTGTGAGAAACTAGGTCATAATCCTGACTAAAGAGTTGTAATGACCAATTATGTGACATATACTTCACCAAAAGCTCCTCTAGAGCTTCTTCTTTGTCATCCTGATATGTAATAGAAATGATAAGGGTAGCCTAAGCATTCTGATACGCTCAGTAATTATGACTCCATTCTATTGCTATCGTTAGCAATCGTTTCATAAGAAATTACAAAGTTATGGTAGAAGACTTATACCCTGCTCTCTTCTACTGCAGAAAACTAACCAAAAAATAATTGGTTTTAATAGACCCACACTATATCTCAGACAGTTCTAGCTGTATAGGTAAGTCGGCTTATGCTTTAACTTCCATTCAAGAAACTCTAACCACTTAAACAAGCGTTAGTAAAAGTTCATCTTGTTTTCAGATTTTACTGTAGTTTTGTCGAATAGAGAATCCAAGCTTTATTATTTCAATGTTGTCTTCCAAGTTGAGGAGTAGGGAGATAATAAAGCTTTCGATGGCGTAAAACTTAGCTGAATATGACACTTTTTCAACAGCAATCGTAATCCATTTAAGTTGCTCAGACTCCTAAGGCTTTAATGTGATGAATACGAATGCCTCACAAATTTTTTCCTTTAGCATATCATGGTGCTGTTTTATGGATTTGTTTTAGCAAAAAAATATAATCTCTAGTAAATCTTACGTAAATTATTAGTTATAAAAGACGAAATTTTTATTTTCTTCTACAACAATAAACACAAAAAAAAGCATTTTATTGGCGACAAGCAAAAAATAAAATAAAAACCAGCAACATTTTTATGGATTTCAATAAATAAAGATTTCCTAACATTTATTTCAATGTTGCTGGTATTCATTGGAGGTGCTACTGTTGCTACCGTCAACAAAGGCAATAAAATGTATTGCCAATAAAAATGTCTTGGTTTTTATTTCTTTGTTTTTCTTTTGTTTTTTTCTAAGCATTTCTAGTTATTAAGTACACTATGAAGCAAAAGTAAATGATCAAAAGGATCATTTGAGTATAAAAAATAAAAAAAATTGCAATTGTTTTTAGAAAACAGTTATAACAGCCTCTATGAAAATGAGTTTTAGTATTCATTGAACACCCAATAAGTCTACCGATCCACTTTAACATGTTCCAAACGAAAAAGTCAATATCTCGGCGACGGATAATAACATACCTTCGGATAACCAGGCAACTGTTACAGCACTGGCTTCTGGCATAATATCCGCATAGGCGGCTTTAAGCTGTCACAGGTCTCTCAGCGATAAATCAGAACAATATAATAATCAACCAAAGAATTATTGTACTGGAAACTGTAAAGCAATGAACACACAATCTACGAACTTACGACGATTGGCAATGTGGTATAAGATTATGTTAACTCAGCATGGGCCGCATCGTATTTTGCCCAACCTCCAAAAAGGCGCAATCAGAGTCATTGTTTCAGTCATTAATGTACACTGTGCCGTGGACAGCCAAGCGAAATGTATTCTACTTAATCAGTTGGCCAATGACTTCTGCAGAAATTAATGGTATGAGGAAAAAGATTGTAGAACTGGGCACATCCCCAATGTTATGTTTAAGAAAAAGGAAATGCCTGGTCTTATAACACGCAATTAATGTCAACAACAACACCTTTATCATGAACTCTGTTTGATTTCTGGAGAAGATAAAAGATTCACTAAGAAAATTAAAGAAACATTTTCTCTCTTCAGTGTGTAATATGTACACAGGGTACACAGTGGATATAGGTCCTGCTTTTCATTACAACTTACTTACAAAGTTATATTCCTTTCTATTTATACGTACTTACTTACTTAACTGGCCATAACAACCCGTTTAACGGATTTCGGCCTGCCGCAACACATCCTGCTTCTTGTGCGCCTACGCCAGTTGGTCACACCAATCGATGACAGGGCTCCCTCGGTTTGGTCCTTCCAACGGATACAAGGTCATCCTCTTCGCCGACTTCCGCAGATCCCCGCATCAAATACCCATCTCGCCGGAGCGAACGACATGGCCGAGCCAGCGCAGCCGCTGGATATTAATACGCTGAACAACGTCAATGTTGTTGAGGAGCTTATACAGCTCACTGTTGGATCGGATACGGAAATCATCGCCAACTCGCACTGGACCGAAGATCTTACGTAGGACTTTTCTCTCAAGGCCGCTGCATCAGTTCTTAATAGGGTCCATGCCTCTGCGCCATAAAGAAGCACGGGTAGGATGAGTGTCTTGTAGAGCGTTAGTTTTGTCGTACGAGAGAGGTCTCTGCTACTCAATTGCCTATTGAGACCATAGTAGCACCTGTTGGCAAGAGTGATCCTGCGCTTGATCTCCAGACTGACATCATTTTTGGTGGTTACGGCGGAGCCAGGATACATAAATTCCTTTTCTAAAGTTATGAATCTAAATGAGTAGGCTTATGAATGAAATATACGATTATTTCGAATGGTATGAGTTTGATGTCAACGTTGTACGGGTAGGATGAGTGTCTTGTAGAGTAAATTGTAAATTCCCTGACTCTTTCAAAAGAATAGTTATCGGCCGTAATCTGAGAATCAATACGCCGCACGTATCTACTTGTCGATAACATATAATTTGTTTTGCCCTCATTTACTGCCATGCCCATCTTAGTAGATTTTTTTATTTTTGCTTCTATTTCTCTATTCTATTCTGTTTATACTTCACCAATATTCTATTTGGCAACTTCTGGAAATTCACTGTTGATTTGTTATTGTAATTTAGTATTCCTTATTTATTCTGTCTTTCATGGTCTTGCTAAATAGTTTTGTTTTGTTTGTTTTAAATATTTAGCATTTATTTGGTCTTGTTTTTTGAAAGTTGTATTGTGTATTAATTTTACAAACCACTGTAACAAGCTGAAATCAATCTCGGAAATATGTTGGTAAATATGAAATAAAACTCGATGGCAAATAACATTTCTTTATAATTTTTTTTTTTATTGGATTTTCTTATCTTCTCTCTCTTTTCTTTTCATGTCTTTTGTTTGGTTTTGTTTTATTTTTCATTCATTCTTTTATTCTTTTGTTTGTTTTATTGTTTTTAATAAATTTTAACATATTTTCTTTATTTTGTATCCTCATTTATTATATAATTTTCATTTTATTTTCTATTTTTTTTATATTTTATTCTTTTAATTTTTTTATCCTCAGTTGAGTTTTATTTTTATTTTTTTATGTTTTATAAGTATTTTACTTGCTTTATTTAGTATATTTTTTTATAATAATTTTTAAGGGGTTTTTTATTGATTTTTATTTTTATTCATTTTATATTATATTGTATATGGAAACTTATTTAAATTTTACAATAATTGAAACATACTCGTTTATTAATAATATTAGACTTAATTTTTGTTTTTTCTCTTTTTCTTTTTTTCTGTCTTTCTTAATTTTTTTTTAAATTTAATTAAACATTTTATGTTTATAGGGCTTTCAATTGTTTTTTTTATTTAATTTTATTTATATTTAATTTTTAACACTTTATTTTCTCATATGGTAGATGGTTGTGAATTTGAAATATTTTTTTTAATTTTTTATTGTTTTATTTTTTTTTTTAACAAATTAGTTTAAATTTTTATCATTTAGCATATTGAAACATCAATTTTGTTTTTTTTCTTTTTTTAATATTTTTTTCAATTAAATTTTTTTGATGGAAAAATGTTTCGTTCTGTCATTTGATAGGGGGATTGCTGTTACTGTGACTTTCAATATTAATTTTATGGGCATATTTAGTTTCTGTTTTTTTTTATTTTATTAATTATTTTTGTTTATATTTAATTAAGCCATTAATAACATTTTGAATAATTTAATTCATATTTTTTCTTCTTCATTTTCTCTTTACTTGTTTTTTATTTAATTTTAAATGCATAGATTTTTTTTCAATATTTTTTTATTCTTTTTTTTTGTCTGTTTTTTAATTGTAATCAGTATAATTGTACAATAATGTAATAATTATAATCATAATTATAATTATATTGTATATGTATGTACTTAAACTAAATAATATTTAATATTTTTTTATAGTAATTTACAATTTAAATTATGTTTTTTAGTTTTTTTGTCAGTATTTTAATGAGTGTTGTTTGTATTGAATTAGACATTCAATGAGAAAAACGCCCATTAACAATCGTTACTTAATCGTATATAAAATCAAAAAAAGAAATATACTTTATGCCTCTTTAACGTCAAAGTATGTTAATGTATTGTTAATGATCTTTACAGTCATGGAAATAAAGTTAAAGGCTAAATATTCCAATCAAATAATTAAATTGAATGAATTAGTATCGATTAATTGAAGTCGCCGTAGGCTCCCGTACAAAAAGTATTTCTTCGGCGATTTCCTCTCAGCAGATTTCTGGCAAAAACTCTGAGAAGTAAACAAAAATTGCCATGAAAAAGTTTCTCAAAAATCTGTCGTTCGGAGTCGACTTTAAACTGTAGGTCAGTCCCGCCACTTATGTTTTAAATTAACGCACACAACATAAGTGGTGTGAGAAACTAGGTCGTAATCCTGACTCAAGGGTTGTAATGAAAAATTATGTATGTATGTATGTGTAGTATCGATTAATTACTTGCTTCCTTACTTAATTGTTTATAATAACCCTTTAGTCAGGCATACAACCTGGTTTTTTAGATCACTTATGTTGTGTATGTTAATTTTATCCATGAGTGGCGGGACCGTCGACTCCGAACGACAGATTTTTGAGAAATTTTATCGTCGCCGGAGAATTTTTTTTTTTTTCATATTTCGGTTTGATGGAGATGTCTGCCCAGGGGTTTAAATCGTGGGCTCACGTCTAGTAAGCCACACTGCCTACTAGACTATTTATTTATTTGTATATTTAATATACATAGAGGATAAAAACTGTTGAACGTAACAAAACGTAAAAGCCCCGTTTAGTCAAACGTCGATGGAACGTAAAGTAACATACGTTCGTTTTTAGCAATGCAAATGCTTACCGAAATTACATTATGGTTCGGCAAGTGTTTTCATTGCTTTTCGTATTCTAAAAACGAACGTACGTTCCGTGGACGTTTGGCTAACCGGGGCTAAAGCCTAATTCTACCTTTCGCATTGCGTTGAACGTGTTGGTAATGCATTAATAGTTGAAAAGCGCAAGACAAAAAATATGTAATAATAAAAAAGTACTGAAAGCATCGCGGTGGTACTGCGGTATTTATGAAATGGGAAAGTACTGAAAAAAGTACAAAAGTACTGAATTTTTCAACACTGATTCTGAATGACAAATTTTTTAGAAACTTTTCACGGCAATCTTATTTTTCTCAGAGTTTATGTCAGAAGGCTGCTGAGAGTTAGTTGCTGAAAGACCCCACGTCTAATAAGCCAACATACTATTTACTAGGCTGCGGAGACTTCAAGAACGGCAACCTAGAGCAGCATGTAAGAAGCACATGGAGTTCAATATTTAACATACTGTGGAAACCTTGACAAAATATGACATAGATGCCACTGAAATGCAATTCTTAAGGAGTAATCGTTACACATCTGGCGAAGCATAATAATGAAAGGCTTAAGAAGAAATATTTCAATAATGATTCAAAGAAGTTTTATTTTCCCATAAGGAAATAAATAAAGGAAATCAAATACAAAAGCCTTTTTCTAACCACAACAGCGGTCCTTGACTGTTCTAGACTGTTGTTGGTTTTTAATTTTCAATTTAATTTCAAATTAACCTTTCATATTCATAAATTAAGTGTTTTGTTGGTGTATCGTTATATTAAATTTTGTTTTTTTTATACAATATATTATTTAATTCTATTTTAACTTTTTCTTTTTGTCTTTACATTATTTGCCATTATTTTTTAATAATTATTTTTATTTATTTTTTAGCTATGAATGTTTTTTTTTTCGTTTAAACAATGAATTTAATTTACAATTTGTCAATTTGTTTTTGAGTACATTTTCAATTGTTATTGTTGTATTTTTCCATTATAAATAAAATAAAAAAATAATAGAAAAACCAACAAATGATTGATAAATTATTAATTGTTTATAATTTAAATAGACAAGATGAATTTAATATTGAACAACAATTAAAATTTAAAAAAAAATAATTTAAAAAAGAATTCTGTAACATATTCTTTATTTATTTTACTTCCATTTGTTTGTTCTTTTTTTATCATAATAATTCATTATGATCAATATTAATTAAAACATGCATATTTAATAAACTCATTAAAATGTTAAACAATAAATACAACAACAATCAGAGAAAAAACACACACACACAAAATTAAATATCAAGGCAAAGAATATTAAAAAAAAATAAAAATAAACAGAAAATAAATTGTTTAAATATTTATTAAAAATTTAAACAAGACAGACAACGCAAACATAGAGAAGTTTTGATAAACTTTTCTTCTTCTTGCTGGCAATTAAGAATTTAATTTTTTAATTGATTTCTTAATTTAATTTACAACTCTTCTGACCAAAGATAAGACTTACAAATGCTAAAGAATTTATGGCCATAAATAAATAATTTAAAAAGCAATTTAAGTTTTTAGTTTCAATTGAAAAATTGATTTCTTGCAAAAGGTTTATTAAAGTAAAACTCATGAGAAATTTGCGATTAATTACATATGTACATACATATGTACATACAAACATATATACATACATACAAACATACATACATAATTACTCATTAGTACACTTCAGTCAGTATTACGACCTAGCTTCTCCTAACACTTATGCTGTGTGCGTTAATTTTATACGTGAGTGGCACAGTCTATATTTTAAAGTCGTTTCCGAACGACAGATTTTTGAGAAACTTTTCATGGCAATTTGATTTACTTTCAGAGTTTTTCCCAGAAATCTGCTGAGGAGAGGTCGCCGCAGAAATATTTTTTAATTTTTTCGTTTTGATGTCTGACCTGGAGTTTGAACCCAGGCCTCAGGTCTAATAATACAACACACTACCTACTAGACTACGGCGACTTCCTCTGATTAATTATGTTTAAACAAAATGTCTAATCATGCGATCATTACACTCTCCACAATGATACTTCATCATGCACCATTGAGCTCTACAACACTGTGTATGTTGTTTTGCAGACTTATTTTCTCTACAACTCGACGTCTTCATTTCTATTTGCAGTAATAGAGCACCAATGGCATTCTCCCATCCCCTCATATCAACATCTGTTATAAAAAAAAACACTAACGTGAGTAACCCCTATTCGTAGTGGTGCAGTAAATAACAAACATAAGGCCTGGGTTTGATTCATTCAAGTGCTTGCCCTAGGTTAGGTTAGGTTAGAAGACGTGTACTTGTTAATTAAGACAAGTACAGTACCCGGAGGTCGAATTGACCCATTGTACAACATCCTAGTTTCTCACACCACTTATGTTGTGTGTGTTAATTTTATACATGAGTGGCGGGACCTACAGTTTAAAGTCGACTCCGAACGACAGATTTTTGGGAAACTTTTCATGGCAATTATATTTACTCTCAGAGTTTTTGCCAGAAATCTACTGAGAGGAAGTCGCCGAAAAAAATACTTCTTTTTTGTATTTTGTCTTTGATGCCTGACCTGGGGCTCGAACCCAGGCTTTTGCGTCTAATAAGCCAACACATTACCTACTAGACTACGGCGACTTCCATGAATCCGAGTTTTTGCCCTATGAACCCGAGTGTTTGTGCTTTGAAACATTTTACAACATCCACACCATGATTTAAATGTAACATTTCTGGTTTTAACTGGAGTATGTACTCACCTTCATGTCCATTTGAGCTAAATATTCGTTGGCTATTATTAAACTTATTAAATTAATTGATCGTCTAACTACTATTCTTAGGAAAATTCTGCCGAACTCTTCCCCATAATTTGCCCTCAAACTGCAGCATATTCTAGAATTTTTTTAATGATTTGATTTCTTACAGGCGACAAACACACTAGAAAAGCTAAATTGTACTTGCAACTACAGATGCCTGAACACAGGATTCCAAACACTAGCATGGAACTGGTGTTCTGTTTGACATATTTCAACAGCAAGTAGAACGTACAAGATTGCCAAATAAGTTTGTAAATTGAGCAACATTACAAAAAGCCAACAGAATGTTGCGATAAAGACTTGTTGTCTACCTCATGATTTTCGAAAAAGGGGAAGCACACAACTTCTCATGCTATTCGCTATTTTTCAACACTATGTAGGACTTATTCAAGATCGAAGCTTCTGAAGATCCAGTGTGGAGGCTAGTAGTAGTAGGATGACGTACATGTGTCAAAATATCTTCAGATCCTACGCATGTAATGTGTAAAGTATTCTCAAATAAAAATGGCTGTAAGAAGTCTATGATCTCGCCCTAGTCTATAAGGTAGTGTGTTGGTTTATTAGACGTAAGGCCACGGTTCAAACGCCAGTTCAGACATTAAAACGAAATATGAAAAATTATTTCTTCGGCGACTTACTCTCATCAGATTTCTGGCAAAAGTTCTGAAAATAAATAAAATTGCCATGAAAAGTTTTTCAAAAATTTTGCGTTCGGAGTCGACTTTAAACTGTAGGTCCTTCCACTCATGTGGTGTGAGAAGTTAGGCCGTAATCCTAACTGAAGGGTTGTATTGGCCAATTATGTATGTATGTATGTATGTAAGTATGAATTGAAAAATTTAAAGAATTCTAATTTTATAAAGCATCCGGAGATCTTGAACTTTTTCCATGTAAAACTTGAAATTTCAAAATAATATTCTTACCAACGATTTCTTTTAATAATCTTTGCTGACGAAATTTTTGTCGATTTTATTGTACAATACATTACTAGAAGTTTTAGAAACCACAAAAGTTTCATCAGCACCTTTACCTTTTTCTATTGCCACATTTTTTCGGTTTCAAATATACTACTTAGCCTCCTCCCACCCCCCCTGCCGCACTCATTAACCGCTTTTTTATTCTGGTTTTCTTGTGGCATTTTTTTTTCTCATTTACGAAAATAAAAATAATGCCTTGAACTTTGACCCAATTTTCTATTAAAAAGACTTGCATACACATACATACACATTCACTTAGAGAAGATGAATATACATTCATACATACATGTATGTACATGCACACTTCCAATGTTGTTTTTCAAATAACAGGTATAATGAGGCGTATGATTATTATTTAAATTGCACACGTTTATGTAATTAAAAAAAAAATAACACTTATACGCCAGAGGGGTTCGTTCGGTCGCTGTGGCATTTGTTTTAAGAATTTGAAATTTGAATATGATTGATTTGCTTGCACAATTGATGTTACCATCAAGCAAGGGCATATCTCATCATTCAATTAATTAAATGAATAAATTAAAACAACAACAAAATAAAAAAATTATAATAAATAAATACAACATAAATTATTTCGAGGTTGTGAAAACTGCAGGAGATATCAAAGGGAGCCATTTTGTTTTAGCGCAGAGTTATAGTGAATATAATACATAATTGGTTATTACAATCCTTTTGTCAGGATTACGTCCTAGTTCCTCACACCACTTATGTTGTGTGTATTAATATTATACATGAGTGGCGGGGACTTCATTTTAAAGTCGACTCCGAACGACATTTTTGAGAAATTTTTCATTTTTTATTTGCTCTCAGAGTTTTTGCCAGAAGATTGCTGAGAGGAAGTCGCCCAAGAAATATTCTTCATATTTCATTTTGTTCGAAATGTCTGACCTGGGGTTTGAACCGAGGCCTTACGTCTAATCAGCCAACACACTACTTACTAGACTACGACGACTACTATTTGACGAACTGTTGCATTAAAACAGGTTCCACAGTGCCAGTTCAAATAGTTTTCAAATTGTGATTGAAAAAAATTACGTATTAAGCGTTGAGTTAAACAATCTGTTTTCGATAAAGACAATTGATATCTGCTTCCTACCGGTAATAAAGGCTCTAAGTTGAAACAATAGTCATCGGGTATTATTAAAGTGTCATTATTAATGAAAATTTCAAAATCAATTCCTAAACAGTACTTCGTTTGCAAGCTCCTTTACAAGCGTTCAATGACCTTAAATGCCTTTAATACTTCCAATAGAAGTTAATTAATTCCAAGACTTAAATTACAATTGCACAGATTATGTGCCAGCTGCAGAGCAACTTATTGTTCTGTTTCACTTCATTTTATTTGAAGGAAATTGATTTATGAAAGTAATTAAATTAACCGCAATCATTATCGCTTACATTAAGAAATACCCAAGAGGCTATGATAATAAGTATGTAGTCATTTTGAAAAATTAGGGAGCAAATAAGCCTTTTAGAAGGCCTCATTTTGAAGGCAAAGTTTCACCAGCTCCAAACCAAAATCGAATCGTTTGATCTGAGGTCTGTCATTGTCAGTACAATTCCGTTCTTCTAATGTATAAAAACTTCTAGCAATGCTGCAGTTTTAGGAGGAATTATGGAGAAAAGTTCTGCAGAATTTTCCTAAAAAGAGTAGTTAGACGAACAGCTAACCAATAAGTTTAATAATATCATAAATTACTTATACGCCATTAGTTAAGGGATAAATAGACGGAGGCACTTAAACACTGTGTCAAATCAAGCTATTGTACTACTCTGAGATATAACGGATATCCTTACACTGCTCCTTCAGCTTTGTTGACCCAATGAAACTCAATATTCTGTTGGAAGGTAATAAACATAAAAATTCGTCGTAATGTATATTGTACACTGGACAGTCATATGCAATATATTCTACTTAATTATTTACCCAACCAATGACTTCTACAGAAGTTAATGCATCAATGAAGAGCATAAAGTCTTAGAAGAAATAAACGCCTGGACTTCTAACATACCCTTAAGCCTTTTAAGCTCAATCTCAAGGATTTTATCATGAACTCCCGTTTAATTTGAGCAGTAAGAGTGTTAGCGTATTAGACATCAGGCCATGGTTCAAACCCCAGGTCAGACATCGCCAGTAACGAAATACATATGTTTCTTCGGCAACTTCGTCTCAGTACACTTTTGCCAAAAGCACTGAGACTAAATAAAATTGACATGAAAAAGTTTCTTAAAAAATTTGTCATTCGGAATAGGCTTTAAACTGTATGTACCGCTGCTCATGTATAAAATTGACAGACACAACATAAGTGGTGTGAGAAACTAGGTCTGTGGTACTACTGTGAGTCTAAGTGGAGTATTAACAACTTTTGCTCTCCTCAGTGTACAATATGTACGTACCACAGCGGTTATACGAACTTCATTAATTTTCTATTTGTCAACTTCTAGAATCGAATCTCAATATTCTGTTAGGAGTTAGTAAACAGACAATGGGTCAATTCGACCTCCGGGTACTGTATTTGTCTTTATTGACAAGTACACGTCCTCTAACATAGTAAACAGAACTCTTTGCCTAGTACTTGATAAGCACAAGCGTATTACCTGCAGGCATACATATATTAACCTGGCATAGGTTGAAAACATGTGGTTCTTATAATAATAAGACTTGAAATGATTTCTATTCTGTACAAATGTTCTTTGAGTCTATAAATCTTGTTGTAGAAAATTGTTTATAATTCTCGGAAATTATTAGAGAGTCACATGTGAAGCATCTTAAATCCATCTAGCTTAAGGAGAGTGATCACCACCCTTTATCTTTCCTCAACATTCTTTTTCACAGAGGACTCCTAATCCCATTGCTGGTGTGGAAATTTCCCTCCTGGCAAGTTAGTTCTTTTGTTTATTGTCCCGATTTTCCATATGAACTGCGATGTAGCAGAAGATGGCCCTATAAATCGATTTCATAGCAGTATGGGGACACAAATGTCAACCTTACTGACAGACAGTATGCTATGCCTATGAATAAATTAATTGTTGAAATCGTCATAATTTCGATAAATTTTTTTTAAACTGATGTAGTCGAAAATATTTATTTAAAGGATTCAAGGGCCTTCGCAATTAAGGCCCTGTACTTTTGCATTCCACACACAAACTGATATGGACAAACATTAGCTTTCAATACCTCATTTAAATACCTCAATTATATGGGTGTGTGCAACACAATAGCATTTTAGCCATAAAAACTAGAGAGAAAAACATGTTGTCTGTATTGGAATATCCTTTAATCGAGTAGTAATTCGTGTAAAATAATTATTGTAATCAATTTCGATGAATATATTCTGCTCATTAATTACAATTATAAATGTATAGTTTTAGATCTTCTTCTGCTTATGCTTTCAATACATATTTTTATACACCCGTGTATAAAGTGTAAACATTTTAAGCTGTGTGTGTGTGTGTGTGTAAACACATGTAAATATTACAATTTAACCACACAATACACAGTTAATCGAAGAAGATAAGAGAGGCAAAAGGAAATTAAAAAGCTGGGGAGAGAGAGACAGACAGAGAGAGAGGGAGAGAAACGTATTGAAATAAATTATAAACACAGTTAATGCATGTACATTTAACGGTAGATAATTTTCATATACTCTAATGTTTATTACTCTTTTTATAACGGTATTTTATTTTCTAGGTAATGTAAATGGATGTATGTGTGTATGTGTGTGTGGATAATATTTATAAATTATGGTTTTAATGAAAATAAAAAAGGGGAAAAGGAAACTTATACTCTTACACATAGCCATAGAAAATAACTGCATAATTAACATATACACACACATATATATATAAACTATTTACCTTATAATATAAATACATATATATATACATTTTAGATGTAGTATGTAAATGTATGTATGTATCTATGTATGTATGTATGTGTGTTTCTTGAGGTTTTTTTTTCACTTTTTTCCCATTCATTAAGTTTATTTTCTTGTTGAATTTTTTTTTATAATTTTTCTTATTTTTTCCATGTCTATCTATGCCTTTGTATAATTTACTCTTACAATTAATTAAATTAATGTCATCTCTTATTATATAAATAATCTTAAATTAACATCTTTTATGGTAGAACTGTTATACAATATTTACGATATATTTATAGTTTCTCCTTCTTCTTCTATGTATTTTTATTCTTATTATTATTTAGCTTTATTCTGTTTTATTATATTTTTTTATTTCTTTTTTATTTTTGTTATTCATTTCATTTTCTGTCCATAATTCATTTTTACTTTATTAAGATTTTTATCTATTTTATCTTTATCTTTTTCTTGTTCTATTTTGTTGTTTTTGTTTTCTCTCTTTAGTAATAATATTTTATATTTATAAGATACAGCATTTTAACTATTTTCCTTTGCTTTTTTTCTTTACTTTTTGTATATACAAATAAATCATTTAACACGTTAAATTCTTTTCATAAATTCCTCATCACATTTAAGAAAACACCTTAAAATACTCATACCTTAAAATACTCATACAGAGAATCTTTAAAGAAAATTTAATTATTGTATTCAAAATTATACGAAATAATTTTTATTTCAGAAACTTATATAAATTATGGCTTGAATTTTATGGTATACAACTTACAAAAACAAATTTTAAAACAAATTTTTGCACACGTTATTGGAAATTACGTTTCTTATGCCTATTAACCCATTGACGGACACCAAAGTTTCAGGAGCACTTCCCTTGAAACTCTTGCTGTATATAATGATTTTATGAAGGAAACAATTTATGACGTGTATACACGTCATGTCCCCCCAGAAACCCTTGTTATGACGTCTATAGACGTCAGTGTCCGTCAAAGGGTTAAGACCAACAACCCTTAACCGCTAACAAGGGTCGATAAACCAATTACTACCGAAGAATTTATCTGCTATCTTAGCTGTATTATAACAATTGCAAGTGGTGTAGACATACGAACTCGAGTAGATAAATGTCATGTAAATTTCAATTAACTCTAGAAGACAAGGAAAGCAATGTGAAGACACTTAGTATAAGCAAAAATGGTAGGGAAGGACTACACAAGTCTTGAGTAGAATTCAGTGGAATGACTTTGTTAACACTCAATGGTCCATGAAAACATGTACATACCAGAGATCAGCAGTGAGTATTCAAAAAGATTAGTAGATTTAAATCATACTCATAATTTCATACTTATTTTAAAATCATACTCATACTACTCATAGTCAATGTTTGAAGTTCTTATCATATTCATACTTAACAATATGTATGATGTTGTTGATTT
Source organism: Sarcophaga subvicina (assembly GCA_936449025.2). Taxonomy (NCBI): domain Eukaryota; kingdom Metazoa; phylum Arthropoda; class Insecta; order Diptera; family Sarcophagidae; genus Sarcophaga; species Sarcophaga subvicina. The sequence continues at coordinate 11,935,595 of OW388081.2, read as the reverse complement.
CGACTCACCTTTACTCAACATTTACAAAAATCACAAAATAAGTATGATTCGCGTACGAATACTACAATACTCACTAGAAGGTTGAGTGTTTGCTTTGCTTGCTGTCTTTGTCTTCCTTTTTTTTTTGTAAATGCAACAACAACTAAGACTGCAAATTTTGATTAATGATTCGAATCACTCGAATGAGTATTATAAGTATTTTTACAAATTTATGAATCTGTATACTCATACTCAGGCGTATGAATCAAACATAATTCGAATGTTATGAGTTTAATGTCAACGTTGTACTCATACTCATTGCAGCCTGTACTTATAAATCAACGTTGTAGTGAGTATGAATGAATCATACATGTTACGAATGTTATGAGTTTAATGTCAACGTTGTACTCATACTCATTGCAACCTGTACTTATAAATCAATGTTGTAGTGAGTACGAATGAATCAAAGTAGTTGAATTTCAATACTGCTGACTCACTCATACTTAAAATTTCATGAGTACTTATGCGTAGCGAAAAACGATTCATTGCTGATCTTTATTACATACATAATTGGTCATTACAACTCTTTAGTCAGGATTGCAACCTAGTTTCTCATACCACTTATATTGTAAGTGCTACTTTTATACATGATTGGCGCAGCGTATATTTTAAAGTCGACTCCGAACGCTAGATTTTTGAGAAACTTTTCATGACAAATTTTATTAACTCTCAGAGTTTTTCCAGAAATCTGCTGAGAGGAAGTCGCCGAAGAAATATTTTTTTCATATTTCGTTTTGTTGGAGTTGTCTGACCTGGGGTTTGAAGGCCAACACAGTACTTACGACAAATACACGTAGTTTTTTCTTTTTCAAAGCAAAAGATTTTGCTGGACGCAAGTTCTTAGAGACCTGATTTTTAAAGCTCATAATAAATGGTTTTCTTCTGACTACAATAATTAGCGGGCATTAGCATTAGACATTAAGGATACTAAACTTTATTCGTCTGGTTATGTGAGTTTTGCATACAGTTTCCAGTTTGCATTCCAGGTTCGGTGACATTAAGGCTGAATTTCGGAAATATAAAATCGTTTTCACACTTGTATTGTATCCAAGTTTTTATTTTCCATTAACCCTATGACTTGCAAATACTTGGTAATTGTTTTGCCCAATAACTTTACAAATTCTTCTTGAGTTTCACAATAATTTCCATGGATTAATTCCTTTAATTTTCAAACATTTTAAAAATAAATAAGGATATAGCATAAAAAATGCTATACTTATTATTAAAGACATAAACCCTGTAGGCACAACACAAGAAACTTTTGCCTACTTTTCGTTGTTTTAAAGCCAAATAAATATTGCCTATTTTCAGGTGCTTTCAAAAATGCTTATATTAATTTATTTAAAAACAAACGAAGCGTTTTTCCTTTCTTTTTATTTTATTTTTGATTTGATTAATAATCTATTCATTATTTATTTATTTTTTTTTATAATTTTATTTAACAAACAACAAATGATCTGACTGTAGTTTTTTCTTTCTTATTTTGAGAATTTATATTGAAATATGCCTGTTTTTGAGAGTGATTTTTTTAATTTTTTGTAATATTTTCTGCTTTGTTTTGTTTTAATTGTTTATTTTTAATTTTAATTGATTAACTATTTTATTTATATTTCTTATATTTATTTATTTATTTATTATTATTATGGTATGATTAGTTAATAGTTGTTTTAGTTCATGTAAAAAAAGATTTGTTCACTATTCTAAAAAATTAAAGGAGACCGGCTCTTTATACATTTTATAATTCTAAGAAAACTTAGCTTTAGTAAATGAGTAGAGATTTTGAATGTGTTTTAGCAATATACACACATACAGAAGCACACACACACACAAACATATGAAATAAGTGAAAATAAAATAATTTTTTATGAAACAAAATTTATTATAAAATAAAAATTAATTCGTCAAATATGATGCAGTGGACAGAAATGTTTAAAGGTTTTTCAAATAAAGCTTCACTGCATAACAAAATGCGCTGTTAAAAATAAATGCTTAGCATGAAACATATTGCAAAATACGACAACACACATAATTGGTCATTACAACCCTTTAGTCAGGATTACAACCCAGCTTCTCACACCACTTATGTTGTGTTTGTTAATTTTATACATGAGCCTCGGGACCAAAAGTCGACTCCGTACGACAGATTTCTGAGAAAGTTTTCCATGGCAAATTTAATTTACTTTCAGAGTTTTTGCTAGAAATATGCTGAGAGGATGGCGTCGAAGAAGAATACTCAGAATAAACTGGCCTAGTCCGGCAAGCGACGTAATTGATTCTGGGCAGAAATGCCATCCATGTTGTGTGGTTAATTCTATCCATCAGTGGTACTGTTTAATATCAACTCCGAACGACAAATTTAACCTCGAAGCTATAGCAAACAGAAAAATGCTGAGAGGTGGTTGCCGAAAGAAATAGTTTAGTAGTATTTTTTTTTATATTTTTCAAGGTGCCAGAGCTAAGACTTAAACCCTTGAACTCTTTTCTAATAAGCCATCACCCTACCCACTAGACTACTTAATATAACAACAAATACCAGCATAAAAAATTGTAAACATGTAAACAAAAATCCACAAACAACACTACAATAATAAATGTAAACAACGATGTTTACGTTTATAGAGATTTTGAGAAGGCAAAGTCATGAACATTCACCTTCAAGAAAATTCATCAGACTGTTTAACCTGCCATATAAAAGGCAAGACAAAGCAGGCGGTGAAGTTCAGTCAGTCTTGCGTGCCTTTGAAAAGAGTAATCATGGTTTGAAGATATCCGTTATAAAGAGCTGTCGAATAATTGTCTAGTAATTGTTATTATTTATTCGAAAAGTTATAAACAATTCATATTTTAAACCTTTTTAAAAGGTAAAATCGTAACAATATCTTTACAAAAAATGTTTCATTTCCTATTCAATTGAATATAATTTTCTAACACTTATTCAAAGATTGTAATAAATCATGTCACATTAGCTTATTCTAGTGGTTTAAATACTTGGTAAAATTTAATTTAAAAAAAATTTTGTTTTTATAGACCATGTTATCTACACCCCATACATACCTAATTTGTTTGAATTTGATAGGTCTAATAATAATAAATCCACAAATTACCAGCATCCATGCAATCTTATGTCGTAATAATAACCGCAAAATAAAAACCACAAAAACCACACTTTTTCCATTCGAATAAAATTCAGTTGAAATAAAAAAACATACGAATTTACATGAAAATGAACTCAAGAAAAATGCAAGAAGAATAACAAGGAATTGCAAAATTATTTATTTATGAATGCATTCGTAGAGAAACAACAACAACAACAACAACAAAAAGTTTACAAAATTGATTTTTATGCACTGCCACACACAAAACAACTCGACAGAATAATAAATTTAAAATTTTTATTGCCTTTCCTCTCAGCTCCTGAATCATAACATTTCTCGAATGCCATGAAGCAAGTTGTAAAATGAAATGACGAGGGTGGTTTCAAAATGTACCGAAAAGCGGTAGTTTAAAGGAAGTGCTCTCGAAAAAAGTGAAGCCAATTGCATATATGAATATGGGAGTATTTGGTTGGCATTTTGTAATTCATCAAGAGGTTCTCTTAGTCCCATCTATATTAAAGCCGAGCTAGATTCTACTCTTGGACAGTCTTTCTCTTCGCTTAGGATATAACATATCTAATGCCTTAGTTTAAACTACAGGGACGGCAAAAGAAGACAAAATGGAAACAAATCCTTTTTCTTTCCGGTTATTATTAATCGATACAGCATCAGCTAAAGCCGTGTATTGTATTAGAAAAATCGTGTCCAAAGAAAACGAAGAAAAATTCTTAATCGTAAGTCATAACATAATTGATCATTATAAGCCTTTAGTCGGGATTACAACCTAGCTTCTCACACCACTTATGTTGTGTGTGTTAATTTTATACATGAGTGGCAGGATTTACAGTCGCCTAAAGTCGGCTACAAACGACGGATTTTTGAGAAATATTTCATGAAAATTTTTATTTACTCTCAGAGTTTTTGCCAAAAATCTGCTGAGAGAAAGTTGCTTAAGAAATACTTTTTCATCTTTCGTTTTGCTGGAGATATTTGACCTGGCGTTTAAACCTTGGCCTCACGTCTAATAAGCCAACAAACTACCAACTAGACTATGGCAACAGTAAGTCCACTAGTCTTATTTGGGCCGGATGTAGAACAGTTTGATTTATTGGAAAGGAAGAAAAGTCTAACAGTGACGTGTAATACTTTTTGTTTAATTGGTAACTACAAACCTTAAATGTCGACGACGCCAGAAGGCGAACCATACAACAATGGTAAGAGGAATGGAACACTGAGACGAGTGGTAGATGGACGGCAAAACTTCTTCCAGATATTACCCGCTGGAGGGTTAACTACTATCTGACACAACTGTTATCTGGACACGGTTATTTTTGTAAGTACCTATTTAAAATGGGGAAGATGATACCAAATTGCATCTCTGATGATGCGTCGATTGATGATGCGGAACACACTTTCTTTCATTGTGAGAGATGGAGACTGCAAAGAAGGAATCTTGAGGCCAAAGTCGGCGTCTGTACTGTCGAGAACTTCTGCGATGTAATTCTGAACAATGAGAAGAATTGGAATAGTATAGTCAGATACGCTGAAGACTTACTAAAATCTAAGAAAATTGAATTGGATGAGAGAAGTAGAGTGGACGTTTAAACACCTTCTCGGAATTCGTTACGCAATCCGGACGCGAATATGAATATGAAGGGAACAAATGGCCAGACGGACTCCACTTGGAAGTAATACCACAGTAGTTCCGGAGTGGGCATAAGGAGTCCAAAAGATGAGGGGGAGATTTAGTGGGTGAGGGCCCCACACACGGGGGATAGTGACGACTACCCCTATGGTGCGGTTAGGTATATTTACTGCCCTCAGCGTAAAAAAAAGAAAAAAAATTACATCGAAGACAGAGAGAGAATTATTGGTTTTTAAACATTTCAAATTGGCTCCAAAACCAAGTTTTGTTTTGTGGCACCACGTTCTTGAACCATCAAAATCCTTCAATCCTTAATAAAATGAAAAAGAAGGATTAGATTAAGGAATCAAGAGAATTTTTTCCTAAATTTATTCGTATTATTGCTTTGCAAAGTTAACAAATTTTGTAATTTTATAACCTCACTCGCATATGGTAGTTTTCGTAAACAAATTTAAAGTGTTTAATTAAACATAATTTCGACTATAATACGGACATGAAATATTTCTCATAAAAATTCAATTTTTTTTTTTGCTCTTCTTTTATATTCCTGGGTTTCTATTGTGGGTTACAAAAGCAATGTGACCTTTCTAACCAGTTTACCGAAAATGCCAAAGCCAACCCTTAATAAACATGCAAAATATTTGCAAAAATTCTCTCATGCATGAGTTTATTTTCGAATTAATTTTTTTTCTTCTTTCTTCTTTCTCTCTTTCACTTTTAAAATGTATATGCAAACGCACATGGATATACTACACCTGTAAGACTGTGTGTGTATGTAGAAGATATAATGAAAATTAGTTTTTATAAAAGTTCAAAGTTCAATTGCAAATGATAAAAATTTGCTTTGGTAGACATGTTTTAGTGAATTGAAATTTAAATTTTAATTTTTGTTTGAATTATTTGAAATGTTTTAACAGAAATAATATATTTTAAAATATAAATAAATAAATAAATTAACAGACACACACACTGTTACATTCATACCTACATATGTACATACATAGAAAGAAACATTTGATAAAGATTAAATAAAATTTTTCATTTTATTTTTCTCTTTCTCTCTTTATAAAATATTTAAAAGGAATTTTCATATTGCATTTTCAAGAATTTCCAATAAATTTTCCTTATTTTTTTTTCTTTACTTTCTAGTCTCATCATTAAGTTTTTGGCAAAATGTCATTGAATTGATTTGTGCCCGTTGTGAACTTTAAAATGAATGCAAAAGTTCAAAAAGTATTTTTATTGGATTAAAGAATTGTTTTAAAACAAAACAATAAATTAAAAAAAGAATTGTTTTCTGTAGGATTTGCATCATCACTTTATAATAGATTTCCTATCTATTTTAGGTTATGTAATGAACGCAAAAGGAAACTTTGAAATATTCGTGTTTTTTTTTTTTTTGTCAGAAAACTGAAAATTAAATCCTTTTATTGCTTTTCGAAAGCTACACACAACGAAATATTGACATTCCATTGGCCTTGTCATTAAAGGTAGTAAATTTCTTTAAATCTTAAATTAAGACAAATATTTTTAAGATAAAGTGTGTCTTATTTTTTAAATATCATTTCAATTCTGTACAACACAAGGGTTGAGTTAAGCCTTTAATATCTTCTGCAGAAGCTGTAAAGAATAAGCACAAGAGGAGAGTTTGAAATATTTTCTCTATCATCGTCAGAAATATTTAGGAATCTCAGACAGCAAATAATAGACTAAACTTGTCTAGAAGTGATTGAAGCAATATCCATGAGAAGTATCCCTATTAAATAAACATAAATGAAGACCAACGATCCTCCTGGAAATTTGGATATGGTACTGTGGTGGCTGCCAATACTATTACTTCGACGGTTACTCTTAAATGGATTCCTGTACTTGGGAACTTTGAATGGCAACAACAAAACCCATTCATTAAAGTGAAATTGGCATTCCTTTTCGGAGAGGCAAACAAATGCTCTGGCGAAAACTTTATTTTATTGGTGATACAGACCAAAGTGTACATTACACCTCCTTAGGAACATCATAGTAGTTAAAACAACACCCTGCTCTTTGGATGCGCATGACTCAGACTCAGTCCTTCAACTACTGCGCATTCTAGGAAACCACTACCCTGGTACTTAGGTTAGGTTAGGATAGAGTGGTAGCTTTGATAACAAAAGTTCACGTTGTGACGTCACAGGTCAACGCAGTCCCTGTACTAATCAAGTTCCTCCAAACCAGGGAAGAAAGGCAGCAAGGGCTGCACAATTTAAGCACGACAACCCCATGCGCGAATACTAGCCCGAAAGCTTGATAAACGAAGCCATATCCTTGACATTAGTGGACGATAGCTCCGTCAAGCCGACAAGGATTGGAGATCCAAGTAACCTATATTCTATATTCTTTATATTACACCTCGCAAGAGATTAACATTGACAAAGAAAGTGGATAACAGTCTCCTCTTCCTCAGCGGATCTGCACCCACGGCAGAAGTCATTAAATGGGAGCTGCATTCTTTCCTCCTATCTTCCCATAACACAATGACCTGAAAGCATGGCCACTGTGACGAGATAACGTACGACCAAATCCAAGTAAGTGATTGGTGCGCCTTCTATACATTGAGGGCCAATTAAGCCTAGCGGTGGAACAGGACTCCGCATGAACCCTGGATTGGTTGGCGTCTCGAATGAATTTCCGCGCGATGGCCAGCTTGAAGGCAGTAAGTGGCATTCTTACCCTGGTACTTAAGAAGTATGAAATTAGCGAAAAGAAATGGTATCTTTCATTAAAAATTAATTTTAAGAGATCTTATCAACAGTAGCTCTCATAGAAGTCTTCTCTTGCCTAAGAAAGCTAAACAATTCCGAAGGAAATGAAGTAAGCTCTAAAGTTTCTAAATTTATCTGATAACTAATCATCAATTTCAGCCTTTATGGCACATTCCTAGAGACGATTTGATACAAAACTTGTGTAAGATAAACCTACAAACTGTTTTCAGTCTTGAACGAACCTGCCTTATAAATTGTTTTCAACATTTTCAGTCTTATGCCCATTGCCCTTAATAAGTAAAGACAAGTATTTTCGTATCGTTATATCTGTTCCTTCCTTTTGCATAATCTCTCCTATTTAGCTCGAAAATTTTTATCAGTTCCTCACAAGTTCAATCGGAACCCTTACTGCCCATTATAATGCTCAGGAAATCCAAATTATACCACCCAATCGAATGTGCATTTTATGTTAAGGCCTCTGAGAGACATTGACAATTCCTAGCGAATTCAAGACTGATGCACTTCCAAATCCGTCACGTTTTAAAAACTACCTGCAGCGAGGGAACTTAATTTAATTTCATATAAAATTGGATATTTGGACAGAAACTGTTGCAAAGATTCTTCCATTTTTCATCATGGAACACATCAGAGGGGTTGGGGGAACGGATCGGGTTATTTTGTCTCCAGATGTCTATGGCCTGCTGTGGACAGTAGGAGAACAGGTTGGCTGCTGGGCTTGGATAAGGCCAGCTTATGGTTGGTTGTCGGTTTTATCACGGGGCACTGCGAGATTAGGTCGCTGGCGGGCATGTTGCGATGAGGAGGAGTTGAAGAGTATCGAACACCTCCTCTGTAACTGCCCAGCTCTTTGTAGGTTGAGGTTGAGGACCTTTGTCAAGGCTTTCTTTGAGAGTTTGAATTCTGTGTCGATAGGTTGAGAGGAGCTAGGGCTTCATCAGTGTAGTCGCGCTCTCCCTTTTTGTTGTGTCCCCTTTCCTACATCCTCTCCTTTTTATCATATTCCCTCCATTATCCTTCCCTCTTTAAGGACGTTGTACAATGGGTCAATTCGACCTCCGGGTACTGTACTTGTCTTAATACGTCCTCTAACCTAACCTAACCTTCTACCATTCTTTTCTCCGAAAAACTCCTGGAATAGTTATAATGTGAATAGCCCAAATGCTGAGAGATATGTCACCATATAGTGTCCATACAGTGTCCATTCAATATCCAAGAGCCAAAAACCTTTGGAGCTGCCCAAAGTGTTTTGGATATTTTACATGACTAGTTGCATTGGGTTCTTCTCCGCACTCTTATATATTAATAAGCTTTTAACCACATAGCTGACTATTTAATAAGCAACCTCAGCTTCGGCACCAATGTCAATATATCTTTCTCCTCAGTAGACTTATTTGTACAGCAATTTGCAAGCTTTGATTTATCTTATCCGATAAGCTCTTCAATAGTTTTTCCAATTTATTTAAGTTTATTTATTTGCAAAATATTTTCATTTCATTTCCATTCGATTTGTTTACTTCTTAGATCTGTAGCCTGAACTCCATGTTGATTTTTTCAATTCATTTAATTGATGATTTTAAATTGGGTCAACACAACGTATGATTAATATTTAATTTCATATCATAACACTCATACGCCCTGGTGGCTATACATAACAAAACAAAACAATACTTGCTTGTTATCAAGCCAATTAATGAAAATGACAAGCTGGCTGGATAAACTGTCAATAATTTGATATTTAATTAACGAACTTTAAATTTTAATTGTCAACGAGACTTAAATATTTCAAAATTCTTCTAAACTATGCTACTGATTAAGTGTAGAGGCAGACAGACAGATAGTCTTAAAATCAAATTGTTTAGGATAACAATAAGAAGATGAAGATAAAGAAGAAAAAGAAGAAGGAATATTTTATGTTAAACACGATAATCAACAAATCTCCAAAGTTTAATTAACATTATTAATGCAATGAAAAAACACTATAAAAATAAATTGTTTTTAATTAAAAACATTATGAATGAATGAAAAACACAAAATTTTTGTTTTAATTGTTAAAACGAACAACACAGGCATTACTATGCCTTAATGATGATGAAAACTGCATTATCATTGAGTTCAAACCGACTGCATAGCTAAAGATAACAAAACTACAATAAATGTGGTTGAATATTTAAATAATTTAAATGTTAATTATTTTCAAATAATAAACAACTGAAAATAGTTTATAAATATATTAGATAAGTATGTCTATGTATGTGTGTGTATGTGTATGTACGTATGTATGTATGTATGTATATATAATAATATATTTTGATATTAGTTAAGAAATGTATGGTTTTTAATTTAAATGTTTATGGTTGGAAAAGTTTTCTTTACTAAATTTAAGCAGATTCATACTGTTTTGTTAATTTATTCTCTTTCTCTCTCTCTCTCTCTTTCTCTTTACATGTATGTTTGCCATTATTTATACACAAAATAAGTTCAAAACTAATACGATTTTCATTTATTTACAGTTTTAAACATTTACAAACGAAAACAAAATTTAAAAAAAAAATCTTTAAAACAAAATATTGAAAAATAAACTCAACAGAATTGAACTGAACTGAACTAAGCTGAACTTTAATGATAAAATCACAAAAACAAAAACAAAACCAACTAACTGTAAAGTTATCATCTCTAGCATATGTATTTACATGCAAAACTTACAACATAACCTTACTTATACTCAAACACTCACACACTCATTCACTTTGTATTTAATGTTCACATTTACTTATACAATAGGCACACATTCACTCGTACTCACACTCACACTGCTTTAGATTTTTGTTTTTCCGTTTCAAATTCAGTCAAACGTATCTAATGAATTGAATGTAAAATAACTTCACTTATTTTTTTCTCTCTCTCCCTCTCTTTCTCTCTCTCTCTCCCTCATATTTCTTTCAGTTTCAATTTATCAGATATCTTTTATTTAAATATTCTTACGTAGTTAATCATTTTTATTTTCTTATTTTTTCTTTTTTAAATTTTTTTTTTTTTCAAAAAATATTTCAAATATACACGAGAAAACAAAACAACAAAAAATGAATTCCTTAGAAAAGTTTATATTTATTTATAAGAGGGGGTAGGGCGGATTGCTATATAAGGGGAGTTCCATATCATTGAAGACAAATAAAATATTGAAAACAAATCCATCAAAATATCTGGAAAAATCATTTGAAATAAACACGTTGAAGAAATCGAAAAAGTTTAATGAAAACAAAATTAAAAAAGAATATATTTTAAAAACATAATCAAAGAAAACATTATTTAGAGCATAAATACAAATATTGCAGTACGTCTTTAATGAAAAAGTGAAATTAGAAAATAAAAATGTGCAAAGAGAAAAGATTTTTATAAAATTTATGGATCAAGCCATACATTTTTGATCGTTTGATTTTTTAAATTAATTCGATTGCCTGAGTTTTACGGTTTCAGCAACCCCATAGCGAAAGAAGATTTGGTTTAGTTTCCGTAAATCCTATACCTTTTAATTACTGTAGCATCCTCACAATGATCGACATTATAAAGAAATATGAAAGTGAAATAAAGAGCTTTGAGCATAACCTTTGTAAATTGTCCACTGGGTTACTTTATATATTCCCGAAAGATTTCTTTCTTTGAATTATTTCGTATGTAGAACTTTAGATTTCTTTCCAAGTTCTTACAATCCTAACAGATTTGTATCTAGCAATTGCAAACACTTTTTCTGCTGCCCGCAACTCAATTGCCCAATCAATCCAAAGAACTACAACAACTTTTAAGTTCCTTTTGAAAACTGGAAAGAGATTAGGAGTAGTTTTAAGAACAATACCTTAGGCATTCATGGTAATGAAAAAACTGACGAATGTAATAGATGTGAAGCAAGATATAGAAAATATTGAGCCATAATATGGCGTCTGATATACGCCTCATCTGAAATATGCAGCAAGGCTATCAAGTGCGCTCATAATGAATGGAAATTTGGTTCCATCATTACATTCATTCTCTAGTCTTATCTGTTCAAGTCTTAAGCCTTAAGAAAGCTATGAAACCATTAAATTTTAGGCTTAGATTGCCACGAAACTACTGCTCGAATTTATTACAAGACACTGCTAGATTGGACGAATAAATGCACACTCTTTTAGGTTTGACATGAAAGAAAAGCATATTCCTACATACATACATACATAATTGGCCATTACAACCGTTCAGTCAGGAATATTTATATTATACGTGAGTGGCCGGACTTACAGTTTAACGTCGACCCCGAACGACAGATTTTTGAGAAACTTTTTCATGGCAGATTTATTTTCAGCGTTTTTGCCACAAATCTGCTGAGAAGAAGTCGCCGAAGAAATATTTTTTTTTTCATATATCGTTTTAATGTATGACCTGGGATACGAACCCGGGCTTTACGTCTAATATGCCAACTCACTTGGATACTGTTTAGATTCACTCAAATTCAAAATATTCTTTATATCTGTTTGTATTACATTTAAAATACACTTCGCAACACTTGCTAAACTTATGCAAAACGAGTATTTACAGTACAGTTTAGAGTTGATTTATAGAATTTCTTAAGCTTCTGTGGTTATATTATTTTTTAACACAAGCTTTCCAATAGTATCGTTAGAGTTTTCTGGGGTACGGAGTAGAATTGTCTTGTGGGCTCATGTTAATCTTACAATGAATACTTTATACTCAAAGGACAATCATAAGTTCTCCTTTATCCTAAACGAAGCATAGGAATTCGACAAATTCTGTTTTGTTCGAACGCCTTGAAATATCTTGAACTCGTTCTGCATTTGTTTATCTTTTCATATCTGAGCTAGGTGTCTTTCTCTTATGTTCTCTTCTAGATTCTTATCTCTCTGGATTCTATTCTGTCTTAAGATCGTGAACTAGGAATGTGACTAATCCAATGCCAGTTGTGCTTTTTATCTCTCTATCTGTCTCTCTTGTTGAATTCTTTTTTAAATCCCATGTTTGAGTATAATTATCGGCCACAAAAATGTTCAGGATCCTACTAAGACAGTATTTCTCGAAAAGGTTAGATTTCATGTTCTCATTGAGTATTGCAAACATTTTACAAAGCGTCCCGGCCTTTAACGGGAATGTGTAATTATTTATTCGACTGTAGCTTTAGCAAAGTTTTTAGAGAAATAAATTTTATCGCATGACACAATATTTGTCAATACGAAAGGGCAAAATTTACCTCGATTTATGGTGATTGGAAACACAACATAATCTTTAAAGATTCCTTCTGTATTTAACAGTGTAATAGGCTTTTTACAAAAAAAGAATGAACTAAAGTTAGTCCTCGGCCTCAGGTTCAAATAATAGTATAAAAAATATTCAACTGAAAGAGTCAATCATAAAAAGAATACTGAACTAATTTTATTTAAACTAATATTAATTAAAATGAAAAATTATTCACTAAAAATATTTATTAAAAAAGTAATGGTAAATAATATTTTATATTTTTCATATTTAATTAAATTATATTAATTAAGTCTTCCACTGAAATCAATTAAAATTTTAATCAAATGAAAACATTGTAAAATACAACAAGCCTAACGTCATTATGATATAACGGATTATAGGACCTCTTTCTCCAATAAAAATAAACTAAGATTAGGTAAAAGAAATCTTAAGCATATTCGACAGCTTATAATTGTACCGCGAACAAAGTAGATTATTCAATTAAAAAATGCACAAAATTAATGAATCTGAAGCTATTGAATGTAATTAAGTACGGTTTAAAATGATAATAAGAAGCAAGAGAATTTAATTAATTAATAATCCACGTTATTATTATATTAATATTGTTACGAAACTGAAAAATCCAGATACTGGTGTTTGGCTTTTACATTGCTTAACATTAAAATTATAAACAGAAGCTACAAAAACAAAACAAGGCAAGTAAACAAACCTGTTTACAAATTATCGTACTGCTTAATATACCAAAAAACTCCAGCTTTGAAAAAATGGTAAACAAGTAAACAAAAATACACCAACAACACTAGAAGGATAAATGAAAACAACGATGTTTACATTTATAGAGATTTCGTGAAGGCAAAGTGATGAATATTTCCCTTCAGGAATATTCATCAGACTGTTTACTTTGCCACATAAAAGACAAGGCAAAGTAGGCGACTGAAGTTCAGTTCGTCTTGTAAGAAGACGCGATGTGTTTAAAGAGAGTAATCGTGGTTTGAAGATCTCCGATACGAAGATCTGTCGAATATTTGCCTAGTAATTGTTATTGTTTATACAAAGGGTATAAACAGACGAATAACAATCAAAGCAATTGTTGTTGCTTACATCAAGTTGCGAATAGTGACACACAGAACTGTGAGAATAATAAAGAATTTTAATTAAAACTAAATACAGATTTAAATTTATTTCATTTTTGGAACGTTTTTAAAAGGTAAAAATGTAATAATATGATTAATTATAAATTAATTAGTATTAATAGTAAAAGCTGTTGAATTAAAATATTAATTGAAATGATAGTAAATTCAATTGAAATTAAACTGAATTATAAATAAATTAATATTAAAAATAAAAATAATGAATTACTAATAATAATAAACAGTAACATTAACTCTGTAATTAAAGTATTAATCAATATAATGAAAAAAAAAATAATTAAAACAATAAGGAATTTAATTAAATTACAATTGAAAATATTGGGTAAATTATTTTAAGAGTTTTTTTTCTTTTTGTTTTTGTAATGAAATTCTTTATAAAAAAATATTACAGCTAAGCTTAAGGCAGTTTTAATTAAAAACAATCTCTTTATAAATGCTTTAATGAAACGAATTTATATGGAACTCCTCCAATGAAATTCCATAGAAAAAAAAGAATATATATTGAGTATAACAATAGTAACAATTTATTATAGAATTTAAAGTGTTTTTTATTGTTTTATTGTTATATTGTAGATAATTTATCCTTGTTTTTTAAATTATTTTAAAGAAATTTCCTAGTTTTCTTGTTTTTTTCTTTTGTCTTTTTGAAATACACATCTATTTATCATTATAATTTTCATTTTATTTTTTTATTATTTTAATTTAAATATGAGCTAAGGATTGAGTAGTTTCAGTTATTATTATAAAGTTTTCCTTTTCGTTTTAAGTATAGTTTTTTTTTTTCCTTTCATTGTGTCTTATTTTTTAAATATTTTTTTCACTTTTTTTTATATTTTATTGGTAGTGTTGTAGTTATAGTATTAGTTGTAGTTGTTGTTGTCATTTTTGTTTATTTTTTTATTTTTTAATTTTGTTTTCTCTTTTTCATTTGTTTTAATAGTTTAGTAAGTAAGTTTATGTACGAATACGAATACCAGTATAAAAAAAGGAGGAGCGCGAGGATTTAAAATCATACGTCATCGTATTAAACAGCCATTAGTATGGACTCACCTTATATCGGACTCACTGAAGAACGTTGCAGTTGATTGTAGGCAGAAACATTTAATGCTTAAAGGACAACAAAAACTTAACGATGATGAACCAGAACAATTGTCGTCAATCAAGGGATGCGTAGTTGTAGTTGCTGATGATGATGTTGTTGACAATGATAATAATGGTGCTGCTATTACTGCTGATGATGATGATGATAACAATGGCGATGACAATGCTGTTGCTGTTACAGTTGATGTTGCATCATTTTTAAATAAATTATTGCATTTTTTAGAATACAATAGCAGCAGGTAACAGCATATATTCACAAGGACACAAGCAAAAGCAAAAACCTGTAATACCGTTGATAACGGTGTTGATGACGATGCCGATGACAATGCTGTTGTCGCTGATGATGTTGAAAATACTGATGCTCTTACTGTAGCTGAATACCCAGACACTGATTGACGTTTACACGTACATTTGACTACAGAAGCTGTAGCTAGTTTTTTATGCGTTGCTCTTGTGATGACTCTGCTGTTGACTATTGTTGATTGTGATATTGTACGTGTCATGTGATAATTTTCGCGCAATTGCATATCGTAATAACATTGAATATTTTTCTCATTGTTGCTGTTGTTGCTACTGCTACTACTGCTTCGATCGTCATCATTATTTCTTGCTATTGTTGCTACCGTCGTCGCATTACGCCTTAATACTTTAACAAAACCGGCCATTAGTGTTAGTAGCATAAATCCTAACAATTGCAGGCACGTCTCTATCACATGACCGCAGATTTTCGACCAGTCACTACAGCCGGTAGCCTTGTGCAATGCCTGACAGATGCTAAGGTAAACAAGTACATTAACAGGTACACTAAGATATAATGATTTGGAGACATTCGATGATGTGCTAGTGCCGCGCGCTGCATTGCTGCTGGGAATTCCCCTGGAAACAGAATGAGAAACACCTGTTTAATTTACATCTTTATTGCTGTTCTCCAACTCAAACATTGTTTTCTTTTTTTTTTTTTTCTTATACACTCTATATTATGCAAAATACTTAAAATAGACCTTAAAAATAGGAAAATGTTTAACAAAATCATAGTATTTTTTGTTATATTTAACGAAACAGTCTTTTCAAACAAGGAAAAGTACATAAGGTGCCATTAAACATACTACTTTTATTCAAATTTAATATAATCATCATCAATTATTTTTACTTGAAATTGAGAGAATTGTTCTGATGCATAAGGTTTTGAAACAAAATTTACTTGAAAAGCTTTCTTCACATAAAATATTCTCCGGCCATAGGCGGCAATAGGTAGTAATCACCTGGTGTTAAGTTCGTAACATAATGTGAAGGCATTAGAACTTCTCGACTAAATTCTTGTACAATGTTTAGTTTCTGGATCCTTAAATGGGATCTTGCGGTAATTTCGGACATGCCAGAACTTTGAGGGAATTCGATTTGAGCATACAAGGGACGCTATGTCCAGGCTTAACGCACTACAAGGTCAGCGTTTGCGATATCGATGTAATACTCTTGCTACTACTTCGAGAGTTGAGATACTTCTGCAACGATATAATGCCAATAGCATTGCACGGGCAACTCAGAGATGGTGGCCGCCACTGGCCCGAGAGCCTTTATCGTGGCTAGTATGTCTTCTAGAAGTGGTAAGTTGTATGTGTTTAAAAAACTGTATTAAAGCAAAAAACTGAACTGAAATATGTTCAGATCAAACTGAGTAATCTATATGGAAAACCTAATTAATCTGACTGAGTACTAAGCCAGGTCGAGGCCAGTAGAAAGATTGTGTAGAAAAGGCTCTCCTCCCTCGGGGCTTCTAGATAAATGGAGTATTAAACGACATATGTCGGATGCTTTGAAGTCGCCGTAGTCTAGTAAATAGTGTGTTGGCTTATTAGACGTAAAGCCAGGGTTCGAGCCCCAGGCCAGACATCAAGGCAAAATACAAAAAGTATTTCTTCGGCGACTTCCTCTCCGCAGATTTCGGGCACAAACTCGGAGTGTAAATAAAATTGCCATGAAAAAGTTTCACAAAAATCTATCGTTCGGAGTCGACTTTAAACTGTAGGTCCCACCACGACCTCCGGGTACTGTACTTGTCTTAATTGACAAGTAGACGTCCTCTAACCTAACCTAACCTAAACTATGTCGGATGCCGAAGCTCTGAGACAATGAGGAGTACGATCTCACAGATGAACTGAGGGCAAGGCGAAAAACGTCGACAGGGAAAAAATTCTACATACAACGGTGCATGTAGACTTATTGCGTTGACTGTATGTATTTGGTTCTAGCGGTTGATAGACCAAGAAGTTAGTAGATTGGTTAGGAACAAATAAAAGAGCTTAGACAATATCCAGGCTGATGTGAGTCAAACTAAATCGATCCATGATAGCGTAGGTACTAGGCCTGTGTATGTAGCAAGGACAAGGCGAAAAATGTAGACAGGGAAAAAATTCTACATACAGCGGTGTATGTAAACTTGTTGCGTTGACTGTATGTATTTGGATCTAGCGGTTGGTAGACCAAGAAGTTAGTAGATTGGTTAGAACCGAATTAAAGAGCTTAGACAATATCCAGGCTGATATGAGTCAAACTAAATCGCTCTATGATAGCGTAGGTACTAGGCCTGCGTATGTAGCTACACATCATCTTAATTAAAGACACAGAGACGGGATACTCGGACCAAGCTTTATTGCTTTTAAGAAATTGCCGTCTATCAAGATATTTGACCAGATGAGATTGCTTCGGCTGGTTAGTCGGCTCTCTCTTTCACGTTTTATTTTTCTACTTTGTCTTCGTGTATTTTTAGTTTCTTTTCTTTTTGGCATCTGTTCTGTTGTTCATCAATATTTCTTACCTAACCTATCCGAACCTTAGCTTCTGAAACAAGTCATTGAACTTTGAACTCTTGAAGAATAATTCATTTTTTTTTTTCTTAAAAATCCAAATTTATGTTCATCTATTGATAAATAAATGACGCTTAATAGCTTATAAATATTGAACCCTTGATTTGCTGTAATAATCTGCTTCAATAAACATATAATAAGAGGATTAAAGGTGTTGGCCACAATAAAGTACCATTTTATTGAGAGAAAAAATTAAGGAAAAAAGAAACAGACTTGAATAGAAAATGGCATTTCGAAATAAAAAATACAACTAAAAAGTTCTGTGCAAAAATATAAATCAATACGATTTTGGCCAATACCAAGAAAAGATTTTTTATGGTTAAAAAAGAAAAACCAAAAAATAAAAAATTTGGAGAGAAAATAATCCCCAACTACGATTGGGGTCAACAACAATTTCGTTAAGTGTTTGAATTTAAATTTTTATGGCAATATCTTCTTCTGTTTTTTTTTTTTTTTTTGTTAAAGCCCCTCTTAAACAATCACTCACTCACTTACTGTAGTCGTACTGTACTGTATTAACCCGCCTTTTAAAAGAGAGGGTAAAAGCATCATAAGATTTCTTTTTATGACACACTTACATATAAACTCAGCCCATCACTGGTCTTCTTTTACAATTTCATTTTACAACAACAACAATTATTGTATTGGTACTTACCATTGAGCACATGAACGGTTACACTTTTCGGTTTAGCATTCGATGGATTGCATTGATAGTGGCCAGAATCTGAAGGCCTTGCAGATTTGATCAATAGAAATGAGGTCGTCGTTTCACCTTTATTGGTAACAACTGAAACACCGCCACGCGGTGAATCATAGTTGATAATCTGCAACAACAAATAAACAAATGAATTTAAAGGGGGAAGCTAAGGAACCTGATAAAACGAATGAAAAAAATAACGAAAAATAGCGGAAAAAAAATACAAACAAAAATAACCATTAAAGCAAATTGTTACCATGGCCAGGAAGATGATGATGATGAAGAAGAAAAAGAAGACTTTTATAGTTGAAAATAAAAAAAAAGAACAACAACAAAATACAATACAATTTCATGCCAAAAGAAATGGGAAAAAAGCGGAAAATGTATTTCCCTCTGAAATGCTTAAACATGGGGTGGTAAAAAAATGATGATTTAACACAGTTTTTGTACGGAAACCGTTTAAAGAATTTTAAATTTGTTTTAAAAAGCGTAGAAATTGTAAGAAATTGTGGTTCGAAAAATGTTCTTTTATACATATTTTTAAAATTATAAAGTACTTTGCCTAACTTTTGTATATGGATTATAAAGAAAAGTCCATTTTGCACATTCAAAAATTAAAATCTATCTAAAGGCATTGAAAGAAAATTATTAAAGATATTTGTCTCTTTTGACAAAAGTACCTTTTTAGTACCATTTACATTTTGACATTTTTTTTAATTCCTTCAAGCATTAAAAGAAATGAATGTCCTTTTATTACCATCTTTACATTATTCTTCCCCGGCAGGCAGCTATTTTCAAAGCCTGTCTTGTCATTGCTCTGTACAATCTTAATATTGAGGTCTAGTTGGTCAATAAACTCCCTTTCAATACAGAACATAGTACCACAGGTTGATAAGTAGGGGTAAGCCTATATGGCCTGTTCCAGAGATTCTGTGGATACTGCGAATATTTTACACACACGGTTTTAAATCTGAGAATACCTTAAGCCGAAGAGCTCACTCCTAGGATATCATTCCACTTTCCTGGCTACAATCAGATCTCATTCAGGTGCAACATTAATTCTTAAACTAGTTAGAATACTTGGTGACTCCATTTCTCGACATTCGCGGCAGTTTTATGTCAATCTAATATGGGTTACTGATAGCAGAAACGTTGCGGGTAATTGTGAAAATATAGATATTGAACAAAGGCACTGATTGACCAAATAATACTGGACTGAATAACAATCTTACCTCATAGCCAAACTCAACTGGCCTAAATTTAATAGGAAATGTATCAACCAATTGCTTCAACTAGATCACAGGGACATCTCTGTCAAAGTATCGCTTACCTTCAAATGACTTCTATAGGTCTCACAGATCAAAGAATACATACATACATACATACATAATTGGTCATTACAACCCTTCAGTTAGGATTACATCCTAGTTTCTCACACCACTTATGTTGTGTGTGTTAATTTTATACATGAGTGGTGGGACCTACAGTTTAAAGTCGACTCCGAACGACAGATTTTTAAGAAACTTTTCATGTCAATTTTATTTACTCTCAGAATTTTTTGCCAGAAATCTGCTGAGAGAAAGTCGCCGAAGAAATACTTTTTTGTATTTTGTTTTGATGTCTGGCCTGGGGCTCGAACCCTGGCTTTACGTCTAATAAGTCAACACACTACCTACTAGACTACGGCGACTTCAAAGAATATGTGCACTTTATTACCCAATATCCGTCTTTGGATACTGAATCGCATTTTCTCAGTAAATTCTTTAAAATTTCGGACAGAATTTTTGCATGTTTTAAATATAAAGTCCTAATGCTGATTGACAAGACCGGTTGGTGAGGACTTATCAGTTAGTTCTGGGGTATAACTTCACAACAGGCCATAACGTGTAGTCAAGTTAATTTTGCTTTAACAAACCCGCCACTCTCTTTAATCCTATCTTACTGATATTTTGAAGAAAAGTACCTTTATGGTACTTTTTATTAACATTGCAATCAATAACTAGAATTTCTTCAAGAAACTTCTTGGTTTCATTTGTATTTCTATTTCAATGTTTAATGTTTTAGAGGTTTAAAATTATTTAAGTATTTTTCTTTGATTAATACAAAAAGTACTTTTGGTACTTTACTAAAAAAAGGCGATTTTTTTTTAAGAGTGTAAAAAAATTTATGAATTTTTAAATTTTTATTGTAAATGTCATAAAAATATTTTGAACTTTAAGATAAGCTTCCCACTTCTGTTTTCATTTTAAGGACATTTAAAAAAGCACTTTTTTAAACCAAAAAATAAAAAAAGGAGGCGGAAAAATGAAAAATATTTTCACTCATACACACCTAAGAGAGAGACAGTAAAAAAGGGATAAAGAGAAAAAAGGAAATCCATAAAATAAAATTAAATTGATGAAAAGAATGCCGGAACCATTAGAGCATCTACACGTCAATACCATTTCAGTCAGCGTGAAGAAATTGAAGGGAAATTGAGGCGAATTTTTTTTAACATTTTTCAACACTTTCTCAGAAAATGAAATGACAATAACATCACAATGTTACTAAAAAAAGCATATATTTTACAACAGCAAAAAATAAAACAACAACAAAAAATAAAGAAAAATGGAAATGAAAGGAAAAGAAAAAGTAGAAAAATAGCAATCCCTGGATTTAAAGAAGCCATTGAAATTCAAAAAATTACGAGCAAAAGAAATTGGTGGAAAGCATTTTAAGGATTAACTCGCATAGCAAACATAGAAAAGGATTAAATTGTTTTGTGAGACAGACACACACACACACACACACAAAAAGATTTAAAAAAAAACAAAGAGTGAAGAAAAAATAAATAAATTTAAAAGGGTTTTTAAAGGCAAAAATAAAAATGAAAAATAGAAAGGAAAGGAAAGGAAATAAAAGAAAACATTTAAATTGACAAACTTACCGCATTATTATGATTCCAGAAGATATACGCAGGCGGTTCGGGTGAATTTAATATAACGCAGGTTAGATTTATAGTCGAGCCACTTTCTATATAAAGATCCGGTGCGCCTATAATTTCCGTTGAAGGTTCTGAAAGAAATTTTTGCAAAAGAAAAACCAGAAATAAATTAATAAAAATAAAACAGTAAGTTATTCGAATAAATAAATAAAGAAATATTGGGAGGGTGTTACTTAACTTACCCACAACATTCAGGTGTATGTAGTGACTCATGTGGGGCGTTGTTGAGACCTGACACTCATATATGCCAGAATCTCTATGCTGGGGATATTTTATTTGCAATATCCAGTCTTCTGTCTGTGGCTGATGTATGGCACGAAATCTTTGATCGGATGTATACGTATAGCGGCCCACTGTAAGCAGATGTATATCACGATGTCTTACCCAGGATACTTGTAACAACATCTGGGGGTGGGAAAATAAAAGCAAACAAAAATTGTTTTTTATTTATTTTCTTATTATTCTCTACGATGTTTACAAAATGAAATTTAATTTCCTTAATCGAAAGGCTTTTTTCTGTACTTTTTTTAGGTTATAACAGCAATTAAATGCCTTCTCCTTGGCTATACGTAGTATAGCGAGTAATCCTAAGCACACCGGTAAGAGAAACCTATAATCGGCAAATAGTTTTGGAGTCCTAATGACAGGAATTTGACGCTCCTGTATGTGTGCAAGGCAAGCTGTTTATTTGATATTTGCTCTTGGTTTTTAATTTTGCAAAGCAATGTTCTCCTTGAACCTCTTTTAACTCATGATGTCATAGTTTCCACACTCTTATGACTCTTTAAGTAACACAAAGGAAGGCTTACCTCTCCTAAACGATGATTTGTTTTGCTTTGGAATTTCTTAAAAAGAGTGTCAATAAACTAAAAACTGTACATAAGCCACGTAAGTTCTAAGACCATATAGGTCAGCTAATATAATTTGGAATTTACAAGGTAGCCATTGAAGTTGAAGAAGTCATTTCTATACATAGGGCAGCTATCACGAGGACAAAACACCTGGGGTTAATTTTAAACCTCAAACGTTTCTGGAAGAATAAAATAATGGAAAGGGTAAAGAGACCAACCTCCTTAAGCCTCTTAAAGTGATGTAGGCAAGATTTGCGGACATAGATCTGCAACATAAGCTGCTTCTATCGGACTGTAATGGAGGCAAACTTGTTTGGCGGTCAAGCTTGTAGCGTAGACCGATATACCGTCACTCTGTTCCACATTGTCTTTCTAAATTGATTTCCCTTTGACTCTGTTGAATCACAGAGATAGTCTGGCCCAATTAGGACTATTGAGATGCAGGAATACTGGAAATACATTAGAGTTGACTACCTGATTCCATATAATTATTTTCGATAGGAAATTTGGTTAAAGATGCCAGCTCTAGACTTCTGGTTTGACTATAAACAGGTTCTCGGTGTGGCCTGGAGTTGTTCTCCGATGGCATCAAACTAAATCGACGGGGCTTTGATAATTATTAACCGTTTTGGTTCACTCCGAGACCTCTGGCAATGAAATTATTGGGTATATTAGTCCGAAGCTTTCCTGGTATTAACTGGTCAGAAGTCAGAATGTATGTGGACTGTCTTAAGCTGGATTCACCCATTGTTTCGGAACAAAAATTTTGTTCCGAAACAATTTTTTTTATATGTAGTTTGACGTTTCTCTTTTTGAGAGAGAGAGCGGAAGAGAGTAAGATTGCTTCGGAACAATTTCAGCTCGAATTGGTTTAATTTTAATTTTTGTTCTGAAACAATCGTACTTTGCTGCCAGATATTTTAATTTTTGAAGTAAAGTTGAACATTTGTATGTATGTATTGTATAATAAAATACAGAGCGGTTGTTTAATACTGTTTGTTTATATTGTTTGTTTAATTATAAAAATCAAATAACTGTTGAATATTACTTAAAAAAACTAAATAATTAAGCCAAGAAAACAAAAGAATTGCAGTCATCTGCTACTGTGCTGCCTAATTGTAAAACTAACAAGCATCGTTTACAAAAATATTTCATATGGTAGCCCTGTTTTTACAGAACAACTGTTCGAAGTGGGTGAATCGTTTCGGAACAAACTCTCAAAAAACTGAATTTGTTCCGGAACAAGAATTTTGTTCCGAAACAATGGGTGAATCCAGCTTTAGAGTCGCTAACTGGGAGAACAATCGTGTACTACGCCCAGTAAACAATTGGTAGGATCTTTTCAGCATGGAGGAAGACTGTACTGCTTAAAATTTTGTTTTAGTTTTTTTAGCTTACGTCTCCTGACTCCAAAGTGTGGACTCTATCTGAAGGAGGATAAAACCACAGATCACATTTTGTGTAACTGTATTACACAGACTAACTAACGCTATCAATTAAGTTTCGTGGAAAATGAGATTTGTTGCTGTCGGAGAATAATATGACTCTGCCTCTTTCTATTTGGTAAACAATACAGTGCCATGATACCAGTGGACGATTGTGATTAAAGACCGTTGACGAACACTATCGTGTATCAACACACCAGCAATTTATTTTCCTCCATTCCTGCTGCATATTTGTGAAACTGTATTCGTTTTCGAGCATACTATAATACTACCTGGATAGCTTATGGATTGTTCTTTACAAAAGCTGGGCTTTAGAACTCACAATTAGACCCCTATGATCCGTCAGTCACAATATTTTTAAAACAAATCAGGATCAGATTCTAGGGCTGTACTTAACATGATAATAGGCCTGTTATCAATTCGTTTTATTGGAATTAATTTTCATGTGGACCTTTCCATATAAGGCTATTCGTCCGGTTACACCATATCGGTTATACAAAGTGGTTCCATAAAAATTAACCCTTCATTGGAAACTTGAAGCATCTGTTTGCCATCGCATTAAACTCTTGAACAGACTTTGAAGTGCAGCATATAACAGCTGGGCAAATTTATGATTCCACAGCCTTTTTGTAAAAGAATAATTGATTTATTAAAATTCCCATTCCCTTCAAACTTTTCTTAAAACCTAAATATCAATGAAACATTCACGTCAATATTTCTGTCTTCTGATATGAATTTAAAAAAAATTATCTTCTTTACACTTCAATGGTTCGATTGAAGAATTTTCCAAACATAATTGAAATCCGATTAAATCAACTTTATTAACCTCTTTCACTTCTCAACACCTTATTTTTTGGGGTGAAGGATATTTACAAGTATTTTCTATAGGCTTTAACAGACTTTAAGCAGTTTCCATAATAGAGCAAAAGCTCTCTTCAGAACGTAATGCTTGCATTTAGAAACACTTCAGTTACCTTAGTTTACTTTGGCCAAAAGGTACTTTCGAGACAAACGAAAATATGAAAAAGAAGCCACTCAAGATTTGAATAACAGGCAGGTGCTTGGCGAAAATCTTGGCTGTAGATGTAGACAGAGATTGTGTTTTCCAAATAATGTCATTCGTTTGCTTGTTTTCTATAGTTGCCTTCACCCAAATAAAGGAAACACAACAGAGAGTGAGAGAGAGCGAATAAAGAAACAACCCATAAAGCCAAGAAGTAGCCAAAGAAAATCCTAAACAAACTTTGGCTTTTTCGAAATCAAATTTAAGCAGTAAGAAATTAAATTTTAAGTATTTCGATAAATATTGCCACAAAAACTTGTATACAAACAAAAAAAACCCCCCTCCACTATCTGGAATATCCTTTTAGCATATTTTCTTTATTTTCTTTCTTTTTTTTTTTCTTTCTTTATTATACATTGATATATGCATACATATATACATTATATTTGAATATATTATTGTAACCATGGATTTTTATTTTCGTTTTTTTAGGGCATTCCTTGGTAAATCAAGTTGTATTACCTTGGGAATCCAGCTGTTATTTTTCCCTTTTTTTTCTTCAGAGTACTTAAGAAAACGTACGCATTTATAAGTATTTTTTTTACTTCCATTTTTATATGTTAATGTGTAAATATATTCTGTATATATGGGGCAAAAACAACGTAGACAACAACAATAATTTACAATAAAATTTAAGATTTATGTATTCACGTGTGGCATAGAAAATGTGATCCCAAATAACATACAAAATATACACGAAACTTTCATTTATTCTGTCTCCATCTCCCCCACACAATAAAGTTTCCACTATACACGTCTGTCTACGCATTTCTTATCACTGTAGCTACAGTCAGGGAAATTTAAATCGAAGCAGTAATTTATTTCAATTAAATTTAAAGACCTATTTTAAGCAACTGATCGGAAAGTAATATACCAGAAGGATTAGTTACCATTATTGCAGCGTACATACATACATACATACATAATTGATCATTACAACCCTTCAGTCAGGATTACGACCTAGTTTCTCGCATCACTTATGTTGTGTGTCTTAATTTTATACATGAGTTGTGGGACCTAAAGTTTAAAGTCGAAACCGAACGACACATTTTTGGGAAACTTTACATGGCAATTATATTTATTCGCAGAGTTTTTTTCCAGAAATCTGCTGAGAGAAAGTCGCCAAAGAAATATTTTTTCAAATTTCGTTTTGATGTCTGACCTGGGGTTTGAACGTGGCCTTACATCTAACAAGCCAACACACCACCTACTAGACCACGGCGACCTAGTTTCACAAATTCAAATAAATTTACTGCTTTTATATTAATGCCATGCACTGTTTACAGGCGCTTACAATTAGGAATTCACCTGCGTGCATGTGTACGAAATATTGTCATGAGAAATGTAAACGTATTTTTCATGTTAACAACATGCAGGTGTACACTAACAAATATACACTGAAAGAACAACAATTTCAGTCAAGTCATCATCTTACATTGAAGCGATATGCCAGAAATATGCTGAGAGGAAGTCGCCAAAGAAATATTTTATTCATAATTATTTTCGTTATGTTTGCGATATTTGGACCGGGGGTTGAACCACGGCCTCACGTCTAATAAGCCAATACACTATCTACTAGACTTTGGAGACTTCAAGGTTCTGTTGATACAACGAGCCACTCATTGGAGATCAATCTGGCTGACACACAATAACATTTACTTGACATCTGTAATGTAGACGCAGTAGTCTAGTAGGTAGTGTGTTGTCTTATTACACGTGAGACCGTGGTTCAAACCCCAGTCCGGACATCCCAAATAAAACGAAATATGAAAAATATTTCTTCGGTGACTTCCTCTCAGCAGATTTCTGGCAAGAACTCTGGGAGTAAATAAAATTGCCAGGAAAAGTTTTTCGAAAATCTGTCGTTCAGCATCGACTTTAAAAATGTAGGCACTCGTAAAACAGAAGGCATTCATAATACATACGTTTTATGTGTATTTTTAATCCGGTTTGTCATGCCCGTATAGTTGATTGAAATCAGACAAATGTCACCAAGAATCATCTAACCGAGGGTCAATTTCCAATTTACTAATGTATTGCAATCCAACTATCTATTGTACTGCCATCAATCTCGAAGGTGTTTGCCTATAATCTCTCCTCCAACCTTGGTGCCAGTAATGATAACACTTTGCCTAGTATCTCTATGCTCAAAATGCTTACAATATCTAGAGAATTTTTGCGCAGAAAAGAATACAATACTAAGCCTTTGTTACTATAAAGCTTGGGCCTATGGAAAGTAAACAAAAAGTATACCAAAAAGACTGTAAATTTATTTACCCAGCCTAGTAGAATTTTTTCTAAAACTTGAAATTTAATTTCTTTAAAATTTTTTTCTCAGTGTAGCCATTTAAACAGTTTACACCTGCACGTGTATGTTGTTTTATGTTCAAAAGGCGTGTTATAGCGATAAAATTATTTTTTGTTTTTTTTGTTTTTTGCTTTCGCTTTTAACAAACACTCTTCTGTGCATGTATAAGGGTGCCTGTGTGTATGTGTCTCATTTTGTACGTTTGTTGTAGGGTTTCGTAATAACCGCATTTTCAGTAACCGCGGTTATCGGATAGTAATTTTCCAAATAACCGCGGTTATCGGTTAACCGAAGGAAAATTTAAAAAAATATATAAATTCAGTAGAAAAAGTTTATTTCTAACATATATTGCTTTAAAATACATACATAAATACTTAAAATTATTGTTGCTGTTTTTCATGGTTCACATAATAATGTTTTAGAAACACTAAAGCATTCAGTGACTTACAAGATAAACGAGAACGAATTTTGGTGCAAAAATTTCCTGAAACTGAGAAAGTTCTCTCGGAGTCTGTTGATGTTGGCTTAACCGTTTTTAGAGCATTATAGAGCATTTCAAGATTGGGAGTTCTTTTCAGTGTTCTTTTGAAAATATTGAATTCTTGCCTCAAAGTGTTATCTGAAGGTTTTCCCAAGTGTTTTATATTTGATGCTTTTGTTATGTAAGAGTTCAGTTCTTCTACTAAATCAACTTGGTGATCAGTTACAGCTACTTTATCCTGACTTTCGTTGTCCGGATCTTGAATGTTACTATTCGGAAAAAGTCTTTTAATGAGAGTATTAGCAAAAGCAACCACGGAATTGGAAGAATATTTTGGATTAACAAGACATTTTATTAAATTAGCAATATTATTATTTCTCCGGGACTCAATCCGCTGCTGAATTGACTGTAACAAATCACGGCTTATTTCTGTGTTGTGAGCTTTCATTTTATTGCTCAAAAACGACAAAACACCCTCAGCACTAAATAAATTTGCGTCTTTTCGACTTAATGCATCTACGGCAAGTTTTATTGGCTGTAGAGCAATGCAAACATTGTCAATCAGCTCCAAATCTAGTTTGTCCATCAAATGAAATGAATTTAAATCTTTTAAAGCTTGTGCTATTGATGTTTTGAGCTTCAAAAATCTTTCTAACATTGGCGAAATTGAATTCCATCGCACCTTGATGTCCAACAGCAACTCGTATTCACATTCAAATTCCTTTTTAATATGATTTTGAAGTACGCTATTACGCACAGGAGAATATCTAAAAAAAACTACAATTTTTCTCACCAACTTAAGTTGCTCAAAGATGGAGATATTATCCTCTACATAATCTTCGATTTCATGGTCAACACAAGAATCTTCAAAAATATCTTCTTCATTGTCCTCTATGTTTTCATCATAAGATATTTGTGTAGACTCACGTTTTTTATAAAAGTAGTCACAGACACCTAAGTGTATACTGTGATTTAAACATACAATTAGTTCAGCTGGACAAGTTTTTCCATACTTGAGCATTATTGGTGCTCCATCATTAGTAGTACATACTATATCACTCTCAAAATCTATGTTGAATTCAGTTAGATGATTTTTAATTTTCTCAACCATTTCATCCGCATTGCAAGATCCTTTGATTGGAACAAGACCCAAATTCATGAACTCATTGTTTTCTCCGTGTACATTTACATTCATATATCTACGTCCTCTGAGGCTTGTCCATTCATCAGTAGTGAGACTGAATTTTCTCCCATCTATCTTATGCTTTTGAATGATTTTAATCATCTCAATTTTTTTTAATTCGAAGTTATTATGAATTAAGTTCATGACACCACTTTCACAGTGTGGCAAAGAATAACCTCGATTTGAAATTGATTCTCGAATAAATTTTGAATTCGTTATAGTGTGTATTGAGATGTTATCAATTGCAGCCAATTTTGAGACAATATCCAACAAACTCTCTCGATTAACAAACTCTAGCATTGAACTTGAAGTTTTTTGAAGTTTTGGTTGATGCAACTCATTTTCCATAGAAGAGCTTAATGATATTTTATGTATCAGCTTCAGATGATTTATCATAGCGCCAGTTGTTCCTTTTGCATTTGTCACCTTGGAAAAGCATTTTAAACATTGGGCTTTATTTTCTTTATCCAATTTCTTGAAATAACTCCAAACTGATGATGTTGGTCTTTTTAATGACATTTTCTAGGGTAAATAATTGTTAATTTATTAATACATAATAATTTTTCATAATGTTTTATTTTCTGTGTATGTTTTTTACCAATTTTATTTTGCTTCCACTTGGTGCGTAATGCGTTGAATATTCTTTCTCAAAAAGTTTTTGTTTACAAATGATTCACCAAGCATGCACCAAAAACTTCTTTTACAAATAAAACAAATTTAAAACTCATGGCCTACTTCATATGTGTGCATATTGTTTTCAAAAATTGGATTTCATTATTTTGCTTGTGAATGCAAATATATTATTATGTATGTTTTACAAATAAAAAATTTAAAAAGTCATGGCTTACTAAATATGCGTATGCGTCCGATTTTCATCCGTTTACGGTTACGGTTATGAGCACAAATAACCGCGTTTACGGTTACGGTTATAAACGTTTACGAAACCCTAGTTTGTTGTCTGTCACCTGTGACCCATGTTAATGTAATAAAAACAATAACAACTACAACTAACAAGTTTATTTTGTACAACACGAATACGTATATGAATTTAAAATAAAGAAATATTTTCATTTTGTTATAGAAAAAAAAAGAAGACGAAAACAAAAACAACAACAACAACAACAACAAGCGAATAACAACATCAGGTTTTCACACACTTTTAAACAATAACCCAACCATTTCGACATCCATTCATTGTGGTTGTCATTGTCATAGTCACCAGTGTTTATTATTGCCATTGCCGTTGTTATTGTTATTTTTAGTTGTTGTTCATGTTGTTGTTGTTGTTGTTGTTGTTGGAGTATACTATTAAAAATATTGGCAAGTTTAGTCGTTAACGTTTATTAAATTCCGTAGATTATAAATATTTTAATACGTTACACCACAATGTGTTACAAAACCAATCCATTCATACTCATACACACACATGTAAGGGTAAATCTACCATATCTATGATACCTATGTACGTATGTCTGTGTGTGTGTATACATGAGTGTAATCATTCAAAAACAAGCTTTTGTGTGCATTTCTATAAAACAGGAGGTGTGAACTTGTTTACCTTGTTTTGGTATGCTGCGTTTGTATTGCAGATGTTTATTGTTTGTGTTGTTATAGAAACAATTGAAAAGTTTTTCTTTTTTCTTTTCACTCTCCATTTACCTTTACTCTCACCCCGTTTTCTCTTTCACTCGTTCTTTATTTTTGTTGTTGTTGTTGTTCTTTTTTTGTTTATTTCAAAAGAATAATTATCACCTGTCAAGTTTTTACAAGTTTCTGGGTGGATATCACCTGCTACCATCATCATCATCATCGTCATCATCAGTGCCAAATGCTTTTACCGACAACAACAACAATAAAAACATAGTAAATGTTGGAAAACAATATGATGGATGGATGAATGAACTTGGAAACATTTGTTAAGAAATCACTTATAAAAACTTTTACCAACCCACACACACACATACACACAAACACTCTTTTTGTTAATATGTTTGTATATGTATAAAGAACTCTCATCAAGAAAACAACAACAATAAACAATAAACACAACCACTATAAACAAAGTAGTAGAAGAAGGAGAAGAGTAATAATATTTAACCACAAGTGAAGAAAAATAAAAAAACATGTGTTGCATTTAAACACTTTATGCTGTACAGTAAAGTCCAGATAAAATGAATTCAAAAAAAAAGTTGAAAGGAAAATCTGGATTTCCTAACCTTCGCTTTATCAGGCTTTATTGATGAGTTGAGGTGAGATGTTTCTGGCCAAAGTAGACTGCAATTGCTCAATTGATACGGCAAAAAACAGAAAGGCTCAGTTTTGTAGGGCAAGCAACCAGAATTAGTCAGAAATCTGCCAAAACATATGGTTACGAAAATGAAAAATCTAAATACTGGTGTTGAAGTCGCCGTAGTCTAGTAGATAGTGTGTTGGCTTATTAGACATAAGGCCTCGGTTCAAATCTCAGGTCAGACATCAAAACGAAATATAAAAAAAAAATATCTCTTCGGCGACTTTCTCTCAGCAGACTTCTAACAAAAACTCTGTGAGTAAATAAAAATTGTCATGAAAATTTTCTCAAAAATATGTCGTTCGGAGTCGACTTTAAACTGTAGGTTTCGCTACTCAGGTGTAAAGTTAACACACACAACATGAGTGGTGCGAGAAGCAAGGCCGTAGTCCATACTGAAGGGTTGTTTTGCTTTTACATCGCTTAACATTAAAATTATAAACAAAAGCTATAAAAACAAACCAATGCAAGTAAACAAACCTGTTTACAAATTATCGTTCTGCTTAAAATAACAGCAAACACCAGCATACAAAAAATGGTAAACAAGTAAACAAAAATACAACAAGAAACACCAGCATACAAAAAAATGGTAAACAAGTAAACAGAAATATACCAACAACATAATCATGAACGTTCGCCTTCAAGAGCATTCATAAGACTGTTTACCCTGCCATATAAAAGGCAAGGCAAAGCAGGCGAGTGAGTTAGTGAAGTTCAGTCAGTCTTGTGTGAAGACGCGGTGCATTTGAAGAGAGTAATCGTGGTTTGAAGATCTCCGTCAAACAATTGCTTAGTGATTGTTATTGTTTTTGCAAAGGTTATAAACAGAGGAATAACAAAGAAAAGCAATTGTTGTAGTTTACAACAAGTTGTGAACAGTGGCACACAGAATTGTGCGAATAATAAAGGAGTTTAATTAAAACTAAACAGAAATTTATTTTTATTTTATTTGCAATCTACGTGCTCATATTTTAAAAGTTTTAATATTCATTGAAACATACACCGTTTAGTACAATTCATGAGCCATTGATATCATTGAACCGTAGTCCTTCAAGAACGATGAAATATGAGAACATTACAGTCAATAAGACAAGGACATTGATTTCAACAATATCGTTTAAAATGTCACCCATTGATACCATAAACCAATTAAGAGATGAGTTAAGTTAGCAATTAATCTTATGTTTTGGAGCAGTCCATTGACCTACAACACCATACAAGACTATATTTGTGAGTCCACGTAGTCTTTTGGTTACTAATACATCATTACTAATACAATTATGGCAGCATAATTTTACTATTTTCCCTGGAGGTCAACTTTACAGCTGCTAAATACAGCTGAGATACTGGTCGTAATTGAAGTCGCCGTAGTCTAGTAGGTAGTGTGTTGGCTTATTAGACGCCAAGCTAGGGTTCGAGCCCCAGGCCAGACATCAAAGACAAAATACAAAAAGTATTTCTTCGGGGACTTTAAAAACTCTGAGAGTAAATAATATTGCCATGAAAAAGTTTCACAAAAATCTGTCGTTCGGAGTCGACTTTAAACTGTAGGTCTCACCACTCATGTATAAAATTAACACACACAATATAAGTGGTGTGAGAAACTAGGACGTTGTACAATGTGTCAATTCGACCACCAGGTACTGTACTTATCTTAATTGACAAGCACACGTCCTCTAACCTAACCTAACCTAACCTAACCTAATCTGGTCGTAATGCGGAAAAAAGAAGGCTTAAATTGCAGCTCACAGATTGAACACTTACAATTACATTTAAAATGGAGGACACACAGACATTTATTGATTCCCCCCAAATGAATATTTCATTCAGTTTTACAAATTTTTGAATTCTTTTTTAATTTTCAAAACCTAAACGATTAATATATCAACCATTATACGCCTACTAATATTCATATGATGAATCTTTACCTTCACCTCATTAATTCTAACCGGGTTTCACTGTTTCACCTACAGCCTTAAGCATTTTCTTTACCTCCGACACATCAACATTGTGTAACTGATTACACGTTTAGGGTATGGGCGTGTGAAATTCTACAGTCAGTGAGTGAGTAAGTGAATGAGTAAGTAAATATGGGTCAGCTTTGGTTTATTTGTCCAACTAATTAATCATAGAGGCGGACATTTCAAACGAGTCCGGTTTTGTATATTGTGTTGTTGTTCTATTACACCACCCTCCGATTTGAAATTAATTACCACAATCAAAAACTGATTTAAAAGCCATGCTGCACACACACGTACACACACACGCAGCAAGTACTTCAAAAACAAAATTTATTGTCCCTTAGGGAGAATTGTCAGCCAACCACATATGATTTTACTTTGGATTGTTTGAATTTGAATTTGGTTTTATAAGAATAAATTAAATACTCACCGTTTTGTTGCCGAGATTTTTGACACGACAATTTAAGTATGCCGTTTTGCCCAGTAAGGCGGTGACATTCTTTGAAGCGGCCTTATCGAAGTAGGGGCCATTTTGTGTTTGCTCTTGTAATTCAATGGAATTACGACTTGAACTCGATGTCTTGTGGGAACTACTGCTGCTGCTGCTGGCGCTGCCACCTGAACTCGCAGCAGAGCTAGTGGTGTGGGTTGAAGTTGTAGTGCCATAACCTGTGCCACTAACAGCAGAACTGCTGCTGGTGCTGGTTGAGGTGCTGGTGCTCAAGCTCGTTGTTGTTGTCACATTTGTATTTCCGTTGCTGATATTGTTGTTATTGCTATGGCTGATAACATTTCCGTTTCCGTTGCTGTTGCCACCACTACCTCCACCACTGTTACTACCACTGCCGCCACTACTGCTGCTTATCTCATTGTATATGGCATTTGCATTGTTATTATTATTGTTGAGATGATTTGTGTCTTTGGGCTTGAAAGATTCTCTCTGAGCTGCCAATGCTAAAAAAAAGCAAACCACAAAAGAAGAAGAAGAAGAATAAATATTTTGTTTAATAATAATGATAACAAAAAAGGAAGATTGATTTGAATTTCAGATTAACAAATTCATTAAAACTAATGTCAAGGCAACAAACATGTCCCTTATCGGTGGTCTTCTAACTCTCTATCTGTGTCTGTGTGCTGTGTAACAAAATGTTTTTGACCACGTGTAACGAATGGTTTTTCTGTCTGTCCTATCCTGTTTTCGTTACGCTCATCAAATTATTTTGGGAACCCACTTCAGTTTGGGGTCACAACAATCATTTATTATTTTTATACACCCTACACCCCTCCAACCAGCCACTACACTAGGCCACAAAAGTAAAACATCAAGCAAACAGTGATGTCGAAGCAATATATTTCTTGGCCATTAAATTTATTGTCTTAACGAGTATTGTGTATTAAAAAGGCAGCTGTTTCGGCAAATTTCCAGGGTTTAAAGCAATAAAAATTAATTTTTTTTTTAAATTTTTTTGTTTTTCTTTTAGTTTCTAAGCAAACAACATTTTCAACAATAATTGCAGCCTTGCTCCACAAAAAAGTAGAAAAAAAAACTTTTTTAACAAATTAGTTTTGGCCTTTAACAGGGGAAAAAAACGAGAAAAAAGAGAATCACAATTTGGCATTAAAATCATTGTCGCAATTAAAGTTTTTTGTTTTCTGTTTTTGTATTTAAAAAAAAAAAAAAAAAAAAAAAAAAACTTTTTCTCTTGAACAGCAATTAAGCCACTCATTCACTCATCCACTTGATTAAGTATCTACTTTAAGGCTGTAGGAAAACAGTGCTTATAATTTGCATACTTTTAGGGGTTTAATTTAGATAATTAAGCCCCTTCAAAGGCAGGCTGAACTTATTTCCAAATTGTTTTCACTTTATTTTAGTTTTTCATTTTTAAGGTCAAAAGCAATACATTTTGTTATCGTGGGTATAATTTATAACAATTGTTTACCAAAATATGGCATTTAGTAGGCCATAAAGGCATTTTCAAATACAAGAAAATTAGAGAACAAAACGGATAATGGGAAAACTTTTCAATATAACCCAAGCAATTTAAAGTGAATTTGATTTACGTAAATGAGGGCGAGTTAAAGTTTCGATAATAAAGATTTTCAATTAGAAATCCATTGAACGATTAGATTCTGAATAGTATTCAATAAGAATTTTTATTCATAAAAAAGGTTTTGTTTTAAAAGTATCACCAGCCTGGCAAAGCCGCCAAATAAATATCTTTCTTACATATCTTTCTGCCAAAGTGCTATTTATTTGGTGAAATGTTTGTCATTTACGAATGTGGACCGTTTAGCAAGCAAAGAACACGTAAAAATAGCTAAAACTGGCTACAAAAACAATTGAAGATTATGACCTGAGCGGTGTTTCCGAATAGCTTTACTACGAACCACACAACATGACCAGAAAGCATAATTTCATGTTTTAGCAACGTCAGTGGCGCAGCAATATTATAGTATTTGATGCCGTTAGACCTTTCAATCGTGTGTACGCGTAAAACCCATTAACGTTGGTACATTTGAAACCCGATATTCGTGAAGTTATCACTGAGATATCTTCAACCAGAGGTGAGCACTTAAATGAGGTTTAAAGACTTAATTCGCTACTACAATCCTTTAGTCAGGATTTCAGCCTTAGCTGCTCACACTACTGATGTTGTGTGTGTTAATTTTATACATGAGTGGCGGCACAGATTTTTGAGAAGGTTTTCATGGCAATTTTATTTATGCTCAGAGTTTTTGCCAGAAGACTGCAGAGAGGAAGTCGCCGGAGAAATATTGTTTACATATTTTCGTCTTGCTGGAGACCTCTCACATAGGGTTTGAATCGTGGCCTCACGTCTAGTAAGCCAACACACTACCTACTAGCCTACGGCGGCTTTGAGAAACCTCTTGCAATGACAAACCCCTGCCCCACAATATTAAACACATTTAATCCAATGCTTATGAAACCACGTACATGTGCAACTACTGTAGAGCTAAGAATAAATCTAAACAGCAATTTTCCAAACACTTCTCATTCTTTCGCTTCCATTCCAAGCAATCTTCTGGAATTCCAAAACAAAGCACTAAATGATTAGAAGCGATTCCCTGGACATTCGTTTCAAAATAAATCTCTTCTTTTAAAAACTTCAAGCTTTTATTTTTGGCAAACAAACTTAAAAGCTTTTGAAAATTTCCAAACCCAAATAAACTTATAAAATCTGTATCTTCTTTGGTAAACAAAAAAACATCAGCATTATTTGCTTAAATTGTTTGCTTCGCTTTCTTTTTACAAGGGGCCTACCATAAAGGCTTCATTTTGTAACAAAAATTGTTTATTTTTTCCCATTTAAACATTCAGGAAAATATGTAAATAAAAACACTCCGAAAAAAACAAAAACAAATCAGAATAATAAAACTGGCAAAAGAACACAAAAACCAACAAACAATTAAAATAAACAAAGATTTTATAGATGAAAAAAAACAACAAAAAAGAATAACAAACAAAGGTAAAATAATAAAGAAAAATATTTAAAATATTATATAAATTGTTTACATTACCAATAAACGAATGAGCGAATGAATAAATGACTGAATAACCGAATTGTTTGTAAAACATTTACAAAAACTCCACGCATAGACAAAAAATTTCTTTCAGTGTATGGATATGCCTTATACAGACATTAATAATAATACACAATATTTTTGTTGTTGTTGTTGGTTGGTGTTGCTGTTGTATTTTACTATTTTGTATTTATGCCGTTATACTGTGTGTGTATGGGTAGCTGTCTGTTAAAATGATATGAAATATGAAGCTGCTGCTTGAACAAACGAAACCAATTCCCAACACTGTTTATACACAAATCCAAGTGTAAGCAATGTGTATGTGTATATGAGGGGGAGATGATACCTTTCTCCACTGTTGTTTTGTTGCTTTAGTCATGTATTGTTGTAATGGCTGAATTGTCCAGGCTTTATTGTCTATTTTTGTGTTTTTATTTCTCATCCATTTGTTTTGTTATGTTTTGTTGTCCCTTTAATTTGTTTTATTATGGAAAATTTATTATCTTGTCATCTTTTTAGCACCAAAAATATATATTTATTATGTTTTGTTGTTGTTGTTCTCGTTGCTGTTATTTCATTGTTTGTAAATATTTAAGTGTGTAAATGTAAGGGACAGCTACAGCGAGCGAGGGAGAGACAGTGCGAGTTAACATACTTTGGAGTACATATTGTGTGTGTCCACACCTACATACATACTTATATTGTACAATATATCCACTGAAGAGGTGAATAAATAATGTTTCATGAACATGAACGAAGAGCATATTTTTCTTGATTATTAAAATCTATGTAACGGTTATGTCCATATGTCTACGAGAACATTAAAATTTAAAGGCTGAACCCAGTAAATAATTTAGTTTAGAAAATACGTCGTATTTTATAGTAAAGTTATGTTATGTCGCAATGTTAATTATTATTAATCCTGGCTAGCATTCTCCAACCATCATATTGACAATGATGCAGAAGATTTTCCGTGATTACCTCTTCCGCCTCGTCATTATTTACTGACCTAATTGATCATTACAATAATTCAGTCAGGATTACGTCTTAGCTTCTCACACCAATTATGGTGTGTGTGTGTACATATTATACATGAATGGCAGGACCTACAGTGCAAAGTCGACTCCGAAAGACAGATTTTTGAGAAACTTTTCATGGAAATTGTATATACTTTCAGAATTTTTGCCAGAAATCTCCTGATAGGTAGTCGCTGAAGATATGGTCACGCCTGTGACCACTAGATGTTCTACAACAAAATTCTTACTCATTTTCACTTTCTTACTTAAGTGGTCATTACAACCCTTCTGTCAGAACTACTATCTAGTTTCTCAGACCATTTATGTTAATTAATTTTATCCATGAGTAGCGAGACCTAAAGACTAAACGACAGATTTTACTGCTCAGAGTTTTTGCCAGAGAACATCGAGGTCACCGAAGGATCATTTTTTCACGTTTAGTTTCGTTTGAGCTTAAGTTTGAACCATGGCCTCACACTATCTACTAGCTTACATACATACATACATACATAATTGGCCATTACAACCCTTCAGTCAGGATTACGGCCTAGCTTCTCACACCACTCATGTTGTGTGCGTTAATTTTATACGTGAGTGGCGGGACCTACAGTTTAACGTCGACTCCGAACGACAGAATTTTGAGAAACTTTTTCATGGCAGTTTATTTTACTCTCAAAGTTTTTGCCAGAAATCTGCTGAGAGGAAGTCGCCGAAGAAATATTTTTTTTTTCATATTTCATTTTTTTGATGTCTGACCTGGGATACGAACCCGGGCTTTACGAATAGTAAGCCAACACACTACCTACTACACCACGGCGACTTCATCTACTAGCTTACGACATTTTTATTACAGCATTTGCAAATGTCGTTATGAAGTATTCCCTATTTCCGGATGTGTTTAACCAGGTCTCAATGTACCACTAAGAGATTTTTAAGATGGATTCTAGTTAGCTTTAACATAAATTTTGTTTTGTATATAGCCACACAGATAATACGTACACACCCCCCCCCCCTAAAAATCATTTTAAATATTACATTCGCCCAAAAATCAGTTGACTTGTCCATATATTATTGGGCGAATTCCAATCGTGGCTTTTTTCTCGGCACTCTGTTGCGGAAACCGTTCTTTCTCAAAACACTTCGAACTGTTTCGGAATGCACAATAACATTGTGATCACTTTCCGAGGTATTTCGTATTTCTACGGCTGTAGTCCTAGGATTTTTATTCACAATACCTTTTATATACCGGGCTACCCTTGGAGAAATTTTATACGAAATATACGTCGTACGTATAATTTTCTGTGGTACCATATTGGTTTTAAGCAAACTGTAGTCACAAATTCATTGATTTTGGATATCTTTTTTCTTTATTTAAGTAAATGTGTCGTTACAGGCGCTAATGTAAAGAAATTTTAGATTAGAAGTTCATTCCTTTTTAAAAAAAATGATTTTTAGGGGGGGGTACGTATAATTATCTGTGTGACTGTATATCCCGTAGTCTAGTAGGTAGTGTGTAGGCTTAGTAGACGTAAGGCCTCGGTTCAAACCCCAGGTCGAGAAGTAAATAAAAATTGCTATGAAAAATTTCTCAAAAAATCTGTCATTCGGAGTCGACTTTAAACTAAAGGTCCCACTATTCATGTATAAAATTAACACACACAACATAAGTGGTATGAAAAACTAAGTCGTAATCCGTTGTAAAGAGTTGTAATGACCAATTATGCATGTATGTATGTATGTATATATCCAAGGCAAGAAAGATTTGTCTGGTTTTTATAAAAATGTTTTCATTTTCCCATTTTTCTTTTAAGTGGGCATTCTACAGAGTTATGCCAATCTCAAGTATTTTAAAATTCGACTTTTAAAAAGCTAGAACGGACTTACACACAATTTTAGCTTCTTCTCCTCCCATTGCGGTATTTTTGATGTCAGAGATGGAATGCACTCTGCAATCATAGCTGCCAGATTTGACGATTTTCAGCTCCAAAAATATCATATTGACGATTTGACGATTTATGCCCTTATTTTGACGATTTTTTAGAAATTAAAAATTTAAGTCATATTCTTTACGATTTATGGGGTATACTTTCTTTTTAATTAAATTTGAACTATATTACTCATACGCATCATATTACATGTACTGGAATAGTTACCCTGAAAAGTATGCAATAAAAAAGTTTCGATTTTGTCATTTATGAAACTAATGGAATTAAATATAACCCATACGTCACATATGTTCTCTGCATTATAAATTTTACATACATATTAAATATGTGAGTAAATATAATAGGTTGGCGATCAAAAAGTTTAAATTTAAAAATCTAATAAAACAAAAATAGTTTGAAATTTTGATAAATTTATTGTTTTGCTGTGAACTACAACTGCACCGGTTGGAAACATAAATCTCATTTATATGGCTGCCGCGGTTGGATTTATGCGCTTATTTTGGCGATTTTTAATTAATTAAAAATTTACATCATATTCTTTACTTTAGTAAATTAAAAGCTACTTTTAAGCTTTGTATTTACTTTGCAATAGTTAC
This sequence comes from Sarcophaga subvicina, assembly GCA_936449025.2. Lineage (NCBI taxonomy): Eukaryota > Metazoa > Arthropoda > Insecta > Diptera > Sarcophagidae > Sarcophaga > Sarcophaga subvicina. The sequence goes on along the minus strand of OW388081.2, from coordinate 11,895,331 downwards.
TATTGGAAATTTATGTTAGTAATAACCAGGAGTAAAGTATTATATTTTTAAGTTACTTTCGAATACCTGTGATGATTTTTTTGTATTTTATTCCTTTTTAATCACTTAAAAGCTGAAAAATTACAACTCCTAAATAACCTCGTAGTTGAGAATAATATATCACTTGTCGTTGCAGACTATTTTGAAAATTCTAGTATAGCTTCTAATATTGCCGTCGGAAAACCAAGGGCAAGCGCCGTAATTTTTTTTTTTTTGTTTTTTGTGCGACCAACACTCAGGGGATGGATGACATTGAGTTTGGAACTATGTTATGAGAAGAAGGAAAGAGAGATCAGTGTTTATGGACACTAGCCTTGTATATTTTTATACCATAAGTAACAGGATAGACCGCTGCAGGAATTGAGTTCCACATACCGACACAGTCCGATTAAAAACCGTATTTTTACTGTAATGCAGTGTGCGATCCACTGGCCAATCGACCACATACGGATGTGCTGGCCGAAAAATACGAGCGTTATGTAGGAATATATGATTTTCGGGAAAAAGTCCCCTTGTTTCATTCAAGCAAAACCATTTTATAGTATCGACAGAACAGTGAAACACAAACCACATTACAACGATGCTCCAATGATTCAATGGAGTTGGATACACTACCGTCATTAACGAGATACTATGGCCTATCCTGTACACGGTCGAGAAACCGCAAAATAGACGTTGAGGCACCAATGATCACAATTTCTTAATTTCTGGAAAAAAAATATTAAATGAAGATGAGGAATGCTAGCTTTTAATTTCCAATAAATTCTTTGTTAAATGTTTTATTTTTGAACTCAGATATGTACATATATTGACTTTATATGTTTTACTACAATATAAATAATTTTGGTTTTTAAATAATTTTAATTTATTTATTTATATTTTCTGACGATTTCTTTACGATTTTAATAAACGTCTTTGACGATTTTGACGATTTTTACTCAAATATTTGACGAATTGGTGCCTTATTTATCTGGCAGCTATGTCTGCAATACTAATCATTTTAAACCATTAAAGCTTTGTTTTAAACGCCTAGAAAGGTACGATGAAAGTGAAAGGTAATAATCTAAGTAACCCAAAAACCCTTTGAAAACCTGTAGAAAATTAACTCCTTTAGCGTTATAATAATTTTTTAAAACACAATCATCTCTGATTTAACCACCAACAAGAAAAATCATTTATTTTTTAATCTTTTTTATTTTTCTTTTCTGTTTTCTTTTTGTGCTGCTTCTATTTCTTTCCATAATTAAATTTTCAAGGTTTGAGGCCATAAGCAAAACAGAAAAAGAAATTCCAGTATTTTAACTGAAAAAAACAAGAACTAAAAACCATAAACAAAGTCAGTTTAATTTTAATATATTTTTGCAAATAAAAAAAAATATATAAAAAAAATTAAAGAAAAAAAGAAAGAAAAACGAAATGAAAAAATTTTTTACGCATCCTTTGGTAACGGTAACGGTTTTGTAGCCCTCTACACTTGGGATTTAGTTTTTTTGCTTTCACCGTTTTTTCTTTTCACCGTTCCTCCTCACATTTTTCATGCCATTTGACTTTATTTCATAATATTTTTTTCCAGTTTTTTTTTCTCTTTTTTTCCAACTGGCCTTATTTATTCGTTGATGAAAAATGCTTCGAGTGCTTTACTGTCCTTTAACAATTTTGTTCGCATTTCATTTCCCATACTCTGAGTTGCTCTCTCCCTCTTTCTCTCTCTCTGTTTGACTGTGTGGTGCGTTTTAGTGTATTGGTTATACGTTTCAAAATATTGGTCAGGACAGCAGAGGAATATAAATGAACAAGACAAGTGACAGATAAGATTACCACACAGTTTTTTTTCTCTCGTTTCTGTTTTTGGCTTTGATGTTAATTTAAATTGACAATAACCTGGGAATAACAACAGCAACAACAACAACAATACCAGCAACAATATTAACAACATACAACATATAAATAAGAGTAGCAGAAAATAACCGTGTAATATTTTGTTGTTGTTGTTGTTGTTGTTGTTGTCGTTGTTATTATTTTATTAAAATTCTCTTTTTCTTCCTCTTTTCATAAATTAAAGCTGGTGATGGCGGTGTTGGTGGCGGTTATGCTGTGCTTTTGAAATGCAAATTATGAAATGAAATTAAAAAAAACAAACGCGAAACACTTGAATTAAATAAAAAATATGTCAACGTTGTCGTCATTGTTGGTGTTGTTGTTGTTGTTGTTGTTTCTGTTCTGCTGCTGTCGTTGTTGTTAAATTAATTTATTAATAATTGATAATTTATACGAGAGTGCCTTTTAATCTCAAAAATTTAATTAATCAACTTCGTGAACACAAGCCTATTGACAAAAGCTATATGGCAAAAATACGAACGTATTATACGAACGCTTGCGGTGGAAAAAAATAAAGAAAATATAAGGCCATGGCATACAATAGATCACGTAGGAATATAAGCTTGTGGAATTAACACATCAGACAATTGGTCAACAAAAAAAATTCGTTGCCATTATGGTTGGTTAGACATTGATGCGTACACAAGCACAAAAAAATTGGACAGTTTTAATTGAAATTGTAATGATACGTAATAATACGTACTAATGAAGATATGTACTCCTTCTGTGGTGATTCTAAACAAGATATCAAGTCCATAGAGTATTTGAAATCCATTTAGAACTCTTCAACTTCCTCTGTGATAGAATATTCCATGCGAATATAAATTAATTATAACCTACGGGAAAAATATTGAGTACTATACACCTAGAAGTAATTTTTGGCAAATTTAGCAGCAAAGCATATATGGATAGGGTATATGCTATGCAGACCAAGAAATGAAATCCGCAAGCCAACCGCAAATCGATATTAAAACCGGTAAGGATGAAATCAAAATTCTTTCCCTAGATAAATTGCGTTGGAAAGGCTGTTGAGGTCTAATGCTTGTTATAACACGAACGGAAACCATTCTTACTCCATTGAATTAAAAGGTATTGATGTACTCTGTTCGAGAAGAGTCATCCAACCCAAGTCACCTAGTCTCGCCAAGCACAGATTTTTTCTTCAAATATGCAGTCTAATCGTGCAGGTTTTCCAATGTGGCATTAGTTCTGGTCAGTATTTAGTAGACAACACATGTAGTATGTTCCTATAGCTAAAGCCGCAATACTCACTATTTTTCGGAGAAACAGACGATATTCATGGGCAAGCTTGGACGTCCATATAACGTTCAAAAGAACCTTTCTGGCAGTCTGTTCATATGGCAGTATATTCTCATGTAATATTCTAATACTCAGTAGCCATTTAATTGCCATGAAGATAGTCATGACTTCCTAAAGACACTGCAGTGATCCGGTATGTTTATGTATATGTTCCGGGTATTGAAGTCCCCGATATACCTACCACACCCCATTTTTGCTAGACACCGTGATCCAATAGGAATCAATTGTTTGCAGTCACCTGTTCCCATCTTTTTGCCACAATATAGTAGGTTTTGCTGCATATTGTCCTCATTTTTAAGATCAATGAAGAATCAAACCAATTTGGGTTACCGTTTTCTAACCTCAAAAGTATTCCATTAGTAGCATTCTTTATCGACATATGGAAAAAGATCTGAAGACAATTCCCCGACAATCATATTCAGCACACAACCAGACCTTCCTGAATGTAAATGTTGCTTCGGTGCCAAGAGATCTGTTCAATTCTATTCTATTTTCGCTTAACATTGTCGTAAGTGGTCCATTCCCTTCAAAACTTGTTGGTCTTTGTATTTATTCGGCAGTGAATGGCGGATGCAAATTCCTGCTATAAGGTGTTGTTGTTCGATTCATCGAACTTCCTTTACTATACAGTAGCTCTACAGTTTCAGAGCTTTGTATACCATTAATATTCAGATTGTTAAAATGAAAAGTAAAGGAACTGCCTGATTGGAAAAACTGTACATTTTGAAGGATTTTTTTAAGCCAGTCTGTATTTTAGAGAAACGTTCCAACAATATTGAAGTCGCCGTAATCTAGTAGATAGTGTGTTGGCTTATTAGACGTAAGGCCACCGTTCAAACCCCAGGTCTGGCATCTCCAACAAAATGAAATATGTTTCTCAGGAATCTGTCGTACGGAGTCGACTTTAAACTGTAGATCCCACCACTCATGTATAAATTTAACACACACAACCATAGCTGCCAGATGAATGAGACACCAAATCGTCAAATATTTGAGAAAAAATCTTCAAAATCGTCAAAGACGGTTGTTGAAATCGTCAAAAAATCGTCAGAAAAAATAAATTAATAAATTAAAAGTTTTCAAAAACTAAAATTATTTCTATTGTAGTACATAAAGTCAATGTATGTACATTTCAAAAATAAAACACTTAAAAAAATTGTTAAAAATTAATAGCTAGCGCCCCTCATCTTCATTTATTAATTTTTTTTTTTTAAAATAGAGAAATTTTATATCATTTTCAGGAAAAAATTGTTTAAGGATTAAACTATCTATCCCAGTGTTGTTTATTGACACATAAGCGCAGCAATAATATTGCATCATCTTAATCTTATCTATGGGGGAATCAGAAGCTCATTCTGAGCATGAAAATTCAGTGTAATGTTGGCTAAAACCAACACATTTTTCAGTTTCTTCAGTTCCTTCTTAAGATTTCATCATCCGATCTTACTATTTACACCGTTTATTACTGACCGAGAATGGAATACAACTCTCATGTAAGGGTCGGTGCCTCAACGTCTATTTTGAGGTTTCTCGAACGTGTACAGGAGAGGCCGTAGTATCTCGTTAAAGACGGTAGTGTATCCAACTTCATTAAATCATTGGAGCATCGTTGCAATGTGGTTTGTGTTTCACTGTTCTATCGCTTCTACAAAAGGATTTTGCTCGAACATAATAAGGGGACTTGTTCCCAAAAATCATATATTCCTACGTAACGCTCGCCTTTCGAGCACATCCGTACGTGGTCGATTGTCCAGTGGATCGTACACTGTTTTACGGTAAAAATACATTTTAGAGTCGGACAATTCGTATGTGGAACTCAATTCCTGCAGAAATCTTTCCTGTTACTTATGGTATAAAAATATACAAGCCTAGTTTCCATAAACACTGTTCCCTCTTTCCTTCTTCCCATAACAACATATTTTCATAGTTCCAAACACAATGCCATCCAACCCCTGAGTGTTAGTCGTACGAAAAAAAATAACGGCACTTGCCTTTGTTCTTCCGATGGTCATATTAGAAGCTATACTCGAAGTTTTAAAATTGTTAGGTTATTTAGGAGTTGCAAGGTTTTGACTTTTAAGGAGTTAAAAAGTATAAAATACAGAAGAATTATCACAGGTATTCGAAAGTAACTTAGAAATATAAAACTTTTCTGCTTGTTTTTACTAACATAAATTTCCAATAGTAATAATTGCAAAGTAAATACAAAGCTTAAAAATGGCTTTTAATGTACTAAAGTACAGGACTATGATGAAAATTTTTAATTTTTAAAAATCGCCAAAATAAACGCATAAATCTGGGAGCTATGATTGTACGGACAACCGCGGCAGTCATATAAATGTAATAAACATCCATTTCCAACCGGAGCAATTGTAGTCCACAGCAAAACAATAAATTTATCAAAATTTCAAACTTCATTTTGTTTTATTACATTTTTAAATTTAAACTTTTAGATCGCCAACCCACTATATATTTACTCACATTATGCTCATATTAAATATGTATGTAAAATTCATAATGCACAGAACATATGTGACGTATGAGTTATATTTAATTCCATTAGTTTCATACATGACATACATGAAGTTTTTTTTTTTTGTATTGCATACTTTTCAGGGTAACTATTCCAGTACATGTAATATGATGCGTATGAGTAATATAGTTCAAATACAATTATAAAGAAAGTATACTCCATAAATTTGGAACTAAGCTGCATGATTTTTCGATTCTATGCAATTCTAGGCTATATTCTAGATTCCAGGAATATTACAGGGTGAACAAAGAAGGATTCAAATACCTGCTGAATGTATTGATGGAAAATTTGATTAGTAACAATTGCAAAGTAAATGCAAATCTTAAAGTGGCTTTTTAATGTACTGAAAGTAAAGAATATGATGTAAATTTTTAATTTCTAAAAATCGTCAAAATAAGGGCATAAATCGTCAAATCGTCAAAATGTTATTTTTGGAGCTTAAAATCGTCAAAATGACGATAAATCGTCAAATCTGGCAGCTATGCACACAACATAAGTGGTGTGAGAAGCTAGGTCGTAATCCTGACTGAAGGGTTGTAATGACCAAGTATTTATGTCCAACAATATTGAATCATGGAATCCCAAAACTGTTGTTAATATATAAATATTACACCTTGAATTTCTCATGCATGTAAGTTCCATATGACATCTTAAAAAGAAAAATTCGAAAGAATGTTCCTTAGAAGTCTCATAAAAAACTTTAGGAGTGAGTAAGTATCCTGAAAAAGCAGTCAGCACGAAACCTGTAGCGCTGACGTCCCAAGAATAAATATAACACACACAAAATGGTTGCTGTAATAGAATAATGGGGGGTAAGTAAAATGCAGATTAGTAAAGCTAACTACTGGAGACGTAATGACTTTTTTCACTACCCATTGGACTTTTAGGGACACTCCAGTGGTTCGTGACTTAGAAGCTTAAGAAACGAAACAGAGCTTGTAAAATAGGATTTAACTTTAGGTCCTAAATTTATAGAATGTCATTTCAGTCACATGTCAATTTTAGTCCCAATATATAGACAAACATTTATGTTTATAGGTTCAGATGACCATTCTTATCCTGTATATTTATCAACAATGTTTTTTTTTTCTAATAACTTCATTACTTAACACTTTTTATGTGTATGTGTGTGTGTAAACTTACCTGTGTTACCCGATAGTAGAATTGATGCCAGGAATAGCATTGTCATCATAATACAGGTTAGGTTATGTCTCCAATGTAAACAACTGCATAAATTCTGGCGTATGTATGTTAAATGTTGTCGTTGTTGCTGGTATAGAGCTCGTGTCGTTGGTGGTGATGTTGGTGGTCGTCGTTTTCTTAATCGTATTTGTATTGGTATTGGTATGTCTGTATTATTCCCTGATAATGATGATGTATTTGTTATTGATGTTGCTAAAGTTCTCACCGTGGTTGTTGCAGTTGTTGTTACGGTTGGCGTCGTTGTTGTTGTTGTTGTTGTTGATGCTAACGTCGACGTTAATGTCTTTTTCGAAGATGTTGTTGTGGTCGTTGTTAAACTTTCATGGCATGACCTTAGCGTTGCCAATCTAGTTTTACTATCACTGTGTGATAGCGACACACATTTCGGCACAGCAGTCGTTCTGCGACTACAGATGAGCAACTCTATGGGAGATTGACACTTTAAATCAAAAGCTTCCATAATATTTTGGGAAAACGTAATGCCAGGTTTTCGTTTACGTTTATTTTCTTGTTATTTTTTTTTTTTTTGTTATGACACCTGGCTTAAGGGTTTCTGCTGCTGTGATTTTCTCTTGGTTTGTTTGTTTTCACTCTTTTTACAGGTTACAATACGAATAACAAACAACAAAAATAAGAAATATTTCTATAGATTTCTATTTATTTAATCTATTTAACACCCACTCACTCTCTCTCTCTCTTACACACTCACTCTTTATCTTAATTGTGTGAGTCTTTTGTGTGTTTGTTTTCTTTTTTGTTTTTTATGTGTTTTTTTTTTTAGGAGCTGGCCTATTTACAAATGAGTCTCTATTTATTTATTTTTCTTTTATTTTGAGTTGGTTTTTATTTACACAGGAGGCTGCTAATGGCGACTGGACTATTTATTGTTGTTGTTGCTGTGACTGTGGCTGTAAATGTGGCTGTGGCATGACTTGTGCTACATCTCATTAGGACTTTTTGTGAAATATTATGATGAGGCCAATATAAGAGCAGCAGGCCATTGGTTAACATGATGTTGCTGTTGGCGTTAAAGGTGATTCTCACTAAATATTCCCCTCTCTCTCGCTAGCTCGCTCTTTCCCTCTCTCTCTCTCTCTATGTCCCTATTGTGCCGTGACGATTATGAATGACCGTATTTGCCTTTGTTGGTTTTGTTTTTTGTGTTTTTATTTATTTTTATTTGCGGTTAAACTGGTTTACCATTTTCCTCACTTTTTTAGCTCTTTAAACAAATTTTCTGTTTTTCACCCCACCACTGACTGTTGTTGGCTTTGTGGTGTTGGTACAATATTATTATTGCCGTTGCTGTTGTTCTTGTTATTATTATGACTTAATCACACAAATACATGCATCGACTTAATTTACACTCATAGAAGAGCCTTTTCATATCTGTGTGAGTGAGAGAGCCTTTTTGTAATTTCAGCTCTGCTGTCCATTTGTATTATTGATTGTCCTTGTAATCTGTAAATAAAAGAAAGAAAACAATAACAATAAACCATAAGGCTTTTAATTATGAACTCAAGGTTAACATTGACACAAACAAACAAACAAATAAAAAGAGGAAAAGGATCAAAAAGTCTCAGGGATTTATGATTAAAATGCAAAAAAATCTGGCAAAACATGTCACCACTTTTAGGTTTTACACTTTTTTATTCACGTTATAAGTTTTATTATGTCTAGTGGTTTGTGTACGGGAATAATAAATTTTCAATGGATACTTTAGGGTCAGACTTTAATGGATTTTTCTGAATAAATAAAATTGAATTGAATTTACAAATTCAAATGAGAACACAACCTCCAAAAAATAAAAAACAAATTTAATTTAGTAAAGCAATTAAAAAGCATTTGGCTCTTATTCACTATGGTCGCTGGTGATTTGTACAGGCAATGGTTAAACAAGTTCTTTTCTCGTAAGTTGCTGAAATACGTTGTGTGAATTATTGACTTCGAAAGAACTATCTTACCGGTAACATTGAGAAAAGTCCATGACGTTTAACAATTTTTTAATGCAAAAGCGAAAGCCTGGTTTTTGAAAAATTTTAATAGACATTCAAGATTTCAGTAATTTGGAATCAAAAGTTACTTTGTGCTCCTCTGGGAACAGAAAGTAACTTTTGATTCAAAATTACTTTCTGTTCCCCTATGAACAGAATTATGTTCTATCATATCAATAATGTAGCACATGAATCCATAATGAATCAAACTAAAGCTTCAAAAGTTTTAAAACTCAATAATCGTACACAACAAATCCTCAACAGAAATCCAAACTTGATGGTTTATGAAATTCAGAAGTAAGGACTTTTTGGTAAAGGCAAAGACCGTTGAAAACAGTTTAAAATCTTCCAAAATGGTGGACATGGCATGACTTCATGAAGATTGTCTTCTAACTCAACAACATGTAAAGTTATTGGAAGCTACTCAAGCAACAATGAACTTTGCAAGCAGCAATCGAGTTTTCAAGTTTGCAAGCTTCAGAGTTCATCCAAGAGTGGGGAAACTAATTACCACGTGAGTTAAAGTTTAGAGAACGACGATTTAAAATGTTACTCAAAGAAATATTTTTTGTTTTGAACCTCTAGGAATATTTCTATGTTACAGCAACATCAAACGCAAATAATCGTATTAAGAGCCTGACCAACCCTGCGAAGGGTCAAATTTATTGGCTGCTACTGAAACCGGCTCAAATTATCGCGATGTCAGTATTGGGTGACTGACACCTTAATTTAAGCCAGGAGAATATTTGATCAAATATTAAACATAAATTAAAATAGTGTTCGGGAAGCTTTATCTCGCCTATTTTATATCAAACTATAGCCTGGCCATCTGACAGTTGCTTCAACTGATGCAGAACACTGTCGCTGAAATAATATTTTTGGTTTAGAACAGACTATCCGAATCTAGCTTGATTCATGTTTAAACCCAAGCAAGAATCTATAGGGTGGGCTATCTATCGGTTTAAATTTGAACCATAGATTATTTCAAATCTGGCAGTACTTATGTCATTCTATTCTGTCATAAAATTGAGTATGTTGCCTCCACTGAATCGATTTACGCTTGAACAACGTTGTGATTTATTGGGTCAACGAGAAACTGCCAAAAAATATTCATATTCATCTTGGTGGGTACGTTATTAAGCAAAATTGCCATATTTGGGGCTCAGAAACCCCACACGTGGTCTTACAGAAGCCAATGCATGCATTACGAGTGACTGTTTGGCGCGGCTTGTGGAGCGGAAGCATAATTGGCCCATATTTCTTCACCATGATAACCAATTTTTTTGTACCCGCTTTTTATGGTATTGATGTGAGCGATGTTTGGTTTTAACAGGATAGTGCAACTTGCCACACATCTCGTGCCGCAACCGATTTATTGCATCAATCGTTTGATGACCATTTAATTAGCCGAAATGGTGATGTCAATTGGTCGCCAAGAAGCTGCAATTTGACACCGTTGGACTATTTTCTGTGGGGCGCCGTTAAAGAGAAGTGTTATGCCGACGGAAAAGAATAGTAGAAGTCAGTCTAGTAGGTAGTGTGTTGGCTTATTAGACGTGAGACCTCGATTCAAACCCCAGGTCAAACAGACATCAGAAAGAATATGAAAAAAAAATATTTCTTCGGCGACTACCTCTCAGCAGATATCAGACAAAAACCCTGAGAGTAACTAGAATTGCCATGAAAAGTTTCTCAAAAATCTGTCGTTCGGAATCGACTTTAAATTGTAACTCCCACCTCTCATGTATAAAATTAACACACAAAACATCAGTGGTGTGAGAAGCTAGGTCGTAATCCTATCGGTTATACCGACAAACCAGAGACGATTGAACATTTGAATGCGTGATGTCACTGCCGAGATACGACCCCATACACTCGAAAAAGTGCACGAAAATTGGTCCGATTGAATGAGCTACTGTGAGGCCAGCCGCTGCAGCCATACCAATGAAATAATCTTCCATTTCTAAGGGAAACAAATGTACTTCACAACAAAAAAATAAATAATGTGCCACAATTCTATTGTATTTTTAAATTTAAACTTTTAAATACGCCCACCCTCTATTTATTGTCAGTCCAATTACAAATCATTTCTTTCGTCATTTTTTTGCTTTGTTTCGGATGTATTATTCAAGCTTTTTTTGAAGGTAAACAACGATTGTCCATACTTTGAATAAGTGTATCTATTACGTTCCATCAAGCTCTGGAATTCAGATTGTCTTGAGTAACTTAGAGACAGTTTGTTGCCCCTGATGACATTTAAGTAATTTTTTGTGTTTGGCTTTTTATTAAAATGTTTTTTTTTAACTGAAATTTATGTCGATGACTCCCAAAACCTTGGCAACAAAATCGCTAGTCAATGATAAGAAATTCTTGAATGACCAGCAGTTGTTTTTACAGTGTACGATAGATAGGGAGGAAGAAAAGCCAATGAATAACCAACACAAAAAAATTTCATTTTTTGACTTTTATCTCTTCATAACTTATCCGAAAAGATTTCAACATAATTTGCCAAAAATTTCTTAATTAATTAAAAGAAATTAAATTAAATAAATAGCTTCCTTATCTACTCTATATAATCTAATAAACAAAAGGAAAATCAAATAAAATGAATTAATTTTTAACAAATTTCCTTAGGGAAAAAAACTAAGCAAAGTAAGCCTAAACAATAAATGGAGTATTTAATTAAGATTTAATTTATTAGGGACAAATTGATGGATTATATTAAATTTGAAGAAAATTTAAGCAGAAATATGTTCGTATAATAAATTAAGGTAAACAGGACTAGCTAGTAAAGCCTTAATCAATTAACACAACAGAAAGAAAAACAAAAAGCAAACGAACAAACGAACAAATATAGACAGGAAATAATGCTTCTCATTTCTCCTTCCGGTTTCCTTTTATTAACTTCTTTTTAGTATTTAAGGCTTGTGCTACAAAAGCAATAAATGGCCAAAACGAAAGAAAAACGATTTTAAATTGAAACATTAAAAATGTAAAACTGTTAAGAAAAAAAACAGCACTTTGAAGTATGACAATTGAAAAGTAAAGACACACACATACACAAACAGCAACAATAACAACAACACCAATTTCTGTAATCGTTAAGACCAAACCAGTCTTAAACACTAGCATACTGTGTAACGCGTTATAACAATCAAACAAAAACGGCTACAACAAGCCAAAGATTTTAAAGACATTGTGACACTATATTTGAAAAATAAAATGGTAAGAAGGAATAGCAATGTCACTAACAAAACTAATGGCATGAGAGCAGCAGCACTCTTGGCTTTTAACAATTCGTTTTCGTCTAACAATTCATTTTTTTAGGACAGTTTTAATGAAGCTGCTTAAGCCATTATTTTTTATTTTCATTTTACTTTACATTTTATATACGAGTACATTAATTGTTACATAATTTTTTTTATACTAAAATATTCCTTTATATTCCTGTTTATTTATTTCCTTTTTTCTTATCCTCTTTTGTATTCTCTGTTGGCATGTTAGGCCTGCTACGCTGTTACTTAGGCCTGCTTTATTACTGGCAAGATAAAACGTTACGAAAACGAAATTGTTCTTCTGATTGAGATTATGAACCATTTTGCAAGAAAATCCTTTTCTTTTAACTGCCATATACCATGTGCCATGTGCCAGGCCTGCCTGTCTGTCTATTCAATTTTTGGTTCCTTTTCTAGTCCTTTACACAATGGCAGTAAAGTAGAGCAAGAGGGAGAGAGACAAAGAAAATAAAATAAAAATTCCTTAACTGAATGATATAAAAAAATTTACAATGCCATGTTAAACTCAAAAAATAGAAAGAGGAGACATACAGCCTAGCCTTTAAGACACCGTTTCCTTAAATAATTTTTTATTTTATTAGTTTGAAGTGTACAGAGATAAAATTTTTTAAAGAATAAAACAGATTATTCGTATTCGATTGGAATCCATAAGGTAGCCGCCGAATGGGTATGGTCTGGGAAAACTGGAAGTTTTTATTTCAACATGGCAATGAAGAGATTAAACTAGAAACCATTTGCCGGAGCTCTTTATGTTTTATTGAATCAAGAAGAGTACGAAAATGATAAAATCTAGAAACTGGTGTTTTGCTTTTACATCCTTTAACAATAAGATTATAAGCAAAAGCTACAAAAACAAGTAAACAAAAATATACCAACAAAACACCAGCATAAAAAAGGGATAAACAAGTAAACAAAACTACAGCAACAAACACTACAAGAATAAATGTAAACAAAATACACAAACAACAATAATGAAACAACGATGTTTGTATTTATAGAGACAACGAGAAGGCGAAGCCACGAACATTTACCTTCAAGAACGTTCATCTGACTGTAACAGTCTGGCAAAGCAAAGCAGGCAACTGAATTAGTAAAAGTTCAGTCAGTCTTGTGTGAATACGCGGTGTGTTTAAAGAGAGTACATACATACATAATTGGTCATTACAACCCTTCAGTCAGGATTACGACCTAGTTTCTCACATCTTTTATGTTGTGTGAGTTAATTGTATACATCAGTGGCGGGACCTACAGTTTAAAGTCGACTCCGAACGACAGATTTTTGAGAAACTTTTCATGGCAATTTTATGTACTCTCAGAGTTTTTGCCAGAAATCTGCTGAGAGGAATTCGCCGAAGAAATACTTTTTGTATTTTATTTCGATGTCTGGCCTGGGGCTCGAACCCTGGCTTTTCGTCTAATAAGCCAACACACTACCTACTAGACCACGGCGACTACAAAGAGAGTAATCGTGGTTTATAGATGTCGAACAGTTGAATAGTAATTGTTATTGTTTTTGCAAAAGAGTGCAAAAAGTAATAACAAACAAAGCAATTGTTGTTGTTTACACCAAGTTGTGAACACTGGTACACAGAATTGTGCGAGTAATAAAGAAATTTTAATGAAAACTAAACACAAATTTATTTTTATTTTATTTGCAATCTACGAGCTCATATTTTAAACGTTTTTAAAAAGGTACAAACTCCAAATTGTCTGCATGCGCAAGTCTAAATGCCTAGAGAGTCAGAATGGAAAAGAGTATGGCTTACAATTGTATCTCTTGTACTTGTAGTACAGCACTCTGTAACGTTTTATAGGAGTACCGACATGGTTTAGTTCTCATATGCATTTTCCCATTCATTTGAATGCACATATGAAACGAGTTTTGTGGCAAACAGCCTTATGTTGAATTTTGGAATACTGTGAAGCCAATACAGTCAGCGAATGGCTGAGATTATGCTGAAACTCCTAAGGTTGGAGGTACAAAGGTGAAATTTAAATCAACTTGAGAAAGCTTTAGACTGGCCAGTCCTCCGCGAAGTAATACCTTACAGCAGTCAAGTGTGGGAGATAGGTTGAAGGTTAGAACACAAGTGCCTTTCAAAGATTCCCTCCTCCGGCTCAAGATAAAAAAAAATATATGAACTCCTGAAATTTTCATATTTAAACGCTGAAAATAAAGAGAACACTTCACATTCCTATCTCCTTGTAGCCATTTGCTGTTCAATTTGCTTGGGCTCCCACATCCCATGAAAAACGAAACGAAATTCTTGCAAACAAAATTCCTGCAAGGAAATTACGAAAAATAACTTGGCCAATAATATTGCTTGTTGTCTAATGTTTATGGACAAGAGAACTTAAACACCACCCGTGACGCTATATCTCACAAACTAGCTTACAAGATGACGTAGAGAGGAAAATATCCTGTGTACTTTATTAGACACAATTATGGTTGCAGCTACTCGGGAGATCCCGGATTACTCTGGTGATATACGTTTTCTAGCTTATCAGCCATCCAACATGCAGCAGAAACTCAAGTATGTTCAAGAGCACATGGAATGAACTGGTCTTGCAGTAAATCCATCATAAAGCAAATCCATAAATATCGCAAATTCAATTCCACTACCCTTAGACAATTCAGCGTTGAAAATAATGGCGAAATTTAATTTTTCTGGCAGCGTATTGACATTGAATGGAGACTACGCTGTGGACATAACTGCGTTAGGTTAGGTCTCACCTCACTTAAGCACATATAGTAGCATGTTGTGATGCCACAGGTGAACGCAGTCTCTGCACTGACCAAGTTCTACCAAAACCAGGGAGAGTAAGAAGTTGGTCAGCGCAAGGGCTGCACATTGAAAGCACCATTAACCCACGCTGGAGAACCATAAACGAGGTTATATCCTTGACAACAATGGACAATAGCTCCGTCAAGCTGACAAAGGCTGGAGAGCCAAATAACCTATATCTGTACCTCCCAAGAGATATGCATTGGCAAATGCTGTTCGTCAGCGGATCTGCAACCACGGCAAAAGTCGTTAAATGGGAGCCGCATCCTTTCCGCGTGTCTACCCATAACGCAATGACCTGAAAGCATGGCCACTGTGTTTGAGATGATGCCACGACCAAGTCTAAGTAACTGGTAGGTGTGGACATAACTAATCGGATGAAAAAAAAACAAACAAAACAAGCATTTGTATTTGTAAACTGGAATGTCTGTAAACCTTATCCGATTAAACGTAACACGAAGGCATGCATATTCAAATTCATTGTCAAATCTTTATTGCTCCGTGTATGCAAAATATGAAATACGTCTGCAAGATCCATTGGTAGAATCTTGGCATTCATAAGCATACGTCTCAGGTGGATACCGAGAATTCATTGGCAAATTTCAATATCAAATACACTCCTACAAGAGAGATGCCACCTAAATCCAATTCATTTCGAGTTATTAAACAGAAATTGGTGATGAATTGGCCACACACTATGGTAATCGAAAGCAAATATTATAAAAAGGCCCATGAGACAAGGCAAGTTATTCAAAAGTAACTCCCCATTATTCAAAAGCAACTCCCGATGACATACGGAAGTGACATACCTCATGAAATAGATTGAGGATCACGTCACTTCTTGTATCCATCTTGTAGACACTCTAGGATATTGTATACTTGAAAAAGCATCGTAGATTTCCACTGAAAATAAAAAAAATAATATTCTTTTGGAAATGGTGTAGATTGTAGTGCATTTAGCGTTACATTATCTGTTTGATAATGAAATGGTACGAGTATGATGACAACAATGAAAATTTTAAGATAATGACAGGACATAGACTGGCGTTGTATAACAGTTGAAAAAAAAGAAATAACAGCAACAACAACAACTATTAAAACATTTCCAACAATAACTAAAAAAGAACAGAAAGAGTGTGAAAAAAGACAAACCCAGCATCATATTGTACATACTCAGCACAGACAGTTGAAAGAGAAAAACCCAAGAAATACTCACCCGGTTTGCTATTGTCCTTTCGGTAGGAACAATAGAATCTTTCATTCGTTTCATTGGCATACAAAAAAAAATGACACAACAGTCGACGGTTACCATGGCGCGGTTTAAAGGAGAAGTTCAAACACCTCAACACATATACACACACACACACACACACATACGCAGAACTTAAAAGGAAATGTAAATGAAAGGATAAAACCATTGAATGGGCTTTTCACAGAAACAAGATTCGTATATGGCTTCGGGTTTTGTCTTTTCTTTGGTGGCTTTAATAAAGCTGTCCGGCTTTGTTATAGCCGGGGTATTAGCGAGAATGGTTTTTGGAGAGAAGAGGGGCTTAAGAACTGAACTGTTTTCTGACATTTAAATAAAAAAAAAAGAAACACAACCTTGACGCCATGGCGCATTTATCAGGCGCATAATTATGTTTTAAATGAACGCTTTCAAAGAAATAAAAGCAAATGAAAGCATACGATAAAGGGACATTTATTGTTTGTAAATAATTTAAAAAAAGAAGACAAAAACAAAAAACGAAATAAAAAGAGTTTAAATGCTCTTAATATAGTGCGAGTTAATAAAAAGTCAACGGAATAGCTTTTAAAGGCTTAACGTTAATCCTGCAGAAAAGTCAATAGAAATGAAACCTTTTTGGAAAAATATTCAAATCCTTGTTAATGTTATTTAAGAAACATGGATCCTTTAAAATGTAAACTTATTTAAGCAAAAAAAGAAAACATAAATACTTTTGTATAGCACTGTAACCATTTTGGGCCTGCTGGTAAATGCTCAAATGACGATTAAAAAAAATAAAATAATGACAAGATTTTTCTATTATTTTAGCTGAAAACGTAATGGGCATTGCGAACAAATAGGCAAAGTGTGTTAGAAAATTATTTTTCTCAAGGATTCTAAAGGATTTACAACTGAATTTAAAATTTAGCATCTGTTTTGCAATAATGATGTCATTATAGGCTTATGAAGGCTAAAAGTAAGGAGAAAAGCTTTTTTAAATGTTTAACTCTGTTACGGACAGAATCCAATTTGATAAAAGTTCCTTGAAATTAATTCTAACGACTCCATGAATATCTGCCCCTATCTTAAGCAACAACAATTCTTTTTAAAATGGAAAGAGCTTGTATTGATTGGATGGATATAAATTCAATGGATGCTCTTTCCAAAGAGCAACTAATGATGTATTGAAGTCTCCGAGGTGAAACAGCGGTTCAAAAGCTCCCTACAGTTATACTTTCCATTCAATGTAATAATTATGGAGTCAGGTCTCTTGCAACTGCAGATCTATTGTGCATCCACTTGTCAATTACGTTGGGGAAACGAAACTGTTTGCCTGTACTTTCCTGTTTCTGATATGCTACTGCTTTACATTCTACATTAATTGCACAATCATCTTCTCCTCCATACGGTAAAGGTGCTCTGTAAGTACACTTGAAAGTATTGTTATGTTGTCACCTTTTAAAAACGTTTAAAATATGAGCTCGTAGATTGCAAATAGAATAAAAATAAATTGGCGTTTAGTTTTAATTAAAATTCTTTATTATTCGCACAATTCTGTGCGCCACTGTTCACAACTTGATGTAAACAACAACAATTGCTTTGTTTATTATTCCTTTGTTTACATCCTTTACATAAACAATAACAATTACTAGACAATTGTTCGACAGATCTTTGTAACGGAGGTCTTCAAACCACGATTATTCTCTTCAAACACACCGCCTCTTCACACAAGACTGACTGAACTTTTACTAACTCAGTTGTCTGCTTTGCCTTGCCTTTTATATATCAGAGTAAACAGTCTGATGAAAGTTTTTGAAGGTGAATGTGCATGACTTCGCCTTCTCGAAATATCTATAAATGTAAACAACATCCTTTTTACATTCATTCTTGTAGTGTTGTTTGTGTATTTTTGTTTACTTGTTTACCATTTTTTTATGCTGGTGTTTGTTGTTATATTAAGCAGTACGATAATTTGTAAACAGGTTTGTTTACTGCATTGTTTTGTTTTTGTAGCTTTTCTTTATAATTTTAATGTTAAACGATGTAAAAACAAACCACCAGTATTTAGATTTTTCCATTTTCGTAACAGTATTCTCTAATAGGCAAAGGCCACTTTTACTAAAATGGATACATACATACATAATTAAATGCATACATGCATACATAATTGGTCATTACATCTCTTCAGTCAGGATTACGACCTAGCTTCTCACACCACTTATGTTGTGTGCATTAATTTTATACATGAATGGCGGTATGTGCAGTTAAAAGTCGATTCCGAACGATAGATTTTTTATAAAACTTTTCATGGCAATTTTTATTTTTACTCTCAGAGTTTTTGCCAGAAAGCTGCTAAGATTCAGTGGCCGAAGATATATTTTTTTATATTTCGTTGAAATGGGGTTTGAACCGGCCTTACGTCTAATAAGCCAACACACTACCTACTAGATTACGGCCACGTCACGTATTTAAATTACTCCTCAAAAATTCAAGATTAATTACGGGTATTACCTGAGTACATCATTGTAACGTCACAATTCGGTTTTCATCCTAACTGACTGTCCATGGTGTAATTAAAATGACGCGTTCCTCGTTATTACAGCTTACGGCAAAAATCTCCAGACTTGTGTATCCAAGGGAAAGTGTTCTATAATAACTACTGTCAGAATCCTAAGATGTACTCTGGTTAGTTTGTGCAGCCCCTGCGCTGACCAACTTCCTTCTCTTCCCTGATTTTGGTGGAACTAGGTCAGTACAGCGACTGCGTTCACCCGTGGCATCACAACGGGCCTATATGCGTGCTCAAGTGAGCTCTTTGATACCGACCTAACCTAACCTAGCTCTGATTAGTTAGATTTTGTTATGGACATATCCATAGTGTAGCAGATTTGTTTGATCTCCAAACAATTGCGTTCATAATTCCATCTTTCTTTTGGAAATGATTAAAGTTTATGAAGGAGATCATTTACTTGTCTCTCTGCAGAGGAATGCCAATATCATGTATAAATTAAGCAATTATAATAATGATCAAATTTATTTATCACATAAAACTTTAAACATTTTAAAGCTAAAAATTACTTCATATCCTGCAACATTTCTGCCTAAAATTTTATTGTTGCCTTGTTGTTGTCTTCAGGTGAATGAACTCAAAATCAATTACGGCTGAATTTCAAAAGAGCCAACAGAAAAAAACATGGTCTAGTGATTATTCTCTAATAATAATAAAAAAAAACTGCGGTTTCAAAACAAATTTTTAAGCTTTCATACTTAAACATTAAATTTCTATTTTAATATACAATTTTCTTAAACAGCCACCGGTTTATGTGGAATTTTCTTTTTATTTGTTTGTTTTTGTTTCCTTTTTCTTTTAGAAGGTGCTCATAATCGTTATGGCACTGGGTTTTTATTTTTAATCTTATTTTCATCGGTTTTTTATACCTTTTTTTCGGTGGTAATAAAAATATATACACGGTCTTCGTATTTTAGTAAGATCTTACGCAGCCCAGTTCATTGTCTGGCGTCATGGTAACATTTTGCTTAACATTATTTGCGTTATTATTACCATCATCATCAGCATCGTTATGATCATAATCATTATGATTATTTTTTTTTTTTATTTTGAATATAAATTTTGTTTTTTCGCCTCTTTTTCTACTCATTTATTTATGAGAACATCAAGGCGTATGCGTAATATTTTTTACTTAGACCAACAGACATATAAAAATATTGTACGACCCTAAAACATAATTAATTTATGTCATGATAACAAAAATAAAAACAAAAAAGTAAAAAATAAATAAAAATAATATTATTTAATACGGTTGTATTATTATTTCTTTATCTTAACGAGAAATTAGACAATGCTTGTGACAAGTATAGGTTCAAAATGAGAAGAAAAAATTTTTGAAATAAAAACATCATAGAAACAACTCCGCACATCTTTCTAAGCAACAACTAATGTCAAACTCATCATGCTAAAGCCTGCCGTAGTAGACCAATTGAAAACATAAAGCACCAGAACCGAACGTTATACCAAATGAAGTCACCTTAGAAAACTTATGCCCATGTCGCCGTAGTCTACTATGTAGTGTGTTGGCTTATTTGTCGAATAATTGCCTGGTAATTGTTATTGTTTATGCAAAGGGTATAAAGAGAAGAATAACAAACAAAGCAATTGTTGTTGTTTACATAAAGTTGTAAACAGTGGCACACAGAATTGTACGAAAAATAAAAAATTTTAATTAAAACTGAACGCCAATTTATTATTATTTTATTTGCAAACTACGAGCTTATATTTTAAACGTTTTTGAAAGGTAAAATATTCATAAGATAACCTGAAACGTTTCGAATTCTTATGATCTGTCATATTACGTTCCAGTTCACAGAATTGAATACGTTTTTAATAATCAAACAACTAATTGATGTGTTTGCAATATCCAATACTTCTCGTATGGGATTCATCACCAATTTTCATGTATTAAATCTATTGCCTTTCGACTTCTATGCGAGTCTATTTAACAATAATTTTTCTAGGGAATCGTGGAGAAATGGAAAATTGTTGTACTATGTGCTACTCTTACGTAAAGTACCAGTTCTTTTGTTTTCAATTCGTTAAAAACTCTGCCTACATTTAAGCTTTAGAATAAAACAGTTACAAATAATTATGGGCATACACACATAATTGGTCATTACAATCCTTCAGTCAGGATTATGGACCTAGTTTCTCACACTACTTATGTTGCATGTGTTAATATTATACATGAGTGGTGGTGCCTACAGTTCAAAGTCGACACCGAACGACAGATTTTTGAGAAACTTTTCATGGCAATTTTATTTGCTCTCAGAGTTTTTGCAAGAAATCTACTGAGAGGAAGTCGCCGAGGATATATTTTTTCACATTTCCTTTTGCTGGAGATGTCTGAACTGGTGTTTGAACCAAAGCCTCATGTCTAATAAGCCAACACCCTTTCTACTAGACTACGGCGACTTCAATAATATAACAGTACATCTGTATTTCTTACACACAAGGCTTTATGTTCAGTAAGAAATCTGATCGTCACATGTGCTTGATAATATACAGTGGTGGCCTTATGATTAGAAACGATGTTTCTGGAACAGAGTTCTCTGGAGTGACGAATCTAAGTTTAATTTGTCCCAATCTGATGGAAAAACGTATGTAAGACGTCCTCCAAACAAAGCCTATGATCCCAGGTACACAGTGAAAACTGTAAAACAAATTAACAAACATACATGTTGCTAATGTTGATTTTTTTGACAAAAAAAAATTGAGAACTTATTGATACCCCAGAGAAGTTTTTCTGTTTCCAAAACTATTCAATTTGCAAGTATTTGAGTGATGAAAATAGCAACGTTAAAAGAGCTAAAGGCTGTAACAAAACAGAAACAAAGTCATGTTAAAGTAAGATTGAACATCCGATTATTTCAACTCAAAAAAATCTCCAGTATGTACCAATATGGCACGTTTAAAAAATCGTTGGTCAAATGTATTTCAACCGAAAGAAATTGCTTTGAGAAAGACAAATTTGATGTTGATTAAAGTTGTAATTTCAAAATCTTGAGCCGTGACCTCACGTCTAATAAGTCAACACACTACCTTCTAGACTACGGCGACCTCCATACAGTTTATTGGATAGTAAAAATGTGGATAGCACACACGTACGTTTCATCAAACGGCTTCCACTAATTGCCACTGTAAAAAGCCTATTTGCACTTCTGCCAAGAGCTTAGGGAGCTCTGGTCTTTTCCCTTGTCTGAATAATCGAAAGCATCGCCGATTTTCTTTAAGTGACCTTTAATTGTAATCCCACTTGCTTTGCATTTTCCCTTCTCGAATTACTAATCAGTAAACAAGTGAATGTGCATTTAGTATGAGATTTTCATCAACTAAACAATAAGATACTGACATAATAGCCTTGGAAATAAAATTGATCCACACAACACATTGAATAAGCAGCGATCATACCAGGATCATTGGTTAGGTTTAGGTTTAGGTCGTAGTGGTAGCTTTGATCACGTCACAATGCTCACTTGAGCGCGCATAGCGGCCCGTTGTGATGCCACGGGTGAACGCAGTCCCTGTGCTGACCAAGTTCCACCATGACCAGGGAGGAGGAAGAAGTTGGTCAGCACAAGGGCTGCTCATCAGAAGCACGACTACCCCACGCTGGAAAACCAGCTAGAAAGTTTGATGAACGAAGCTATATCCTTGATGTCAATAGATGATAGCTCCGTCAAGCTGACAAGAAACGGAGAGCCAAATAATCTAGTCCTGCACCTAGCAAATGACGGACACTGGCAGAAGAAGTGGATCACAGTCTCTTCTTCCTCAGCGGATCTGCACCCGCGGCAGAAGTCGTTAAATGGGAGCCGCATCCTTTCCGCATGTCTGCCCATAACGCAATGGCCCGTAAGCATAACCACTGTGGTCGAGATGATGTCACGACCAAGTCCAAGCAACTGCTGCGTACGCCTACTATCCATCAAGGGCCAGGTGAGTCTAGCGATGGAGCAGGACTCCTCATTGGCCCAGGATAGATTGGCTTCTCGAAAGAATTTCCACACAATAGCCAACTTAAACGAGGCAAGTGGCATGCCTAACTCAATCGAAGACGATTCCGGAAGGAGTGCACCAGTTCTGGCGAGCTTGTCGGCCCTACAGTTCCCCAGAACATTACTGTGCCCGGGGACCCAGACCAGAGAGACGCTGAAGCGCTCAAAAATAAAGTCGAGACAGTGGCGACATTCCCTAACGATCCTGGAGTTATTCATAAAACCCGACAGAGATATTATGGCAGCCTGACTGTCGGAGAAGACTGAGACGCGGGTGAAAGGAGCACTGTTGACGAGGATCCATTGAGCGGCCCGGTAAATGGCCATCACCTCCGCCTGAAACACGCTACAGTAGTTCGGCAACCGGAGAGAAATGTTCAGCTCCATTATTGATTGATAAAGAAGAAATATTTCTTAAATCGTGTTTTTATTTAAAATTCTTGATACATATTCGGACATTTTGTTCTTGATTTTTGATGTCAAAATGTTTTAGAGTCTCTATTTAGTTGCTGCATTGCTGCTTATAAGTCTTTTTCAGCAATCTTCATGGCATTCAATATTTAATTAAATATTAAAAAAAAGAAATATTTTAAAGTCTATTTAAACCACAAGCCACCAACTTGAAATAAATTAAACTTAAACAGAGTAATTGTTTTCAATAAGAAACCTTTTAACATTTTAAGGACAACTGTTAAAAGGTTTAATTAACCTGAATTCATAGGGTTTTTTTTATTAATTTAAACAAAAAACGAAAAGAAATCTTTGTAAACTATTAAAAGGTAATAAAAAAACGAACGACTTTTAAGGCTTCTGCAGGAAAAATTTCTTAGAAATTTTTAGTTTTATAATGCAATTCTCATTTAATTTAATTATTCATAATAAGAAAATTTCACAACAACAATAGATGTAACTTGAAAGCATTGAATTGCCCTTTTTTCAAATTAAAAAGTCAAAAAACAAAGATCATAAGGGAACATTAATTAATTTATAGAATAACACCTGAAGCCGTATAAGTAATATTTAAACAATATTAAGTATGTACTACAAAAATAATATTAATCATACGCCTGAGGTATTTACATGAAATTAAAATTAGGTTGCAAAAATTAAACCGAAAACTAAAGAAATGCAAATAATTCCAGGAAACTAAAGCTTTTGCTTTTAAATAGAAAATTTTAAATTTTCCTTCCTTTTCTCGATTTTCTCTCATTCTGTGTGTCTCTCTCTCTCTCTCTCTCTCTGTGCCAAAAAATATGTGGCAATTATTTGCCATTTCCTTACAACACCAGACGTAACATTTTATTTAATGCTTTGCTCTGAAAAGCTTGATGGCTCGATGACTCTGTGGCTCTGTGGCTCATTTTTGTTCATGTCATGTACACGCATGTTGCCTACGTTAGCAGTTGTCAAAGTCCTACAGTGCTTCTCGCTGTGTTAGCCTCACTTAGTTTGTCTTACAGCCCCCAAATGTCTGTCGTTTTGTTCTCTTTTTAAATAAATATTCTCTTTAATTTTGTTTTCCATTCTATGCCCTGCAGTTATTTAGCGGAATTCACTTGAAATGTCAGTTCAAATAGATTAAATTCAAATGCTTGTTTTACTATTTTTGTTGCTGTTGCTGTTGTTGTTTTATTTATTGTGCTTCTTTTTTAAGTTTTCATTTTTTGCTCTTTTGCTTTTGTGTTGCCTTTTAATATGGAAAGGAATTCAAGCAAAAATATTTCTAGGGTTTCAATTTTCTAGGTTAACTTAAATGCCCTGCACTGGTTACATACATCTAAATGAGGTCTATCGTAAGGGTTGAGAGAATATTTGTGTTTTTCAATTGAATGCCTTAATAAAATATATACGAATTAATTTGAAAGGCATTTAATTAATTCCATGCGGTAACGTATGACTAATATTCGTTGATTAAACAATTGAATATTACTTAGCCGCCCCTATGGTATAGAAATTTAATATAATTTCCTTAAATTTAATTTTCTTTCACGCAAAATGTGCAAAGCCTTATAAGTTTATTTAAATTTAGTAAGATTTTAATAAAAACTCCATGAATATATTCAGTTTAATTAAATCGTTTATCTCTTGTTCTGTTTGATTTCTTAAGGTTTCTCCTTGAAAATTAGTTTTTTTGTGGTTAAATACTCATCAAGGTAAGGAAGGAAAATTAAACTTTGTCGCTAATTTGTACATAATTTTTTTGTAAAATACCTGGAGTATTACTACCCTAACAACTTGAGTTTCATACGGCTGATTTTACATTCATATGTATTACTAGTATAGGCAAAGGCGAAACCTCACCTAACTGCAACACAAAAGAAAAAGTGGCTATTATGGGCAAGAGAGCGGACTCGCAGACAATGGCAATCCATAATTTTTAGCTACGAGTCTAAATTTAAGGTGTCAGTAGGAGATACCCGCAACGGTAAATTCTTCGCTTTACATAAATATTTTAGAAAATTATTTAGTCCCATCAGTACCAAGTTTAGTTACTTTTGACAAATACATGTTTCAGCAAGACGAGGAGCTCATACCGCTAAAACTACAAAAAATGGCTGCAGGATAACAACATCAATGTTTTAGAGTGGGCATCGTCAAGTCCAGACTTGAATCCTATCGAGTCGGTCTGGGCTATTATGAAAAGACGGCTTAGAGGTGATTCCCAAACAACCATGTCTGGTCTGTCTGGGAGAAAGATACAGAAAATATGGGAGTCCATTACTCCTCAAGAATGCCTAGACTTGATAGACTCCATGCACAGTCGGGTCGTTGCAGTTATCAATGCCAAAGGTGATGTTACTCAATATTGATCCTAAATTTTAACATAGCACGAAACTATACTGGTCAATATTTTATTAAGTTTTTATTGTTTGAAAATAGTTAAATGATTGAATTAAACTTTAAATTTGTGGTTTGAATAAAGAATTATCTTTTGTTTAAAAAATGTATACATATGTTTCAATCGGTCCCATAACATGGAAAATACAAAAAAAAACATAGCATATGAAACTCAAGTTGTTATGGTAGTATACTATGATCAGAAATAATCACCATTAGAGAATATGGTTTTCTCACTTTATCTTGAACAGAACAGGCTTGCAGGCAAATATTTTTATTCCAGGACTTAACTGCCAGGTTAGTTTAGTTACGGCTAGCAGGAGAACAGTATGAAATAATCTTTAATATCCACTTAGACCTAATGACATAATTCCACTGTATTGACATGAAAATATCAAAAACCTAAGTGCTAGAGTAGTTGTATTGTATCACAGCAATGTCCAAAGCAATAGAACGATATATGGCATCAATCAATCCTAGTCGAACTACAGAAAGCTACCGTAACGACCATGATGTTCTCACAACTGATGAAGAATGATCGCAATAGTTTAAAAGAAAATCTTAATATTGTACCAAAAGTTCATAGCACTAAATATGATAAAAACTTTTCTAATCTCACAAGATTTCATCCACTGCGATCTTTTGCTTTTGTTGATAATTAAGCAGCGGAACGTAAATAATTTTTAATAACAAATCATTGTCGATGCCAAGGAAATTTTAAAAGATAAAAATGTTTTGAAATTTTAAAGCATGATTCAGTAAACAGTAAACAAAGTTATGTTTTCAGTATTCAATTGCAGTTTTCTGTTGTTACAAGTTGAATCATGTTCTCTGAAGCTTACAACTTGCATTACATACATACATTACTAACCTTTAGTCAGGATTACAACCTACCTTCTCGCAACACTTATGTTGTATGTGTTAATTTTTATACATGAGAAGCGGGACCTACAGTTTAAAATCGACTCCGAGCGAAGAAGATTTTTTTGAGAAACTTTACATGGCAATTTTATTTGCTCTCAGAGTTTTTGCCAGAAGACTGCTGAGATGAAATGACCGAAGAATATATTTTCATATTTCATTTTGTTAAAGATGTATGATCTGGGGCTTGAACCATGGCCTCACGTCTAATAAGCCAACACCCGACCTACTAGACTACGGCGACTACAACTTTCATTACCTGGTTAAAAACCCAAGTATGCCAGGGTCCCGATACAGCTCAAGATAAATAATTCTTCATCGTCGTTATTATTTGAAAACCTATTAGGCATCCTTCTTAAAGCATAAACATTATAGAACGGCCAGGCAATTCCACGTCTAGGGAAAGCATAGAATTCAATGAACAAAGTTTTACAATACTACATGGAATACAACAATCCAATACGTCTTAAAAGCTAGAGTTGTTTCTAAGCAAATACCAATGGCAACTCTATTATTCTAGAACCTGCTTAGCTGAAAAAATTTTTATTAATAAAACTGAAACTAGAACAAGCTAATGAAGCAAAGAAAACCAATACCAAAATGCAAATAACAAGATGAAGATGGTGTATTACATGCTGTGCTCCATCCATCATTCCATCTTTACTGTTGAGTTAAGAAATCAATTAGGAGCGACCAAAAGTAAACAATATAAATAATATTGTATTGCATTATGACAGTGCATCCCTTCCCCCTCCTTGGATCGGAGGAACTTGGTCAGTGCAGAGGCTGCGTTCACCTGTGGCGTCACAACGGGCCGCTATGCGTGCTCAAATGAGCTTTTTGGTAAATTAAAGCTACCACGCTAACCTAACCTAACCTAACCTGCATTATGACATTGCCGGGCCCATACTCTATCCAATAACAAGTCAAAATTTAACAGCATTTTGCACATGCAAAGCCCCAACAGAAGAAAATCAATTTGTTAAGCGATTAACCATAGAAATGCAACAACCATGGCAAATATGGCATTATAACCATATAAGCCCCAACAGAAGAAAATCAATTTATTAATCGATTAACCATGGAAACAATGAAGTTAAGCCAATAAAGAAATTTCCGTTCAATAATATCAAAAAAAGGCTTCATTTAATCATATTGATTTTGAAGAAATATGTTTTCATTTCATTTATTTAAATACATTCAAAAAATATAATAAAAGACAATATATTTCAAAAATATGCCATACAGTGGGCCCTCTATAAATGTACTTAAAAAATTTCTTTGAAATTTCATTTATCAGGTGTGAGTACGAGTTTCTTTTGAATAATTAATTATGAATTATAAAATCTTAATTACTTATTACACTTGAAATTTCTTGTGTTTTTCTTTTCTACATTCACATGAATTGTATTTAGTACCTCTTAACTAATACCTGCAGTATTTTAGTACTTGGCAAAAAGGTTCTTGGCTATAAAAAAAAAACTAAAAAAAGGATTCTTGTGTAAGACTTTATTACTAATAATCTTAATAAAGTATTTCAACAATTCATAAAAGAGAAAATTATTATTTTAATACAACGCCTCAGATGGCTTTAAGTTAAGATAACCCATATTAAAATCTATTTCTCCAAAAATGTTTAATAAATTTCCACTTGATGAACCCTTTTTAACCTCCTTTTTCTTTGACGTTTTTTTTTTTTTTTTAATACATTCAATTACATTATATGTATACAGCCGTAATAACGATAGATAAAAGGCTACAAGAGTCTATTAAAAGATTAATATTGATAGACATTTAAATGAAGACGTTTACAGGATATTTATTAAGGAAACAATATAACGTTGAACTTTTAGTGGAGGGTCAAGTCATAAGGTTACAAGGTTGTAAGCTGTATAAAGTAATAAATTTTTAGGGAAACGCGAATTTATAGGAATTAGAACAATAGAAAAAATATTACTTTACAAAATTAATAAGAAGAACTAGACATGCATAGTCAATTAAATGGGCCTTGATATGTTAGTAGGACCAGTGAAAACTATTCCATCCTTACGCCACAACTTAAAATGTTTTCTATAAAAAACAAAATTATGGTGCCAAGCACAAGTTGTAAAAAGAGTTTTAAAACTGAAACAATCATATTCGAAACAATAAAACAGCATTTCGTCCTTTTAATTTTTCTGACATGCAGAAATTTCCCTTTTGCTATGTTCTTGTAACCGAAAGAAAACAGAAAATTTAAAGTCTTCTGAATTATGACTTTAATCAACACCAAATTTGTCTCTCTCAAAGCAATTTCTTTCGGTTGAAATGCATTTGATTAACGATTTTTTAGACGTGCCGCTTTAATACACACTGGAGATTTTTTAGCGTTAAAATAATCGTATGAGCAATCTTACTTTAACATGACTTTGTTTCTGTTTTGATACACCCTTTAGCTCTTTCAACGTTGCTGTTTTCATCACTCAAATACTTGCAAATTGAATAGTTTTGGAAACAGAAAAAATTCTCTGGTGTATCAATGTGTTCTCAATCAATTTTGTTTTTTGTCAAAAAATCCATCAAACGTTGAGCATATATAATCAAGCACATGTAATGATCAGATTTCTTACTGAACGTTAAGCCTTGTGTGTAAGAAATACAGATGTAATGTTATATTATTGAAGTCGCCGTAGTCCAGTAGATAGGGTGTTGGCTTATTAGATATGAGGCCTCGGTTCAAAACCCAGGTCAGACATCTCCAACAAAACGAAAAATATGAAAAAATATTTCTTTGGCGACTTCTTCTCAGCAGACTCTGAAAATAAAATTTGCCGCTAAAAGTAAAAGTGAAGTCGCCGTAGTCAAGTAGGTAGTGTGTTGGCTTATTAGACGTAAAGCCAGGGTTCGAGCCCCAGGCCAGGCATCAAACAAATACAAGAAGTATTTGTTCGGCGACTTTCTCTCAGCAGACTTCTGGAAAAAAACTCTGAGAATAAATAAAATTGCCATGAAAAGTTTCACAAAAATCTGTCGTTCGGAGTCGACTTTAATCTGTAGGTCCCGCCAATCATGTATAAAATTAACACACACAACATAAGTGCTGTGAGAAACTAGATCGTAATCCTGACTGAAGGCTTGTAATGACCAATTATGTATGTATGTATGTTATATTATAATCCATGAAAATTCTGAGTAAAATCTCAAATTTATATTGAAATTAGCTGTTCGGTGATATTCCATTCAAACAACTGTAGTTTGATTCTGATATACACTGAGCGCCAAAAGTGAGTAAACACCACTGAAATAATTCATTTTCTTAGGATAGCGAGAAAAGTAAATGAGATTAGTCGAATAAATTTCCAAAAATAAAAACGTTTATTTATTACTTTTAAAATGTTAAAACAAAAACAACAATTCATGATAAGGGAACTTTTTTTATACTTAAGAACAAAACTGTTTTATACTTAAGAACAAAAGTGTTGATTCACTTATGGCGCTCAGTGTACATGGCATTACAACTATTATTCGTTAGTTTAAATGGTAAAACAGTTCCTGTGCAGCAATTATCACACAAATGTGAAACAAATTTGTTTAAAATACGCCTCAAGTCTCTTAAGCATTTAAAAAATATATGACCCCTAGCCAACCAAGGTGATCAATATCAGCAAGAAATTATTCACAATGATTTTATCATATCCCATCTTGCCTATTTTTTTATTGGTTACTGGCGTGCTTAATCGTGTAAAGTGAAGTTGAAAAAGAAAATCTCCATCAATATTTCCAGTATCATAGTGTCCTGAATTCCATTCTGTACCTGATATACACTTTATCGGCTTCTTTATTTTACTATATACATTATGGCTTATAGTCAAAATGTTAAGCAATTTTTAGCTAACGAAGAAGCAAACTTATTGCCTTACAACTAACATCTATTTTAACCAAATTTTTTAACATTTCGCCTTCAGCTGGTTGCCTTATCAAGAATTTACTGTCATTTAACGATTTTTATGTAGAAATTTCTGCATCAATTATGAAATTAGATTCAAAAATTTCCCGTTTCTCGTCCATAGACTATCTTGGCATATACCTTTGTAGGCGTCTTATCCATGGAAACAAAATAAGCAAAAGCAAAATAAGCCGAAATGAGGGTAAAATATGACATTCGAGCCAGTGGCAAACACAACCATCCGTAACTCTTGACACAGTAAAATGCCAGCAGGCTTAGATATTTTCTGCCCCAAAGAGGCAGGCATCACTAAGATGTTGGTACTCATGCCTGAGATTAGTAAACTGTAAGTGTTTACTGTAAAGTCGCCGTAGTCTGGTAGGTAGTGTGTTGGCTTATTAGACGTAAGGCCACGGTTCAAACCCTAGGTCAGACATCAAAACGAAAATATGAAAAAATATTTCTTCGATGACTTTCTCTCAGCAGATTTCTGGCCAAGGCTCTGGGAGTAAATAAAATTCCAATGAAAAGTTTGTAAAAAAAAATCTGTCGTTCGGAGTCGACTTTAAACTGTATGTCCCGCCACTCATGTACAAAATTAACACACACGACATGAGTGATGTGTGAGGCTAGGCCGTAATCCCGACTGAAGGGTTGTAATGGCCAATTATTTATGGTATTATGCTATGCAGTTATGGGGATCTTCCATAGCTTCACACATAGGAAAAGATTTTGTGGGTGATTACGATTGCTTGACAATCGTTTGTACATATTTCTTTAAATAAAACAGTTATTTAAAGGCCACTAGCGACAATCGATTCTTACAATCTTTTTAAATTGTGTGTGTTGATTCCCAATCATTTCGATGTATACGATAGCGAAAGCTCTTCCTCTGCCTTATACAATTTCTACTTTCTTATAAGACATACTAGAGATGACTTCGTTAAGGCATTTTGCCCATTTCTCTTGGTATTTAATTGTTATTTGGCATCTCTGTTTGGAAAATAAAATTGTTTCTTCCCTAACAGCACAGCATAATTTTTGGGCATAAAAAGTTTCTGATGATCTTTTTCAATTATACTTTAAGAAATCTTATACCTCTCCATTCCCTATATGAATACATATGTACGTATGTATGTATGTACATACATACAACATACATGTTGTAATGAAGCCAAAAGTTTATCTTATTTTGGGTTTTTTTTCTTACTTTTCGCTGACATCCTTTACTACCGATGTCGTAAGAAACAAAATTTTCCTTCAAAAAAAAAAAAATAACAACAACACTCGGCTTAAAAATATCTTTGAAATTTCTTTAAAGCAGCACCACCAACAACAACAACAAAAAAATTTATTTTCCCCCTTGGCATAAATCCAACATGATTTCAGAATAATAAAGGTAACAAGAACAACAACAACATGATAACAAAAATATATATGTATGTATAGAAAGAAGACAATTTATCTGTATGTATGTATGTATGTATTTAAAACTACCTGCAGTATGATTATGATGATGTTATTGCTGTAGCTGCCGTTGTTGTGGTAGAAAAATGAATCTCGATTTTATACATCCTTAATTACAATGGCGTCACACAAAATATTGAAAGAAATGGAAACAGAAAACGTAAGAAATTTTTATGGGGTTTCGTTGTAATCCTTAAAGGTATAATATTTGGCCTGCTTTGGTCTTGGTTGTTACAGACTGGCAAAATTCATAAGACGTAGAATTTCATAAAGTATTTGAAATATTCTTCTTGGTTATTTAAACACTTTGAAATATTTTTTTTCTTTCTTTTCAATACACTTTTGAACAAACTTTGTTTGAGAAATGTTACTTTGAAAAAAAAAATACAAATGTTTTAAGGGCCTTATAATGATGGTGTATCTGCTAATACTGCACTGCCACTGCTTATTATTGTTGGCAGCGCTTATATTTTAAGCTTCACTGAGTTATCGATTACTTTGCATACAACGTTTACCATTAAATTAAGCCTTCAGCACAAAAACAAAACAAAACACTCATACACGTTCATCTAAAACCACAGTGCATGTGTGCAAAAACTGTATGAGTAACGGGTTTATTAAAGTTTACTTATTATCTTTTTCTTTTTCTTCCTTTAGGCTCTTTAAAGTATACTTTATAACTGTAGGTTTCTTTTCTATGGATTAACTTGACATGCATTCACTACACATCCTTTTTTTTAATTTTCTGTTTTAATTATATCACCTGCAATTATATTTTTTTTGCTTTTTCTTTAGGTGTTGACATGTTATGATGATGCCCTTGGATTATATTCTCTTTTTTTATATTTTTTTGTAAAAATCTTCTCTTCTTCACTTCAACATCATCACCAGCATTATCATCATAATCATTTTTTCATTTGCATACACACAACACTTATGAACAAACAAATACACACATACACATGCACATGAATACACTTACACTCTGATACACTGCTAAACTTTATAATACACCACCTGGCTTAAGTTTTGCTTTGTTAGCATCGGCTGTAGTAAATATTTCATGATATTCTTGTAATTGTAACTGTGTTGTTATAGTTGTAGTTGTAGTTGTAAAAAAATAATAATAATTTATTCATACACTCATACACACACGCTTCATGCTTTATGCAGCCACGTTCTATAAAATTAATGACTTTTTTCTTACGATTTTACAGGCTTCTGACCGTAATAACGCGTGCACAAGACTTCATGGCTCTACTCTTTTCTTATTTTGTTAACACTTTTGTTAATTTTGCTTATTTTTTTTAATTTTCCTTTTTTATTTCATTCTTCTTAGTTCAACTTTGAATATTTCTTCAACTTTATTTATATTTTCTTTAAAACTTTCTTTTGCTTTAAGAAAAACCAAATAAATGGGGAATACGGAAGAATATAACGACAACCCATTTAAATAGTAAGAAAATCTATAAAATTGTTGTTGACTTGACTGGCCACAACACACATACTTTGTAAATTAAATTCTGTTTTTATTTTTTCTTTCCTTTTTTTGTTGGCTTTTCTTTTTTTTTTTCTTAAAAATTTGAACGAAATTCCGTTTTTTGGCGAGACGTCTTGACTACACAATTGAACTAGAAACACTGCCAGAAGGGATGAAAAATATTGTGTGAGTTTGCATGGTAATGGAAAGCAAGCTGCTGCTCTATGAAAATAACCGTAATATTGTTGTTATTGTGCTGGCTCAATTTTAATTCTCAAAAGCTTTCCTTTTCTAACGGTACATATGGAAAAGTCCAACATGTTGTGTTAAATGGCAGACAAAAGCTGTTTTCATTTCAATAATTAACTTCTCTTTGCTTAAAAGACGCTCTGAAACTCTATTAAGCTTTTGGAGGAGCTTTCACCTTTTTTTGTTACAAAATAAAAACCTAATTTCCAATGAATGAAGCTCATAAAATTCTGATTATAAAATATAAACTCTCTTTAAAAAACTTTTCCTCTCTTTATTGTTTTCTCTTTTTATTTGAAAGTGTTAATAAGAGAAAGGAAGTTTCTTTCTTTCATTCCTTACCCTTTAAAGCTCCTAACGAAACATGAACAACGTTTGACTCTTAAATCAAAAAAAAGGAAATAAATTTACATTCAAACGATCCAGCAGCATATAGTACCGTTTTTATGCTAAAAAGTACTTGTTATTCGAACTATTCGAGGTCACAAAGGCCTGCAACTAAAAAAGATTTATTACACAGAACATATTGAATTTAATGTAATCGTGTTCCATGGCAAGAATTCTGCCAGAGTATTTCGAATCGATTTCCTAAGTCGGGAACTATTGATCTCGTCTATATTCTACTTTTTTCCAGCTTGTACCTACCAGTACAACGTACCTAAAGGCCGGTACAATGTTTCTGAAAAGAACTCTTCTGTTTCACTAGTTTGCAGTACAGAATAAAAAATAATAATTCGTAGCCGATAGCCTTACCATATCTGAGGTTTTGAAACCGCTTAATGGCTAAGCCAATATTGGAAAACATAATGGATTTATATTTATTACACCTGCTTTGTAATTACCACGGTACGATTTCACGAGCAGTTTCAAGACATCAGTCCCGGACAACGAGGTCTGGAAGGGTGTTGTGACCCATCCGGTAAGGGACTCCGTACAAATCTACACCGACGGTTCGAAACTGAACGGAGCTTGTTCGGAATCGGTTGGACTAGCCCTGTATATAAAACTGCCAGGCCACTGCAGCGTCTTTCAGGCGGAGGTGGTGGCAGTACAGGCTGCGGCGAGAATTATTGGGGACGGAAGGGTCTCCAAGCGGAACGTCACCATACCTTCTGATAGCCAGGCGGCTATCAGGGCTCTAAGTTCGAACGTGATGAACTCCAAGAGGGTGTACGGCTGTTACAGGTATCCCGACGAGATAGCGGAACGGTATGATATCCATATCGTATGGGTGCCGGAGCACAGCGCTATTACGGGTAACAACAGAGCTGATGAACTTGCCAGGCGGGACACGACCATCCAACTTTCTGATGAATTCTCGACTCTAGGCATACCTATGAGGACCTTCAGGCTCATAATTGATAATGTGATCATCGATTCCGTCAAAGACAAGTGGCCGGCCTCAGACGCGGGTAGAACGGCTCGTAAAATCTGGCCAAGGCTGGATGAGGGACACACAGTAGGTCTACTTAAACTCCAAAGAGGCGCGCTCAGTGTGGTTATCGGTGTCATTACGGGGCATACGAGGCGCATTGATCTTGGACACCTTGCTAACGATTTCTGCAGAAGCTGCAGAGATGTGGAAGAGGGGGAGACTGTCCTTTAAATGTCCGGCTCTTTGCCAAAGAAGAAAGAAGTACTTGGGTGTTTACTACATGGATGATCTGGAGGAACTGTCAGAGATTGACATTGGCAGTTTAAATCGCTTCATCGGGAGCTCCGAGTGGTTTCAAGACTAGGGGATAACGGATAACTGTGGTAACACAATGGGCTCAATGCGACCCAAGTGTGCGCATCCAATTTTCTTGGATTGGCTGCCACCTCTACCTACCTACCTTGTAACAGTAGTTAATTTATAAAATAAAGTTCTGTAAAGCAATAAAAATGTCCCAAAAAACGGAATTTAATTTTCTTTAGTTGTTGTTTTTGTTCTCTTCACCAATTAAAGTAAGTACCAAAACAATTTAAGAATTACAAAAAACCAATTTAAATAAAACCTTCACTATATTTCTCTTAAATACATCACATTACATGGACTTCCATAAAAAAGGAAAAAGAGTAAATATAGTGGAATAAAAGCTTAAAAGTGCTCTTTTATTCCCTCAATAAAAATTCCAATGAATACTCTGGCTGTGGCTCTGGCTGAAAGTGTTGTCCTACACTTATTACACTTAAAGGTTAAATGATTATGGACCGTAGTAGGCCGTTAAAAAGCTAAATTAATTATTAAAAGAGGTTATTTTAAGAGAATTTACTTTTTCTATTGGAAATTTAATCTTAATGAGAAAATCGGTTTTCTTATAAAGCCGGTCATTTGCCAAAAAAAAATATAATTCTCTTAATTTTTCTTGGAAATAAAAACGAATGCAACCAGGTATTTCTAAGAATTGTCAGGTTTTATTAAAAATAAAGGAAACCTTGAAAGTGTTCTCTTCTCTTTTTCCGATGAAGAAAATTAGTTGTTGACAAAAGACATTCAAGAGATATTCCTTTTTTTAATTCCAAAAAGTAAATAATAATCTCTTAATAAGAATTTCATTGGATTATTTTTATTTTAGCCAGGCTCCAGCAGATAATCACTAAAAAAATTAAAAATATAAACAATAATTAAATATTATGTTTGATTTAAATTTCTTTTTTATTTTTGGAAAAATTCCTTCTGTAACTTACCTCTGACAATAGTTACTGAAACTGTACTCATTTGTTAGCACGGAGTTTCGATTTCTGATTTGTTTGCTGGGTGTAAAAGCACCACAACAATTTGTTGAAAACGTTTCTTATTGCCAAGCTGTCAAACCTTACAAAGCTATGGGCCTACCTATAGGTAGACTAAGAAATAGAGGGAATACTGGGTGTTTCGAATTAAAATAAAGCAATTATGAAATTTATTATCTGTGGATAAAAAAATTTCGTAGAAAGAATGGAGGCTATAAAGCTTATAACAAGCTTATAACGTTTTTGAGTTACTGTGGCTAGCATTTTTCTGTTAAAGCCCCCATTATACTGAGGCATGGCTATTATAAAGTAAGGCTAGAATGAATGAATACCACAACACTTTGTTATGCATGTAAACAACCTGAAATAACTACTAACCACAGATTTTGGTTGGCATCGAACCCATGACCCCTACACTAATAGACTACCATACTACGCCCTAATTTACCAAGGCACCTAGAGGAAATTTCAATTACAGAACGATAAACTCTATGACAATCAATTAGCTGAGGTATTGTCGAGTAAACGGAAGAGATAATCGGATGCTTATTAGCTCCAAAAGCTCTACATCCACTCTGATTAGTAAATCTTTTAAGAAGATGATAAGATGTTTAAATGTCGCTAATAGGATATATAAGATGAGTTGATCATTAGTTAAATGTAAACCTAAAATCAGCTGGGCTAGATGAAATAGAGAACATATCTGTTCTATAACATGACAGAAATTTCTGCTCTATGGTCATAATAGAACTTTTGTCTTGGTCACATTGCATGGAATTCTTTCTGCGCAGGGTAGTTAAGATGCTTACGAGCTAATGCCTAAATACCAAGACTTATGTAGAGACTATAATAAGTAGCGCTAGCTAGCTTAGACAAAGAAAAAATTTTCTCTGTAATCCTTCATTGTTTTCTCTAAAAACAGGTAAAGGTTTCTAGTCTAGGTACTCACTGGGCACTCAGCTGATCTGACGCCTTTAAAGACTGAAATGCTACATGCGTTCATCAGAACCACAATATATTTAAAGGTTGACTAAGATTTGCTGTAACACGAGTATACTTCTTGGTAGTCTTGCGACCAAAATCGGTAGATAGCCTAACTTCGTGAGAACATGTCTTCGGATGCAAATCAAACCTAACCTAACATTTTATTACAAAATGTTAATTAAATATGTGTATGACACAGTAAAAACTCACACAGAATCTGTTTAAGAGTTATTTGACTTGAGGAAAAATTTATAAAGTTTCCTAGTACCGCGTGAATTAACAATTATGTCGACTTTTTGAAGCCGCCGTAGTCTAGTAGGTAGTGTGTTGGCTTATTAGACGCAAAAGCCTGGGTTCGAGCCCCAGGCCAGGCATCAAAGACAAAATACAAAAAGTATTTTTTCGGCGACTTCCTCTCAGTAGATTTCTGGCAAAAAATCTGAGAGTAAATAAAAATTGCCATGAAAAGTTTCTCAATAAATTAAAATCTGTCGTTCGGAGTCGACTTTAAACTGTAGGTCCCACCACTCATGTATAAAATTAACACACACAACATAAGTGTTGTGAGAAACTAGGACGTTGTACAATGGGTCAATTCGACCTCCGGGTACTGTACTTGTCTTAATTGACAAGTACACGTCCTCTAACCTAACCTAACCTAATCTAGGCAAATAAAGTTAATGTCACGCAATCGTCTGACAAACAAGCTTCATAAACGTTGTGTTCCAATCGTTTGAACTGACAATATTGTTACGTTTTTACACTTTTAAAAACGTTAAAAATATCAGTTCGTAGATTGCAAATAAAATGAAAATAAATTTGTGTTTAGTTTTAATTAAAATTCTTAATTGTTCGCACAATTCCGTGTGCCACCTTTCACGACTTGATTTAAACAACAACAATTTGTTTTCATTGTTATCCTCCTTTACACTCTTCCGCGTACACAATAACAATTGTTCAATAGATCTTTATAACAGAGAGATCTTCAAACCACAATTATTCTCTTTCACGCAACGTTTCTTCACATAAGACTGACTGAATTCTTTATCATCCCGTTGCCTGCTTTTCTTGCCTTTTATATTACCCAGCAATAGTCTGATGGATACTCTCAAAGGAGAATGACTGCCTTCGCGAAATATCTATAAATGTAAACAAGTTGTTTTCATTATTCTTGTTTGTGTATTTTGTTTGCGTTTGTCCTTGCAGTGTTTTTGTTTCTTGTTTGTTTACTTCCTTTATCCCCTTTTTTATACACTGATGTTGTTGCTATATTTTTGCTTATTCGTTGATCATGTAAACAAGTCCATTGTTTTTGTATCTTTTGTTTATTCTTAGATTATGTAAACAAGTCCATTGTTTTGTTTTTTGTTTATCATTTTACACCATTTATATCAATAACACCATTTCCATTTTCGTAACAATACACATCGTGATGGCTATTTTTCATTGTCAGCCAATATATCAGACATAATAATAAATAAGATCGTCTGTAAAGGACTTAAATATCTGGTATATGTAAATCTGTATTGTTTAATTTCACATGTCTAACGATTTAAATTTCTTCAAACTATTTCCAATAGAAAGCTAAAAAAAGGCAACGCAGTTCTTAGTTAAGTAAGTTCATAAGTAAAGTCCACAAACTGTTACGATTAAATTGTTAGGAGCGATCAAAGCAGCTGGTTTTTCTGTTTCAGATAATGTATGTAGAAATACATTTCTTATCTATCTTAACTTTATTTTTTGCGTTTATTTAAGCAGGGTCTTCAAGTAAAGAAATATTTAAAAAAAATTTCGACAATAATTAAATCAAAACACACGATATTTGTATTTGTTTTCAGAAATTGTTTATTCTAGTTATAGTTTTGTCTTTTACTTACAATAATAATGATAATAAAAAAAACTAAAACTCTTTTAAATTAATCTTACAAGATTTCTTAATAAAGCCTGCTCTTCTCCGTATTGGCTCGCAAGAGTGAAAATGGAGAAGCCAAATTCGACTTTTAGCTAAATTTGTTTCAAATACTAATACACACTTATAAAATATGTTACGTAATATTATAATTATTATTGTATTGTATATCATTATTAATAAACTTATAAGTATTAAACGATAGTATTAGTTAAAAGAGAGAATTAGAAATTAATTATTACATGTGCCTAGACAGAAGACATACAGACAATACGCCTACACTCGATGCGTTTAATTTCAATTAATTTTTTTTTGCGTGTTTTTACAATCGATTCTTTAAAATATTATTCTATATTCTGTCAATAAATAATTCGAATTATAACTATAGAATGGATGTTTATTTCATTG
This sequence comes from Sarcophaga subvicina, assembly GCA_936449025.2. Lineage (NCBI taxonomy): Eukaryota > Metazoa > Arthropoda > Insecta > Diptera > Sarcophagidae > Sarcophaga > Sarcophaga subvicina. The sequence goes on along the minus strand of OW388081.2, from coordinate 11,855,588 downwards.
TTAAGGTATTTGTTGTTGTTGTTCAAGTGTGCTAGGGCTAGCTAACTTATATTCTATTGAAACACAAAGCGTTTGCCATAAATTTAATTACTTAATATTTATGTATGTATTTAGTTATGAATGTATGTTATATACTTTCTCGTTTTAATACAGGATTGATTTTATGTTTATCTTGTTCTTTTCTTTTTTGTTTTTTTTTAATTTAAATTTCATTTGCTTTCTTTTTTAAAATTTATTTAATTATGTATGTGTGTATAGTATAGTTGTATATAGATAAAGTATGTAATAGTATAAATGTTAGAACTAATGATAAACAGTTCCAAGATACATAGTTTGAGAGTAAATTAAATATCTACAGTTAATACGATACAAAGCAAATTGAATTCCTTTTGAGAAATGATGTTTGCAACCAACCAACAAAAATAAAATATCTAGGTTTTGTTGTTGTTGTTGTTGTTCTATTCTTTGTTGGAATTGCTCTTTTGCTTGCTTATTTGTCATCGCCGTTATCGCTGCTATAATTTAATAATTGAATTCGTTTTAATTGCAACAGCAATTTCAAAGTAAATTTCTGTTGTATTTGCTTTTTTTTTATTGTTTGTATATATTATATATGTTTTCTTTTTTATTTGTTGTAGTATAATATTATATTATATTTCTTTTATATTTATAAATTATTATTATTACTATTATTATTATTCTTCTATTGTTTTATATTTACACATATATTTTTGTGGCCATTTTTTTCAGACGCTATAATAACTTTACTCCTCCTTCTCTTAAATTCATTTAGAAAATAAATAATAAAAATTATAAACGAAAACAAAAACAAATTCGAAACGAAAAATAAAACGAAATAAAACGATAGAAAAGTTTCCTTTTTTTTTGTTCTAGTTTATCAAACAAGATTTGTTTTCTTGTCTTTTTGTTTTTTAAAGGAACTGCTTGATGGCATTACAAATTTTTAAGCATTCTGTATACAAATTCACTTTTCTTTGTCAGAAAAAACAAACTGATTATACAAAAAAACTGAACAGTACATAATAGAATAGTAGAACAGATATCGTTGGATAGTATAATTCGTTGTTAACAAATTCGTGACTCTTATTTTTTTTTTTGTTATGAGAGCATAAGGAAAAATTATTATAATTATTAATGAACGGAAAAGCTGAATATATTCTACAAGTATAAATCTATAGTCATTGTTGTTGTTGTTGTTGTTTTTGTTCGGTTAATTTCATTATAATAGCTGAGTAAAGTATACTAAAAGGTTACTGATAGTTACAGCCTACAGGATACAGGAAACACAAATTAAGAATATGATGATTAGTTTACCTCGGACATTGTTATTTTGCTTTTATTTTATTTTCCTTTATTTTATTGCTGTTTTGTTCGTTTGTTTCGTATATATTTTTTTGTCTACGTTATTCAACAGCTGTTGCCATCAATGGCTTTAATGGATTTCAATAAATTTGTGTAGAGCCGTGGGCACTGTGTCACTATATTTAATATTGTGTTTTTGTATAGTCCTCGCTGCTAGACAAGCCAATGTTGTATACTTGAGAGGATTTACTATATCACTTATTTTTTTAGGCTTTATAAACGATTCGAACGTATCGCCGGCTTTATTACGAGCATCCTAAAATTAAAATCAAAAAGAAAACAGATTATGAAATAAAATTACAGCAACAAACATTCGCCCACTTACCAAATGTGCTCCATTTTCGAGTAAAATTTCCGCCAATTCTTTTTGACTTGTCAGAGCTAAAGCAGCTAAATGTAGAGGGGTGTTGCCAGCATCGTCTGTAGCATTGGGATCTGCACCAACTTCCAATAAAGCCTTAGCCAAGGAAGGCGAAGGAAATTGACAAGCCGGATACCGACCGACAAGTGTACCCTCTCTATAGCAGGCATAATGTAATGCCGTACGTCCTGAACGTACAGCCACATTTAAACGATTTAACTTATAAAGCGATACTAAAATTTCTCTACGCATTTTCGGAAAGAAAGCCTCATCTTCGACCAGCCAGGCCAGTAGACAGCCAATGTGTAATGCACTAACTAGGGCACGACTTAAAGCATTAGGATCATGATTGCAATCGTGTACCGAGCTGATAGCTTGCTGTTGCTGTTGTTGGTGTTGCTGTCGCTGTGCAGCTGATTGCGGTGATTGCTGTGAGGAGGTGGTGGCATTTTTCTGCTGTTCTACGGACCAACTTTGTCCTGCAATTGAGGAGGAGACGTTTGCACCAGATTGTAGCATTTGATAGTTTGACAAACCTCGCTCAACCTCCAAGACAGCCTTATTGAAAATCATTAACATATCGCAAGCTTCAATGGGTGGCACGACACGGCCTCGTGGTAATAAGCGTCCTGCTTCCATAAGCATAAAACTAAAAAGTTCAGCAAACGATAATAGAGAAGACTGTGTCATAGGACTGAGAGGTGGTAAGATTTTTTGTTGCATAGTTAATGCATAAGTCCAAAGGTCAATACAACGGTCAAAACGACCTGCGTCAGCATAATGAGCTCCTCTGTGGGGGAAAAAAAATTAAAAATTTAATACATACTCTTTAAAAGTATTTCGTAATAATAAATGTTACCTAAACCGTATGTAATAACTTGTGTCGGGATGTGTAGGTCCCAATATTCGTTGACGTATGACTAAGGCCTGCATACGCATTTCATCTGGATCCAGCACCAGCTCTTCTAATTCTTCAATTGTTGTTACCTCTGCTACATATTCATAAGCCGCGATGGGTTCATTTACAACTTTTGGTATCTTTGGCTCCTGATTACGTTCATCCATGGCTCTTCTCCATAATGATAGAGCACTAACCATATCACGTTTCTTATCCACATAGGTGGCACCCAACAACTCCAAAGCATCAATGCGACTTTCACGACTCACACAGGGCAATGTTATGAGATGTTCTACAATGGGCAAGTGACCCGTCACACTAGCTGCCAGCAAAGGAGTCATGCCATAGTAATCTACTTCCATGGTAGCGCCATGCTTCAAAAGTAACTGTAATATTTCCAAAGAACCTGACTCAGCGCAATCGTGTAACGCTGTATTACCCTTAACACTACAGCGATTCACATTTGCGTTGAGCGATAACAAATATTGGGCAATTTTAAAGTGACCCTTGTAGCAGGCAATCATTAGACACGTATGCCCATGACGATTTGCCATCTCAAAGTCAGCGCCATTGTGTATTAAATATTTAACAATATCGAAATGGCCATCAAAACAGGCTGCTCTTAGGGGTGTTGAATTCGTACGTGTCGTACTATTAACATTGGCACCATGTCTGACCAATAACTTTACAATGCCCAAATGACCAGCAGCTGAGGCACACCATAAGGGAGGGGCATCTTCTATGGGTTCACCATCGAAACTAACTGAGCCGACCTGTTCAACGTCTGCTTGACACCAGGTCAACAAATATTCTACAATTTCACTGTGTCCATTGCGGCAGGATATAACCAGGGGTGTGGCTCCATTAACTTTCGATGATACAAGCATAGATATCTCTGAAGCTGATCTGCCATTCAATAAACTCTGAAAAAAAAATACAAAAAAAGATTATAAATTTAAGTTTAGCAAATAATAAAAACGATAAAAGCAGAAACATTTTAAGGAAATAAAAATTATACCGAATTTATTCTCATCGAAATACCCCCACGCATATAAAGTAGAACAGTAACTTTCAGTATGTAGCTTTCAAAATCAATGCTATTGACAATCTAAAGGCAATGACTTTAAGCGATTTCATTAATTGATAATAATTGTACTCGTGTGCATGTGCAGATAATGCCTTTTATTGATTTGATTAAATTCAATGCAATTACGATTCTCTGTAGTGATTGGTTATTAGCGTAATATTTTATAATTAGAATAACGGAAATAGGAACCGAAGGTGGCGTTTCTAGTTATAAAATAAATTAAGTTAGATTAAATGTCATTTACCTTAAATCAATTGAACTGAAGCTACAAAATCAAGGTATTGTTGCATGAAATCGGGAAATACTTCGGGTTATAATAAGTGAAGGCTTTGAAACCTGAATAGGGTGGTGTATTGTCAATAATTCAACGGAATGTTGTTGTCGCGTATAGAACTGTAAACAATTGAATAAATAGGCAACATAGCTATTAAGGTTCGTGTTACATGGTGGTCCACAGTAAACGAATTTAGAGACTGGCATGATACATCTTCATTAGAGGGTACAAGTATATCAGTGGTATCTGAGTCTAATTCTATAGGGGAGGGGGGTGATTTAAAAGTTATAAAGTACAATTGTTCCGGTTAGAAATGGAATATTATTTTATTTATATGGCTGCCGCGGCTGGCCCCACAGTACCTCATTCGATCGGATCAATTTTCGTGCACTTATTCGAGTGTATGGGGTCGTACCTCGGCAATGGCATCACGTATGTTGGCTTTCAAATGCTTAATTGTTTCTGGTTTGACGGCATAACACGGCGCCACACAGAAAATAGTGCAACCGTGCAAATCTCAGCTTTTTGGCAGCCAATTGACATCACCATTTCGACTAGTTGAATGGCCATCAAACGTTTGACGCAATAAATCGATTATGGCATGAGATGTTGTGTGGCATGTTGCACCATCCCGTTGAAACCAAACTTGCGATAGGTCTCTTCATTGGCCGTAATGGGTCCTTATTTACAAAGAAATATGTGCCATGATGCCCAAAAGCCACACCAAACAGTTACTCGTAATGGTTGCATTGGCTTCTGTAAGACCAAGTGTAGGTTTTCTGAGCCCCAATTACGGCAATTTTGCTTATTAACATACCCACCAAGCTGAAAATGACCTTTGTCCGTAAGATGATTTTTTTTTTGGTAAATCGACACCATAGCGCAGTTTCTCGTTGGCCCAATAAATCCTAACGTTGCTCAAGCGTAATTACGTTCAGTGAACACAGAATAAAACGACATAAATATTGCCAAATTCAAAATAACCGATGGTTCAAATTTAAACCGATAGATGGTCCACCCGATATATTAGAAATTGCCGCAGGACTACAACTACCACCCAAAGATTACCTACATAGAGGACCTATGATTGCCAACGTCATCTATTTGCAGAAAGCAACAGATAAGTAAAAACAGTCTCAACGCAAGATGAACGGCTGAGTTAGTTCCCTGTTGTTTTTAGAGGCATTTTTGTGTCGGACGGTTATCAAAGCAAATCCTTTTTAAACCGATTTCAATTGAATAGCATCCCTATAAACCGCATATGGTGAATTGATCCAACACATGTTAATAAAATAAAAAAACATGGATTGAATTGACATTTGCAAATCGATTGTGCATCGACCTATTTCTGAAGTGAATAGTGACTCGATAAAAACGTTGACTATGACGTAGTTTTACCACATCCTGGAATATGCTCGAATGGTGTTGAACAAACGCAAACTGTAAGCCTGGATGTGCGGATAAAAAGGTTATGCTACTTACTTGGTAAAGCTAATAAGGGTTATCTGACGAGTCAATACAATCAAGTTCTTAATTCGCATCCAAGTTGGCCGCAACAGGAGAGAGAAGTTCTGTTCCATTACCAAAACATCAAGGCAATGGAATCGCTTAAAGAATCTTCAATCTTATGCAAAAATATCGTATTTGTTTTACTAAATACACTTTGTTTTGTAGAATATGACTTGAGTAGATTCAGGGGGTTTACAACTCGTTTAGTGGAAACAATATAAAATCCTAAATTCATTTATTGATAAATACTTTATCTTTTATATGGAATTTGAATTTTAAGTATCAGAGTCTAGGGAATTTATTAAAAACATATTTTAAAAAAATCCCCACTTGAATAAAGGTCTTATTAGAGATATGTATGCATTAATCATAAAGCATGCTTTTTTGACGGTAATTTACTGTAGTGATAACCGTATATAGAGATCTGTTAATGCGTAATTTTTAAGGAAAATCGTTATTTCTTTATGAAACAATATTTGGGAATTAGGGTGAAGGTAACCCCATGTATTTTACTAACAAAAAAAAAAACAAAAACGATTTTCTTTAGTGTGCCCATCATTGCTGTCAACGGTTAAAAGCTGCTTCCGTATTGTTTTATAAACATTCAAGCCCCGTATGACGATGACTACTACCACCACCACCACCATCACCAGTAGTCACCGCACACCGGTGGTAATACTAAGCAAATTGCCATACATTTTATACATGATAGGCACGACAACGACCACGACAATATACAACAATTGACTTTGTTTTGGTTTAAATACTGTGTGTCTTTGTACGCAATGTGTTGGTCTGTAGTTTCTTTTTTTTAATTTTGTTTTTTTTTCTGTGTTTTAGTCTCTTTCGATTTTTTTTTTGTTTTTTAATTTAAACTTGGCAATGAACTCGTCCAATGTCAATGCATTGAAGAGTTGAATGAAATACAATTTCGCAAAAAGAAAAAAACTACAAATAAAACTAAAACAAAACAAAATAGACAGAAGAAAATAAACTAAAAAGCAAAACTATTTTGTTTGCAAAAAAAAAACAAAAAACCATGTGTTTCTAAAAATAAAATCTTTTTAAATAAAAACAATAAAAGCCAACGAAAAAAATCACAAGAAAACAATATTTTGCCAATAAAGAAAAAGAAGCAGAATCGTCATCACAGCAATCAACAAAGACAATCGCTGCCAAATCGATATTATTTTAGACGTTTTTGCATTTAAAATAGGAAAAAATTAAAATTTATTTACGACTTTTAGAACTATAAAAAATATTTTTAAATTAAATAGAAACGTTTACACGACAAGAATCATTCTAAAATTTACTTTTCTTATGAGATAAAGAACGATGAAACAAGTTTGTGAATTTAATAGCCAAAGTTTTCATCAAATGCTGCTATACAATCATTGAAATTAATTTGAACATGTTTTAATAACAAGACAACTTATGAATACAAGTTATTTTTCAACTTTTTAATTCTTAAAATAATTAAATCGTTAACGCACCAAATCTAACATAATCACGAGTATTAAACTAAAGTTTTTAGCTATTGTTTCTTTATTTATCATAACTTTATTGACGCCTGGTTCCAATAAATTTGGTTCAAGTTTAAATTCAGCCTTAAATTTAAGTACTCCTTATGCCCCACACTATAGGGTATAGTAAAAAGATTTCCATTTCTCTTATTTAAAATAGAATAGAATCATATTCAACCCAAAAACAGACAAAATTTTCAACAATAGAATTACTTGCCTTAGCTATCAATGTACATATGTATGTACATGTATGCTGCCTTCCAAAATGTATCAATACAAAGTTTGTATGCAATTCTACTACTGTATGTAAACTATGTATCAACTATAAATCCGATGACTGATTGCTTTTTGACTGGGTTAAAAATACACATTGACAACGTTTTGAAATAGAATACATTGTATATATTTTGTACAGCGGCATTATGAAACATGTTACTTTGTTCAAACACAAAGCAACTAACATTTTAGAAGGCAGCCATACTTCAAAAATCACTCGATTTTGTAGCAGTTTAGCAGAGTTTTTAAAATGAAACTTCAGTCCATTAAGTTTAGCAAAGCCTAGAGCAGTAAGCGCCTTGGAAAATATTTAATATGTGAATCACCACTGAATCAACAATTTCAGTGAAGTAATCCAATGCGCACAGCTCAACGGATATTGACTTATAAGTAAGCAGCCATACTTCAAAACTGACTCGATTTTGTAGCAGTTGAACAGAGTTTTTAAAATTAAATTTCAGTCCATTAAGTTTATCAAAGCCTAGAGGAGTAAATGCCTTAATATGTGAATCACCACTTAATCACCAATTTCAGCAATTCAACGCATATTGACTTATAAGTATGACATTAGAGTTCTGAGCTACAGTATCCAATATGATGTTTACCAGAACCAGTGTATTTTTCAGGTGAAGCCTGTAGTCTTTCCAAGCTTTCTCAAACTAAATAAGCATTTCTGCTGAGCACTCTGTAGTTCCATCTTAAGAATCATAAGTGATGGCTTCTTTATTCGTTGAATCATAAGTGATGGCTTCTTTATTCTTTGAATCTTTAATAATCACGTTTCTGTATTACTTTATTTGGGAAGAATTCATAGAAAGGGAAATCTTATAACGACAAGTGAATGCAAAAACCCAGTATTATTTTTTCGTAAAGGTTCACGCATTATTTCAAGAGATTGGACGTACTTGCGGCATAAATATTTAACGTATTACGTAATCGAGGATAGGCGGTAATGTGTTGCAGTAGTTAAAGTGCTTGACGATAAAATCGAGCAATTGAAATACAAACCCCAGTATAGATGAAAAAGTTTTCATCACGGTTAATGAATGAATTTTTAAAATTCAGAGGCTTTGACTCATCTCTAACATCACTAACGACTACCATAGGAAGTTTTGGTACCGCCAACTGCTACACAAGAATAGTATTCAATCAGCAAAGCCTCACACCGCTACACCTAATACATATTCACAGAAGATGTTGTTTCTAGGCGACAACAAATGACAAAACTCATTATCCTATGACGTAATATATATAATACTTAGCTGGAAAGACTGTATTAATGAAAAAAAAAGAAAAGAAGTGATAAAAAGATAAGGGAGATGTTTCCTGACAGCCCTAACTTCCTTAAAGGATTATAAAGGGAAGTTACAAGAAAACAGAGACTTAACTCGGTCATTTATTCAATTTTTCCCATTCATTTATGATCCATCCCATACAAGTTTAAGTGATTTTAAGCCTAATATATCAAACAACAAATTCTCTACAAGTATAGTTGAATATTGAAACATATGTATGTATGTACGCAATTAGTGTATCAACGTGGAAAAAAAATTGGAATTTTTGTGCATTTTAAAAACTTTTCCTATCTTCCATTTAGGCAGTAATAGCTCTCCGAAAAAAGAACAAAGAAAGTTCAAAGTTTTTTCTTTAACAGAAAACATTAAATTTAACAAAATATCTCCCTTTTTATCTCTCTTTTTATCTTTTGTTTTAATGTTAATGTTTTTTCTGTTTTTGTTTTTCTTTTTTTTTTGATAATTATACTCATAAAAGTGGAAGAGGATTTTATTTATAGCTTTAGTTCTGGTACTTGTCTGAGAAATATACATCAACAACAGCAAACAACAATTGAAGGTCATCTGATATACTCGAACACTCTATTTGATTTGTTATTAATTGAGTTGAGAATTCCCGTATGCGATTCAAACACAAGTTAGTGGGTTGGCTGGCTGGCTGGCTTACTAGTTGGCTGGCAATCATCATCATTTACCTGCCTTGTCTCAGCCACAGCCACAGCCACAGTCTCAGTCTCTAGTTCTGTTTAATATACGCAATCATGTCATTTATGTTTTCCTAAATTGGTTCTATGCTGTTGTTTGTTCATATTAATGTTATGGCAAGTGTACTGGCATTTGATTGGCCTTTATTATTATGGCCTGCATGGACTGACTCTGTTCTGGACATATGTACATAATTGTGTTGTCGATAAAAGTAAAATTCATTTATAAATTAAACCTGTCTACAACAGTCTCCACTAGATTCTCTCAGAAATTTTTAGAACATGTGTCGTCGTCGTCATCGTCGTCGTATGCTTTTTGTTCTTTCTCTTTCAGTTGCAAAATTATTTTAGTTGTTGTACTCATACCCACCGGCTTCAACGTTGAATTGAGAATTTCTTCCTGCTTTTGAAAAGTAAAAATAAAACGAAACCAAGTTGAAATTGTTTTTGTTATAACGCATTCAAATGCTAATGTTTTTTTAACGTTTTAAATATTTTTGAATATTTAAATTTAGAATTTTATATTTAAGAAAATATTCCATTTATTATTATACGGGTATGGTTAACCTTTTGAAAGGATTTACGTTTCAATGAAAAGTTAATTTTTGCATGATGACGTTTAACCTTTTATGGTTATAATTCTGATTTTAAATAATTAATGACACTAAAATGTCAGTAAGTGATAAAGATGTTTCCAGGAAATCAAATTATTTGTTATACATTCACTGTACCATTACTACCGGTAGGTCTTCTCAATCAGGACATACAGGAAAAGATAATTGTTGTAACATTCTAATAATTACAATGCAGAAAAGAAGAGCAAAGTATTAAAAACAAAAAAATCATCCGGCCTTTCAGCCATATATATACATATGTACTCCACCTTATACCTCCTCCATTGCTTAAGTTTAAAAATTTTGCCCATAAGTAAGAACCAAGTGTCAATTGAAACTTTTTCATCGAACAAATCAAATATTAACCTTTTGCACTCCAACCTAATAAGCAATAGTAGGAATCAGTAACTCCAAACCACTTACCTACCATTGTATAAACAAAATGCAGATCACGCACTTTGCAACGCAAACGTAAACACTTTTGCTTTTCTAAGAATTAAGAACGCTGAGTGAGATAAAGAAACGTGTCGCAAATGTGGCGACAAAGGATTTATTAATGACATATGAAATGTCGCAGATGGGGCGACAAGGGAGTGCAAAGAATTAATTAAGAAATGCTACGGCTCGCTAATATAGTCCAGAAAAATTGTTTTACCGCATATTTTCATCGCTAGATGGTATTGGCGCCTGAGCTTAGTGAGAACACGTGTTTGAGAGGAGACAATTCACACACAATCTGCCAGGAGATAGTAGAGACCAATTGATAGTTTGGAATATGATGGTTACTCAATAAAAATTAATGTTTGGGACATCAGTTGCCGTAGTCTAGTAGCTAGTGTCCTGGGTTATTAGACGTGAGGCCTCGGTTCAAACACCAGGTCAGATATCAAAACGAAAATATGAAAACATATTTCTTCGGCGACTGCCTCTCGGCAGATTTCTGGAAATAAATCTGAGTAAAAAATAAAAATTGCCATGAAAACTTTCTCAAAAATCTGTCGTTCGGCATTGACTTTAAACTGTAGGTCCCGCCACTCAAGTATAAAATTAACACACACAATATCAGTGGTGTGAGAAGCTAGGTCGTAATCCTAACTGAAGTGTTGTAATGACCAAAACGAGATGAAATCTGTTTGGAAAAGTATAATTACAGGATGTAGAATATGGATTGAATACGATTACTTTAAACGACAAAAAATATGATCAAAGGTTGCATGCAAATGCTGTTCATATGGTTAGGTTAGTTTTGGTCAAAGGACGTGTACTTGACAATTAAGACAAGTACAGTACCCGGAGGTCGAATTGACCCATTGTACAACGTCCTAGTTTCTCACACCACTTATGTTGTGTGTGTTAATTTTTATACATGAGCGGTGGGACCTACAGTTTAAAGTCGACTCCGAACGACAGATTTTTGAGAAACTTTTTCATGGCAATTTTATTTACTCTCAGAGTTTTTGCCAGAAATCTGATGAGAGGAAGTCGCCAAATACTTTTTGTATTTTGTCGTGATGTCTGGCCTGGGAGTCGAACCCTGGCTTTACGTCTAATAAGCCAACACACTACCTACTAGACTACGGCGACTTCAAATCTGTTCATATGACTTGGAAGCCTAAATTGGCGGCAAACAAGATTCAATATTTTGTGGTCTTGGTAGTGAATTATCTATTAACGGCAACAACAACATGGCGTGAAGCGATTAATTCTGTTTTCTACTGCACATAAATCAAACATCAGAATTACCAAACGAAAACGGATGTTGCTTAGTATGTACATATAATAACATAGTCAAACCATACATCTTTGATATCTTAGATAGCCCACCAATTTACTATTTGCTTGACTTTGAAAGTTAACTGTGTTGGCAATAAAAAATTGGCCCCCCGAAAGGACGCTGATTACGATTTGACAATAAGTCACAGAAGTATAACTGTGATGGCAATTTTATTAGATTGGTTGGAAAATTGTTTTACAACAAAATAAATCAAGTGGAGATGCTTATCAACATATGGAAAAATAAGTATTGTTGTCAAAAAAGTCAAACACTTCTTCCTGAATATTAATAGTTTTGCATAAGGAAACATTTAAGCACTGCTCTGTGCAAAAATGGTAACTTTTGTTACGGCATTAAAGTCTTAAAATTTTATGCAAAACCATAAAAAAGCAGCAGACAGTTTTAAGTCTTTAGTTTTTCTTCACTTTTTTTTTAATACTCTTAAAACTAAATAGTGTCCTATACACACTGTTTCAGCGTAAATGTGGGTATGCGTTGGTGTGTGTGTGTGTTTGTTAACGTATGGTATGGTTAACATTAAAGGTATTATAAAGGTCAAAATGACCTAGACCACAAACAAAACAAGACCGAACTAAGCTAAACAAAAACACAGCAACAACATAACATAAAATGTAAATTAAAAATCTAACTTTAAATTGGCAAAAAAAAAACTTTAACAATAAAAATAAAATAAAATAATAAAAAATTATATAAAATTAAAACTTAAAAAACAAAAACAAGAATAAAGTTTTAATTACTAAATTCACCACGAACTAAATGAACGAGTACAGGCACAAGTGTTAGAATAATAAAATAAAAAATTAAATGTCAAGTATTTTCCAATAATAAAATTAAATTAATTTTTTATTATTTTTGTAATTACGGTCAGCCTTTTTTTAATACAAAATACCTTTGATTAATGCATAGTTTTAATGGAAACAAGAAAAAAATGAATACTTATTTATGAATGATTTTTCAATTCAATTAATAACCCCTTAATGAGTTCAGCACTTTACCAATATTACCATAATTTCTATGCAAATGTTGTAAATTGCCTTTATGGAAAAAAAATTTTAGTAACCAATTTAATATTCAAAAATAAAAAATAAATTTTTTATTTCATTACAAATAAAAATCTAATTAGGAAAAATTTTTGCTTTCATATTAATATTAATTCTAAATCTGTTTTTTTTAAATTTCTAATAAAGTTTATTGATCTATTGACATGTGTCACTTAAAAAAATATCATGATTTATTGGCATTCGTTTTGTTCTCTTCAAACAAATCTCCCTCGAGTGGAAACCCCATGTTCGAATTGTTTTTTCTAATCACTAAGGCACTTGGACTAAACTCTCCATTAAGAGTCTCCATACTTGAAGCAGTGTCTTCACTATTGGAAACAGAAATAAGTCACAGGCTCCCAAATGTGGTTTTGTTTTTTGGGCAAAAAGTCAATCGAAAGGAAGTTCAATTATAGTGATGGCAAAGCCTGAAATAGCTTTCCCCACTTGCAAGTGACGCATATGATTATATGGCTTATCAGTCAAACAAACTTGGAATAAGAATTTATAAAGCATTGCTCTATAGGAAAGCCTCAAATTTGATCTTAATAGACGTGCTTTTTGCGGTCTTGAATCATTGAGTACTAGTTACGTTTCGTTATCTAAGTCTTGTACCCATGATTCTTTAATAAAAGTTTCTAAAGGAACGAATAATGAAGTCGCCGTAGTCGACTAGGTAGTGTGTTGGCTTATTAGATGTAAAGACAGGGTTCGAGCCCCAGGCCAGACATCAAAATAAAATACAAAAAGTATTTCTTCGGCGACTTTCTCTCAGCAGATTTCTGGCAAAAACTCTGAGAGTAAATAAAAATTCCCACGAAAAGTTTCTCAAAAATATGTCGTTCGGAGTCGACTTTAAACTGTATGTCCCGCCAATCATGTATAAAATTTAACACACACAACATGCATAAGTGGTGTGAGAAACTAGGTCGTAATCCTGACTGAAGGGTTGTAATGACCAATTATGTATGTATGTATGTAGAGCATTGCTCTATAGGAAAACCTCAAATTTGGTCTTAATAGATATGCTTTTTGCGGTTTTGAATCATTGAGTACTAGTTACGTTTCGTTATCTAAGTCCTTTAGCCATGATTCTTTACTTTTGAGCAAATATGATTCATAATTAGAAAAACGCACTAATAGCTCCTGAGCAATGCTCATGGTTAAATGCTTGTCTACAATCTCGAGCAAATCTGGTTTATATCACGGAAAAAGGAAAAAATGTTCATCATTAATCGAATTTACCAAATTAAAAGCCTTCAATCTGTTCTATCTAGGATAATATAAACAACGATCACAATACGAAGATCAGGAGTGCCACATTTAAAAAAGTTGTTTCTAGGTTCAACACTAAGACCTTCTATCCGTAGAATTACTACTTAAACAACTTGTAAAATTTATTTATTAAAATTAAAACAATGCAAAAATAAATAATAAGTAAGTTTCTAAAGGAACGAAATAAAATACTTATGCAAAAAAACTTGTATAATACAAGCCACTATTATTAATCTCCTCTTATGGTGATCAGTTGAATACCGATTACTACAGTATTTTGCTTCTTCACAGCCTGTTAACGTCCTAAATCAGTCATAGCTCTTCTGAGGTCTGCTACTGAGACGAGTGGGCTTTGTTTTCGCCATCATAACAACAACACCCCTGATAAATCACCAATAATTGTTCTTGTACGGAAATCAAAATAATTTTTCGTTATTATTCATCAAAATAATCGAATTTTTTTTAAGTTGCTGACATAATGAATCATTCGAAGTGATCCTAATTGTTCCTGAATGTTCTATTGAAACCATTGGACTTAGGTTTGGATTTGTAAACTTATAATGAACAAACATGAAAAGCTCTACTCTTAGGTTTGAAATTGAGAAAATATGTGCAGGAAAATGGACCAACATTAGAAAAGAAATCGAGTGTAGGTATAGTTTCTAACGTCGGAACAAATTTAGCTTTGGAAATTGGATAGTGAACACAAGTATAGATTGTAAAGTTAATTTTATCTGTCCCCAGTTCCTGTTTGTCCAAATGCATTCATAGAAATAATCTGTAGCCCAAAAGAAGAGCATGATTTCGCCCTTAATAGGTAGAATATTAATTTTTTTTTTACTTAACTTCTAACAACAGTTGTTGACCCTGTGCTCTGTACCATAAAAAGAAACAAAACAAAAAACAATAACAATAACAAAATAATTATAAATTTACGGTCATAAAAAAAGGCAAAAAAAAAATTGTTCTGCCAAGTTTAATTAGCATAGAATTTTTAAAGTCAATGTAACTAATTTAACCAGACACAGTAGAAATCATTTTTATGATACACGCACGCCTATTAACTTTTATGTGTGTTTCGTTTTACAACACTAGAAAAGCCAACAACAAATATTGTATTTTACCTTCTAACAGGAATTAAAAACAAACAAAATATTATTTTAAACAACAACAAATAGTTACTGTTCCAAGGGCTAGGTACATACGTACATACATAGCAGAAATAATAAAAATAGTAGCAAAAAAAAGTTCTTATTAGAAAATATATGTAAAACATTTTCTCTCTTTCTCTTTATACATATACTAGGTAGATACGAGTATACATATGTACATATATTTTTCTCTGGATTAAATGTAAACAAACCCACTCATATAAACATTTAATACAGAGATGGAAATTAAAAATCGTCTGTAGTCCAAGGTAGTAGCAAGTAATTCTAAATTATTTAATTCAACAAAATATAGAAAACGAAATTTTAATTTTTTTTTAATTTAAGAAAAATTCTAAAACTTCAAAATTTAAATAAACTACGACAACAGCACAGAGTTGTTTGAGTTGTATTCTAAAATCTACACGTTATCAAGTGACCTTTAAAAACGTAAATTAGTTTTAATCATTAGAGAACTTTTTTAAAACAAATAAAGTGTGTTAGTCATTAAAAAAAAAACATGAATTTCTCTATTTTAGTAATTTCACTATAAATTTCCAATATTTCGGATGTGTCAATTCACAATTTGTATGTATTATAGGCATTACTTTGTATTTAAGGGTTTAAAAATATAAATAATTTATATTAAAGCCTTAAAAAAATTAAGATAAATTTGTCATTTATACTAAATTACATGCAAATAAATAATTTCCAATCACATCGACTTTACCAACCCTGACCTATGCAGTAATAATCATACTATTCGTATAATGTATGTACATAAATGGCCAATAGATAGTATACTAATCGTACTAATACGAGTACAATATTTTACTAAATGAATGTATGTTAAATACACACAAAAACAAATTATACGCACGACTGATGAGTGTACAGCTCTGTATAGACAGAGCGAATATAAATAAAAGACTCATGTGTTGGCGCTGCCGTTGTTGCTACCGCTGTGTCAGTTAAAAGCGGAAGTATTAAAAATTCGTAAACTATTCCGGTTCAAACGAATTAATAACGTACGTTAAAACAAAAATAAAAACATCGCATAAAACTGTTTTCAAAGTTTATTTATTTTATTTTTTTCAACTAGTTTAGATACAACTTTTCTTTTTTTTTTGTTTTTGTTTTCTTTTTTTGTCAGTATATTTTATTTATTAAAATAGTGATTATTAGGTTGTTGTTAGTTTTGCTACAGGTAATTAATTAAAGAGTCATCATCAGCAATTTCCCCCTTATTCACATTTACTGCTATAACGGCGGCATTACGATTATTTCGTTTAATCGGTTATTTATTCTGTTGACCATTACAAATCGGTCAATGTCACAACAGAGGAGAGTAAGTAATTTATTGTTTAGAAAAGACTTTGACTTGTCCGAAAATAATTGTCTAAGACTGTAAATTTAGTATGGATTATAAAGATTCGTTGTAGTCGCCGTAGTCCAGTGGGTAGTGTGTTGGCTTGTTAGACGTAAGCCAGAGTTCAAATCCCAGGTCAGACATCAAAACGAAAATATGACTTCCTCTCAGCAGATTTCTGGCAAAAACTCTGAGAGTAAATAAAATTGCCATGAAAGGTTTCTCAAAAATCTGTCGTTTGGAGTCGACTTTAACCCACCACTCATGTAAAAAATTAACACATACAACATAAGTGGTATGAGAAGCTAGGTCGTAACCCTGACTGAAGGGTTCTAATGACCAATGTATGTATGTATGTATAAAGTTTCGTTAGTATTTTAAGACAAATTGTTAGTCTCGAATGAAGTCGCCGTAGTCTAGTAGGTACTGTGTTGGCTTATTAGACGTAAAGCCAGGGTTCGAGCCCCAGACCAGACATCAAAACAAAAATACAAAAAGTATTTCTTCGGCGACTTTCTCTCAGCAGATTTATGGCAAAAACTCTGAGAGTAAATAAAAATTGTCATGAAAAGTTTCTCAAAAACTAGGTCGTAATCCGGACTGAAGGGTTGTAATAACCAATTATGTACGTTAGACTCGAATTTTTTGATGGTGAAAGAATATGAAAAAAATCGTTATTTTGAAATGAAGTTTTTTGGCATAGTTAGGATGATTTCATAATGTAATTGGTTGTTTACAGTACTCTGTACAGTACTCTGTATTAGTGGCGAACCTTGATAGTCCGCCAGCTATGTATGCACATATCTTCACTAACAACGCAACAATATATGCAATTTCCACAATCGATAGTGACGATAACAGTACCCTATTTGAGGGGAAGAGGTCTAGAAACTTATGCGAATAGTTTTGCATCTGATTAAGATAGGAAACACGTAGTTTTCTCGAGCCCAAGTTGGTCTTTTAATTGGTGTAGTGCTTGATTAAAAACCCAAGCAATTCAAATTCGAATTCGGGAAAAGGTGAATAAATTACAGTAATTTGTATACAATTATAAAAAGTCATTACGACAAAGGAAACTTATTCTAACGAAATTCCAAAATTTAAATTTAAAATTTTTAATTTTCTAGAAACTGTAGTTACAGATAGTAGAAGTTTACAGTGAAATATTTACAAAAAGAAATAAAATTTACATACTGTTTAAGGCATTACAAACGCAATAATTTTTTTTGAAAAATACGCGCTAAAACAATAAAAAAAATAAAATCTTGACTAAATTTAGTCATTTAGGAAACCGTTTTGTTAAAGGTTTCATGTTCTAAATCAACAGCAAAAACAAAACAAATGTAAGTTGTAATAGCTAACGGTTAAATGTGAAAAATGAAAAATAAATATAAACAAACAAAAAACAAAGCAAATCTCATATAATAAATATTTATTGGTCACAACAACCTGTCATGTGTTTAATCAATAACAGCAGTAGCTGTAGTAGCAGTTAGTGACGAGAACATTTTCGAATAAAACGATTCGAATTATTAGGTGTTGGAGAAAGTGATATTTTTTTAAACGACTGACACAAGAAGGCGATGCTTTCAAATGGGCCCTTCGCAAGCACAGTCCTTATACCGATAACGAAACAAAGCTGGTCACATTTAGATTTAAAAACAATTTTTCTGTTTCTTATTTAGGAATACAATTTCATACAGATTTCAATAGGTTCTCAAATTGTTAATAAACATAAATATCTGCTGTTTATTTATTGTTTTATTTGTAAACTCATACCCATTGTCTTAGCGATCACTGAGACTGACTGACTGTCATCCGAGAATCAATAGAATATTTATTTGATTGTTGTTAATAGGGTTGCTTTTGCTATTAAAAATAATATTTAGCCAATATACGAGGGTATGTACACATTATATGTATGTATACCAATAGCAATGTACAATGTACATATAAACCCAGTCATATTAAACGGTTGATGACTCGTCACTCATTCTTTCTGTCTCTCATTTAATGACAACGATGGGCTGACTATCGATCAAATATGTTGAAGGAAATTATTAAACGTTATGAGTGGGGAAAAAGACAACAAAAAAATTATGTGTACATGGAAAAATAATTATTAAATACAATAATAATAAATTGTCCAACTACTACTGTATATACAATATACATATGTAAGTACATACACAAATGAATTAATTAAAAATCATGTGTAATCGTCGTTTTAGTTTTTTTCTAATAATTCTTGTAGAATATTTAGTTAAATAAAGATTTCATTTTGCATATTTTTGATTTTATACGAGTAGTTAGTCATTCTATTATGGTACTACACTCGCATGTAGTATTTGCTATTGCTTTTAGCATGCATTATTTAAATTTTTTTATTTAATGTTAACAAATAAGAACATATTCTAGATTAATTACTATTTCCCCATTTCACTTTTCTAGTGTACTAAACTCAACAAAAATAAATAAACATGTATGTATCTTAAAACTACTTTAAAACTACTTTTTAAAACATTTCAATTTGAAAAAAAGGGAAATTGAAGAAAAAAAATTAGTAATAGCAACAAAGATAGCAACAATAAGAAAAGAAAATGTTTCTTATCAAAAGAGAGACATTTGAAATGACAACACACTTCAAAACGAATGTGGGGATATGTGGAGCAGTAACTTATATTAGATACAGTTAAAACGGAATGTTGTTACACTTTAAGTGCTTTTATCTTTGTAAGTCGATAATGAATTTAAAATTCACTTCGAACCTTAATACTTTCTTAATTGAATTTAAGCTTTATCTGGGTCTCTTTAATTGTATATTATATACCTTCCCTTGTAGTTTCAATGATATGAAGTTGAAAGTTATTCAACCTCGAAAAGACTTAATGAGTTTAATCTCTTGTAGATTTCCTTGTTCTAATATAAGTATCAATAACTTTTGGGATCCTCCATTATAAACCTTGCATTTATAGGCGGAACAAAATTATGAATGTAATAACCTCCATATTTAATTCGGTACAGTAAGATGGCGCCATATCTTACATATTCATTCAGTATAAAAGCATAAACTTTTTAATCATTTCTTTCCTAATTAAACGTCTTTTGTCTGTTCCTAGGCTGAGTAAGGAGCCTCTCAGGTCTTAAAACTAATTCTAACAGGGCATTATGCTCGGAAATTGCGGTTAGTTTTTGGGACACACTCTTGTGCTTCTTTCCTGATATTCAGAGATTCAAATCAGTCTATAGAAGACAACGTCTACCAGGATTTCTGGCCTCTAAAGATTCACCTTCAACATTGGCTGGCGGTTGAGCAGACTTAAGAAATTGTAAATGATTGGAAAGTATGCCAGGATGTCGTCAGTACACCTTTGTGCCTATTCCTCTGAAATAGTGTCAATGAAAACGGATCGAATGTGTTAAATAAACGTAGATTAAGTGTCCTTGTACACTGTGTAGATATTATAATAATAAATTTTGCATGGATTAAAATGTAGCAACAAAACCAATTTCATTTAACCATTTTTAATATTTCTGTAAATGTTCTTATCTAATCTGTTGTGGTAGAATAAAATCAAAACAAAAATTAAAATTGAAAGGTATTCATATACTAAAACTTGGTAATTGGTGCTGATAAAATGTGGTTTCATTCATAAGAAAAACAGTTAAAAAAATAACGGAAAAAGAGCGTTAAACTTAAATGTTAACTGCGTAACAAAATAACAATAAATTGTTATAAACAACTTCCTTTACAAGAAAAAAAATAAGACACTATGCACAGTACATAGTAAATATATATGTATGTTGTATGTAAGTGTGTGTGTGTGAGTGAATGCATTCATCTGAGGTGTTATTATTTATTTATTTATTTATTATTCATCCATTCGACACTTTTATTCATTCAATCATTTACTGACAACAACACCAACGTTTAGATATTTTAATGTGAATGACATTCATTTTTAGGTTAGGGTTTTGCTATTCTTAATTAATTTTGTTTTCTTTTTCAACTTCTTTGTTAAATTTAATGCTATTTTATGCAAAACAAAACAAAACAAAGATCTTTTGCAATTGCTTAAATCTTATTGTAAAAGATACATGAAAAGTGTCGGTGATTATTTTGTTTTTGAGTTGTTTAAATTTGTTCTCCTCTTAAATAAACTTTTAGCAAATTTATTTTTTTTATTATTTTATTTTTTGCTTTTTTTTATTTGTTTGTTTGTTTATTGCTATGCTGTATTTTGGTCAGTTTACAGATCGTAGAGTTTTATTTGCCGAATTTTAAGGTCAGTTTCTTCTTGGCTGTTTTGTTTTAGAGTCACTTAAAAAAAGCTGGTTTACTTTGAACCCAATAAACGTCGAGGCAATTGAATGCTTCTAAACTTATGTAGTCGTCATTATCGACTACGATATGTTTGATTTTTAATCAGCCCATGTTTAAATTATTTTTTATTTTTTTGCCAATCTTGTATTCAACTTCTTGTAGTTATGCTCGTATATGTATGTACTCATGCTAACCAATAACAATTTCTAGGTTTATTTTATATTTGTTTATATCTGTTCTTTTTTGTTTGAGTATTTTTTTTTTACTATGCACGTATCAAGTATAAAATTTTAACATTTGCCAGTGTATGTAGGCTATACAGTAGATAAAAATAAAATTAAAAAGGCATTAAAAGTCAAAATGTTTAAAATTGCCAGATTTAAAGTTGGTTAATAGAATACTTTAATAAATAAATACAACAACAATATATATTTATATATGTATAATGTATAATGTAAGAAGGTCAAAGCACTCAAACCCCACAATAGTTTTTTGTTTTTGTTCCGTTTCAAAGATTTGTTCTTATAAAGATATAAATATGCTATGACGTCTGTTTCTATTATTCTTGAGTTTTGTAAGAGTTTGTTATAGTATGGGTAGTATAGTATACATAATCATTAAGATTACATGTAATAATTTGTAATTATTTTATTTTCTTTTGTTTCATTATCAACAGAAACAATGACCAATATATTGTTTTTTTTTTAATTGTTTAAATGATTTCAGTTTTTTCTTATTTTAGTTCATACTCTTTGTTCTATCCAATGTAAATTAAGTAGGACTGTTTATAGTATAAAAGGTGTAGTAAAAGGTAATCCATTATTAATCACGAGAAGACAAAAAGCAAAAAAGTTGCCTAGGCCGCTGAACATACACAAGAATCATGCTAATTATAGTTGTACAACGCGGTTCATAATCAAATCATAATTAAGTAAATAGAAGTTACTGCGGTAGTCAACCGAATTGCGTTTAGCAATAATAATCGAAGCGGTTAATCGTTTTCGACCAAATTCTAATTTGAACATATTACTAAAGTCATAGTCGATAAGATTCGTTCCACTCATGAACGCGGATATTATTCTGTAGCCATTGTCTAACAGTCCAACTAATCGTCAATATTATATTAGATGAAACAATGTGAACTAAACTGCCACAAAATGAATTGCATTTAATAAAAAGAGAGAATTTTTCCTCTTTCCTGAATACAAGTACAATAAAATGTGTTACAATTACCAATCCATTTTGAATTCAAATTTTTTATACCAAAAATACTTTTTCTAACATTTAATTTTAAAATTGATTTTAAATTTCCATAGCATTGGCAATCATGACAACGTTAAAAACATATAATAAATAACAGTAAATTTCATAATTAAAAGTGTTGCCAATGTTTATTTTATTTATGTCAGCTGTCAGATGTTCTTAAAGCATTTTTTATCGATTAGTCACAGAAGAACCAAAAAGCCAAACCATAAAAATCTATGAGAGAGATAAGATATTTGGGGTGACACTTTTATTGAGATGTTCTTTTCTTGATTCTACGTATCTTGAAAAACAATAACAATTCATACTCAGCAATTGCTGATGCGATTGCATTTCCTGTTGAAAATATCAAAATAAACAGACGAACATAAAATGACTAAAGAATTTATTTGTTGTATTTCCCCATAAACAAGAAAAAAAAAACAAATAAATGTTTATAGCGTATTTTCTTAAAATTTCCTTAATGATTTTTCTTCTGGGCTAGATTTCTTTGTGATTCTTCTTTGTTCTGTTAGGGGGGTTTATTTTTGTTATGGCCGCGACTGAAAAGTTAAATATGGCCATGTGTACATGTGTTGGTTGGTATGATGTGGTATGTTGGCTTTCGCAAGATTTTATTTATAATTTCACTCACCTTCAGAAGAGTTAATTTATTTTCTCTGGCTGCATTGCAAACAATCGCTGAAATATCCATGACACTCATTTATTTTTTGGAATACTATTTACTGTTGCTATTGCTTATGGTGATAGAGATAGTACGCTCCCTCGTTACTCTTCTTTTTCTATTCGCTTCTATACACAATCCACTCTTCTTACTTTTGTTCTTTTGTTTTTCTGCCTTCTCTATTTTTTTTCAGATTGTTGTTTTTATAGTAAATGCTGCTGATGCTGCCTCTTCTTATTTTTTTACTCTTCTTATTATTCAGCAATAACAACAATAACAATTACAATAAGAATAATATTCCTTTGTTCTTGTTCTATAGAAGTGTTCTTGCTATAGGCTGCTTGCTGATTGTATTATTTGATGATTTTAAATTAAAATTGAAAGACTGTATTTACTTGTGTAAAATTTGTTTCGTTGTATTTATGTATTTATTACGTTTGCTTTTCCTTTTAGGCAATCTGACGTTTTGAGACCCACCAACCCACCGATTAATGTTAATCTCAATTTTGTTTGGATTATTTCAGCACTTGGTTTTTGTCTTCTCGTAAATTCACAAAAAAAAAACACTTAAAATGCACAAATTTTTCTTTTTTCCTCCTTTAATTCTAAAAACACCCTGTATCAGCAAATAAAAAAGGGAAAAACAAACTTATTTTGGTACGTAATATTTCTGCGTTTTTTCTATTTTTTTCTGAAGCAGGAAGACAAAGATATTTTATTTTTTCTCTCCTATTTTTTTCGTAATTTATTCTTCTTCTTTGCATACAAGGAAACAATGAAAAGACTGCTTTTGCTTATGCTGTAGATGTTGTTGTTATTGGGTGTTTTTAAAGCACTTGGATTTCGTCGTGTTATTCTTCCTCTTTTGTTTTTCGTCAATAAGCACCGTTTTGATTTTTTCAATATTTTCTTATTCTTTTATTTTTAGCAATTATGAGCAAAAGAAATCCAGAACTATAGTTGAACACCACAAAAATTTCATCAAATTTTTTTTAATTCAAAAACTTTTAATATTCTTTTTTTTTGGTTTCAACTGTGTTTTTTGATACAATTTAAGAAATAATCGCTTCTATAACGAATCACGAATCTTTTCAACGTTGTATTCTCATGCGCTCATTGTTAATTACTAATAAAAAATATATTTTTGTTAAGAATATTATTGTCTGCTGCTGCCGTTTATATTATTTTATTCTTTTTCTATTATTCATTTCCCTTGTTTCTTTTACTTTTATTTTCGCTGTATAGGACAGAGTTGTATTTTTGTTTTTATTAGACACGAACCGCATTCCAAAAGAAAAAATAAACCCACCAACCTCAAATTCTATATAATGGACCCTTGGTCATTTAATAATTATAAAAAATTGTTATTGAATTAAAATTAAAAGTTAGTAAATATTTATTTGATTTCATTTAATATTTAATTTTATTTTGCATTGTTTTGATGTTCATATTTATCGACTTCTACTTGGTGGTAGTGCTGCCACACTTTAATTTCCTAAATACCTAACTAAATTGATCAGGTAGCACTCTTCCGCTATGTGCTGCCAGACGTAGAGGTGATACCTATCGACCGTTAAAGATTATGCATATGGTGCAGGAATTTGAAAATAGAATTAAAAAATTTAATGATCCACAAATATGGAAAGAAATTATATCGGTTTATAATTTATATTGCCTACTGTAGACTTAGTTAATAATAATTAGTAAAATTAATACCAACGTCAACTTCACTGCATTTAAATAATAAGTGATTATGTTTGAGATTTGGGGGCTATTTTGAAATGAATTACGCAGAAAAGTTCGGGAACTGAAATATAAGCATTTATAAAAATTGAAGTCGCCGTAGCCTAATAGGTAGTGTATTGGCTTATTAGACGTAAAGCCCGGATTCGTATCCCAGGTCAGACGTCAAAACTAAATATGAAAATAAATATTTCTCCGGCGATTTCCTCTCAGCAGATTTCTGGCAAAAAGTCTGAGAGTAAATAAACCTGCCATGAAAAAGTTTCTCAAAAATCTGTTGCTCTCGTTAAACTGTAGGTTCCGCCACTCACGTATAAAATTAACACACACAACATGAGTGGTGTGAGAAGCTATGCCATAATCTTGACTGAAGGGTTGTAATGGCCAATTATGTATGTATGTATGTACAAGAATTTACTTACGTATATTTTTTAGTTCTATAATGTTAATATTTATTTCTGTGTGGCCAAACTTAGGGGATTTTTTTTAATATTTTAAGAAAACATTCTCAAAACGCAATGTATAGTAAAACTAATATAAATACGAATATTTTTCAAATAAAAGAAATTGTTCGCTTATTTTGCTCTTCTTGTAACCGGTTTTCTTTAAGAAAGCAATTAAATTTTAGATTGTAAGTTAGAATTACATCTTGGAGTGGTTGCCCTGAATAGTGTTTTGGAAAAGAAATTGTCCCACAGTTTGGAGCCCTTTTTTTAAACCGAATATAAAATTAATTTTCATAGGAATACAATCCAACGAGATTCAGATTTGATTGACAAACGAATGCCGATATGATTCATTGCATTTATAGTCCTTAACATCCATATTTTAAAACATGTAATTGTCATGTGAATGAATTTCAATGATCAAACAAAATTTCTACAATGTAGGACAAATTAACTTGAAAATATGCGCGTATGTTGCACTTATCCGCTAATAGTAATAGTGAGATAAGAACGGGGTTACCCAGTATTTGTAATATAAATATGGAAAAGAATTCGGGGAAGTACGTTCCTTTATAGTACACCTAACTTTTATCTTGTTTTTGACGTCTAAACTTAATAAACACTTATCTACCATCTAGATAATAGGTAATCAAACATTTGACGTTATAAGGGACTGTTTGACCACGCGAATTAACTTGCCTTTGAACGGCAATAAAAAATAAAGTCATATGAGAAAATGGAAAAAGACGTAGAGTTTTGATAATATTAGATCGAACATATTATATTTAACTGGTAAGATCCGGTTTCATTTTTTACAATCTGTGTACGCGTATTAAATTAAATTATAGCACATTTGGTAAACAGCTATTACCAATAGTAAAAGAAATTTGTCCCACATATAAAAATTTTTGTTTTGAACTTGAATGCATTATCATGATTATTTTTTATAATATACCATACGTTTGTTTCTATGAATATATAGTTTTTATTTTCGATGTATTGTTTTTTTTCTTAACATCATTAATATTTTAAAAAATGTTTATATATATTTACCACATAACTTATTATTATTCATATAGAGTAAATAAAACTCTAAAAAAAAAATATTAAACAACATAAAAAACACTAACATTTCGTTAAAGTAAAAATAAATATTTTTTTTACAAATTTTCATTTCTTTTAACATAATCCACGGCCAATTGCTTAACTCGTTGAACATTAGCATCGTTGCCAAAACGTTCTTCAAATTCCAAATATTTTTTGAAAATTGTGCGCATTTTGCGCAATGGTATCTTTTGGACTACAGCACGTTCCAAAATGTTTCTAAGAAAAAAAAAAAAAGAAAGAAGGAAAATTTATACAATTCCTCTCTGTTCTAGAGAAAAATGCTTTTTTTATTTCATTCAATGCACAATATGATGTAGTAAGATAAAATCCATTTATTTTGCTTTGGGGTCGAATAAGTGTAATAAGAGTAAACCTATTATAACTCTTTCATAGTAATCTAGATCTCTACAAGAAACCTAAAAGAATCGATTTTCTAATATTCTAACAAAGTAAATTTGTCACCAACAAAATTTCTAACCACAGACAGGAACAGGTGATACAGGGTGGTAGTTGCCAAGTAGGCACTTGAAGATGAATACATACGCTTTCGATATTTATTTTATATTAAACAAGACATTACTAAAAAATTACTATAATGGATTTCTCTTACTATACCATACATTTTTTAAGAATGAAATACAAGTCATTAATTTTTCTGTTCTGTGCTTTTAAATCTTACCTTGCTGAATCAATTAAGTCCTCCTTCACCAACATGTCCACATACTGACACCAAACGTCCACGCGTTTGGGATACGATGTCACCACTTGATCCAGTAATGTTTGTGCCATTTCATTATTACCGTGTTTGTGATTTAAATTTGCAAACGTGACTATTGTATTGACATCTAAAGGAAATGAAAAATTTTAAAGTGTTAGCAAAAAGATTCTCATTCCAAATGAATGAACTATTTACTTACGATCTCTATCTGGTAGACAAGCTAGAGCTTTGTGCAACAATTGTTGAGCTCTTTCAGTCATACCTATGGTGAAGAAAGCATTGGCTGAAACACGCCAAACTTCCGGTTCTGTTTTGAATTTTTTCGTTATATTACCAATAATTTCTATAAGTTCGGCAGATTTTTGGGCATCGGTAATAATTTCTACGGTACGTAGGTAAATTTTCAATGGTTCATTATACATTAGGGCCTCTTTAAGTGTGTCATTAAAGGACTCTTTATTGCCGTAGCGTAATTCTAAATTAAGTAAAGCCACCCATATGTTAATTTGCTCATCTGAATTTCTAAAGTTTATGGTTTTCAAGGCTCTACGGGCTACTGCTCTGGCTTTATCGATTTCTGTAGATTGTAGATGAAATACCATATAGTTTATCCAATGTTTACTATTGTTGGGATCCGATAAAACTAAACGGTCATATTGATCCACTGAATCCGGTAACTGATTGGGATCAGCATATTTTTCTTCAATTGCTCTAAGGCGTGCTTCCTCTTCACGTTGTTGTTTAAACTTTTCCGCTGTGGTTAATTTCTTTTTGGCATTGGTTTTCTCATCTTTTGTTTCGTTGTCTTCATCTTCATCGGAGGATTCTACAGTTTTGGAGATGTTTTTTAAATCCAAATTCCAAAAGTCATTAACACCGGTCAGTGATTTTATTGTCGATTTTTGAGATTGTTTGTCTGTAACTTTTTCCACAGGAGTTATTTCAACAACTTTTGCTGCTGCTTTCTTATCAGGTGCTTTATCTTCATAGAACAGTATGGAATCCTCTTTATTCTCAACATCATCGCTGGAGCTTTCATTATCATTATTGTCCGCTTTCTTCGGCTGTGTGGTTTTCGACTTCTTAGTTACTTTACCAGTTTCCGATAAGGTACGTTTCCGTTCTTTAGTTTTAGGGCTGTTAGATGCTTCGTTAGATTTTTTCAAATTTACAGCTATTTTGTTCTCTGGGTTTACCAAATTTTCTTCTTTTTTGTCCTTTGATTTTTCCAATTTTTGCTTTTTTGTTTCCTCTACTTCGACTTTTTCATCTTTAGCGATTTTTCGCTTTCTGTTTATTTCCTGATACAATTTGTGTATGTCATCCAGCACGGCTATACACTGCGATCCATGAATGAAAGCCAACTTACAAAATTGTCCCTCTTCAACGGATTTACTGGCGGCACGCTCGAAATCATTGAAGTGCAATTGTGTTGGACAGAAGACCAAAGGATTTTTGCCTTTTTTTAAAGAACAAGCAAAAATAGTGTCATTTTTAAAAAGCACTTTGGCAGCTAAACCAGTTTTTCCAACGAGATTTTGTGAAATCTCCTTATCCGTTGTTATATGCTCCAAATCACCAGCTTTATTACTCAGAAATACAAGCTTATTACTGTAATCAATCCACAAGACAACACATTGTTGTATGGTGCCCTCTTTTGGCGGCTTCGTTTTACCTAGTGTAGACGCTTTAACTACACCTATTACTTCCGTATTGTCCAGAACATATTCAAAATCATTCGTGGCTTCATGGACACATTGAAATTTAGCAGTCACTTTATCTCCAGGAGAATAACGAGCTATAGCATGGCCTTGTTTCTTAAGTGAATTTTTGATATCAGAAATTTCCGTTAAATAGCTTAAAAGAATAATAAAAGAGAATAATTTTATAAATTAAGACATTAGAACAATCTGTGGCACTTAAAATTAAAGGAAATGAAAAAAATATGCTTTATTTGTATGCTGTTGGCCGAGATCATATTTTAAACAGTTTGAAAAAACACTAACGACTTCCAAATCAAATAATCTTAGACCGTGGTTCTAATATAACTAATCTTATTCTGATGGATCTACAAAAATATTTGTATCGCATTACAGAATAATAAATAAAATTTACAATGTTCCTTGACAATATTTCTAACAGAGTGGTGGTCAATTGGGAGAACATTTTTTAAGCATGGGCAAGTTATTTATTTGTTACACAGCAAGAATAAAAGGAAAATCGAACGCAAAGCAGCATTTGTGAAAAACAACAAAATGTACGTACATTCATAATTCAAAATTAAAAGAACAAAAGCAAGCACAAACAGTTTCTAATTTAACAATACAAGTATGTTAGCAAAAAAAAAAAAGTTCCATTTAGAAAACTTTATTTGAATTGGTATTTTACACACAGTTCTCGAGAATAAATTTAATAAAAGAGAGAGAAGTCCCAAAAAAACTAATATCCAACAATTAACACTTTTTTCTTGTTTTTTGTTTTACTTTATACTAAAGTATTCCACTAAAGTTTTTACAATAATAATTAATCATTTTGATTTTTCTTTCAGTATATTTTTTATTTTTTTTTTTAGGCCCATTCTAAGAATGTTATATTGGCCATATAATACGTTTTACAAGTTTACAACAATGGTAATATAGTATTTCAGTTTATTTTAAACAAATTATTACAATTTTTCTTATACTTTTTTTTTTTCTATTAAAAATTTTATTTTCGATGGTTGTTTAAGATGTAAAATATTTTCTTTTTTTTAAATTTTTTCACAATTTCGTTTTTCATATTATTTAGATAATAATAGTGAAATATAAAAAGCAAACATTTAATTAAAAGGTGATGTGCTTATGTTTGTATGAATGTATGTATGTATGTATGTACATATGTTTGTATGTATAAGTGGTATTTGATAACATTCATACTTTAATAAAAGGCTAATATACAATTTATATTTATATAAAAAATTAACATGCGTTATGATAAAATTTTATTGCAAAAAAAGAAAAAGAAAAAACGTGAAGAAAAAAAAACGAGTTTAACAACAACAACAAAAAATAAATACTTTTTAATGAATTTTTCAAAAGTAAAATAAAAATAATAATAAAAAAAAACAATATGAAATAAATCCTGGATATTTTATTAATTGTTTTCTTTTAATGTATATTGAGTTGTGTTTCACACAGTGAAAAAAATTAAATTATTTGATATGACATCTTCACAGATAATACAAGTACTTGGTATCATTATAACAGTCATTTTGATAATCTTTCTTTTTTTTATTTGTATTTATTTATACATATATACACGTATAATTACTAATTATATACTTAAGTATAGAAAGCAAATGTTGGTTGGTTTTATAAAATTAAAATCAAATTAATTGTTAATACTAAAATTTTAAAATAAAAATAAAAAGGTCTTTGCATTGGAATTAAAAAGTATTAAGATAATTTTTGCTTTTCATAATTAATGCTTTTTTTTTTGTTGTTTTAATTTTCTATTAATAAAATAAAAATTTATGAAAAAAACCAAATCAAATACTAATAATGAAATATGTACTCATGTATTTAGTTTTTGACATCTTTTTTTTTTAATTTGAAACGGAAATTTCTCATTATCGTAGGAAAATTATACAGACAAAAAAAACAACAAAAGAACATTCATTGACTATGAATTTATATGGCTTAAAAAGTAGAGATACGAATACTACAGCGATAAAATTGATTTTCGTTAATAAATTTTATGATTTTTTGTTTCTTTTGTGTTGTTTTCTTTTCTTTTTTTACTTTTTTGAGACTTCGTGTATTATAATTACAATTTCAGAAAAAGAAGAGTAATAAAACAATAAATAAAAACTACAGCTTACATCTACAATGTAAATTTAGTTAATATTTTAATTTTAAACAATTACTGGAATAGTGTGCAATACGCTGATTTTTCATATAATGATAACAACTTAAAGGTTATTTATACTATTTAACAAAAATTTATTAAAACTTAAAAACAAATAACATCTTTTGAGACTGATTTCTCTTTTGTTTTTCTTCTACATCTTCCTCTCATTATTATCTATTTTCATTTCTTAGCAGAACACAATTTTTATGCAATATTTTTAAAGATTACACAAAACAAATATCAAAAATATTGTAAATATAATAAAAACTTAACAAGGGTGTGTAACAAATTGTTTAGAAAATGAATTTAGAAAAGCACAATTAATTTAGCTAAGATTAGTACATATAAACAATACAAGACGATAAAATATTTTATGTAAAACTCAGGTAAAAAAAGTCATTTGATTAGAGTCATTGTAAAATGACATGAATACTAAAGATTTTCATTATAGTTTTCACGATAAATCTCGTTTGGAAAAGTATAACTACTAAAAAAAATTTAAAGAATTAAAAAAATAGAAATATATAAACAACATGTATATATTTTTAGAAGAATAGCAGAGATCTTATAATATATATATATATATGTATACAAGCATTGTATATAAAGGATTAAGTAAAAATAATGCCAAAATTAAGCGAATTGAAAAATGTCTTTTTAATAGTGCACGAAAGAAAATATAAAGAAATAATACAACAAAGCACAATTTTAGCGCTAAACTTTTTATTAGCAGTAGTAGTAATAGTAGCGGTAGTAGCAGCACATATTTTATATCGCCAATTGCATATGCAGATTCTTTAGGTGTCAGATTCTGTAACAAATCTAAGAACTTTAACCACCTTTTGGTATTTTAAGCTGGACTGGTATAGACTAATTAATAGCAAGCTATTATAAGATTTGAAAATAAATTGTGTTTTAATTCACATTTGTTTGTTTGTGACAAATAGCTATGGTATGAAAATAATAGATTTGATTCGCATCAAGTCTAATGATATTTTATTAAGAACACTTAAACAATATGGCATAGAATTATATGGCTCTTGCATTTGATATTTTCTACACAACTAAAACTAAATCTTATTAAAAAAAAAACAAGAAAAATAGATGAATGAAGATGAATAGAACTTTAAAAATCAAAAGAACTAAATTCCACTAGCCACTCAATAGCCTGCACTCGATCACTGGGATATGACACTGAAGTTGATAGTGCAAGAGTGTTCATGTATGTATATTTTTTTTCCAAATATTAGTATACTTAACAATGATATACGGGATATTTGAGCTATGCAAATAATGTCATCTGTTCTCTCATCTCTGCTACATTCTATATTCCTGTCACACTAACACTTGACTAATTTGAGCAATATACAACTACATCTGTCTGTATACATAATAATATTTATGTATGTGTATGTACGTGTGGGTGGGTGTGTGTGTGTATGTATTCTATAAATTAAAACTTATTATTTTGCTTCATTTAATTATATCGTTATCACGACATATCAATGTCTAGAAAATCGGGAGATAGCAGCATTGAGTCGGAGGGATTAGATGAGACAAGGGACAATGTATCGCCCATTATTGCACTGGCGAGATCTACCGAATGATGGTGATGATGATGATGTTGGTGATTATCAATCTCATCATGATCGTCATGCAATTGATGATGTAAATCGTGATGATGGGGTTCTAACGTGTCTAAACTGTGTGCTTCTAGTGGATGTTGATGGGATGACGATAGCAAAGGATCTCGTCCATGCTGTAATGATGTAGGTGATTCGGCTAAACTACCATTATTATGATTATTGTGATGATGATGGTGATGATGATGATGATGGCAATCAGCAATATTATCAGAACCACAAGCTACCATTAGATCAAAATTTGTTGAGGTACTGCTGGGACTTTGTTGACATTGCTGTAGCATATTATTTGATCCGTGTTGATATTTTTGATGTTGACAATTCGAACAGCTGCTTGAGAGGCAAGTAAGACTGCCAGGACCACCACAACATGAATTTAGCGGTGTGTTGTGATGATTTGTAGGTGTGGGCGTTGTAGAGGTAGTATTTGAATTTGTGTGACGAGCTGGTGAAGATATTGATGAACTACTTGCGTATATATCGTCTAAAGATAACTGATGACTACTGCAACAGCTGCCATTATGGGTATGTTCATTACAGTCATTACCACCATTCGTTGAAGAATAACTATGAACACTACATTGCATTTGGAGATTAGGTGAATGGGGGGCAGATTGCATCAGCTGGTTGGTGGGTATAGACAACATTGTATCAATACCACCGCTGCCATTAGCAGTGCTACACTGTACCAATTGTTGTTTAGTCTCTTCCATTAGGTCTTCCATAGGATTTAGATTGATGCCAAGGTTATTATCAAGCGTATTAATGGAGGCGTTGCTGGATTGCTGCTCTTGTTGGCCTTCGTTGATTAGGGGAGTAGAATGATGGTTATTCATGTTTGAGGGACTAGAATTCTTTAAGTAGGATGTTGTTGGTGTAGGAGCTGATACAGATGTATGATTGAAGTCTACCAAAGGTATGCCATGAGATTTGGCTTGCATTTCCAATTCTTTGATGCGATTCATAAGGCGTCTATTTTGCACTTCTATTTGTCGTTGGCGCTGTTCATTTTGTTTTAACCGGGCCACCTCATGCTTTAGGCATTTTATATAGTCAACAGAGCTCTTAAGGATAGTGCCCTTATTTGGCCTTATATCACGGACAACCTCATAATAAGGATCATTAGTTTTGGGCAACAAAGTACCCAGTTCCTTAATACGATCGTTAATATTAAAACGTCGGCGTCGTTCTATCATATTATGATTATCTTTCTTTTGGCGGTCTTTTGCCATAGCATTGGCTTCTGCATCGGTCAAAGATTGGGGTTCTTGTTTAATATTTAAGTCGCTTGAGAAGGAATCGTCGAATTTAAGCGTATCATTCAGATTATTGTTGTGTAGAATATCCTCGAAGTCTAGATCGGCATCACTTTCAAATGATGGTGGCAGCTCTGAATTACTAGTTGCAACAGAACTCAAACTAGGGGTTGCCGACGGTATAGGACTGGTCATGCCACTGGGTCCGGATGAGTTCATAAAATTTGTGTTGCGCATCATTTTAACCAGATTTCCAGGATTTGAACGACTACCCAAGGAAGCGTTGTTCGTATTTTTATTGTTACCCAAGTTACTGGAAGAATTATTGCTAAAGGACTTTAACGAAGATGGCTGATTATTGCCAGTGTCAGTGTTATTAAACTGCATATAGTACGAATTGGCACCATTGCTGTTATTATTACCCATGCTATAGGGCGACAAGGGCATGTTATCATCAAGTATTGTGGCACTATTTGGAGATGCAGTTGGAGTCATGCGCATTTGTCTAGGTGAACTATTCACCGATGAGCAATTGTCATTCAAAATGCTATTATTGGCATTCATGCCTAGAGTATAACTACTGCTCGAATGTTCGTTACCTTGATGTTGGTGCTGTTGTTGTTGATTAGGGTTCGAACTGGCTACGGTTACCTTTAGATTAGCCATAGAATTTGTTGCTCTACCACTCCAATCCGTTTGATTTTTAAATGATTCACTTAGGTACTGACGCACTTGATTCTTTTGCTTTTGTATGACGTGATAACGTGTGGGATTTTCTAATATTGTTCGTACTTGCAAAACCTGTTGGGGTAATTCCAGGGGTACCTGCAAAGGCACCTTAACCGTAACTGGACTTGACTGAGTTTGCGGCATCATTAAAGTGTCCATATTCTTCGACCCATAACTATCCGAGTTCGAATTACGACTTTGGTTAGAGCTGATATTGTTCGCATTCGACTGAATTTGTATTTGGGGACTGTTGGATACATTGTTATTGCTGTTAATCTGCTGTTGCTGTTGTTGTTGATCGTAAATTACTTGTTTTTGTTGTTGTTGTTGTTGTTGATGATTATTATACACGTTTTGTAATTGATGATGCTGTTGCTGATGCTGATGCTGGTGCTGGTGCTGAAAAGCAGCGTTCGCTTCATGTTCTCTCTTTTCGGCTTCTCTTCGTTCTAACTCTTGCTGTTGTTGCTCTCTCTGCAACTGTAATTTCAATTGCGTCCTAGAAGTGGGTGTAGCAGTTTTAAACGTCGGTATGTTATCGGGTCTAATTGTGCGTGTTGCCGATTTCAGTTCATAAAATTCGACGTCATTTGAATGTGGACCAGAAACTTTAACCGAAGGCAATACATCTTCGAGTTTATCCTCATCCATCGGACATTGGTAGTCGATTTCGAAATCGAAATCTAAATCTATACCCGATTCAGCCATTTCGTTTGTTTTTTCGCCGACTATTTTCTTTATATTTCTTATTGTTTATTTCATTTATTATTGTTTTAATCGCAATTTGTAAATTTTCTTTGCTTCTTTTTTCACTGTTATTTAATTCTTCTTTACGCTTTCGTTATCGTTTGCTATTTTCCGTTTTAATTATTTTAGTTTAAAATCAATCATCATTTCTTAATACTTTTACATTAATTACTTTCTGGGTTGTGTTCTTTCCACGTAATCCATCATAAAATTTATCATCATCGCGTTTATAGAATTTATTTTGTGTTTTTCTTTTATTTTGTTAATTCTATTTTATTAATACTTTTACGCAGTTTATCTTAAAGTTTCACTTGTTATGTTGTTATAATTATATTAATTTTATATGTATATTTTTTTTTCGTTATTGTTGCTAACCAGCAAGCAGCGTTTTATATTATATTACAATAATAATGGTCGAACGTCTTTTCGACGATATTAATGGCTGTACTCCGTTTACCAACGTATTTTTTTTTTTCTATATATTTTTTTATTTTTTTTATATATTTTTCTTTCTTCATATAATAAAAAGTTTATAAATTAGCACATACGCATATGTTTACCACCGTATAACCAACCACACCACCAACCGCCATCTATCTGTCTACTGCACGATCCCCATATTATAGTGCCTCCTCAGTCGATCAGTCAGTCAGCCGTACGTAAGTATGTACTACAAAAGCAAGCAACAACAAAAACAACAGCAACAATAATAAAGATAAAAAACGATTGACAAAAATCTTTCATATAGAAATTTTATTAAAAAAAAAACTTTTTTTTTTGGTTTTTTGTTTTTTTTTTCTATAAATTTCGGCGTATAAAATAATTATTTCAAAGTGATCGGTATAATGAATTATATGAGTTTCTCTTAGCTGCAGTTGGAGTTTTAAATCGTTTTTATTTCTGCATTATTATTTTAATTTTTTTTTATTATTTTATTATTTTTTTAATATATTAATTGATTTTAATAAATATGAAAATAACGGCACAATTTTTCGTTAAAAAGAAATTTATCGTTAAAATAATTTCACAACGATTTTAGCAGTTCACTTATTTAGTATTAATTGTTAAACAAGAAAGAAACGATAATTAAATAAATTTATTTTTAATTGTTTGATTAAAAATAGAAGAATAATAAAAGGTAAACGAAAGAATATTATATAACCACTACTGGCTACTACTCAGTACGATCAATTGTGACAGAACTAAAAAACTGAATCCATATGGCCGCTCTATGCACACACACGGATTGAAAGTTAGTAGTGTTGCCAGAAGCGATTGAGAGAGAGAGAGTGAGAGAAAAAGAGCAGCAACACCCGTTAATGCAGCCCCACAATTTCTAAAAAATAAAGAAAATCCCCAAAATTCTTAAACAAATTGTAAAAATATCCATTTTTGAGAGATTATTTCTATAAAATTGAGAATAAGCTTATTTTTTTGAACGATAACTGAAGTACAAACGTTCTTAATTGGTATTTCCATCGCTTTTTTTCTTTATTCTTTTGCAATTTCATCGTCTAATTCCCCGAGTCTAGACGAACAAATTGATGTTTGTTTTGTTTGTAAAGAAAAAAAAAAATGTTAATATATTTGAGGGTAAATTCGATTAATTATACACACTGTAATTAACATGTTTTGTTAAGTATATAGAAATGTTAATTTTCGATCTACGTCAACCAGCGTAAACCAGTTTAATAGAGCTGGATAGAATATTTTATATAATTATTGTATCGTTTCTCTGTTTTAGAGAGCTAAATAACCTACTCAGTCTTTTTACCACTAAACAGTACCAATAAATTTAAATTAAAAAAAAAAAATAATAATAATAATATGTAATTACAATTTGAGAATTTAATGAGTTGGAATAAGTAATTAAGCAAATAGAAACTTCTTTTGTATAATTGTAAATGCAATATTCGTCAAAAAAAAAAGAGAAATAAATTGATTCTTAAAAATTTCCGATATGAATGAATAAATGATAAGTTTTGAGACACATTTGTTAAAATCATCATCTTATCAATAATAACTAAGATATCCAAGAAGATGTGTTGCGAAATCCAAGCCAAAATTATTGAAAAGGAAACCACATTGATTGTACATCAATTTGAAAATCTCATGAAAAACTCATGTTCGAATAATTTTATTGAAAGTTCTTTTTTACATGAACTGTTTGTCAAAAAAGTAACCTTTGTACAATATAAATTGAAAAAGCTGAAGATGCTGTGTAAGAAACTAGTGAAAGATTGAAAGAAAAATTACGGGGGGCAGCGTTAAAAGGCACTATGATGTGTATGGAAATTGGGATTAAGATTTGCAAATTCTATAATCAATACCGTTGAATATGACCTTGTACAAATGCACTTTACATTTAATAAATTTACATAATAGTCTGAATTTTCCACAGCAAAGTGCTAAAAGGAATTACCCAAAATTTAAAAAGGAGAACAAAAACGATACACATCGTTTTGGAGATGACTTCTTGATTAAATATAAAATTATTTCTATTTTATATTGCAGCAAAAAAATATACATTAAAATTATAAAATATATTATTAATAATATTTCAGTGCGAATCAAACTTTTGTGTTTCTGACACAAATTCGGGTTCGAATCTCTAACCCTTTACATACGACAATCATATCATTGCACGACAACAAAAATTATTAAGAATTTTTTATTCTCTTTAAATATTGGATTCCATTTTATTTTATAAATCTTAGGCATACTAGCTGAAGATTTAAAACACAATTCAGATTCGAATCTCTAACCCTTTACATACGACAATCATATCATTGCACGACAACAAAAATTATTAAGAATTTTTTATTCTATTTAAATATTGGATTCCATTTTATTTTATAAACCACAGGCATACTAGCTGAATATTTAAAACGATTTTTTTTTCGAATTCGAAGTACTAACAGAAGAGTATATAAACTTAATTTTAAGTGGTTATATCTTTTGCAATAAATGTGCGCCACATACACTACCAGAATGCACTCAACATTTGATGGAGATAACGAAACAGTTTTAATTTTAATTTTACAAAAGTCTATGCAATTTAAGTTAAATACATAAATATTTATTTCATTACAAAGTATGACGCAACTTTTATCTATAAATAAATTTACATAGCTTTTAAGGAATTGAAGTTAATAAAACTGCAAGTTAAAGTTGAAAATAAATTGAAATATTTTTTTCAAATTGGCTTAAAGCCTGCTATATGTATAATATTGGATGTTTTAAGTTCCTATTTCCTATGTAAAAACTAAAACCTATTTAAAGACATTTGACAACAACGAAATATTAAAAATATTCAGGGTTTCCACAAACACACACACACGCACGCACTATAAATGAATTATTACTGGAAATTTCTATTTTAAAATCGAGTACATTTATAAACAAATATTGACTCAACTATATCAATTAAGTTAGAAACTAAATAATTAACAGAGCATATTTAATTAATTGAACTGAGTTTTAAAATTAAAAATTCTAAATAAATAAACCTTTTATAAATAAAATTAAAATAATAAAAAATAGAAAATTAAGTTTTATATGTAAATATGCTCTCAGCTGTTTATTTGAGCCTCAAATCGAATCTTGTGTTTTCAATCAAAAACACATACAGCTGGCGTATAAGCATATTCACGGCTTAAAAAATAATCGTGCTCAATTTAAATGTGTTGCCAGTTAATGAAACCTTTATTTTTATTACTCTTTAGATTTCTTTCATTGTAAACAAGTTTAATGTATCGTATACAAAAAATAAAGTATAAAAATTGAAAAAGATAATGACACTGCTAATTTTCAAAATTGCAATCAAATACACAACATTATACATGATATGTATATGTGTCTGGCTGTGTGAGAGTATGT
This sequence comes from Sarcophaga subvicina, assembly GCA_936449025.2. NCBI lineage: Eukaryota > Metazoa > Arthropoda > Insecta > Diptera > Sarcophagidae > Sarcophaga > Sarcophaga subvicina. Next base: position 11,816,630 of record OW388081.2, on the reverse strand, counting down.
TGTATCTGATCGTTTTTGGTGTAATTCGATAAAGACTACATGAGTAGAAAAACAAAAGAAAAAAAATAGGAGCGAAAATAATGTTACCACCTGCCCATATTTAAAACACTTGTGATTAGTTTGTAAACTCAAATGGTTTTCACTGGAAATAATAACCTGCGACACAAAGGTCCCAACTATCCCCTCATCTGGCAACATGGCTCAGGTGAATCATAAAGAGAATGAGATAGTAGGTACACTTGATCGTGCTGAAAGTGCTTCTCCCGCTTCAGTTTCTTGACATACAAATGCAAAATGTAAACAAAAACCACTTGGATCGCTAAAAGAGCGAAAGACAAATATTTGAAAAAAAAAAAAAAAAAAACATACAGGTGCGTGCACAAAAATAGTTGTACTCAAATTCAAGTCACATAATAATTGGCCTCTGTTGAACAGAAACCTCTTAATGGCTTTCCCAATAAAGAAAAGCAAATAAATAATAAATTATATTACAATAACGTGTTATAATTAACATAAACCCTTAATACTGAAACGTGTTTCATTCTTAGGCAAATTTGAAGCAAATTTGGTAAATGGAATTGTGTGAATGACAAAAGCTAGTGCGCTTAAATCTCGATAATTGATAATTTAAATGAATTAATTTTGAAATTTTGCAATTTTTCATTCAAAGTATTATTCACTAAAATACGTTTTTATAAAAGAAAAAATATAAAAATTATATTAATTAAGACGTATGTATGTATGTGTATAGGATCTTCAATACATACATACAAACAATATTAGCTATCACAACCCACCATGTTTGTGTGTTAATTTTTTCAGTGACGGAATCTACCGCTTCTAAGACCCGTCTCCGAACGGCAGTTTAAAAAATACTTTTTCATAGCAATTAACCCTTAGAACATTTACAGAAGACTTATTTTCTTTTCTTAAATACATTTTATCGTAAAATATTCTCTTCCTCAAACAATATATTTTCACAGAAGGTGTTCTTTTTAGGCAACGACAGACCTCAATGTATTAGGAATATCTTGATAAATAAAACTGAAAGGGGAAAAAAACGATAAACCGAATATGAAGATTAATGCCTCCTTCTCCGTTAACAAAACTTCCTCCAGCTATGAAAAATAATTTTATGGCACAGATTTTTGATTTAATTTACTGTATTTTACTTAAATAAGCACAATTTAGTAAAAATCAGCAGTATCGGGCGAAAGTTGGATATTTTGAGCGAAAAATTATTTCGTTTTTAAAATGAACAGATGGTAAACACGAACAAACAAATACAAAAACTATAAGAATGTAAAATACAAATGACAATCTTGGTCAAATTAAGATATTTAAATAAAAACCTGCAATCGTTTTTTTTTTAATTTACTGTACAAATTTATCTGCAAATTTCAAAATCTTAGCAGCAGCGCATAGTTTAAATAAGGCGTTATAATGTAAATATAAAATAAATTGTAAATTAAAAAAAGTTAAACTTACCTTTCAATATAGGCGCCAGTTGTTGATAGTTTACTATCCCAAACATCGTTTAATTTGGCCGAAACTGTAATAGTCTTGGTAGAGACTTCTTTGCCCAAAACTCTTACATAGACAACCTGATCAGGAGATAATTCAATTTCGTCAGCGTTGTGGACATTCATCAGCATCATTTTTATATGAACTTTAACTGTTTTCTTATAATCTTGTATTGGTACAACAAGATCAACGATATCTTCGTTAACAGACTTTACGTAACCCTTTAAAATGTCACCAATCTTCAGAGATTTCCAATCACAAGTTAAATTATCTGCAAAGTATTTGACATCACGTAAACTGAAAATACTACCGGAAATACTGGCAACTTTTAGTTCTTCACCCACAGGGTATTGATGAAGTTTAGCTCTTATTAAATCCACAAAATCAGACAACATTCTAATGGGTACAAGGCCCTTATACTCAATGTCTTCTTCGCCCTCATTAGCGGCATAGCTAATTTTTATCTCCAAACCCGAATCTAGAATATGTACTACAGAAGCTGGACATAATTCACCCAATTTAAAAGCATTTTCCACTATGCCCAGTATAAGTTGGTCATCCTTTTTATTTGAAACGCGGAATGGCACTGTTTGACCTTCTTCTAAATTTTCCAATTGACCGGGCAAAGCATTTTGCTTAAAGAAAACACCTTTAACGTCTCCGAAAAATTTCACCAAAGCAAAACGATTGTTACATTTTACCACGGTACCCAGATAGTTGCCATTGATTTTAGCCTCCTCAAAGCTTACTAGTGGTTTACAAGTTTTAGACATGTATTCTGAGCGATTAGTCAAATACACGATTTTACGATCGTAATTCACATGAACGACGCGACATTTGAGTCTGGTCTTTGGTTCCAAATTTCTGGCAGAAGGTGCCAAAAACATTTTCTCTATATGGGCTATTAATGAAGAATATTTAAGATCAAATGCTTGATAATGTTTAGAATGTTTACAACTTACCACGGATTTTTCCCAGTTGAAGTGAGTAACCGCCAATTTTATGATTAAATTCACTAACAACGGCTGTAACAAAGTCACCTGGTTTTACATCATCCAAGCTGAAATATTTCTCATTAACTGCTGTGTAATCATCAGTACAAATGTACAACGAATCCATAGCATCATAATCAGAAATTCTAACTGTATGCTTTGATTTTTGAGAATATTTTGCCAATAACTCATCTTGATCGTAATTGCCCTTGTAATTAGCTTTTATGGTTTTAAAAGATATGATGCCTTTGAATTTATTGTTTAAAATTAATATTACACCTCCCGTTCCCAAACGATGTACTTTTGCATTTTCAACAACATCACCACGTTTCAGTGTAAGTTTCTTTGTTTCATCTTCTTCGTCTTCAGCTTTTATAGCGCTTTCATTACGTAGGTTCAAAGTTAAATACACAAATTTAGTCAATGGCATAACATACAAAATTCTTGCTTCACAATTGGAATTTACTTCATAATCTTCTGGTAGAGACAATGGATCCGACAATTGATGCTCGTTGACATAAGCAGTGAATATCTCATTCATTATGGAACCTTGGAGTCCATTTTTTAAAACCTTGTTCACTTGAAAATTGACTATGGTTGATGGCAATAAATAGTCCAAATTCGGTTCACTCTGATCTTTTATTTTTAAATTTTCTGCTTGAATTTCCCTACAGATACAGGTGCTCACTGAAGTATCGATAGTGATTTTATCTACTTTAAGATAAACAAGCTCACCAACGGCATGTCCAGCTGTAGACTTTTCTAGAGGCACAAAACAACGTAATCCCTTAATACCAGATTCTATGATGTAGCCATGTTCTTGGACTTCCTCTATAGCACCATTGAAGACAAACCCCTTTTTAATATTTTTGTGTGAAATATCAGCATGGACTTCACTTGGCTTTAGAGTCATATCCACTTGAGTCTCACCGTTTGCTCCTTGCTTAACTTCCTTAATACGTCCATAAACAATTTTATTTTCACAATAAAGGTCCTGTAGAGGCTTGTAACCCTCTGATTGGGCGTTATTTTTTAAAAATTCCTTCATGGATTTAGTGTATGCGTCTGATATATCCAAAGCTGATATTCTAGCATTAATACGACCCGGCAGGGATACACTCAAATACAATTGATCCACACTTTTGATTAGGCCCATGATAATCATACCATCTTGTATGGTATCATAATTGAGGAGTTCTGCAGATTGTGGTTTAAGCTCCTCATCTGTATCTTCTAAATTTGGAGTTGTTTTATTTTTAATTTTCTTTATTTTTCTTTGTACTGCGCCAAAAATCTAAAACCAAAATTTTATGAAGTGTAGATTAACGAAATGTTTTTACGTATTATACTATGTCAATTTCTCGAACGTACCTGTTCTGTTGGCTTGGCATCTGATGTTTCCTTTGGTCCAACTGTTCCACCACGAGGAAAACTCTTCTCGACTATAACCATTGTGTTTTATTTTAATTAATTTGTTGTTTAAAATCAAATTTTTTTATTTAAATAAATGAAAATAAAAATCCGACAGCTCAACTACACGTGCAGAATTAATGAAATGTTTTGACTATCGTTGCCATGTTGATGTTAAAGTGCATGAATGCTGCCAGAGTATTGGACATTAAAAACACTGAATAATGTGACCAACTAATATTTACTTATAAGTATGAAATATTACTCTGAATTCGAATAAAAAAATCATTTTTCGACATAAAAACAATAATAATATAATTGTAAATATACTATATGCACGTATAGTATTCTTTGAGGAAAGAAATTACATCTATAACACATCAAAAATTTATTTAAGCAGTTTAATTAATGCTCAAAAACCCTATTCTTTTGACGTCTTATGCTCTTCTTCTGCTTTTAAACAAAAAAAGGCAGCAACAACAATAACGGTGAAGTACATGTGGTAAAAAGATTTTGTAAACATAGTGTTTTTTTAATTATCTATTATTTTTTATTAATTTTTTATTGTAAATTGTTAATTAAAAATAATAAAGAAGTATAAATAATTTTTAATTTATCAAAGGAACCTGAAAAATGCAGACAATACGTGAATTTACCCGAAAAACAAAAAGGGGCAACATTTTAAAAGTGAATTGTTTACTGATCGTATTAAAAATTGAAAATATTTAAAAAAAATTTTTAATTTAGATTGTACGTGAACACTACTTGCGCATTGACTTGGGTTGCGGCTCTGATTTATGTAGTGCTTGCCAACAGGAGGAAGCTGATGTGCAATTGCGTTCGGATCGTATGGTCCGTTCCACGCTTTTTAATTTTCCCCACTACCTGGTCTTGGACACAAATGTGGTTCTGCAGCAAATCGATGCTTTAGAAGAGGATGCTATTAGAAATGTTATAGTTTTGTCTACTGTTTTAAATGAAGTAAAACACCGAAGCACTACAGTGTACAAGAGATTCCATGAAATTGTTCAGCACAAGCCACGTGGTTTCTTTGTGTTCGTCAACGAACATCACAAGTGTGTATAGAAGATTTAATATTAATTAAAAAATTTTAAAATTGTCGCTTTGTTCAGAGATACTTATGTAGAACGTGAGCCCGGAGAAACAGCCAATGATCGTAATGATCGTGCGATACGTTTTGCCACCAATTGGTATGACAGTCATATCTTGGAAGCCCAAGAGAGGAGATCGGGCAAAAAGAATGTACACAAGGGAGAGAAGACTCGTGTTGTTTTGATATCTGACGATGCAGCGAATAGAGAGAAGGCAAAGAAAGAGGGCATTTTAGTAACTACAGCTGAGGATTATATCAAATCATTGATAGACTATCCACTTTTAGTAGATAAATTGGCCCGTAAAAATTTTGAAAATGAGAAGGAATCATTGCCTCTGTTTCCCATTCACCTTAGTTCATGGGAAATACTTGAAGGCATACGGAATCAAAAACTGTTGCAAGGTTCTTTTCAGGCCTCAAGAGAGAACTTTCTCGAGGGTTCGGTTAACGTTGAGGGGTATGAGAACCCGGTAATTTGAAATCATAAATAACTATCTTAAAAGCATATTTAATAAACAATTCATTTTAGATTTTAATTCAAGGACGAGAATCTTTAAATCGGGCTGTTGATGGTGACTTAGTAGCAATTGAGTTGTTACCAGAATCTGAATGGTCAGCGCCAAGTGAAATTGTTCTTGAGGAATCGGAAGTAGTTGATGCAGGTGCTGCACCGGGCTCTACGGCTGAAGAAATTTTAGCAGTGGCTGCCTCAGAAGCTTCTAAATCTGCAGAAAAGACACCCACTGCTAAAGTTGTTGGCATAATTAGACGTAAACGGCGCCAATATTGCGGTATATTACAGCCCAATAACATGATTAATTCAACCAGGCATATATTTGTGCCTGCTGATAGAAAAGTTCCACGTATACGCATAGAAACTAGACAAGCGGAAAAGTTACAAAATCAAAGAATAATAGTAGCCATCGATACCTGGCCAAGATTTTCACGCTATCCTAATGGCCATTTTGTGCGTTCGTTGGGTCCCTTAGGAGATGTGGAAACAGAAAATGAAGTCATTCTATTGGAACACGATGTACCGCACAGTAAATTTTCCGAGGAAGTATTAAGTTTTCTGCCGCAAATGCCCTGGGAAATTACAAAAGAGGACTATGAAAAACGTGTAGATTTAAGAGATCTTTACATCTGTTCCGTAGATCCGCCTGGCTGTACTGACATAGATGATGCTTTACATTGTCGCGATTTGCCTAATGGTAATTTAGAAGTAGGCGTACATATAGCCGATGTCAGTCACTTCATACGTCCTGGCAATGCTTTAGATAAAGAAGCAGCTGCTCGTGGCACTACTGTTTACTTAGTAGGCAAACGTATTGATATGGTGCCTGAATTATTAAGTTCCAATTTATGTTCTTTAGTGGGTGGCCAGGAGAGATTTGCCTTTTCTTGTGTTTGGGAATTGGATCATAATGCAAATATCATTAACAAACGTTTCCACAAGAGTATTATTAAATCCAAGTCGGCCATGACCTATGAAATGGCTCAGATTATCATAGATGATGTTACTCAAAAAAATGAAATCGCTAAATCGTTAAGAAATCTAAATCGCTTAGCGAAGATTCTAAAAAAGAGACGTATGGACAACGGGTAATATTTGAAATTATTTAAAACTCTGTTAGAGTAGTGATATTTTTTTTTCTTTAGAGCTTTGGTGTTGGCCTCTCCCGAAATACGTTTTCAAGTGGACAGTGAAACACATGAGCCTTTAGAGGTAGAAGCTAAACAGTTACGTGACACCAACTCTATGGTAGAAGAATTTATGTTGTTGGCTAATATCACAGTAGCAGAACATATTGCAGCCGAATTTCCTGAGTGTGCTATGTTGAGAAGACATCCAAAACCGCCGCCCAGCAATTTCGATCCATTGATAAAGGCTGCTCAAAATCAGGGTTTTGAAGTTAACACTGAAACTGGTTTAGAATTCTCGAGATCTTTGGATACATGTGTTAAACCTGATAATCCCTATTTCAATACAATGATACGCATTTTAGCTACAAGATGTATGATGCAAGCCCTCTATTTCATAAGCGGTACTTTGCAAAAAGATCAATTTGTTCACTATGGTTTAGCTGCTGATATTTATACGCATTTTACCTCTCCCATTCGAAGGTTAAGAGATATTTCTAAAAGAGAAATTGTACGTGTTTTCTAAATCTTTTTTTTTTTTTTTGTTTTTCTTTAGATACTCTGATATAATTGTTCATCGTCTGCTAGCCGCTTCGATAGGGGCTGATAGTACATATGCTCAATTGTTGGATAAAAAGTCCAATGAAGAACTGTGTCACAATTTAAATTATCGCCACAAAATGGCACAGTATGCCGGACGTGCTTCCGTAGCTCTAAATACGCATCTATTTTTCCGTGGAAAAGTACAACAAGAAGAGGGGTATATTATTGTTAATTATAGATTTTTTTCTTTATAAAATTTTAATTTATATGTCTATCTTCCAGTTATATTTTATTTGTACGCAAGAATGCTTTACAAGTGCTTATACCGAAATTCGGTTTAGAAGGTACTGTTTATCTAAATTCCTTAAAAGATGATGCCAAGAAATTGCCTTCAAATGTAACTTTTACGTTCAATGAAGAGGTGTGTATGTGTGTGTGTGTGTTTCGATATTAGTTATATAATATTGCACTTCAAACAGAATTATACATTTGAATTTGATTATTTATTTTAGGATTATACCCAACGTTGTGGCGATGTTATTTTTCATGCATTTGATCCTGTTACTGTGCGCCTGAGTTTGGATTCGTCAAACGTTCAACACGAAAAGCTGGTCTTCCAATTGGTTAAGCCTTACATTAAAGGTTTTAGTGCTGAAATCGATGAAAGTATCGAAGAAACGAAAGAAAATAATGACGTTGAAATGTCACCAGCTCCACCACAAAAGAAAAGCAAAAAATCAAAACAAAATAAAATTAAATAATACCGTATGAACCCCTAGCAATAACCACCTATAACCTAAATTTGCTTTGAATGAAATACAGGACCATACCAATACACACGACGTTTTGCAAAGTTCTAAAACTATAGTTTTTCTACTGTATCGTACGACTTGAATATATTAATTCTATACTTTGTACCGCATATTTAAAGTCAATTTTCTCTTTAACACAAGAAAATTAGAAATAAACACAGAAATAAAAAAATACTAAAGAAAACGAATGACCGAAACACAAACGTAAATGTTTTTTAATTAATTTTTTAAAGAATAAAAGAGATTTGCATATTTATTCGTCTGTAGAACATGTATTGTTTCATTTCGAATTATTTCGTTCAATTCAAATTTAACCACCAGACATCATTGAGTTTTTTTGTGTCCACTGAAGCGGAGGTGATTTCAAAGTTTAAAGGATTAAAAAAAAATTACATTTTTTTTGAAACGTTACAGGATACATAATAATTGAAACAATGAATAGAAATGCCGAATATAATGGTGATTGTAAGTGTTTTTTTTTATTTTTATTAACTTAAAAGTGAAATATAGTATAAATGTGATTATAGTGGTTTGTTTTTGGACTTGAAACTAGTTTTGAACATAAATTCGCCATGATATATGTACATTAGCATCTGAAAATGTTAGACGTTATAAAAATAAATAAATAAAAAAAGTGTTGTTATCATTATTAGAGTATTGAACCTGTGCTTATTTTGGTATGAACTACCTACCATAACATACAAATTGGTTTAGTTTTGAAATTAATTTCAATTTCATCGACCTGTTTTAGAGAGTTGTGGGAATACAACAGCCATTTAGCCATTGATAAAATTATTTGACATTCTCAACAAAAGAAATTATGCATGGCTATTGAATGAAAAGAATTTTTAATTCAGCATATTGAAAAATGTAAATTTATAATTGCATATAACAATATTTATGAGTTTATATTTTACAAAAAGGTAGAAAAGGTTTCTCTTCAAAATTTATGTTTATGGACAATCGAACTTCTTTGCAAACTGGCAATATAAACTTTGTACTTGCCGAACACCGAATGTTTTTTAAAAGGCAATTACTATTTGCAATACCCTTTATAGAAATTAGCAACCCAATTAAAGTTCTGTTGTCATTCATCGTCAAACTGTTGAAGGAGTTATAGAAGAAAACGGAAACTCTATTAATTTCCGAATTTAAGTTTCAGACGGATTGCCCGACGATGTACATGATCCCATCTATTTGGACTGTTATAGGAGATCTGTAAATCAGCCAACGGATTTTTGGGACAAGCAAGGTCATTTAGTCGATTGGATGAGGCCTTGGGATCGGGTTTTGGACAATTCAAATCCCCCCTTTACAAAATGGTATGTGGGCGGTTACCTAAACGCTTGCTACAATGCCGTTGATCGCCATGTCCAACAAGGCAAGGGAACTAAAGTCGCTCTTATCCACGATAGCCCGCTAACAAACACCGTGAGACATGTCACCTATCAGGAACTATATGATCAGGTAGGTTTGGCTACAGAAGAAAACGTGTCCAATGCTCCAATTTGCTCAACAATTTTTCCTTTCTTCAATAGATATCCAAATTGGCTGGTGGCATGGCGGCTTTGGGTGTTAAAAGAGGTGACAAAGTTGTCATCTATATGCCTCTTATACCCGAGACTATAATGGCCATGTTGGCTACAGCTCGTTTGGGTGCTGTACACTCAGTAGTTTTTGGTGGTTTTGCGGCTAACGAATTATGTGCCCGTATTGAACATGCACAACCAAAAGTGGTTATAGCTGCCAATTGTGGCGTTGAACCGGGAAAAATTATTTCATACATCGATATTCTACATAATGCAATTGAAATGTCTACGTGGAAGCCTATTTGCAATATTATTTATAACCGCAACAATGTCTTACAATCAAGTTTAAATGTGAAAACAGATATACTATGGTTAACTGTACAGAATTTGGGTGAACCCGTTGACTGCGTACCTGTAGAGGCTAATGATCCTTTGTATATACTGTATACATCGGGCACCACAGACAAACCAAAGGGCGTACAAAGGCCTACAGGTGGTCACTTGGTAACTCTCATGTATACCATGAAAACAATATACGGTATAAATCCTGATGATGTTTGGTGGAGTGCCTCAGATTTGGGTTGGGTGGTAGGTCACTCATATATCTGTTATGGACCTTTACTCTATGGAGCTACAAGTGTTATGTATGAAGGTAAACCAGACAGAACACCCGATCCTGCACAGTATTTCCGGTAAGTTCTATTCAGGAAAGCTACTCAAATATTCGTTCTAAAATCATAACTAAATTTTGTAGTATAATCGAACAACATAAGGTTGCCTCACTGTTTTCTGTGCCCACTGCTTTTCGCGTACTACGTCGTGTCGATCCAGAATCCAAATGTGGTCGTAAATACTCTTTGAAATCTTTAAGATCTGTTTTTATAGCGGGTGAGCATTGTGATTTGGAAACCAAAAATTGGATAGAGAAAACATTTAAGGTACCTGTGCTTAATAATTGGTGGCAAACGGAAACTGGTTCCGCCATAACAGCCACATGTCTAGGATTTGGACATAATTTAAATGTACCACCATTTACCACGGGCCTACCTTTTATCGGCTATAATAGTAAGTTTTATAATTTAAATCATAAGTTTCGAGTCTAACATTGTAAATTGCGTTTGCCTGACCTTCTAGTTAAAGTTGTTCAAGCAGATGGCAGTGAATGCGAGACTTCTAAATTGGGTAGAATTGTTATTAAACTACCCTTGCCGCCGGGTAATATGTCAACTTTATACGAAAACGATGAACTATTCAAGAAATTATATTTTACTAAATATCCTGTAAGTAAGCCAAATTTAATCATTTAAAAATTCTTTATTTAACCGTCGACAAAATCGTCGAAATCTCTTAATGCAGTGGAATTAAAAATTTGTCAATTGCTTTTTGATTCGATTTATTTTACTGGATTAATTTTCTCATCTGTTTCCTTTTCATTTTAAGGGATACTACGACACAATGGATGCTGGCTATAAGGACGAGAATGGTTATGTATTTGTAACAGCACGTGCTGATGATATAATTAACGTTGCTGGTCATCGTATATCAACTCTGGCACTCGAAGATGCTGTTCTCCGACATCCCGACGTAGTCGATGCTGCTGTATTCGGAGTGAGTGAACCAACCAAGGGACAAGTGCCTCTCTGCCTATATGTGCCTAGGGATAAATATCATAAATCTATTACCAAATTATCGACAGAAATAATACAAAAAATACGTGATGTCGTTGGTCCCATTGCATCATTTCGGTTAATAGCACCGGTCAAATCATTGCCCCGCACGCGATCGGGCAAAACAATGCGTAAGGCTATGGCGGACTTTGCAAATAGTGAATTGGTAGTGTTGCCCTCAACCATAGAGGATCCCAATGTTTTTGTCGATATACGTAGGGCCCTACAATTTTTGGGCTATGCTAAGAACACGCCAGAACCAATAATGGCAAATAAAAATTAAAAAAACATATGTATGTATGCGTATACATACTTACATATGTACATACTCGTATGTCATTGTACTTATAGTTTAAAACATAGTATCAATCAATAAAATATCTACACATACTTAAAATTCATATGTATCCTACATACATACATACATACATACCAACATAAATATTTGTTTAGCGGTAATATAATGAAAAAAAAAAACAAAAAAAATGAAATTGTGTCAATTTATTTAATTTCCATATATAGTAGACTTAAAAACTATCCAACTGGAAAAAACCAATTTATGCAAAAAAAAAAAACAAAAACAACAAAAAATAGTAAAAAGAAATGGCAAAAATAGTGAATATAATACATATATGTATGTATGTATAAATGTATTCATATAGTTTTTAATATATCTTGAAATTTGCAATATTAAAATATAATAGGAATACAATACAGTGGCCGGCAAATGTGTCTACACACGATTGAAATGTTTTAAAATTTTCACTGAAAACACAACATACGGACCTGAATTAAAAATCACTTTTTTTTTAAATTTAATATTTGATTGTCCTAATGACGTTCTAGACGACAGCTCGACAGTTCTAACCTTTTGTGGTCTTTAAAAAAATATCAAAAAATCATTTATTAGGTTAGTTGGGCCACCAACAGTCGTCGGGCAAAAGCTTTAAAAGTAATATAAACGACATGCAAAGGCTCCGCCAATAGACTCCGCCACTCATAGATAAAATTAGAATTCACATCATGGGTGGTGTAAAAAATAGGCCATCATGCCTAAGAGTTATAATATCCAATAAGGTACGCGTGTGCGTATGTGTGGGTGTGTATCTTTTTGAAAATTGTTTTGACAGTAAAGTAATTACATTTTTTGCTATGATAGGTGTTACTTTATAACTTTCAATGTAGAACCTTATTTAAACTCTAGTAATGTCCAGTTCTCTGACCCTATATTGCAAAATCTTCCAACCATGCTCAATGATGTTCAGATAGTGCTTTGGGACATAAGACAGATGTCAATCTTTAACCATTTTAGCTGTATGCTGTTAAGAGAACGAAAGCTCTCCATCATTTGTAATATCTCTTTATACCTTTTTATATTTTGTTCCCCGGTACAACCATATTAAATTGTAAATTCGGGGTAGTACTGAGGTGGACTTTTTTTGCCCACTGTATGTGTACTATATACTACGTAGGTATGACTAATGTCGTGCTTTGATTATAGGCACAAAATTAAAATTTTATAGATATAAACTAAAAAAAAATTCAATTTATTTATTTAAATTGCATGCATACTAATGGCGTTTAAAAACCTATTGTATAACGGTGTCTGTAAGTATACATATATATACAGACATATACACATACTTATGTATATATGCCTGCTATATTAGATATTTATTTACCTCTCATGTAATTGGACAATAACTTTAATGAAAGGTGAGGCAAAAGTAATGTCATATTGTAATGACATTAGATTGCACTTCTTGCGTTGATGCTCCTTATTGCTTCTTTTGTGCCTCATTGTGGTAATCAATAGCAAAGAATTCTTCCTCAAAGGAGGAATTATTGCATTCTATACGATGAATTCAAAGCTCTATTGGGGTGGTTCAAAATCTTTATCATTGTCGTCAAAGCTGGTAAAACCAACAATACTCAAAACTTATTAAAAAAAAGGCACTCATTTTATATCTGCCAATACCATTCATAAGTTACGATTAAGAGGGTTCCTTTACATACATAATTGGTCATTACAACCCTTCAGTCAGGAGTACGATCTAGTTTCTCACGCCACTAATGTTGTGTGCGTTAATTTTTATACATGAGTGGCGGGACCCATAGTTTAAAGTCGACTCCGAACGACAGATTTTTTGAGGATTTTTATTTACTCTGGCAATTTTTATTTACTCTCAGAGTTTTTGCCAGAAATCTGCTGAGAGGAAGTCGCCGAAGAAATACTTTTTGTATTTTTGTTTTGATGTCTGGCCTGGAGCTCGAACCCTGGCTTTACATCTAATAAGCCAACACACTACCTACTAGACTACGGCGACTCTACGAGGGTTCCTTTGGTATCCTCAAAAAAAAATGAGTGCCTATCATGGGTCACTTTGACGAGATATAGCGGAACATCTTGTATTTAATTTCAGTTTTCAATAGAACATAACAAAAAAAAAATTGAATATCATTTGATGATTAGTAGACGACAATTGGTAAACCGATTACATTTTGTACGGCAACATTTCCAAAATTCACTACAACGAACGTTTGTTTGATATGCAAATATGTAAAGGGTCCGTCAAATAACTTTTTTTTTTGAAAATGCTTTAAAAAAAAACTACTGAATATTTTCTCAAATTTCTTTTTTTATTTGAAAGTACCATCCTTCGGGTTAATAATGGAAAATAATTTCATTCAAATGGCTGCCTCGGCTGGCCATGCAGTAGCTCATCATGCAGTAGCTCATCGTTATCTCACTGATTTTGTTAGGTTTTCTGTGACATTCTGTGGTTTTGATTTCGAGATCTTTACTAAATACCCATGATTCGTTTAAAGTTTGACTAATTTTGGAAACTTTCCTCAAAATGATACAATTTTAGTTTTTTGCTAAAAGATATCAGGAAAGAAGGCATGGCACGCCCAAACCGTTTATAAATTATTCTTTACTGCTTTAGCACAACCATCACTGTGCAACTTTAAGTCTATAAGAAACAAATAAAAAGTTCTAAGGAATTAAAGATGCCAAGATATATGGCTTAGCTATGAAGAAATTAAAAAAGCATGGACTGTAGCAGATATTATGCTCCATTCAAAAGTACCTCTAACCGTGATACAAAATCTGCAATATGTATAAAGGAAAAAAACAACAAAGAAGGATGAAAATTATTTGAAATAAAATATAGAACAGGCAAAAATTCTAATGGAAGTTTTCAAATTCTGAAGGTGGATTGAATTTAAGTATCAATTTAATATTTACACTACTATACATAGAGACTGAAAGGAATATGCCTCCAATTAAAAATTAAAGGCAATAAAAGAACATTAAATAATTATCGAATTAAATTAATTGAATTTAAGTAACAATTTAATTGAATTTAAATATCAATTTAATATTTCCACTACATAGAGAACGAGAGGAATATGCCTCCAATTAAAAATTAAAGATAATAAAAGAACATTAAATAATTTTCGAATTTATTTCGAATTAAATTAATTGAATTTAAGTAACAATTTAATTGAATTTAAGTATTAATTTAATATTTACACTACATAGAGAATGATTAAATTAAATTAAATTTTAAGATAATTAAAATTTAAAGATAATAAAAGAACTTTAAATAATTTTCGATTTTATTTCTTAAAAACAAAATGGCGCAAATAACACCTATGCGAAGGCGTCGGAAGCATGGTTTCTCGAAAACCAAAATAAGTAAACGTGACCAATTAAATTAAATTTGTTCAATTTGTCGAGATTAAATTTGAAAATATTTCTAATTCTTATAGAAACTTAAATTACATGTTGGTTGGTATTAAATTTTTGTGTTTTCCATTTAACGAACCGAACCATTGGGAAAAACAAAACGTTTTATGAGCATAAGATCAGACATAAGTGGATATAAAAGAAATATTATTAAATTAGAGAAAAGTACCCGCAAACTAGCAAATTTAATTAGGCAACAAAAACTCAGATGATAATGGAATAAAAAAAAAAGAAAAAAAAACGAATTCGAAAGGAAAATGAAAAACGAGAAACTGCTGTACATTAAGGCTTTTAGGAAAAGATGGTATAAGTTTTATGCACATACACGGTGTTTTATAACATTCATAAAAAATGTTGGACAATAAAAGTTTATGTTTTTATTAATGAGAAATTAATAATTGAAAAAATACTAATATTGGATCATTGTTTCCCTTGCTAGCACAAGTTTTAAAACAAATAAATTAACAAAAAAAAATTGGGAATAAGCATAGTATGTATTAGGGGTGTCAAGAGGACATTCAAAGAACTACAATACAATTAGAGAAGCAAAAACCCACAGACTAACATTAAAATCATCATTTTGAGTATTAACATCTTAACTAACACACTAACACATATGTACATACATACACACATACCTACTTAAGATACTACACGTTTGTAAAGAAGAATGTGATTACCCTGCTTGTATGTGGAGGATGTATAGCACCGCCTTATAGCAACAACTTGTTGCTTCGTTTGTTTTCGTTTTAACACGAACATTATGCTTTTGGCCAATAGAATGGCTGTATTTATCCTTCGACCGGAAATATGTATAAAAGCGGATGTCCTTTCGTCAAAATCATCAGTGAAGTTTACCAACTCAACAAGTGAACAACACAACTATTCAAAGTACTTTTTTTAAACTACATTTTGTTTAAACTAAACAACGATAAATTTAAGAAAAATGTAAGTTTTTATAAAATTTATAAAACAATTTAAAATAATATTATAATATTAAGCATTAACGATTTTTTTTTTGAATTCTAAAGAAAATCCTTAATTAAATAAAATATTTCAATTAATTTTTAAATTGGTTTTCTAATAACATTCGAAATCTCAATTTAATTTTTCTTGTCAATAGAATATGGCATACAATAAAGTTTACAACACTTTTTAAAATTCGAAGTAACGATTCTGTAAACGTTAATTTCACTCAGAATAAAGTGTAATATTTACAAATGCCACATATTTTATTATTTAAATAAATTTTTTTTAAACATAAGAAAAGTCACTTTTCATTTGAAATGATGGCGCAATAAAAAAAAAATATTAAAAATAATTTCTTGGTCTGGCCCCTCTCAGCAGCCTTCGGGAAAAAGTTCTGAGAGTAACATCATTGCCATGACAAGACACTTCAAATCTATCATTAGGACTCTAATATAAATAAAATTACTGGCGTCACAACAGGAGTGTTGAAGACGCTAGTCCATAATCCAGAATAAAGCCTTGTAATGGCCAATAGTGTACGTGAGCCTGTGTACCTATTTAAAAATTGCTTTGGCAATAAAGTCATTACATTTTTTAGTATGATGGATTTCGCATTATATTTTTCCATTCTTCCATATTTAAGCTCTGGTAATGTCTTGTTCTCTGATCCTGCCTATATTGCAAAGACTTCCATACACGGTCAATAATGATGCGGTTGCCAATCTTTGAGCTGCATGCCACTAATAGTTATAATGTTAAATGAACGAAAGATCTCCACGATTTTTGTAATAACTCGAGTATCAAGCTTTACAGTAGAAACTAAATTTTTTACATGCATGGCTAACTTTTTAGATATGGAATATCTTATTCGCTTATACAATTCTAAAGCATTTCGTTGTAAAATTGTACAATGTGAAAAATTTTTAATTCACATGTGTATGTACATACATATGTAGGACTAATGCCACGTTACGTGATTATAGGCTCAAAATTAAAATGTTATATTTTGAAACCAAAAAAAAAATATCTATATATTTATTTAAATTGTATACAAATATTAATGGCATTTGAAATTCCAAGAAATATATATAAAAACAGATGTCCTTTCGCCCAAAATTATCAGTGAAGGTTACGAACTCAACAAAATAACAAGTCAGTTAGTCCATACTAATCAACGCATTTTTTTTAACAATATTTTGTGTTTTGTTTCAACAGCTTAATAAATTAAAAATAAATAATAAATTAAAGCAAAAAGTAAGTTTTTATAAAATTAATAAAACAGTGTGTACTTTGTATATTATTAAGCATTAAACATCAGCATTCAAATTCTGTTTGCTTATAGATTTCCTATAAAAAAAATCTTTGCCTAAATAAAAATATTTCAATTAATTTTTAAATTCGAGTTTTTATATTTAATTTATGGCATAAGCTTGATTGAAATAGATTAGGACTCAGATTTCAGATTTCAATTTCATTTCTATAACGCTTCAATTTATTAAAATAAAGAAACCGAAATCGAATAAACTTTACATTCGAAACGATACAAATGATTTAAATTTTAAAAAACTACAAATTTGATTTTTTATATGCCCAAGCTTAATAAATATACATACATACATATGTATATGTATACATATATACATATCATTTCTAATTTCGAACAGAATTTAAGTCCTGTTTTTTAAAACATCTTTCGAAAATTATGAAGAATGATATGAGCACTAATTAATTGAAAACAATTTAGTTACCTAGAAATGTGCCACGTTTGTATATGCATATGATGACATTAAGAAGTGGTAAGCTGCCATGAGGCAACCACATCACGTTGCACAATGTGTTTCAAGTACTGCACTTAATGTATCCTTAAAATAAACAAACAAACAAAAATAGTTCAATAACAAAATCGTAGATAAACATAAAACAATATTAAGCATAAAATTGAATTTCTTTTCCTACAAATTGTTTCAAGTTGTTATTACATAAACTACTACAATTATCTCTCGTAAGCAGGCTACATGACTACATACAGGACGTAAAATGCATACATTTTTTTATAATTTAAATTATAGAAAATAAAGAAGATAAACACGGCTACAAATTAGAACAATATGTCTTCATTTCCTCATATGCGTATTACCTGTACATACCTGTACTGAATATTTCACTACATACCTAAAGATGTATGAATGTATATTCACACATCGACTTATTTTAGAGTGTATGTATAGCGAATGTGTGTGTACTGCTTGCTAGACAACATCACCTTCATTCTCATATTGATGGGTTGATGCTTTGGTTGACAGCCAACCATTCATTCACTTTTTGCTTTGTGTCAATCAAGGATAATAGCCTAACGAACAGCTTAAACACAGACCCTTGTTCATCTTGCTTAAAAAGCATAATAAAGAATAGATTGTCAACATGTTTTAATGCAATTTACACTTGTTAAGACTTTTTAATGCCGACTATTTGCGACAGATTTGTTTGCCTACCCAGCATTCATCACAATAGGCAAGAGAAGCAAGGTAATGCTTAGAATAATGCTATGATACAGATTAATGTGATTTTTCTTTTTTTTTGTCCTGACTTTTCTTTTATTGTTTAACGCAAGTAAATGATAAACAAATTCAATTGTAATTTATATTACCATAAGGCCTAAAGGTGGGATTACTTAGTGATTACAAACACTTTATATCATACTTTAGGATTTCTTTTGCAATATGGATTAGTGACATTGTTCAGACATGATAGAGGTGATGATGATACAGGATGATAGAGGTCCACAAGGATAGGAAGTCACATTAAATCAATAGATTTCTATTCTACATCATATCTATCTTACCAAAAATCAAGCTCATGGCTCTTAAAACAACCACAACTTAAAAATCTGACTTGTATTTAAAAATCCTTACAACACACCGTTCTTTGTATGCACGTCCTTAAAATAAAATATGAAGGTTAAACAAATCAGTTTCTTCGTTTGCTTTTATTCAAATCGTGAATCAAATTACTTTGTTTTAGTTTAGCGTTTCCTTTGCTGTAAAGATGCATTAAAAGAAAACACGTATAACTTTTCATTTGTTTCAATTCCCTTATGGTATTGTGAAAATGAAAAATGGTATGAAAAATGCATTCTGATATCCTTGCATAAACGGAAGAAATAAAGCAAAAAAAATTGTTTTTTTTTACACAAATCTTATTAATCATGCTAAAAACATTGCTACAGTTAACGTATTGCATTAAATACAAACATTTTCTTTCTCTGGTTTTCATTTAATTAAAAAATAAGGATGTCCAAACAAATTGTTTCCGTTGTTGCCTGCGTCATCATCTTTGTTGCCGCTTTGTCATCGTGCTATGGTGCTACCGTGGCTCCTATTTGTAAACCCGGCATCATTGAAGAAATGCCACCACATATTAAAAAGGTTTGCTTGGCTTTAGAAAATTCTGATCAATTGGCTTCAGCTTTAGAATCCTACATTAACAATGAAGCAGCCGGTATGTATTTGAAATATTTATATAAAAATCAAAAAAAACCCTTAAATATAACACTTTTTATTTAGCCTTGGTCACGAAATCCGATGAACTCGTCAACACTTATGGCAAACGTACCGATGTCGATCACGTTTTCTTGCGTTTCGGTAAAAGACGTTAAATGCATTAACGAGCAGAAGACAACAGATCCCTCAACTCTTGATATCTCTTCAATGGCCAATGATTATAAAATAAAGTGAATTTTCTTTTTAATTAATCATTATTTTTTTTTTTGTATTAATTTTATGGTGCAAACAGAAACATAAATATATACTAAGTTGATCTCTTTGTAATACTACAACAACACCATTATCTACCATCACCTAGGACGACAACCAATATACTATACCAATTCCGTAATACATCGGCCATCAATAGCTAATAAAGGCAATTGAAAATTTGACAAAAAATAAACTGAAAAACCAGCAGAATTATTGTAATATGTTAGGAATTAAATATGTACATAATTAAATAAATTATTGTAAAAAAAACACAAAAAACCTAAAACATGAATAATAAAAATCATTTAATTATAAATATGCCCTTATTTCCAATATTATAAACTAATAAATCTGTTACTGTATCTAATCCATATTTGTCGCTAATATTAAATAAATCAAGTGCATACATTTATGCATTCTATATGCAAAATTAGTATGAAAATTACTATACAATACGGGGCAGAGCGGTACATACATAGTTTTCCTAGACATTTTTAACATTTTATTTTTATTTTTAATTTAAATGTATTTATTAGTGTTTTAATTTATTATTACTTAATGAAAATAAAAACAAAAATTTATAAAAAAATAAATAAAAATCAATTAAAAATATAAAATTTTTATTCAAATATTGTAAACAATTCTCCTTACAAAGATCGATTTTAATCTTTCAATAATCTGGAGGTAAATTACATTCCAGCAACACAATTTAACATTTTTTTTTTTTAATTCGATATTTTTTTTTCTTTTCCACGTTCTAGAAAGGGCGGTCGTAATTTCATTTATTCGATAAATGAAAATACACAACAAGTCAGTTTACATTGCTGATACCACGATTGTGTTTCATCACAATTCACCAAATAACTCTAAATTATCGCAATTTTTGTATTTCTAATTTGAAGAATATCTTAATAAAAAAAATTAACAACACATACATACTAGTTCAGTGTTTAGTAGCGTTTCGTCTCGTAAAAAATTTGCATTATATTTTCATACTACGTACACTGGCGAGCAAAAATGAATACATAATATTAAAAGAAATATAAATTTTATATTTGTATTTTATTTATTAAAATAAAAACAAACAATCCATATGTTAACCATTTATTTAGATTATCCCATAATTAAAACAAAAACTTTTCAGTAATATTATTTCCTTTTAAATATAAAATACAGCTTAAATATTATTTAGTAGCATTTATCCAATTTTGCTCGTTTTGTTCCAAATGAAAAATTCAGTATTTTGTCCATAATCCTTTATTCTTTATTGCTGATTTAATGCGTTTTGGTAAGTTTTCTACCAGTTTTTTTATGGTTTCGCTGATTATACTTTGCCACTATACCACAATTCGTTAAGGTTATTTGGAGGGTTTTCATACTGTGTCAATTTTCGTTTTACAATTGCCCATAAATTCTCGATCGGATTTAAATCCGGACTTTGTGCTGGCCATTTCAACGTCTGAAATTTTTTTATTTACAATTTCGTACTTACTGCAATAAATACAAAAAATATTGGATTTAAAATATTTTGTTAATATTATGTATCCATTTTTGCTCGCCAGTGTATGTATCAAAAGAACTGAATAAGGATAACCCAAAGTTATTAATCCTTAAAAAAAATTGCAAAATATTGAAAATTTGCAAGAAAAAAAAATCAATCACTAAGTAAAAAATTTAATGCTTGAAAATACTCCTTTTGCGCGATAAGATATATCATAAGAACAACACACATTACGGACGGACCAGAGAAGCCTAAAGAGCTGCGGTTTTATAGCAAGCAATGAAAGGTATTATCCTTCGAAAAAACAAAACAGATACATTCTAACCTTAACGGAAATAGTAAAAACTTAAATGTCTTCAATGGATGTCTCCAAAAATTCTGACAGTGATACAGAGTGAATCTGTTACAGATTAGCGCCACCACAATTGGTAATCATGTTAAATTGAAACTACAGATTAAGATATATGAATGATATTTAAACAAACCTTTTTTTGTGTGAAGTGTTAACAGTAACATTCTTAGATCTTGTATGTATTCATGACACTGTATTCGAATATCTGCCGCTAGTAATATCAAGTTAACAGACATCGTTAACCAAGTTACTACACACATAAAAAACGAGTTAACAAGTTTATTCGCTTCTGAAACAAAAGTACGGATTAACACATTTGTTGGAAGATCGGTGCATTGCTGTTCTAGAAATAGGTCTTGTGGTTAAAAACAATACGTTATATGCTTACATAATTGAACACACAGAAGAGGAAAATCTGTCTAAACCTGGAAGATGAAATAAAACTTAAGCATAAACTTTGATGAAAGAATTCTGTAGATATCCCTATTCCAAACTGGAACCATAGGGATGAATGTACTCGTATGTACATCGATGTACGGTTATTGAATACATGTAAAAATAAATCAATTTTTTTATGTGAAAAGAATTTTAATACACCAAATTCTAATTTTTTTTTTTAGTAACTTACCTTGTAGAACATTTCTTTCAATATATTTTCCGCTGTTAAAGAAAAGAGATTTTAATTTTTTTAACTGCCTACAATGAATAAAAAAAACCTTCATGTTGATATTTGCGAAATAAAAACTTTATTGTAAAGAAAAGAGGAAAGTGTGTTACTTTTCTTAAAGAAGAGAATTTATTTTTTAAAACAAAAATTAACAAAGTAAAAGAAACAAAAAAATATTAATATTTATAAAACAAAATATAAACTTAAAAACAACAAATATAAAAAATAAAACAATTTGTTTCAGACTTTTTTTCCAGTTACTAATATATGTGTAGCCTTCATAGGAATGCGGGCAATTGTTGTTGATATTTTAAATTTTTTTATAACAAAATTGAGTTTAGAATATGCATTTTTCATTAATTAAAATGAATTCAGTCTGTTTATTGTCTAAGAATATAGTTTATTTGATTATTTTAGTTAAATGAAATGATTTTCATATTTGTAATGTCTTAAAATTCTTCAGTTCTATATTTGCTTCTATTTTTGATGCCCTTAACTGAATATTGTTTATTGTTTTTGTATATAAGTTTAAATGTTCATGTTTACTTCTTTTTGTAGCTTTTAATTTTATATTTATTTGAATTTAAATTTAAAAAGTCTTGAAAAAATGATCACTTGTTTTTTTATTTCGATACGAAATTTGTGTAACAAGGTTTGTTTTATTAATTTTGAATAACAAACGGGAATTGTCTTAAAATAAATTAAAATATATTATCATGATTTTTTGTTGTATATCAAACCAATATGGTTTACGGAATTAAAATAATTATTTTTCAAATGAAAATCTTCAACTTAAGTTATTTTTTTTTAGTGTAAAATATATTTTTTACTTTTCTTTAATATATCAATATTTACCAAACTGGTAACAAAAAGTCCTATGGTAAATTTGTTGCAGTCTTAATTTGTTGTTCATTATATCAGAAATTCTAGCAAGAAAGTGTCTTCTGGGTAAAATTATTTTTTTTATTTAATTTTTGTTTTGTTTTTTTTTTTCTTCTTTTAATTTAAAGTAATTTTAAAACAAAATTAAAATGTATAAACCGAAATAATTTAAATAAAAAAATAATATTTAAATAAAAGTTAAAAAAAAAAATTAAATATTTAAAAAACCAAAATAAATACTTGGTTTAATTTTATTCACGTAATTACCCATTTTTAAACTGGTTAATATTGTATTTGAAAATTATTTAAATTAAATAGTTATTTGTTTGTATGGCACTTCATAGAAATAGTTTTGAATACAAAAAGACAAAAAATTATAATCTTCCTAATTGGATTGAAATAATAAACAAAATAAATTCAAAGTAGAATTTTTTTTATCAAAAAATAAATTGAGATAGTATGAAAATTAATAAATTAATGAAATTAAGAGAAAAGAAAAGCTACATAAGTTCTAGCCATAAATTTTGACTATTCAATTTAAAACAAATGTCAACAATATAAAATAATATATATGATGTTTCTCTAAAACTTGTAGAATTATTTTTTGGCATATAAAATTATATGACTTTAAGATTCTTTTTAAATTTTACTTTGGCTAAATAAATATTGTTTTTCCAACTTAAGGTAATTTTTATTTTTTTTATTTTTCTGTTTTCCATCTTTTGTTATTCAATTATTTTTATGAATTTTTCATGTGTTTCACTTACCACTTATAACTTTTATTTTCCCTTATATAATCATAGTTTATGCAATATTCCATTTTTTGTTTGTTTTTTTTTTTGTAGTTTTTCGATTTTTTTACGATAAAGTTTTTGTGATCTTTTTAAAATTAGTTCTTCCTCTTTGTTTTAGAAAATCGACCTTGTAATGCTTTTTTAATTAATTGCTTAATTATTATTTATAGGATTCATCATTTCATTTTTCATTAATTTTTTCATCATTTATGAACTGTTTAGCTTTCTATTTTAGTGTTAACGGAAATTTAAAATAATTGTTTAAATTAAAATATTGAAAACCAAAAATAATTAAATTAAAAAAAAAAATAATAATAAATGGATCATGGAAAACCAGTTGCAAAGTAACAATAATTATTTTATAATCAACATTAACGTGATTTATTGTCAACGGTTTTTGTGCGACGTTTTACTGTATTAATTATAATTTTTTTTCTATGGTCAATTAGTTATAGTACTTGGGATTTATATGATAAAGAACATTTTTTCAGACAGTCTTGTACTTTTTTTAAACTTTTACTACAGTTTAAAACATTTTTTATTACAATTTTATGATATAGATTTTCTTTAATTTTTTGCTAAAAATCTAATTCTTTAATTTGTATTGTTATAAAATTTATGAATTTTATTTATAAATAAAATAGTTTTCCATTTTCCATACCGTAACAAAACAAAATAAATCGCGTTTTGTGTGACTTTTTACTATATTAATGCTCATAGATCGATCGTATATATATTTAAAATAAAATTTATATTTTTTAAACTTAAAAATAAAATAAAATTAAAATTAATTTTTATCTTTACAATCCTATTGAAATCTATGAGCAATCCATTTTGTTTTTCTTTTTTATTGTTATTTCAACCGTTTATTTTATATAGTTTTATTTATTAGTTGTTGATTTATATGCACTATTTCTCCATTTACTCACATTAATATTAAAATTTTGCACGTAAGGGATTAATATTGTTTTCTATTTTGTTATAATAATTAGGAAAATTGTATTTATTATCTGTTTGATCTTATTATGTTTTTTTATATTTTAAGTTTAACTTTGAAATGGTTGATAGAATGAAATTTTAAAAAAAATTGATAATTAATATGTTTTAATAAAAAAAAAAAAAAAAAAAAAAAATTGGTGAAATCGTTACACCCTTTTTAAAAACCAAAAAAATATAATTATGCGCAAACATATGGCACATACGCAATATAGTATATTGCGAAATTTTTTCTATACTTGCAAAATAATTTCACTTTTTGTAAGTACCAATTCAATTTGTATCCATGTTTTTGATTAATCTTCTTAAAAATTTTTTTTATCACATTTCGTTTCTTCCAAATGTTGATCACATTTACTAAAGGTAAAACCTATATATAGTCTTTTTTTATCACAGTTTGATTAATTATTTCTTCTAATTTTTTGTATTAAAAATAATTATAAATAAATGAAAAATAATATTTTGGTTTTCTTTATTGGGGTTAATAAAATTCTTGTGATGTTGCTTTTTACTTTAAATTTTATCAGAATGCTTTTTATTTATTTTTAAATATAATTTTAATATATATGTATATATCTTTTGTTTTTTTTTATTCCTCTCTGAAATTAAGAAATATCATGCTTAAAATTAATAAAAAAAATTGTTTTAACTTGAATTTGTTTTTAATTACAATTATTGTATTTTAAACAGATAATTTGCTTAAGTATAAGATTTTTTAAATGATGAGTTGGGCGGTAAAGTATATTTTAGAGAAATAGATTTTATAGTCAATATTTAAGTATCAACTTTTATAATATTATTAAGTTCAGAGTCGAATATACAATTGACACGCATAAAATGATCGAAAAAATTAATTATTTTCTTCAGTACTAAACTAAACCAAAATCAAACGGCTTTTTAGAAAGTATTTTTTTTTAAATTGGATTATCATATCAAACTAAGTTTTTAATTGATTTAAAGAACCGAAATTATTATGACAAAATTTGTTTTTGATTTTTAACTCGGTTACTTAAATATTGACTGCAGTAGTACAAGGAAAACAGAAATTAGGTTATAGTTTTGGGGACATATTTTTAAAAAATAATTTCAATCAATTGCTTTAAGTAACTAAAAAAATTAATGTAGCTTAATATTAAGAATTGATAAACACTAATTCTGCATTAATTATAATTTTTGTTTTTCTCTTTTATTTTCTTTTTAGTAAACAATGATCTTCTATTAATTTTTAAAGTTGGTCAAAATACATAAAGTATGTTGTGTACTGCATTAAATTGGATAAATAGTAATAGGATAGGAAAGCAGAGGAGAAATCAAATCGTCAAATGGTTAAAATAATAATCAATTTAAAAAATAAAAATTCTTAAAAAAAAATTAAGAAAATATATGGGTTTTGACTTATTTGCAGGAGTCATACTTTGTCCAATTTATATTATGATTACTTTAAGAATATACTTTTTTGTCAGTTGATTTTTTGTCAGTTGAATTTGTTTTTTCTTCTTTGTTCACCTATTTTTGTGTGTACTGTTTTTTTTTTCTTAAATTTTTGCTTTAGTACTTATGTAAACTTTAAAAAACACTTTTAAACTTATTGTATACAAAATAGAATAGAATCACGAAAATTTCCAATGTAATATAGTTTGATTTAATAATAAAAAAAATTAAACAAACTTAAAAGTATTCTATAGTACTTGAAATTTCTTACTATGTTTTAATGATTCTTTAAGAGGCATGCAACTTCTGGTTCACTTAATGTTGAAGTTTTCTATTTATGATTCTGTATTTCTCTTTTCTTTTAATTTTTTGGCTTTATTCAATGATTAATAATTCAAGGTTTGCAGCAAATGGTATGATGGGCACGCACAGCGTTATTATTGTTGTATGTTTTCAATCTGTTTAAGTTTTATTTATCATACCTAATAGTATCCTGTAGAGTTGGTGTAGCTTTGCTGATACGATTGCGTGTCTATTTAAATGAATAAAGAAGATGTGTTTCGCCAGCCATAATAAGAGTTTTTAATAGCAAATTATATATTTAGTATTATTATAAAAAATAATCATAATGCCAAAATTGCAAATATAGAAAAAGAATAAATAGGCTTAATCCTGTACAAATGCAAATTTAATAACAAAAAAATTAACTTACCGTAACCAGCATACGCACGTTCATCATAGCTTGTCTGAGCGTGTTGTGTGTAATCTGCCTGAGATGTGCTATAATCTACGGCCGGAGCACCGTATTGTTGGGTATAGTCCTGACCATAAGTTTGATAGCGTGTATCTTGTTGGCTGTATGCCGAACTGAAATTAAAAATTAAATATGTATCTAAACAATATAAATGTAATAAAGATAAAGATAAAGTATTATCTGAACGCGTTACAATCTAAAATTTTATAAGTTTTATTTCAATTGAGAATAAATTTTATGTTTTTCTTCTTAACGAAGAATAAATATGTGAGAGAAGTAGTATTATACCATCTGGTTAATTTATTTTAAAACTTCATCGACTACCCCAGTAACTCATAAAAAATCTGATATTAAAAATCTTTGTACAAAATTTTTCAGTTATTCGTTTTGATCTAAAAGCTGCAGATTGCAAATATTACTTCGTTATTGTTAATAATTATTGTACAATTTACGAATTATTTGGGAGTATAATACATAAATTAAGTCTTACCCATATCCTTGATATTGTGTTTGATCATAGTCGGTAGCAGCATGCGTTGCATAAGCACTATTTGCTTGATGAGCAGAAGGATGGGTTGTTGCTGCATGAGAGTATGCTGTTGTTTGTCCATATCCATTGTATGGTGTTTGAGTTTGAGGTGCTGCATATGATTGGGCATATGGATCCATACTCTGAGACGGATCGTGTTGAGCATATGCATGGTGGCTAGAATATGATATGGAAAAAAATAATGTTAAGATAGGTAATTACTTGCTTTAAATATGTTAATATATTACCTCTGTGGTGGTGGCGGGGCTGGTTGGTGTTGAACGCCATACGTGGCCGGTGCCATATGTGGCGGTTGATGATATTTGGGAGCTGGTGCTCTCTGTGAGTAAGGTCCACCTTCATAACGACCGCGTTTAGGCCCAGGCGGTCCACCTGGTGCCCCGCGTTTTAAAGATGTTTGTTGGGTTACCTGTGTGTTGACCATATGTGGCTGTTGTTGCATAATTGGAGGTCGTGTCATACCAGAATTTGCATATTGCCCGCGACCCCTTGGCGGACCGCCACGACGCATTACACCTTGCTCACCCATTTGGGGCCCACCGTACATTGCAGACATGCCAGATGTACCATTGTGTGGATTGTAACCACCACGTCCGCCACCTCGAGGGCCGGCGCCACGACCACGTCCGCTTCCTCTATAATTAGGTGAAACACCCGTTGTTATGGGCTTTGCTGAAATGGGAGCTGCTGTGGCAACAGTTGTTGCAGCATTGGGATCGGCATTTGTACCTAGGTCTGATTTAACAGCAATTGTTCCTCCAGTTGACTCTTCTGCACCCGCCACCACTTGGCTCGCGACATTAGCCTGCACTGGCGAGACTGTTTTATTATTATCAACCCCCGTATGTTGTTTTGGAGCTAAAAGTTGTTAACAATAATGATTACATTAATACATTACAATAATTATTGATTCCTTTAATACATACCTTGATTGTACAAAGGCATACGACCAGTTCCTCTCATTGGAGGGCCCCCACGAGGAGGACCACCACCGCGCCCTTGATAGCCAGGGCCACCCATGCCAGGACCTCCACGCATTGGTGGTGCTCCCCGGGGAGCAAATCCACCACGACTCGGATAGCCCATTGGAGGACCGCCCATACCACCACGTGGTACGAAGCCTCCGCGGCCTGGAAAACCTGGTCCACCCACACCACTATAATGACCCCTTCCCATACCTCTACCCCTGCCACGCTCATAAGAACCACGTATTTGGCCACCACGCCCACGTGTGGGTGCAACTCCACCGGTAACCGGTGCCGTATCGACAGTTGTTGGCGGTGCTTCCATTTTTATCAATTACTAAATTACACTTTTTTCTTCTATACGTCAAAGATTACGGCTATGTCCCCGGCGAACTTTAAATTTTAACTATTTTCAATGGACTTTTTAACACTTTGTCATAAATACTTTTCAATTCACTTATATTAATCAATTAACATTATATTTTATAAGAAACTCCTTTAAAATCTTACAATTTAATTCTATTTTTCCCAAGACGCTATAAATTTTAAGTTTAGGTTCTTGAAAAAAACATGGCTACCAATATCGATTTTTCTGTAATAGCATCTACGAGTTGCCAATTGAAAACCTATGAATTAAATAAAGTTGCCATGTTGTTTTTACTGAAGAAATAATAATATGCCGCCGTTGTTAGAAAACCTATGCGTAGCAAAATAAAGAAAGATCAATAGAATACAAAACCAAGAGTATTGAAAATAAAAATACTAATTAAAAATATTTAATTGAAAATAAGAAGTTATTAAAAATTGGAAACAACAGATGGCAATTGCTAACCAAATTATATTAACGTTTCTACCTTGTTGTTTAGAAATGATACTTGTAGTTTTAATGTTTGATTTGAACGATTTACTTTTTAAAACAATTATTAAGTATAGTATTTATTTATACAAATGAACGAGAGGATTTGAAATGTAAAAATTGTATTATTCCGCTTAGTTCCGATTGCATGTCTGATACTAATGACATATCGTTAGCAACACATCCCTAAGTGTTTGGAAATTTGTCAGAACAAACAAATTAGTAAAAGTTGAGTGTTGCAAAAGGTTGTAATAGAAGGATATTGTTGCCTATTTCTTGCCCAGAAAACTCCAAGAGCAATAATAATGCCTGGCAAGGTGGGCGTTAAAATAAAAGCAGGCAGAAATCTGCCTGTTATGGATAAATCTTCGGATACCACGGATGCCTATGTAGAAATGAAATTGGGCAATGTCACACATAAAACGGACGTCTGCAGAAAAAGTCTAAATCCACAATGGAACACTGATTGGTTAGTTTGATTTATAATTATAAATACCTATGAAAGTGTAATTGAAACCTTCTGTTAAAAGAAAAAGTTGTTTCCTATTGCGATTTGCAATATAATGTAAGAAAGTGTCTGTGCTTTGTTTTAAAGGTTTCGTTTTGAGGTGGATGATGCTGAGCTGCAAGACGAACCGCTTCAAATACGCCTGATGGACCACGACACGTATTCGGCAAACGATGCCATTGGAAAAGTAAATATTAGTTTAAATCCATTATGCCTAGAAACATCGGGCCAAGCGACACATGGCAAAGGCACAGTACTTTCTGGGTGGATACCAGTATTTGATACAATGCACGGCATACGGGGTGAGGTTAATGTTATAGTCAAGGTTGATTTGTTTTCCGATGTAAATAAATTTCGACAAAGTTCTTGTGGTATACCATTCTTCCATTGTAAGTACCTTATATCTTATAAGTGAAGATTCAGAATTGTAGTCATACAATTGTGTTTTATTTTTCAGCTCCGTGTATACCAATTGGTTATAGAGCTCAAGTTATACATGGATTTGTAGAAGAGCTAGTGGTTAACGATGATCCAGAATATCAGTGGATAGATAAAATTCGTACTCCGAGAGCCTCAAACGAAGCGCGGCAGGTAGTTTTTTTGAAACTATCTGGTCAGGTAAACATCATGTCTTTTGAATGAAAAAAGATTTTCAATAAAATATCCTCCTCTTTAGGTTCAACGTAAAATGGGCCTCAAAGCCATTAATATGGGAGCGAATGCAGTAATTGGTTATACGCAATGTTTTGATTTGGAAGGAGATGTAGGTGTAGTAGCACGTGGCATTGGAACAGCTGTAACTCTGATAAAGGATGTTACCAATCAACCTGTTTCAGCGGATAATGCTTTAATAGAAGAGTGAGTATTTCAAAAAGAAGTATTTGCCTAAAAAAGTAAAAAATAGTTTGTTTTCGTGGATAGAAGCACTTAGCAGCAGTGGTGTTGTCGAGCCGGAACGCTCCGGAACGTCGTTCCGGTACTTCCTTTTTGGACAGGAACGCGTTCCGGAACTAAACATGATTTCTGATAACGAGAATTGGCTGACGTTTTGAAAAAAAAAAATTAAAAAGAATTGCTGATTTTTTTTTTCTCATTTTTGACGAATTTTTATATGTATTTTTATAAACAACGGTTTGAAACAGTCCGGAGTCCGGAACGCGTTCCGTTAAAAAAATTAGCACAACACCACTGCTTAGCAGATGTACAATCAATTGTTACATCATAGTTTTGACGTTATTTATTTAAAAAATGGTCGATTATAGACCACAATTTTTCAATTAATCATTAATTTAAAGTAAACTTTTTTGAAATGCCTTTAATAAATTAAATTCGTGGGGAATAACCACACTGAGGCTTAGGAATGTATAATTAAATATCTGATTTATTATGACAAACTCTGAATTTAAATGTTCCTAGTTTTTCTTCTACTTTTGAGTTACAATGTCAGAGTGTGTGCTTGGATCTATATCAATACTGTAATGTGTCAGAGTGAATAAGCAAATCAAAATTAAGCTAAAAACCGATTGAAAAATACATGCATGGGTGCATGAAAAAAACTTTTCGTTAAATCATTGACAACACGAAAGCAAAATAAATGTGCACTCTCGCTTGTTTTGAGCAAACACATAAGAAAATTGCAAGTAGCGATTTGTTGCTCGTACTGTCTTTAAGCTTGGAGCTAACCATAGCGCGCACTCTGTCATCAGCTCTGTAAATTTACGAATTCTGTTTATCAGTTTAGCACTTTTAGACGCATTGAAATTAAATATTCTTAGAAAATAACAATAATCCCAACACGTTTATGGTGCAAAAATTAAATAAATAATTAATTTAAATGTTTATTTCTTTCTTTTTTTTTTTGTATCGCTAATTCGAATCAAATGTTTTAATATACTTTCAATTAAATTTATCATCCGTTTTAACTGTTATACCTTTTCTTACGAATACTTACACATTCACCAACTCCTGTCGATGTGCTTAATTAATTTTTTTATATTTCGCTATTAGACGCACTTTGAAATATTTAGAATTTCTAACTGGTGCTAGTGTAAATACCTGTAAAAAATCTTCCTCGACATTGTCATTTAGTAAATTAAATTTCGAGCAGCCTTCATTAGATATTAGAGGTGCTGATTCAGATCCCGAGTCTCAACTAATGGCGGATCTTATACGACAAGAGGAAGGACGCGATGGAAAACGTATAAAAAAGTTTACACACAAGATGAAACATTTAACCAACTCTTCGCGTAATATATTTAATGATAAGTATGCATTACTGATGCGTAAAATTGATGAACATTCAAGGACTTCCTCCAGTGGATCAAGATCCCTGAGTAGTGTTTTAAATTTTCCTACCAAGAATTTGAACATGCGATCAGGATCAAATTCTATGTTGGATGTTCGCAAACGAAAAACTTTAGCTCATGGTGAGCCTTTTAAAAATCCAAAAACTTTACAAAGGACTATTCATCCTATTATACGTTCGGTTAGTGACGATTCTGCCATGAAACAACAATCGTCAGCTTATAATGAGT
Organism: Sarcophaga subvicina; assembly: GCA_936449025.2. Classification (NCBI taxonomy): domain Eukaryota; kingdom Metazoa; phylum Arthropoda; class Insecta; order Diptera; family Sarcophagidae; genus Sarcophaga; species Sarcophaga subvicina. Next base: position 11,784,130 of record OW388081.2, on the reverse strand, counting down.
TAATAAAACAAAACTCCTCAAAGCCCCAAATAATAAGTTCTCAGACTTCATTAAGTACTCAATCGTCACCGGATGTCTGCTCAACGGAACAATGTTCCTTTAATTTAGAAAATAACATCAATACGTGTTCCTTTTTGGAAATGTACAGTGTTGTGAATAATCTTGAAAATACAAAAACTTGTATTGTTGAATCACTAAAGGAAAATTTTTCAAACGAACACACTAAACAGGTTATTATCTTTTTCACTTTACTAAGATTGAGTTAATAATCTCTTTAGGACACTGTTTTTATGTCATACTTATTATTTTTATTACAGAAGACTGCCGAAAATAATTCAGACATTTTAGACAATTCTGTCCAATGTAAAACTTATACTACAAGCCGTTTTTCTTCACAACCTAATTTAATGATTTTGAATGAAGCTAATTGCGCTAATAGTAATCAAATGCACTCGCAATCGCTTACTAATATAAACAAAGTTCACTCATCAGCTTACACAGTTTGCAAAAATAATATGCAATATAATTTAAATGCTCGCCCAGCATCTATTGTTTTAGCTTCCACTGAGGGCAAATTTAAATTTCCCGTCTTGAAGCTATGTCCCTCCACTCCAACACCCTCTGAATCGGAGAGTTTTGCCTCTCAGTTGTCACCATATTGTAGCAAAGTTTCCGATATCCATACAAAAGCCCAGAATAGTGTATTTCGCTTTAACAACGCAGAAGAAATAAAAGAAAATGTGTCCTTAATGCCGGCACTAAACAGTAGCTCTAGCATACATATAAATTCATCTGTGTTGTCCTTACTTAGCAGCGATTCGAATTTAGATTTCATTGAAAAAAATACTAATTGTAATGCTAAAAAATCATTGCTTGTTCCATTCACTTTTAATGCTGGCGTTATCAATACCTTCGCTACATCTCACGACCACCAACATCATTGTCAGCACAGGTCCTTAAATGAAATCAATAGCAGCGGTGGCTGTACTTCCAGCAACAATAGTCCAAATTTACGAACATCAATATCACCCAATACATCACTTATGGATGAGACTATTACATCGGTCAATACATGTGCGGCAGTTCAATCACTAGCTAATCGTAATAAGTTATCACCTATTCCTTCACGCACTGGAGCCTTAGCAACCCCAATTAGTTTACAATCCCAATCAGATAGTTTATCATCGGCTACTACCATATCAACAGCAACGACAATAATACCTAAAGAGGTTGGTGAAATGGCCAGACGTTCTTCCGATTCGGATCTAAGTGTTACTCCCAAAGGTATGTTTATAGATTTAGTTATAAGTATTATTTATTGTAAAAATTTTTAAATATTGTAGAAATTATAACATACAAGCAGATCAAATATTATACACCAAATGATTTAAAAGTGTATTACGCAATCAATCTGACATGTTCAATTCTAGATGATTTTTCAGAGAATAGTTCTATAAAAAAAAATTCGGTCACTGGTTTTAAAAAAGTGTAAATGAAGTCTGGAAAAGTCATGGGTATTATTAATATTTTCAAACGGAATGATAATTTTTATGTACAACATTAAAACATCAGATTCAATGATTTTTCTAAAACTTAAAAAAAAATTTCCTTCAAAATTGGATGGAAAGACAGACATATCATTTGTTATAAATACATCGATCGAAACTTAAAATATTACTTTGCTTGATCGACGAAATGGCTGTGCAGTTGTTAAGCTTCACACTTTCTTTACTTTCGAATTATTTTTCTCGATTTTTCTGCTTCTGCATTTCAAACGCGATGTTGTTTTTTATACTACAAATATTACTGAACGTCCGATGCATACAAGTAAATATTGTATTTCATTAACAAAAGCTTGTTGCGATTTTCCAACCAAATCTGTGTAAAACGGTTTTTAACAATTGCCAAAAATTGATACATTTATATTCTGATTAAATAAGTTATCACAAGAATTTTCTACTTATAATTTTTATAGCATAAGAGGTTTTATTTAAATTGAGAGTTATATATACAAATATATATGTATATATATACATATATACTATTAATTGTGTGTATGTGTGTGTGTATTTCAGTTCATGTGTAGTTTCATTGAAATAATGAATAAACATTATTTTTTATAAATGAATTAACATTTCATCCTAACATTATTACTATTATTGTATATGTATTCTATTTTGCTTTACTCTCCATTGCCATGCTCTCGATAATTTAAAAAAAACCTGCTCTAAAAATAAATAATTAAATAAAACACAGTTATACATCGTAAAAGTAAGTAGTTTATACAATTTGTACATAAACTCTATGTAAGATGATGTACATTATTGTATCCTTTCTGTCTTCTTTTTTTTTTTTGGTGTATCCTAAATTTTTTTACTATTCTCTTACATTTATACTTATGTGTAGGAGTATCGTAAATATAAATTCTAATCTTTATTAATTATTTTTTTTCGAAATATATTCTAACAATATATATTTTTAACTAGCATTTTAATTCCAAAGTTAATTGGGCTTTTCTAGGATTTTTATTTCGAATTAATAATAAATGTTTAATATTAATGTAGGAATTTTCATAAGTTACATTATCTAGATAAAAAGCTTTTTTCTCTATGCAACACACAAACTTAGGCCCAATAACACCAATAAATAATTTCAAATTGAGATTTTCCTTCACGGTAAATTTATTACAGATTTCTATTTATATATACATATATATGCATATGTATATATAAATTAAATAATTGTGAGTAAAACGATTCGCATGGTTTTTAGATAATATATAATACTTAAAACGAAAGATATAAATTTTTTTGTTTTTTGTCTATATGTACATACATAATAAAAAAAAACGCATGAGAGCAATGGTATGAAAAGTGTCTCTTAATAGATGAAACGTTTCATTCAATTCCAACAAACTACTACTACTACTACTCTTACTTTTGCTATATATGTATATTTGTAATCGTAAAGTTGAAATGAAAGTCATACTATATAATACATACATATTTAATACTTATCCTTGCCTGTAGTTCTTAAATATGCATCCACCTTTAATTCATTCATTCATTCACTTACAATATTCCATACTCTATCAATCACTGATCCTATCACTCACCTTTACATATCCAACCATAAAAAAGTCTATGTTCAGCGCTCAGTATTTTATGTTTTTAAAAAATTGAAAGTGTCCTTAATGAACGTAATACTCTTTAGGAAATTCGTTTTGTGTGGCGAGCGATCGCCTAATGGCAGCAACAGCTATGATGCGTTTAGGCCCCGCCATAGGTAAATCAACTAATTCGGAGGGAATCGATATGTTAGAGTATCCGTTTCTTACAATGACCAAATATCCACCTGGCCTTATACTTCATATCGGAGCCACAGTAGCGGCTAGATCAGTTAAATTATTAGAGAGGGTACCTAATCCCGATGAACCAGAAATCAGAGATTATTGGTGGACTGAATTGCGTATGGAAATTAGATCACACGCTAGGTCTTTAGGTTGCAACGTAGTCTTGGGTTATTCGGAGTTGACAACAATATCGTAAGTATTTTATATTTTTTATTGTCCATTAAGGAACTTTAATTTTTATTTTCTTCAGGGACGATGTTTGTGTTTTATCGGCAACCGGCACAGCAGCAATTATAAATATGAGTTACAATCGCTCAATATCGCAAAATGATATTTTTAATTTTACTAAAACGGCTGGCGGCAGTGGCATGTCCATGTCTCTGGAAGAGAGAAACGTGAATAATAGTGACACCTCGGCCAAGGATATGGGCTGTGGTGTATCAAATGGCTCTGCGGGCAAAAAATATGGTCCTTCTTCACTTCTTAATGTGTCAAAAAATTCGTGCACCGTTTGTCATGTACCCTATAATGTTACATCGGTGCCTTTTAATGTGAAAATGAAAAAATGCACAATATGTTTAAAAGGTCGGGTACCAGATGTTCTACTGGCAACTTTAGAAGTGCCAGAATCTATACAAGTAACGGGTCAGTAAAAATCGCATTTAAGCCGTATTTTCATCTTAATTGAAAAAAATTGTATAAATACAGGTCGTGGCTGCTTTTTGCAGGCTCAGGTTGTGAGAGCTAAAAAGGATTTACGTTCTGAATTGAATGCTAAAGAAATTTCCGATGGTTTGCCCTTTTTGGAATATGAATTGCATCGTGTACTTATAAATAAGCTAAAAGCAAAGGGCATGAACTCAATATTTGGACTAAAAGTGCAAGTGTCAATAGGTGAACGAATGATTGCTTTGGTAGCTACAGGCACAGCTTTATTCATAACTGCTTTACCCGTACCACAAGTACCTAAAATAGTTGCTGGCAACTCTTGGACTGATAAGCAAAAGCTAAATGAATTGCAAAAAAAATTACAGGAAACCTTTGAACGTTATCAGGAAATTTATCAATTAAAGCCCTTAGATCAAGATATGTTGGATAAAAGTTCTGACACCGATGATTCCGATGAAGAGGGCGTTGATGTTGACTTAAACTGTGGCAATAAAGACACTTGTGTTTTAGAGGTCGATGACATAGAAGACTTAGAGATTATTTCATTACTAATGGAACCGCAACCGCCAGAAGGTTTTCATGTGGTTAGCACCCAAAAAGTACCGGGGATGATGGATATTGAGTCTGTTAAGAATTTACAAATGTTTACACAAGTGTGGAGGGCAAAAACGGACACGGGACAAACTGTTAGTGGCTTCCCCAAGCATTTTCAAAGGTAAAATAAAAAAGTAAAACATTTATGTGATCGTTGTTTCTCACAAATTTTCTCTTATTTTAAAGATTAATGCAAACGATTTATTTTAAACTGCGCACCATGATACCATGTGCCATTTGTGATTTAAAATTTAAATTAGATTTCCCGGAAAGTGTAAGTAATGTTTACACGGTTTTAGAATGAATAATAATTTATTTCTTTATTTTAGGATCAAATTCAAATTTTAGTCACTGGTATGGCTTTGGGTTTAGGGGAACCCCATAGGCTAAAGCATAAACGTAAAACCGTGACTAATGGTCAGTCGGATAGTAGTGATTCCATGAATCATATCCAATCGGGCAGCGAAATCAATAGCAAAAAATTGTCACAACTACAAGATGAAGACTACATATTTCCCTTGGATGAGGATCACATTATAGAAACACCAACACCAGCCACCAATGCGGCATTGTTTGGTGCGCAATTGTTTAAAAGTCGTAAATCGTCCCCCATACAAATATCATCAGTTCCGGGTTCAATAAGACATAAACATGTAAGTAAATTACAAGCTTTTTAAAAGGAACAATTTATTTTTGTTCAAAACGTATATTTTTTAGCATCGCGTATACGAAAGGAATGGCGTAGATATAACACCATTAAGTTTTATACCAGGCGGTAAAATTGAAAAGTATTTAGGCAATTTAAACTTTTTTTTTATACGCGAAAGTACTTCCATTAGAGAAAACGGTGGCATAAGTGGCTTTGTACATGGTTTTATAACGGAGGTAAATAGTGTCGTGCTGTATTAATTTAAAGGAAAACTCTCTTAATATTGAAATATTGATTTTTGATTTTCAGGTTTTAGCTGTAGTAAGAGCTCATATAGCGGCTTTGGGTGGCAATGCTATGGTGTCATTTTACTTAACAGAATTAATACTATTTGATAATCAACATAAAAATCAGGTAAGTTTAGATAACAAGTTATTTAATTGAGTTTTTTTCTGACTTCATATACATTTTTCTTATAGGGCCAATGTCTTATAAGCATTGGTGGCGATGCAGTATACGTTTCATATTATCAGGATGATTAATATGATGCAATCGATCATTTAATTAATTAAATTAATTGTCAGCAAAACAATTTTAGCTTAAACAAAACTAAAAATTGTTCATTATACAATACTTAATTGCAATACTTTTAGCCAATTTATTTACTTAAAAGCAATCACTTGAAAACTAAGAAAATTGTTACTTACTATTGCTCTCTATTTTATTTATTTATTTTTTTGTTTATCATATAATTTATGTTTTTAACGCAATTACTACTTCCTAAAGATATTTACTTTATCAAATGTTTTTATTAAAACTTAAACTAAAAAAATTGTTCTTTTTCAAATTTAACTTTAAATGCTACTTTAGTCTAATTTAAATAACGTTTTTAATGCAATATTTTTAACTGTGACAATTATACATTAAATGTTATAAAACTTGTTGAAACTTGAAAGTATAAACCCAATAATCCAACTAAAAAAGAAAAACAAGTTTTGAAATGTATTTTTGTAAAAAGTGCATATAAATACGTATGTTACCTAAGGAAATTAAATAAAATTGTGAAAAAATTAAATAAATTTTAAGCAAAATAAAAAATTTGAGTTTATTATAATTTTTAAAGGACTGCTGGCTTGTAGTATAGCAGAGCGGAATACCTGATGAAAATCGCATACGGAACATGCAAACCGATAGACTAGCATAGCACACTATCCGGGGCTACATATAACACTAATAATTTTTATAATTCTAATGTAATATTTAGTTACAAATTTTTAAAAATCCCTGCAAAAGTGAGGTGTTTATAACATTCGGAGTTTTTTCTATGTTCAACCACATTTTCTTTAAATTTTTTTGTTTTTCCTCGTCAAACTTTTCATTCCATAGATTCTGAATTTAAATCAGGCGACTGCTTTGTCCTCTAAGCAAATTTTTATACACATAAATGGTGATGAATAATTTGTGTACATTAATAAACAATAAATTTCTATTAATATTCACTTTAGCTTTTGTAGGTATTTTATTTAAACTTTAAATTTATTTAAAAATTCAGTAACTCAAAATTATGATCTATTCTGAAAAGACAAGTAAGACAATAATTTTCTTAAATATCCACCCTTACCTTATCACTTTCTTTAAATTTCCTATTGGCCCTAATGAATGATGTCATTATTTACAGTGAATGCCTTGCAGAGAAAAAGAAGAAGCACAGATGAGTAATGTTTTCATTTTTGTTATGACCGAAAATAATTGCGATTTCTAACAATACCGAATATTTCATCTTCATAGGACCTGTGTGATACAAAAGCAATTTTAATTATTTTTCGTTCACTAAATAGTTTTAAAGAATAAAAGGAGAAATGGATTGGCTATTTGGTAAAAAAATCTCACCCGATGAGATGCTACGCAAAAATCAAAGGGCTCTAAATAAAGCTATGAGAGACCTGGATAGGGAGCGAATGAAAATGGAACAGCAGGAGAAAAAGATTATAGCTGATATAAAGAAAATGGCCAAGGAGGGTCAAATGGATGCTGTTAAGATAATGGCTAAAGATCTAGTGCGCACACGACGTTACATTAAGAAATTCATGTTGATGAAGGCCAATATTCAGGCGGTGTCATTAAAAATACAAACATTGAAATCACAGAACACCATGGCTCAAGCAATGAAGGGTAAATGTTATAAGCAAATCCTTAATGCCTCTATAATAATAATTTTACATTCCAGGTGTCACCAAGGCCATGCAGAATATGAATCGTCAATTGAATTTACCACAAATCCAAAAGATTTTACATGATTTCGAAAAACAATCGGAAATGATGGACATGAAAGAGGAAATGATTAACGATGCTATTGACGATGCGATGGAAGATGAAGGCGATGAAGAAGAGACTGATGCTGTTGTCTCCCAAGTCTTAGATGAGCTGGGCTTGCAATTGGGAGAACAGCTCGGAGAACTGCCAACTGCTTCCGGTTCTTTGTCTATAGCTGGTGGTGTTAAGAATACACCAGCTGCCGTAGCTGCTGGTGCAGGTGCAGGCGGTATTAGTAGTCCTGGAGCTGGAGGTGGTGCGGGTGGTGGCGGTAGTGGTTCGTCGACTCCCATGTCAGACGCTGATGCTGATTTACAAGCCCGTCTGGACAAGTTAAGACGAGACTAATTTGCTAGCAAAAATGTATTATGTTAAATATTAGTTAAAAAACGGCAAATAATTTGTTTACAAACACCATTTTCTTAATTTTATAATTTTATTATTCGATAACTTTGTATTGAATAAACACTACAAAAATATAAACCCTAATGCAAACAGTGTAAAAGTGAGAATATTCACTATCTTTGACAATCGTTCTGTTTTGAAGAAAATGAGTGCTAAATCCGTATTCTAAACAAATTTTAAAATGAAATAACTCAATTTACTTGAAATGGTTAACGGCGAGTTATTTGAACATAAACATCCAAATCTGTAATGTAGTTAACGATTTGAAGTACATTCAACACACAGCGATGCACGCATACAGTATTGCAAACAGGCCCTTTAAAAAGTGAAGATATGGCCGATCAAACTTTGTTAGAAGAGATAAAATCTGTTGGTGAGGAACTGAACTGGACTCAGTTCAAAAGCTTGACTAAAAATTGTGCCTAATTCATATTTTTGGTACGGCACTTTTTTTAAGACTAACGCTTAAGAGATAACTCTTCAATGTTCCTGTAGCGCGTTGTATTAGAATATTTTTTTATGATATTTAAACATGTTATATAAAAAAATATGAAAGAGTATTAGTTTTCAAATCAAAAAACCTAATCCTATTTCTATGTTACGAATGAAGTTTAATGTTTCTTCTGGAATATTACTTGTTTAATGTTTTAAAGAAGTCTTTTTACTGAATTGTTCACTATAACACTATTATTTCTTAGTACTATTTTCCTGATTTTAGCACCTTCTATAAGCATTTGTAAGCCATAATTGGAAATTCAATTTTGAAATACCATTAATAAAACAATTATACACCACATTTTTATCATAAAGCAACAATACAAATTCATTAATTTCACTCCTATTCTTTATCAGAACCGTGCTACTTTTTTAAAAGAACTGAATCGCATTCATTCTTTACAATCTGTTTTAATAAAAAAAAAAATTATATAAAACATTAACCCCGTACAAAGGTCTTTGTAGCATCAGTGCTTTCACGAAAACAATTGTTTTAAATTAAGCTTAATAAATAGATTTTATTTTATTCATTTTTTACATAGATTCATTTTTAATTTTCTTTTTTTTGACAATTGAACTATAATGTTAATATAAATAAATAAAACGTTTAAAAAGACATGACAAGAAGTTTTTAAATTATAGAATCTTAATAATAAACAGAGAAAGCCATTTTTCTGTAATACTTGTAATAGACAAGACGAGACAAGGGTAGGGGAATTTTAACAACTGGCCTCCTCCTTTTGTGAACCACCACCTTCTGTTAGCATATATTTATATTATTCTAATTGAAACCGTATTCGTTAAACACCTGTTCGACCTTGGTAAAAACATCATCAGCTGATGGACTGGCATCGATTTGTTTCACTTTACCCAAGTCTTCAAAATGTTTTATAATAGGCAAAGAATCATTATTGTATGTTTGAATACGTTTCTTCAGACTTTCCATATTATCATCGGAGCGACCTGAACCACTTTGGCCACGGGATAAACAACGATTTACGCAGACATCCTCCGCGCAATTAAAGAATAATACAAATTGAAAATCTACTTTATCAGACATTTGACGTTCCCAACCATCTAGGTTGTCTTGGTTGCGTGGAAAGCCATCGATTAGGAACTTAGTTTTACCGGATTTTGTCATTGCTGCTTCTAGTAATGAACACGTCACTTCTACTGGTACAATTTTACCGTTACGTATATAATCCTCAATCAGAGCACCTACTTCTGAGCCTTCACGTGCCCTTTCCTCACGCAGTAAGTCACCAGCTGACAAGTGGACAAATTCAAAACGTTCAACTATTTTGGAGCACTGGGTACCCTTGCCAGCACCGGGACCACCTAGAACGAATACAATTTTTGGTTTTTCTGCCATTTCCGCTAAAGTTTTTTTAAGTGCTTGTGTGGGGATGAAACGCTTGGGCTGTTTGTAAGTGGAATGTCGTACGACGGCTGGTGTGAATGATAGTACTGCACTACGCACGACTTTTAACATTAAAATATAATGGAAAAAGATAAAATCTACACACACAAAAATGAAGAAAGATGTATGTATACAACTTGGATTGCTTTTTAACACTCTTCTTTCGTGTGCGGTTAAAAAAATTAAATAATTGGTTATGTGGATTGTGTGGAATGTAAGTTGGACACTTCTTCATTTTTAAAGCCGCCAGCATTCACGCCAAAACGATAACATTAATACGTTGAAGTTGCCACTGTATTTGGTTTACGTACTGTTGTAAATTTTTAATATTAAAATATTAAATAAAAAAATCTTTACTGCTTTCAAATATTTTAATATATATTTGTATATATATATCACAATACATATAAATATATCGAAAAATATTTTCAACTGAAAACTTATGTCTAAGATATAAAAGATCAAAAAGTCCCGTTTTATTTCTGGTTATCTGGCATCTCGGATAAGCATTCGACATTTCTAAATACACGTGAAAGTTTTTGTTTTCGGTTTGTTTACATTCGTCTTTAAAAGAATTTTGCAGGTTTTTGTGTCTTGAGAAGATGAGTTTTTTGAAACCAAAAGATACCATAGATGAAGGCGACACGGTTATTTTGTATTTAAGTGTGAATTCCATGCATGTGATAGAAGCTACTCCCACAATAGTTAATAAACGTGGCGAAACTATTGAACACATCTTTCAGACGTCATTTGGCGCCTTAAAAGTAAAAAATATTATTGGCGTTAAATATGGTAGTCGAGTAGAGTTATCAAAAGGCTGGGCCTATGTTTTACAACCAAACCCTGAGCTTTGGACTCAAACACTTCCACATCGGACACAAATTATTTATACTCCCGATATCAGTATGATTTTACATCAGTTAGAAGTAAGACCCGGTTCAGTGGTCATAGAATCTGGTACAGGGTCCGGCTCACTGTCACATTATTTCTTGAGGGCTGTTAAACCTCATGGTCACTTGCATACATTCGATTTCCATGAAGCGCGTGCAAATCAGGCTAGGGATGAATTCAAAAGTCATGATTTGGCTGATTTTGTCACAGTGTATCATAGGGATGTGTGTCAAAATGGCTTCGGAGAGGAATTGAATGGTAAAGCAGATGCTGTATTTTTAGATTTACCTGCCCCCCAACAAGCAGTAGAGCATGCTGTTAAGGCTTTAAAAAATAGTGGTAAGTAAACTAATAAACTTGAAAAAATCTTGTGTAAAAAATTAATTTGGCTTTTAGGTGGCCGTTTCTGTTCTTTTTCACCCTGCATTGAGCAATCACAACGTTGTTGCATTGCTTTACAGGAACAGGGTTTCACAGAGATACAATCGTACGAAATATTACAACAAGAAGACGTAGTCAAAACCAAAACGTTTCCAGTAATGAATTTGGAATTTTTAAAGCATAAGGTAAACGTGTACATTTGGTTTGTATCCCACTAATAAATACATATTTCATTCAAATTCATTACATTATATAACGGACTTTTGTGTCATGTCCATCCACTGTTATTCAATGTGTATTCATTTTTCTTACAGAAACCTGAAGAAGGCGATGCTTCTGACAAAGATATTTCAAATATTATGAAGCAACCAAAGGAAATTTTGAAGGTTTTGACTTCAACGGCGCCACCAACACAACCAGGTCATACTGGATTTTTAACATTTGCTACATTACCGCCTGCTTTTGCTCGATAACTATACTTAAGAAATAGAGAAAAACAGCTCCCAATAATAAACGATTTTTAAAACACAAGTTCAAATTCATCAATTACTTTATTCAAATTGCCATACAAAACGATTCGATGGATTGTCTAAAAAGGTAAATTATTGATGCTATTTTACAGAAATTTTTAGTAAAAATAGAGAACAGTTATTATAAATCTAAACTTCTCAATGGGCAGACAATTCCAGTAACGCTGCATTAATTAAATACAGTAATGGTTGATAATAGATATTTTCTGTAAAATTTTATTAACTAAGTATGACGTTTTGATAAAGATTTTATATTGAAGGAAGTGCGTGGCGGTTGCCATGGTATACGTTCCTCTGGTATAACCTATAGAGAAATAATTTAAATGTTAAAATTATATAATTTTATAAAAGCGAAACAATAATTAACAATTTTTGGCCGTTCGGGTTGGCCCCTGCATGTTGGACACCCCTTCTTTTTTGTATTATCTTTGGAAATCTCAATAGCCTCTTTTAAACCTTGTAATGGCCTCCAATTTATTTGAGCTGTATTTGGTCGCACTTCAAATAGTTTTTCGCGGCTTAAAAAACTTGAAACAAAATTTATTGCATCTGAACCACATTATTAAAAAATTTATAAATACCTACTTCGGTCTAGGTTCACGCCAAAAATCTGGCATACGTTTATTTCTCATAATATCTGCTAAACGCTGTAACAAGCGTACATTTTCACTTTCCACTTGTATGATACGTTCTTTTTCGGATTGTTGCTTTTTGGCTTTTTGCACGATATGGGGATAAAACGTTGGCGGCGTTCGATCTATAGCCGCTTTGGCGGATCGAACTTTCTCCCTGTGATGTTCATAACGTAGTTGTTCCCAAGGGTGTTTTAAAAGTTTATCTCTTCTCGATATCATATTCGACAGCAAAATGGTAAAGAATTATGAATTTTCTTCCTTTAAAGTTTGGTTTTATAATATAATTGCTAACTGTTGGTTTATAGTTGCTTTGGTAATTATTTCTAAGGTGTTCATTTTCTATTATTGTACATTATATAAGTCTCCATGGAGTTTTGTATCACATAAACGAGACTAACAACTGTGTGTAGCGTAAATGGTAATAATAATCATAACTATTGGGTCTTTTAATAAGCGCTTAAATAAAGCAAAGCGTGCGAGAGATATCATCGAAATTTTTTATTCGTTGGAAAAACCTATTAGTGCCATTATGGGTAGAGTGACAGCATTATGGTTAGGAAAAGCGTATCCGAAGCGTTCAATTTTGGCGATTCTGGCGTATGAATTGCTCGATGGCATGGGTTATGTTGATTTCGACAATCTCTGTGGTTCGTGGCCTATCCGGATGTATCTGGAACATAAGAAAATTCCACAAGAAAAAAACTAACTGGGTCAAATCGCACGATCTCGTTGATCATTTTATATCACCTTCACGTGTGCTGCAGAATATTGTATTTGCCGTTCTGTTGATACCACATGTCGTTGGTGTCCAGATTGTCCAATTCAATATAAAAGAAATTGGAAATAATCGACCTAGGCATTGATAGTGGCAGACTTGCCAACGTCATTCTCAAAAAAATATGGCTGAAATCTACACGAAGCAGTGACTTTTTAGGGATCTATGAAACGCTCTTTAATATCATGTGGCTTAGTTTTCCATTAAATGTGAAAATTTTGTTTGTTCACTTACCCACTCATCCAAAAATAAGCTGTTAAACTTTGCATATTTTCCTTTTGCACTCTGATAGGATTTTCGTCTTTTAACCGCCGTAGTCTAGTAGGTAGTGTGTTGGCTTATTAGACGTAAAGCCAGGGTTCGAGCCCCAGGCCAGACATCAAGAGAAAATACAAAAAGTATTTCTTCGGCGACTTCCTCTCAGCAGCTTTCTGGTAGAAACTCTGAGAGTGAATAAAATTGCCATGAAAAAGTTTCTTAAATCTGTCGGTCGGAGTCGACTTTAAACTGTAGGTCCCACCACTCATTTATAAAATTAACACACACAACATAAGTGGTGTGAGAAACTAGGACGTAGTACAATGGGTCAATTCGACCTCCGGGTACTGTACTTGTCTTAATTGACAAGTACACGTCCTCTAACCTAATCTAATATCCTGTATAAAATTGCTAGTTTATACAAAGTTTTAATCATTAAAGCCTTTATATTCAAACATAAATCTAAAATTAACTTGTGATTTAACAAACAGTTTTATTATTCTTTAAAACAAAATTCCATCGTTTGCTGAAAGATATGTAGGTTGTAATTTAAACCAAAAACCTAAGTATTATATGCCTATTTGTACCAACACTTACAAACTTTTGTCTGATAGAGATACATATTTGCACTGTTGAAAATTTTACATTCTGGTAAGAAATTTAGTGAGCACATGAAAACAACAATAAATTTCCTTGAAGCATAAACTCATCGTCACCTGAAATATAAAAAGGATACAAAGATAAGATTTATAAATCATTAGATTTTATTGATGCGTACATATTGGGAATTCTAGAACTTCATCTAAATGTCTCCTAAAAAAATTCCTTTTGGCAGAAATCTTTTTTTAATGTTTTTTTTTAATACGTTGAAAATATTTTGCTCAAATATTTTTGGACATCTTAATTAATAGCTGTGTGCACAAACAGTATTTATAAAGCAGTGTAAGGAAGCATCATCTATTTTAAAAAAAATTTCTTATGAAATTAAATTTTTTAAAATGTAGAGTTTTGTTAATAGTCGATTGATTAAATTACACGGCAAAATTTCTCCAGCCATTTATAAAATTTTTTTGAACTACTAAATCATGAAATTGTGTACAAACGTAGAAATAATATGTGTAAAAAATTCTGTTGATACCCTGGCGCGTTACTGTCTGCCACTGATGCTTTGCCATGCTGCTGATGATGGCCATGGCGATGACGATGATGATGATGATGCGCAATAAATGCGGCGGCATCATTTCTTTTGTATGTCCGACTGTTTACTCACATGTCAACTGTCCTGTAGTTCTGGTGTTCATTGCCTGATTGATGTTAAGTGGTACTTTATGTGAGTATCCACTTCTAGTTTTTTTTTTATATTCTTTTTCGTTCATCCATCCATCTGTCTTACCGTACGTCTGTCTGTTCATTTGTCCGTGTGTCTTCGCAGTTTTTGTTTAGTTCAGCTTGTTTTTTTTATACTAAATTGTAAATGCTGATGTCACTTCATATTAAACACATCTACTTAGGATTGTTGTAGCAACAGTTGCTTGTGGCTATTGATGCGCTTGTATCTGTTGTTGATGGAATGCAATGTTGTTTGTTTGCTGTTTAATTTATTTGACCAGTAATCAAACGATGAAAAGAGTCACATTAAACTTGTTAACAAAAATAACATGTTTCACTTAAAAAAAAAGAGAAAAAAATCACAAATCACAAATTGTCGTCACATTGTAATGTGAATGAAATAAATTTAAAAATGATGAACATAATGAGAATTAGTTACCACCTCAATTACTGTGATTTGCATGTTTATAACAGATTTTTGTTTTTGTTGAATAATAAAAGTAAATAATGATAATTAGAAAAAGTTGCTTTTTTATAAAATAATTGTTAAAATATTTCTATGAAAAGCTAAACATGGTAAACAAATAATGTGAGAGACAAAAATGTTTCTCTTCTAAATTTTTCATAAATTACATTAGCCATATACAAAATTTAATCCTTTATAAATATGTATGTATAATAGAACATTGCATGCTACTAATAGTAATAATTACTTTATGTATGTATGTCTCTATATTCTAACATTTATTTGTTCAGCACATATTTGATTTTTTATTCCAAACAAATTTATATTTTTAACTTGTTTATTAGGATTGCAATAACCAAAAAGTACATGTGTTGCATCTGTCATTAGTTCAGTTTTAGTTTAACTTAAGTTAAACCTCTGAATAAAATTAAAACAGTAGCAACCATTTGTGTTTGGTTTGCTACTAAAATAACACAATATTTTGCTAAGGTCTAGGTTCCCAACAATAACAATTACGGTTAACCTCACGTTTTATGATTCTCTATGCATCATTGCATTTATAAAAGAATATTACGTACATACATACATAAAAACACATGGAAAACTCTATTCTAGAAGTAGAATATGTAATATGTGTAAATATTTATGTATGAGACAACATATTTAAATGATAAAACAAAAAAAGTATAAGGACTATAACAGTCTCAATAGAAGGTATATGATTAATAATGCGATAAAAATCGCACATATATTTAAATATGAAAATTGGAAGTATAGGAGATAGACAACGACACCCTAAAATTATTTTCATTTATAATTATGACATAAAAATCGGTAAACATACATACATAATACATAATTGGCCATTACAACCCTTCAGTCAGGTTTGCGGCCTAGCTTCTCACACTACTCATGTTGTGTGTGTTAATTTTATACAGTTTAAAATCGACTCGTAACGACAGATTTTTGAGAAACTTTTCATGGCAATTTAATTACTCTCATAGTTTTTGCCAGAAATCTGCTGAGAGGAAGTCGCCGTTTTGATGTCTGACCTGGGGTTTGAACCATTGCCTTACGTTTAATAAGCCAACACACTACCTACTAGAATCGGTTAAACATGAGCAGATAATTTTCATGGACCAAGCTCAGATTTCTGCAAATAAAAATATTGGAATAATACTGCCTCCAAAATATTACTGGTCGACGGTAAGACTTATATCATCTCATTCGCATATTCGCTTTTATTTGTAATTTCCAACTCTCTATTTCTGTTCACTATAACCGTGACAGAACTCCGACCAGTAGTGGTTCCTTTGTCTGTATGTTATTTTCTTGATTTCCTTTTCCAACAACTGAGCTTCGAAACACTCAAGCAGAGAATTAGACCTTAAATATAACTCATGACTCGAACATCCACTAATGAGTGATTTCGCATTTCGATTTGGTATTATAGAGTTCCTCAAAATTCTGCTTGACCATGTGTTCTGACAATTGCTTCTAAGAGAAGTTGCCAAACTTTTAAGTTTCATGAGACAAATGTTTCCTTTTTTTGTTTTTGTTTTCTGCTACTATATAGACAACATTATGCAAATGTAAAACACTCTCTCCCGCTAATAGAGCATGTTAAACTTCCAAGAATAATGGACACACAATAAAAACAGAGGAACAGAAAAAAGGATGCTATTTTTTTTTTCTAAGAATTGTCTTTATCACGTATTTAAAGCGTTGTAAATGTTGATATGTGAAAAAATAAAAGAAAAACAAAAGAAAATCAAGACTATTGTATGTAGTATTTGGAAAACATACACACTCTGCAACCATAAATATATGGACAGACTAAAAACGAACAAAATCTAGGGAAAAATTCAGAAAAATAAACGAAAAAAAACAATGCTGAATTTAAGTAGCCAAACATTTAAAGTTACATTTATTTTCTACATTCTAAACTTAAGACAAAAAAAGAAGGACAATTCTCTTGTTGTTGTTTTTTACTTTTTTCATTTTTTTAATGTAAACCAAGGCTTAGGTTTGTGAAAATAATTTCTTCAACTACGAATATCTGCTAACATTTTTGGCACTTTTATAACATTGACTCAAAAAAATTTACGAGAAGACAGTAATGTTGGATTTCGGAAAGTTATACTTTTTGTTAATGCTATAAGTTAAAATAAAAAAATATTTAATGTAAACGTATACATTTAAAACTTATATTTTGAGAATTTTTTCTTGATTTTTAGAAGCCATTTTAAGTCATGTTGAAGTATGACCGTAGTCTAGTAGGTAGCGTGTTGGCTTATTAGACGTAAAGCCAGGGTTGAAACCCCAGGCCAGACATCAAAAGAAAATACGAAAAGTATTTCTTCGGCGACTTCCTCTCAGCAGATTTCTGGTAAAAACTCTGAGAGTAAATAAAATTGCCATGAAAAGTTTCTTAAAAATCTGTCGTTCGGAGTCGACTTTAAACTGTAGGTCCAGCCACTTATGTATAAAATTAACACACACAACATAAGTGGTGTGAGGAACTAGGTCGTAATCCTGACTGAAGGGTTGTAATGACCAATTATGTTATGTATGTATGAAGTATGACAGGACGACAGTCTATCTCATGAGGTAGTTTCTTAATATTATAAATTAATATGGACATTTATTAGCTATTAATAATTGAAGTAAATAAATAAATTATTTTGGAACATGACGTGCTTCTGTCAAATAATAAGTAATCCTTAATATTGTCTGATTTAGAATAGATGAGTGTTTCTGGATTCGTCATGCAGTAAAATATTTAATAAATCTGTTTAAAAGTAGCTATAAGCAGTTTGGAAACACCATTCGTAATTTCATTATGACCCGTTTATTGAAATTTTTTGACAGCGGTCTGCAGTATTTCGACAATAAGGGTTTCAATATCCGCAGTAAATTCATTTCTCGCCCCTCTATGTGTTGAAACTAATTACCTTTGTTTATATGTTTATTTAAGTTCACTTATCGTTTGGATGTACAATGGGCCAACTTGACCTCCGGGTACTGTACTTGTCAAGTACACTTCCTCTAACCTACCCATTGGATGCGAAATTAATTCCATAATAATTCCAAAATTCATCCAACACATCATTCCTTCAGTTAGCTTTAGATGATTTTCAGTATTTCTTTTGTAAGTTATTTCCATAATGAAGAGAACGTGTTGGAGGGAAATTATTATGTGGATAGTATACTTAAATTACAAATCAATAAAGTGGAAAGTTGAAACGGTGACATTTTTATCTTAAAGTTAGCGGAATGATAAAAAAGAGCTAAATCCGCCGGAAAAACAAACGTCGCTAACACTTTTATTTTTATAAACAAAATGGAATATTTTCTTTTGTTGAGAAAAAAAAGTTTTTTTTTCTTTGTTTTGTTCAGCCAGCCAGCCATCTGTTCCATTAGTGATGATGACGATGATGAAGAGAGTTTGTTTACACCTACTGGGATCGTTGTGTTATGTGTTATGATTTAAATGAGAATTTATTTTATGGCCTTTGAAGTTTTTGCTTTGTTTTTTCGCTTTTGTTTTTGTTTTTGCTGGTGTTGCCAAATTATCTTAGACAAATCATCAATGATTTGTAGCAATTTGTAAAGGTAACAAATGCATAAATGATTTGTTTTCCTTTCTTATTATTATAAGTGTTGTTGTTGTGGTATATCTGTGACTGGCTTTGGCTTTTTCATGGTGTTGGAAGCAATATCAGAGAACAAAAAGAACACCACCATAAGATGAGGAACGAATGAACGAATATCAGTAACCAATAAATGGCTGCATTACTAAAAGACCTTTGCGTGAAGTGATTAACACGCCACTTGTTGTATTTACTATATTGTTTTTATTTTCTTCTTATTATTTTATTTGTTGTTGTAGTTATCAACAATTGTATCGTTACTCTTGGGCAACATTGACCCTGAGGTTTTAACCAAAAACAACACAATGTTTGTTGTTGTTTTAATTTGTATGCTCCCAAGTCCTTATTTCTTCACACTTTTACCCATTGAAATGAAATTTTTTTTTAACAACATCGGGTGTTTATTATTGTTTTCTTCGTTTAGAGTTTTCTTTCCTTCTTTATTTTTTTTTCTCTTTTGAATAAAGAGAAGGAGGTGGCTGTTTTATTCAATACTACCATCAAATTTTTACACTATGATTTGTTAAATATCTTACAGTGGTTACGGGATATTAAAATAATATTGATTTGGCTTGTGAAAATATTATTTTTTTTTGAATTGGGTTTTAAAATATTTGAGTTATATTTCCCAATTTTATTTTTTATTTTATATATAAAATACTTGATCACTTTAATTTTTTTTAAAATTTGAAAAATATTTGGAATTTTTAAAGGAAATTCGAATTTGTTTTTCCTGCAGACCACTGTTCGATCATTAATGTCTGTTTTGTATTGATTTCACATTGGAATGAACATCTTTTTGTGCGAAAATGTAAACTTTTTTGTTTTTTATAAGAGAGCAAAAGAATTTTATAAGAAGAACTGCATTAAATTATATTTGAAACCTGATTAACAGTTCAATTTATGGTTTTGTGGGCGTGCTTATTTTATTCTAAAGAGGGGCGTTACAACTTTTAATATTGAGTTTATGATTTGTGGCCAATAATCAAAAAAAAAAAAAAATAATAATAAAATAAATAAATAAAAAAAGACTTAAAAAGTCGAACATCACAAAAAGAATTACTAACAAATAATAAAATAATGTGTTACATTTAAGCCAGATGATATTCATATTGGCGTGGTTGTTCTCATGTCCTTAAAAAAGTCTATAGTGGCATAAAGTCTGAAATGGTTTATTTAAAAACAAATCAAAATAAAAATCCTTTTTCCAATTCCAACTATTTGTCTTCATTGTAAGCGCCTAGAGACCTGGCCTAAAAACAATGATTTTCTGTTTTTTTCTTTTTTTTTTTTTGTGGAAGTGGTATATAGTCCGTGGGAATTTGTGCACGATTTAAGCAATGACAACAAAGGTAATAATAATAATAATGATGATAATAATAATGATGACGCTGACGACAAAGACAATAATGATGCCTATTAATGTGCAACCACATTACATTGGGATTCATACCAAACAGACTAAGCAAATCTTTCTTTCGTTTGTCTGAGTCGTAAACTTATGTAGTCTTAACAGTATGATTGAAAAAAAAGAAACAAAACAAAACAAATAAAACATATAAAAAATAAAAAAAAAAATACAACAATGGAAAGATGACATCCTCGTATGAATGGTTAACAATTGACGCCAAATAAATCAGAGCAAATATGAAATCAAAACGCTGCATATATTGTTGCATTTATTACAATAGTGCCAACATACATACATACATACATATTTAGCTTAATCGATACAATTCTTTATTGAATTGAATTCTATACAATTGGAAGCCAATGTTTTCTTTATTCCGAAACTAGTATTTGTAGCAGTCGGTTACAACGCTTTTCTCTTTCAGAATGCAATCTTGTTTATTTCTGTGCGTCTGGCTGGTTAAGGTTTGTGCACAAAAAGTTGTAAAATCATTTTCAAACAATATTTTTAAGCAAAATGATACAATCCTTAAACAATGTAAGAGTTCATCCGTATGTAAGAGACACTCAAAGGTATTTAAAAAGATTGTCTGAAATTTGTCTTCGTGGTTGTAAATACTTTACAATCTTCTTTAAGTTTTAAACATAATGAAATGAAATGTTCGTCTTTAGAAAATATTATAATTGTTAGATGGATTTCTTTCATTAACAATAGATTTAATTAATAATTTTTAAATAATTGGCTTTAATGTAACTACTTATGGTATTTATGCCACAATTTTAAATACGTATCAATGTAACGTATGTTTTATTTAAACTGGGGAATAATGATTTGAATATGCATTGCAAAATATAAGGCATTGTAACAATATGTTTTCTTTTTATATTATTTTTTGAATCATGGAATCATATCGTTAGTTTAAATCCAAAATAGATAAAATCAAATTACGAATATTCAATGAAAATTATTTTGAGTTCATTTGCCAAGAAACACCATAAGTATAGGAACTCTTAATTATAAAAAGTGTAACCTTGTTATCTATATTTTATTATAGGATCTCTTTTTCAAATTAATGTAATGGTGTTTTGTATTCCAGCATGAGTAATGCTGTTTTAGCTATTACTGTACTGCCATCCATGTGCCCATAAAAACAATGATTCACTTACTTGCATTGCACAAACCACCAATATTGCATAAATTTATTTGTTTTTGTTTTCTAAAGTACTCCTATGCCCCTCATATGCTTAAGCATTTGTAAAGGGATTTCTTTAAAAATGTCCATTTATTGATTACAGATTTGTATTTCTCTATGGATGTCCTCAGAGTAACGAAAACAAACAGGGTCCCCCAGATTTTATTTGTAAATATTCTTGTTTTTTTGTTTTCTTCTTATTTTTGTCTATTCTTCTGGAGTTTTTTTTTGTTTTTCTTATTATTTGTTCAAGTCATTGTTTCTTCCTGAGCATTGTGTTCTACATTCTGTTTTATTTTTTTTTTGTGGTTTCGTTTTAATCTGTTAAAGTAGTATGAATATGTCTATAGTGTTACAAGGAAATGTTTAAAGTATTCATGGTTAAAACAAAAACGTTTTTAAAAAATATGAAATGAAAAAAATCATAGCAAATGTAAAAAGTTCTCACAATTTAAAGGTTCACATGAATTCGTTTGTAAGTTTTTATTTGAATATGAATATACAAAAATTATTGGTACACAGCCAGAAAGTTAAGAAGTAGATGGGTTTTGTATACGTTGATTTATAGAACAATTTAGCCATTATTATTGTCCTTTGTTAAATTTGATTCAATCAGTGTTATATAAAATTAATGAAATTCTAAACTAAAATATAGATGAAATACTAAAATTTTGCATTATATAAGATTGATTATAAGATTACCAAGTGAATTTATCGATTCGTATCATCATCGCCGTATTCTAATGGGTAGTTTATTGTTTAAACCACAGCTTTGGCATTTTGAACAACTTAAATATGAAATAAAAATATTTCTCGCAATTGCAAAACAAAAGAATTTGTTTTGTCATGTTTAAAAGTAAAATTGATTTTCAATTTTCACTTGTTGTTTTTTGTTTGTTTTCTTTTTATGAAATTAAAAACATTTTGATTTTTTCTTTAATTCTAGGGCATAACATATTTTTACAAGTAAAAAAATAATCACAGCTATTCAAACCCGATTATTTACTATTCTACACCATGGGTTAATTGAAATATACTCCCATTCAAGAAATCCATAGCTGCCAATACAAGATGGCTATTATAAACAGATTAGAACTAATGATAAATAAGCCATAATAAACGAAATAAAAACTGTAGTCCAGAATTGACGTTAAATTTTATGTCTCGCCGCTCGTGAATAAAGTAATACATACAACATGGGTGGTGTGAGGAGTCAGGCCGTAATAGCATCTAAAGGTATGTAATGGTCAATACTATCTATATGAAAGAAGAGGGACTTTTAAACAAATGTAGGGTGTAGTAAAAATTTCCATTATTTATGCGTGAAATTGAAGGTTTTATTTAGTAAAATTGATTACGTTCAGGCCAAGAAATACATAAAATAACAATTTTTATTATGGAAATAATCTTCCATTCGTATTGGACACTAGATTTTCACAAACAAAATTATTTCCCATTGACATCAGGTCTGGGATGCATAATAATATTCTAATTGATCTACCTCAACTTCAGTCGAGCTATTATTGATGAGTATGGTCTTGTGTCCTCATCGATATATTCATCAGTTCTTCTTTTAGAGCGTTGGGTATTTTTCACATCAAACTTACTTGCCTGCAATCAGTGTAATTTGGTAGTAGTTTACGATTACAAAAGGTAAAACTCATTTATCCAATGCGAAATACAGATTATGAAAGAAATAGAAGGGTATTTATCGTTTAAGATTTTCACTTAGCCGTATCCAAAACTATTAAACATGTATTATTCTCCTCTAAATCACACTCAGTTGGCAATACATATTGAAAATGGTATGTCACTTGTATAAATCAATGTATTATTTTAACAAATTCAAATATCTTTCCCATGCATTCATTTCTGTCTTTTCATTTTGGTTTGTAACAGATTTAAGCTAAATATTCTTTTAATCTCATTTAATTTATTTAATATAAAAATTTCTGCTCCTCTATATGATCATTGCAGAATGTGACACTAATTCCATTCCATTTGATATTCAATTTCATTTTGCTTTGGCCACTCTCAACGAATACTATTACCACAATTCATTTTGGTCAATTTGCAATTTCTTCAATACCAATTATCTACTATGGTTTAAAAAAAAAATTCAATTTATATATATTTTTTGTTAATTTTTATTTTTATTTCGTTTTTTGACCATAGTGTGGTTTGTTTGATTCAAGTTTTTCTTTTCTTAAGAAAGTAAAAATAAAAATAAATTTTGTAAGACACATGCAAAGTCGGCAAGTTTGTTCTCTGTGCAATTCCATTTGTAAAGGGGGGCAAAAGAAAAGAAGGATCTTAAGGCAACAACTAGCGTGAGAACTAATTGAGTCATTCAATTTCTAAACTACTTATAATCTCCCAGTCGACACTTCCTTAAGAAGATTTTTATTTTGTATTAGCGTTTTGCTTAAACTTTGTTTTTTGCCTTTATAAACGCAAATGCAAAATAGCCAAATTGGAATTATAGCCACAGTGGTGTACGATCTACAATAAATAAATAAAGTCCAGATCCGAATTACAACGTTTTCAAGAACGTTGCTTACAAGTCAGAAGTAATACGTTGTTAGGGAGTCAAGGAATATAGAATTTGAGTATTCGTACACTTTCGATCCTTTTGATTTAGCCCTAGTGCTGCTAAATCCACCATTAACGGCGTTTTCTTGCATTCAGTTTCGAACACTGTATTAGTAAAGTCAACTAAAATTTAAGAAACACACTAAAAATCAGCGTTTTGTTTATGAATGGAATTGAAATTATGCAAGACGACAATTTGGTTGATCTCAAATGCAAATAAAATAGAAATAAAACAAAAAAACACAATTCAACAAATCTTAAGTCTGGATTCTCAATTTAATTCTGTTCCTTCCTCTTGCCTTGATCTTCTCTATGCTGTGGTAATTGGTGGTACTTCATCTAAATGTCAGGCCGTAATTCACAACTAATTTGATACCGCCGATGTTACAACAAAGCAACGCTTGAGACTTTAAAGCATGGATGGCTCTCTTTCTACTAAAACGTATTTTAATGCGTTGTAGTTGTAATTTGAATCTCTAAATGCGGCTAGTCAAGTAATGTTGTTGTTACTATAATCTTAATGCCGCTTGATCATTTTTAGTTTAGCTATGTTCGTTGTTGTTGGTTTTGTTGTTGCGGCAAAATCAATTACACCACATGAATTCACATTCATAGTTGTGAATTGCATCGTTTAAAGTTGGCTTTTTTTATTGTGGCAGACATTTAGTGGCGAGTAGGCATATGTACATATGTGCTCTTGTACTATGCATTGACGATAGTGTCTTGTTTTACACTCTGTTTTTATATTGACCAAGTTAACAAGAGAAAAAAAAATAACAATAACAAGACTTATGGAAATATAATGAAAGAAGAGAGAGAGAGAGAGAGAGCGAAGTAGAGAAACTATCACACCAGCATACATACCATCATGAGGATAATTTAACGATTTATGCCTCCTTTAAAGATTGATGACATGTGATGATTTCGATTTGTAGAACAAGCTGTAATGTTTGTAATTGGTATTATTTCTGAAATAATGACAATTTGCTGTTGGCTTTTAGAAATGTTTTTCAATCTAAAAAGGAAAAAAAGTATTTATCCTTTTCTATTGATAAATATTTTTTAAGGTAGACTGTTTCCAAAGAATAGAAAACTTTAGATCGAATGGATTCCTCAAATAAAACTAAATTTTTACAACGTTAAACCTATTGCTAAGATATTGCTATACTGCCTTTCTTCATAGCCTGGTACTTCACTTTGACCTTGTTAAGGCTTCTTTCAACCACGTTTTCGCATATGATTTTCACGAAGATAAAATTTATTCGTGATTTGGAAGTGACTTAGAATTTCTTCGTTTAAAACTAAAAACTGTGTTGCTAAGCAAGGGTGTAAGAAATTTATTGAACAGGCTCGAAAGCCTTGAAATGTGTGTAAAGTTTAATTGATGAATTTGCAAAACGTGGTCAAGCTCTATATGCTGAGTATTCAAAATAAGCATGTCGCCAATAAGGACTTGAACACAATATATTGTATGTAGACTGAAGATGGGAATTTTCCTTGTGTATGAACAATTTCCAAATACTACTTGCCTTGTAATGAAGTCGCCGTAGTCTAGAAGGTAGTGTGTTGGCTTATTAGACGTAAGGTCACGATTCAAACCCCAGGTCAGACATCAAAACGAAATATGAAGAAATATTTCTTCGGCGACTTCCTCTCAGCAGATTTCTGGCAAAAACTCTGAGAGTAAATAAAATTGCCATGAAAAGTTCTCACTAATCTGTCGTTCAAAGTCGACTTTAAACTGTAGTTCCCGCCACTCATGTATAAAATTAACACACACAACATGAGTGGTTTGAGAAGCTAGGTCGTAATCCTGACTGAAGGGTTGTAATGGCCAATTATGTTATGTATTTGTCTTGTAATTATTGGGTATTTAAATCAGAAATCTCAGTTAAATCTGGATTTCGGGATATATTCTCCGATTACTGATTACCTTCGATAAATCGTTTGACATCTGTCCTCTAAAACGTTATACACTAAAAGCGATTATAAGATTAATTTATTTATTTTCGTTTTAATTAAACAAAATTAACTGAATAACTGTTTTCACTGAATGGTCTGTGTGTACCAGAGTGATATAGATCACATACGGTGACAATAGTTTTTCTTCTCTTTTCATCTTCAACATACTGATTTAAATCCATACCAGTAAAATGCCACATTTTCCTTCAAGATAATCAAAATATCTGTGGCTTATTGGTTCAAAAATTTAGTTGAAATGATTCCACGTTATTATCTTTTTCTAAATTTATGCTTTTTAATATAATTAATTTAACATTTTCAAATTATTACCCTTGACTATTAACGTAAAATATTGCAATCAGTAAAATATTTTATAAAAATCCAATCCAACCACACATGCTTGCAACACTTCTTTTGTCTGGATTATAAGAAAGAAGAAAAAAATGAAAGAAAAAAAAATTATCTGAAACGTTCATGCAAGTGAATATGTAAGTGTGTATGACTAAAGAAAAAGAAAAATATCTTTCAGGTGGAATCTCCTGCTTGTTCTTTTTTCTTCTTTCGAAGCTTGAGTTGAGTCTTGAAATAAAAGTGATGTTCAATAACAATTAGGACGGTGTTTATGCCACTTATAATAGTGTGCAATGAATGACTGCCAAAACTCTTTGCTTTAGAAGAATGTTGAAGTCTTATTGCGAAGAGTAATAGCAATAACAACAATAAAATAACATTTTTACACAACCCACCACTAAATGTTCTTGAACAACATCTGCACCGCAATTTGATTCTTGTTAATAACCATAATTTTAATGTTGAATATATATATAGAGGAATATTTTGTTGTTGTTGTTGTTGTTTTTGTGGTGATTCTTTTAAAACACTGCAGTTATCTTAATCGATACGTTGGGGTGCGAATCCTCAATAATATTGTATAAAATGGGTGGGGGCGTGGGACACGCTGTCGCGTACCACAAGATCCAACTAAAGCGACACCGTTTGGTTTGGTCATGGGGTCGACGATTTTAAAGGTGCTGAATAGCTGCCACAATAAAGTGTACAAAGTTGCTATAAAACGAAACGAAATGAACAATTGAGCGAACAGTCATACTTAGTCTCGGTCGCTCAGTCGTCCAGTGCTGTGTATGTTGGTCTGTCTGTCTTTCTGTCTGTCTATCTGTTCATTTCTAAATGAGGCAAAAGCACAATAGCAATGCAATGGTGTTTTATGGTATTTTATCGAGACATCATATTACACGCCTCAAAGACTTGTTTGTATCACTGTGTATGCTGTTAGCTGCTAACATTTGTATTGTTGTTGTTGTTGTTGTTATTGTAGTATTTACCTGCAGCTTTACCTTGTCTACTGGCAACTGTTACTGCACACCATCACCATCTGTTGCGTTTTTGCTATTTTTTTTCTATATTTTTTTTACTTTAATGCTGCCAATTGCCGGTATTAAACTTTACTATGCTATGGCAAGGGGAAGTGAGACACAAAACCTTGGTGTGGGTAATTCCTAGTGGCATTGCTGTTGGAAAATTCTTTGTTGCACTTGTAACCACCACCAGCATCCAATATTAGCCACAACAACAGCTTTGGAGCAGCACTGGCACTACACCACACCATGTGCTTTATGTGCATGTAACAGAACCATAACCTCAGACATTTTTCATTGTCCAAACAATCAAACATTTACAAACGTTATAGACGTTATATTGTACTCCATCAGAGACCAAAATATTTATACGAAGAGGGTGTCTGTAAAAGATCGTTTTCAATGAATTGTGTGGGCTCTTTATAAATATATTCATACTCCTATATTTTTAATGCCTTTTTGCCGAAAATTGATTGAAAATTTACAAAATTTCTTGTAAATAGGCCCCGTATTAATAAAGATATGACAAGGACTTTTATATAAAAATCAAATGCACTTTCTAATTGAAAGACATTGAAATGGGTTTGCTTTACATTCCTATTTTTGCAATCCCCTGTAACATTGAGTTTGAGTATGGCTACAGGTTTCATCAATTGATCCCCACACTTGGTATATTTGTAGTGAAAGCCTCTAACAACCGGGACTATGTCTGCCGGTGATGCTGATAGTGCTGCAGCAGTAACAGCATCACTGCTGCTGTTGCCAATAGGTTTGTGTTGCTGTACTTTGTTGGGCATCATTAAGCCAAATTTAAAAAGACTTTTTAGAGTTGGCCTTATCAATTTGATTATGTTGTGTGAAAACAAATTACGTTTCAGCCTTTCGATATTAACCTTTTACCCAATAGTTTTATGGCCTATAGCATGACAGAATGAACTTATGGTTTTTTTCTTCTTAGATTTTTTTTTTTGTCAAAATTATTTTTTAAAGAAACATTGAAGTGTGACGTAACAACGAAAGCCATGTGCATACAGTGTTTCTATGAAATTGGAGCATTAAATAAATGAAGGAAGAAAAGAAAATTTTGCAAATAATATTTGAAAGAAAGAAAAACAAACAAAATGAAGGAAGAAAAAGTTTCTTTGACATGCTCTCGAAAAATTAGCTGTGAAAGTCGCAGACAGCCAGTAACTCAGCCCTTCCTTAATTTGGCTGCCGCAACTCATTTTAAAGTGTGTTGTTGGTGAAAACTTGTTCGAAATGTTTAATTTTTTGTTTTTTGTTTACCTTCTCAGTTTATTCCCTTTTTTATATTGGCAAAAACCACTCTTACTTCTTACATTTTCAAGTCAATTACTAAGTTTCTTTCAATGATCTTAATCGTTTGCAATGACAAGTAACCTTGTTAATGACTCCTTTGTGTTGTAAATGACATATATACAGCCCAGTACGAGTAAACTTGGCAAATGTTGCACAAAACTGCAATTCCCAGTTGCATGTATTGCTGCCATTGATAATACTTTTTGTCGTAGTCAAAGCTCAAGTTGTCGTAGCAACAGTAGTATTTGGAAAAACAACATGTAGATGATTAACGCAGTATTTAAATTAAACAAACATTATTGCAAATGTTTTTTGGTTTCATATCAGATTATGAGAGCAACAGTGTTACGAAGACTCTTTTTCCTTTTTGGTGTACCCTAACAGGACACATTGATGTCGGAATATTGAGAAATACTGCAATATATGGAGGAAGAGACCACCAATATGCTATATATAGACCACACAAACTTTAGTTGCTCAAAAAAAAAAAAATGAAAAGAAAGAAAGGAAGAAAAAATATGTTGAAATTGTCTGTGTCTGATGGATCATTAATTTCCATAAAAGGATAGAATTAAATAGAAACTTGCCTTTCAACATTATCTTGCTTGTTGAGAGGTCTCTTTATAGAGTTGTACGCTTTTGAATTTAATTTTTTATAATAAAACTTGCCTTGTATGTTGCAAATATATGAATGAATTTTTATTCATAATTTTAATGATCAATTTTTGTTTGTTTTCATATTAGAACGATATTTTTTGTTGAGTAAGGATATAAACATTAGGAATTGGATTTAATTAGTTGAACACCCCTAGTAAAGTATGTACGAGTATATTCAGAAAATACTCTGATAGTCGGCTAAAAAAGAAAATAAACAAACCACTTGAGGCGTAAGGCATCTAAACAATTATTTTTGACATCGGAAAAGATGAGATCAATTTCGATTGAATATCTATTCATCAAAGACTTTTCACTTGAAAATATAACAGCCATCATACGAGTGCATATACATATGTTTCACAAAATGTTCCATTGGCGTTAATAAAATAAATTTCTTGTACAACGGATTGTGCACCAAGTTGCATAATTTTACTAAAATTACATACCATCCACACTGAGCGCCATAAGTGAGTCAAAACTTTTGTTCTTAAGTATAAAACAGTTTTGTTCTTAAGTATAAAAAGTTCCTTTATCCTGAATTGTTATTTTTGTTTTAATGAATAAACGTTTTTATTTTTGGAAATTTATTCGACTATTCTCATTTACTTTTCTCGCTATCCTAAAACAATGAATTATTTCAGTGGTGTTTACTCGCTTTTGGCGCACAGTGTATATCTACATTTGGACCAGAGATCACCAATGAGCATTTAAAAAGGATGAGTAGAATCGAATTATACTCATAATTTCTAATACTTATACGCATTCATACTTATTTTAATATCATGGAACCTCTACTCATATTTAAAGTTTGAAGTACCCATCGTACTCATACTTAACAATACGTAAGGTGTTGTTGGTTTCGACTCTCCATGACTCAACATTTACAAGAATCACAATACTGCAATACTCACTAGAAAGTTGTGTGTTTGCTTTGCTTGCGGTCTTTGTCTTTTTTTGTAAATGCAACAACAACTAAGACTGTAAATTTTGATGAATGATTCGAATCTCTCGAATCATTTACGAGTATTATTCAGTTCTTTTCTAAAGTTAGGAATCTGAATGACTAGGCTAATGAATCAAACACATATTTCGAATGGTATGAGTTCGATGTCAACGTTGTACGCATACTCATTGCAATCTGCATTTTTAAATCTACGTTGTAGTGAGTATGAATGAGGCAAAGTAGTTAAATTTCAATATTGTTGACCCACTTATCTGCAAAATTTCTTGAGTGCTTATGAGTAGCGAAAAAACGACTCATTGCTGATCTCTGATTTGGACAAGAAATATTTTCAATATATTAAATATATATCTAAAGATAATTGGGCTCAATGGGTACCCGACAGTAACTGAAGCGCAATGTAAGCGTTTCCCAACATATTATTGCCGTAGATATGGTTCAATTTTATTATTCTGATGAAAATCAGCTTTGACTAAAGAATGTGATTTCTTTCATCGAAACTATTTTCTTTATTCTTCATTGAAAATAATGATGTCAAATAAAGGAATAAAAAATACGATTGAAAAAGGAACTTGAATTTGAGAGAAACTCTGGACTGAAACATTGTTTTCACTCTTGCTCTTGACCTTCTGGAAAATGTATTTTTATGTATATGTGCATATATACATATATTATATGATGAATTAAGACATCGTTTAAATTCCTAGCGGCTTTTCCACATTCCTTACTAAGTTGTATTCCTTTAATGAAAATAGTAGGCAAATTTTTAAATATCTTGAAAGCAACTTTTTTGTCTGCATTTGTATTCTTAGCATTTACTGGTTTATAAAATTCTAAAAATAATTAAATAATCACTGGCTGATGTACTTGTTAATTATCAATTCGAATAAATGGTTTTAATCTCATATCAAATGCTAGATTAACTCAATCTGATTCTTTTGTATCCTGTTCAAAATATTACAATTTTTCACTGAACTGCTCTGGCTAAAGTTTCTTAATACGTATACGAGTTGAGCACATGATCGCATTGCTCTTTAGGATTTAGTTGAAGTAGTTTTGGCGTAAGTGAAAATCAGTTTTCCTCCCACTATTTAAAATGAACGTAGAAATCACACGTTGTATTGTTATCTGTGAATTATCGCTGTAGTTATTTCGTAGATTTTTTTCTTGTTATTTTCTTTATTTTATGTGGCCAGTGCAAATCGATAGGAGCGAGCGACAAAAAGAGAAAAAAAGAATTAAAAATCAAAAGAAAAAAAAGGAAAAAAAGGGAGTTTGTTGATACTTTTTAATTAGCGCAAACTTGGTATTAACACAGGTTTTAGGCTAAAAACCAATATCGGCAGATGAAGATGATGTTGATGACGATGATGCCGCTGCCGCTGCTGCGGGTGCATAAGCAGCAGGCGCCAATGTGGGAGATCCCTGTAAAGATAGTCAAGTTTTCGTGCGCAGTTTTCAAATCGATCTACGCTTATTTGGTATTTTGCTGCTGAAATATATATGCTTGTAAGTTGATGACCAATTCAGTTAAAAACCTTTAAAACAACAACAAAAAATACAAACAACTGCTACTACTTGCTACGTGGAAAGTGGAAAGATCAATCTCAGCAAAGTATGAGTTTTAGTCTTTAAAAAAAAAACAGCTATCAGTATCAGCAACAAAATATAAGCACAACAACAAGAAAAACTACAAGAGAAAAAAATGAAGAAAAGATATTGGCCATGATTATTATCACTTTTTATAGAAGGGACTTTATTTGATTTAATGAGTTTTAAGAGCGGTTATTAGTTAAGATTACAAGTCAATCTATGTTTTGTACAAATTTTTTTTCTCAGTTTTTCTGATGCTAGTGTCTCTGCGGTGTATATGAGCAGCAACATTGTTATCTTTTTTCGTTTAAAAACACTCAATTTCAAGCCTGAGAAATGCCAAGCTTATGACCAAAATCAATGATGACTAAATATATTGGTAATCATTTTCTTAAATCGACATAATATTCTATAATACAGAGTTACATGTAATACTTGCAATCATTCTTAAAAATAGTCTAAATAGGTAATTATTAGCTACAGCCAGAAATCCTTTTGGTGTTTTTAAAATCCACTTATGTCTACCTATGCATATATTCTTCATTCTTAGCTTATGAATTAACTCTTTATCGACCTCACAAATTCTCCAAATATCATGAGTACATACTAATCTTAGACCTACCAGAACAGTGTACTTTAGTCAAATAAGAATTCAAGATTTATTTTGAAGATAATTTAACCTTGGCTTTAACACGTAATTCAGTCCAAAGTTAAACTAATTCACCTAACATGCCTTTAATTAGGATTAAAGTCTGATTCCTCAGACCACTCATGTTGCGTGTATTAATTTGTATATCCAGGAGTGATAGAACCATTAGTTAAACATCGAATTCCATAGATTCCAGAAGCTGTTCCATGGCAATTAATTTATTTTTAAAGTTTTTATCACAAGACTGATAAGGTCGCCAAAATATCAGAGCAGAGCTTTAAACATCCGAGTCCTCGTAGGAAGCCAACACAGTATTTGAATACTTTAAATTATTGCTTGTAAACGTAAAGTTGGTTTTTGCATACATTGTGTTAATATTCAAGACATTATTATATCGATTATTGAATGTTTTTAGACAATTAGGTGCTTCGATTATCACTTGCAAACATTAATTTCACGTAGCATACACTGTGCTAAGAAGTCGCCACATTCTAGTAGGTAGTGTGTTGGCTTATTAGACGTCAAGCCAGGGTTCGAGCCCCAGACCAGACATCAAGACAAAATACAAAAAATATTTCTTCGGCGACTTCCTATTAGCAAATTCCTGGCAAAAACTCTGAGAGTAAAAAAAAAATTGCCTTGAAAAAGTTTCTCAAAAATCTGTCGTTCGGAGTCGACTTTAAACTGTAGGTCCCACCACTCATGTATAAAATTAACACACAGCATAAGTGGTGTGAGAAACTAGGAGGTTGTACAATGGGTCAATTCGAACTCCGGGTACTGTACTTGTCTTAATTGACAAGTACACGTCCTCTAACCTAACCTACACTGTGCTAATATTCAAGGTGATATGATACCTTTGGGCTAATATACCAGAACAAGAATAAATTGATCGTGAAATAAAGGGAAATTATTTCTATGGCTACAAATAATGAGATCTGACCGATGTAGAATTTAAATAAAAGATGCTGTGTCATGCGAAGTACTTATATAAGACATTATAATCGTTTAAGGGTTAAATGTCCGTTAAGTGCCTGATTTTGAATTCGCTGTAGTCTTGTAGATGGTATGTTGGCTGATTCGACGTAAACGCCACGGTTTAAACCCCAGGTCAGAGATTAAAACGAATATATGAAAAAATATTTCTTCGGCGGCTTCCTCTCAGCAAATTTCTGGCAAAAATAAAATTGCTATGTAAAGTTTAAACTGTAGGTATCGCCACTCATGTATAAAATTAACACACACAACATAAGTGGTGTGAGAAGCTAGGTCGAAATCCTGACTGAAGGCTTGTAATGACCAATTGTGTATGTATAAATATATTTGTTGTACTTGTAACGTCTGATCGGTAAAGCAGTTAAACTGTCGTTCCAAAACATACATACGTTCATTCCAAACATCATACAATGTTTCAATATTTTCTTGTTACTCTGTTCACTTGAGCTCCACATATGTGGGAAAATACTGATATTAACATCCTCTTAAATGACTATTTTTGTAACACACCACATGTTTGTATATGAGTGCATATATACATACATTTATTTTGATACACCTACAACAACTATCTTTATCCGCAAAGTTACACGTTATGTCAGTGTGTTTAAGTCTAGTAAATATTCTAAAAGTTAATATATTTAGGTGACCTCTGTTGATCGCTTTAATGATTTTTTTTCATTTCATACAATATCGTGCCTTATATACGAGCATTTTATTCCATATTCCATGAATGCTTATTGGTACTTGTACTAAAAGTTCAATAATATTTCAATATTATACAGAATATAAGAAAAACTGCAAAAACAAAAATAAAAGTCGATAGAAAAATTCTGTAAATGAAATACCATGGCGGAGAACGAACGAATGAACGACCATTTACGCGGTTAAATGATGACCTAATTACCATAATCATATAAACGTACCTCATAAATCTTTTTTTTGTTTGTAGTCGTTCACTGGTTCGTTTTTATTCATTTATTCGCTGGCAGTAATATCGTTTCAAGTTTAAATATTGTTGTTGTGCTGTTTTATTTTGTATGCTGATAGTTTTGTTTGATCGCTTGCTTATATTGTATTTGCAACCACCACCACATGCGGTGGTTGGCCTTTTTTCTTACTATTTTTGTTTTGTTTTGTTTTTGTGATAGTTGTTGTTGTTGTTGTTGTTTAAGTTCTATGTTGAACCGTCGGTGGATTTGCCGCATACGAATCAGAAAAATTCTCGTAAATGATTTATGGTAACAACTTGTACGATACCTTATTTCTGCCAATAAAATTTACAATTTTAGACGAAAAAAAAAAAATCCATACGAAAAAAATATATTAAAAATAGACGAAGGAAAAACTTACTTGAACTTGCAATAGATAAAAGTTTACTCTCAAGTTAATAACAATATAGATTGTAGGACTGTAGCATACACTGCAAAATATTTATTTTATATTGAAGTCCTGATTTTTTGATCTCCTTGATAATTTAAATAAATGAATAACATGCTAGTCTTAAGTGCAACATGATCTAATGTAGATGTGTCAATATTTGACAGCTTGAAACTGTTGTATGTATTTCACTAAAAGCATAATTTGTTTACATTATTCAATATTACGTAGTCCTTTTACCCGAGCAGAACTAGCGACAAAGATCTATTCAAATTCCCCATTTAAACTGAAACCTGATGACCTAAAAGCTTAAAAAGATGTCTGTTTATTTGGCATACAAGCGAACTAAGATACTTTGAACTTAAAGTACATATAATAGCGTACATTTATCAAATTTTAACTGTACATAATTACTCGATTATATTGAACATTTCTCAGCATTTCTTTACTTTAATGTTTACCCCATAACATAAAAATATGTGATGGTCAATGAGAAAAATACCATCAGACCACGTCAGATCTTTCATTCGCGCTAAATTCGATCTCATCGAAAAATATAAAATATTTTATGGTTAAATATTGAGCTCTGAAAGCTGTTATCCTTTGGAATAATTTTTTATTATGCGAAAAGTCTTCATGGTTTTCTTATTAGCATCAAAAAGAATATTTTTGCAGTGTACTTAAGAGCTGAATGGATAAACATTCATTCGTAACATTTACTCTAAACTGTAAATTCGTATGCTCATGTACATATACATATGTATTTATAGTAATGTACGTGTGTATGGTATACATACATAAGTATAAGTATTGATGTATAGATCATTATTAATTCATTTTGCATCACTTGTAATGGACAATTAAATTGTTCATGTGTTGCTCATGATTTCTTTAAATCCCATTCGAATTCAAACAATTCTATTGTGAATTGTTTCACCATTTTTTGTTGTTGTTTTTCGTCGCATAAAAAGGCGTAGAATGAATGAATGAAAAAAAAAATACAAGAAAATATTGACCATGAATTTAACATTTGGAAAGTGTCAATAAACGCAAAACATAAAACAAACCAAGTGAAGTGAATGAATTGGCGATTAAAACATTAAGTTCGTGCAAGCATTATTCCTTTTTTTTGCATTTTTATTTAATTTTTAATTAAATTTTCATCACATACAAATAATATTAATGTTCGAAAGATTAAAATTTATTAAATAGCTCATACAGAGTTTGAGTATGTTCCCATAGCGTATGGAAAATCTATACAAATATTTTCTGGATTACTGTATTGGATTTCGTATTTTTTGTTTGAGTTTAGAAGTTTTGTCTTTTAAGTTACCTCTAATCAATCGCTCTCTTTTCACTTATCAATCACTCAAAATGAATTGGATTGAATGGTAGTGGAATTAAATTTTCTTTATTCTCTTGTAACGTAATGACAACACCAATAAAATATCCGCTCGTACTCCCATCCTTTGCCTTGAAAGCCATCAGTTAGAAATGACGAGACAGACACTCTGCCAGCGACCATTAAACAGCATCAATTTAAGCCAAACAACAATGTAGGTTTGACACTGGTCTGCTAAAATCGAAAATAAGAGTACATACAAGAAAATTCTAGCAATAGTATTGATAATCAATAGATCAATAATGAATGAAAAAAAATATTTCATTTCAACATTTCTATAGAACAATAACAAAAATCTTTGCCACAAGAATAAAAAAAAATGAGAAACAGAAAATCACTTCATTTCGGACTGTATCCAAAAAATCTCATCAGTTTCGGTAAACAAATTCAGATGAAAATGACTAAATTGAAGCGATTGGCCACAACGAATCGTTATTACCATTCGTTCTTACAATATAAGATAATGTTTATCGTTCTGTATAATATGAGCGATTCTAGAACCATTGAAATTTCTATGCCTGTTTTAAAAAATTATCAGTCATAAGTTAGCTGCCTTATATATTCTCTATAATAAAGTGGCATCGTTGTCATACAAAATTAGATTTGTTAAACAAAACGAACTCGTAATTCTAATTATTGTACTATGATCCATTGAACTAAAGCTTTTTATAGCCGTTATCGAAATTTTCTTCATAAAAAATGATGTGTAACGGTGATACGATAGATACGATAGATACGGAAGTTATATTCTTTTTTTACAGTAAATGTTATGTTTACAAAACAAAAAAATTAAAGTCATCGTCCAGAAATGCAAGCCATCGACCAAAAAACCGCAAGTCAGCTACCAAAAAAGTGCGAGTCATCGACACAAAAGAATGCAAATCTTTAACAAAAAAGTAAGTCGTCTACAAAAAAACACAAGACATTAAGAATTCTGACCGATTTAAATAGAATATTTTTCTTTTGCTCATTTAAAGAAAACAATTAGCTCCTTTGCCTATAACTCCGGTCCCCAGTAACGCTCGACCGTAAGGAAACCAGTTTTAGAATCCTTGATACCATGGTTAATTAGCAGTACTTTAGTATTTTTTCAGTACTTTTTCATTTCTAAAAAACCACGGTACCCCCACTTTTAGTACTTTTTTTATTAATATTTTATGGTTTGGCTTTTCAACTATTAATGGGTTAACCACGTGTTCAACGTAATATTAAAGGTAGAATTAGTCTTTAGCCCCGGTTAGCTCAAAGGCCACGCAACGTACGTTCGTTTTTAGAATACGAAAAGCAATGAGAACGCTTGCCAAACCGTAATATAATTTCGGTAAATATTTAATTTGCTCTTCATAGGCAAAAATACACGTAAATTGCGTTACATTCTTTCGACAATTGAATAAAAGGGGCTTTTATGTTCTATTGCGTTCCGAATCAGCTGTTCTTGGTTTATATATGAGAAACATGTATACGTACGTGTATTAAGTACAAATAAATATTTTTTTGCAAAAGTACCACTTGATGTAAAAAGTATTTTTTCAGTTATCGTTCAGTACCATTTAAAAATTTCAATTTAGCAACACTGTGAATTAGCCTACTAATTTTCTCACAACTCCATTTTTATCCGATTTTGTCTGGTTTATTGAGAGCACTTTTTTTGCTCATATAAAAAAAAGTTAGCTTCGTCGGCTATATCTCCGGTCCCAAAGGTTACCTGACCCTAACGAAAACTGTTTTGGCATACTTGATCCAATAGTTATCTAACGCATTAGGTCCGAAAAAGACCTTTTTAAATATTATCGAATTTTATTCGATATATGGAGGGCCTATTTGGTAAAAATACTTGATTTTTTAACTTTATTGTCTCCAATAAGCAAATTGTTATTTTCATATCTTTTTGGTTTTTGGCAAATATAAAGATTTAGCTTCGTTTTCCTTTCACTTTT
This sequence comes from Sarcophaga subvicina, assembly GCA_936449025.2. Classification (NCBI taxonomy): domain Eukaryota; kingdom Metazoa; phylum Arthropoda; class Insecta; order Diptera; family Sarcophagidae; genus Sarcophaga; species Sarcophaga subvicina. The sequence continues at coordinate 11,745,887 of OW388081.2, read as the reverse complement.
TCTCTAATTTATATCTATTTTTTTAATTATTAAATATTGACTTTTATTACTTTTTCAAATTTTTTAATTATGTTAACTTAATAGCCACTGTTAACATAACCATCACTGTAAAGAAAAGAATAGAAGAACTGTAAAAATGATGTCAAAGTATGCCGGTCACATATTGGCTTTGAACATTTGGCTATTATTTTGAAAAATCATACGAAGTTCATAAATCCAGTGGTAAGTTTATATTTCTGCATTTTGTTATAAACAAATGAATAAATGTAGAGTGCTTTAGGTCCAGTAAGATCAGTCTTTTATTTCTTGTTTAATTTCCGAAATATTGTTGTTTTTGGTGAATTTCTTTTTAAGAAATTGCAGAAGCGCCAATACAACAACACATTATCGTCACTTGAAATCAACTGCCAGTAATAAAAAATCATTAAAAATACGTCACACAAGCTAAACAATACACGAACTAAAGTTCTTGCAAGTTAAATAAAATCAAAGCTCTATTTATTATGCCATATAAGAATATTTTTTTAAAAACTAAAGAAAAACTCGAATACAATATTAACTTAATATGAAGCCACTAACAGGAGTCATCCATTGATGTGACCATTTCATCTAAGCCATTGTGTCGTCATCGTAATAGAAAAGGTACATCAGTCTATGGCCGAAACGACAACATCATTTCGTAAAGTTATTAATTTCAAAATGGGATTGATTGAATGACAAAATCTCTGGACACTAAATCGGTAAATAGTAAATGACAGTCCAATATTCATCACCATACACTACCTACAGCTAAACGGCTTTAAAGAACCAAACGATATAAAGCCAATCGAATATGGTAGCCTGAATGGTTATACGGAAGAATAGATGCTTAGTATCGATCACTAGATAAATGTGGCTTTTTTACGTGGTTATTTTATGGCATTGTCAATTGTATTAGAGACCAATGAATTAAGTCACTCTGGCTACAAAACCACATAACCGTATATAAAAACAAAAAAGATACAATTCGCTGACATTCAATTTATGCAATTCGGTAGAAAGTTTTGAACAGCATTTAACTATGCTGTAAGAAATGAAGAGAGCGTTAAACAACATTATATTGTTGCATTGTTGTTACTGTTCTTAGTAGACCCCACTGACAATTGAGTGATTTGTCATGGGCGTCTCAGATTAATAGTATGTATTATATACCGTATCGTTTCAAATAAATAACGAAACAAAACTAAACTGAAAAACAAAACAAAACAAAACAAACAAAAAAATATTAAACGAGAGCCTAAATACATGGCAAAGAGTTAAAACTATTGTTTGGTTAGCTACAAAAACACAATGATGACGATGACGACAGCAAGCATATACAGCAATTATAAAGAAATATATGATCTTTTGTATTTTATACATACAAGAAACCACCTCTACTCGTCATTAAATGCGGTTCTCTATTCCTTTTAATAGGCGTATTTAGTTAACATTTGCATTCATTTTTTTAAATTATTAACAAAAAGTCCTCCTTTGTAAACTTTTCATTTGTTTCTTGTTGTTGTTTAAAATTATTGCAAAGTATACTTATTTGCTGTTGTTGTTGCTGTTATTGTTGGCTTAGTTTAGTTTGTTGATTTTTCAAATTACATTTTCGCAACAATTTTCTTTCGAACTGCAAAATAATAGACACACATTCATAATTTTTGTAACTTTTTTTTGGTTTTTTTTCATATGCATTTAATATGCAGTTGTTGTCGTTGTTGTTTTTTTTAACTAAATCGAGTTCAAAGTGCTTCACTGAATCAGTGGTACGTACTAGCGGACTGTAGTACTGCGTCGAGTAGGCTCGTATCTTAGTTTTACTCGTAGACATTCTAAAATAGGAAAACCTGATGATCTACGTACAACGGCAAATAACATTAATTTTAACAAAAATTATTTAAAGGAAATAGTAATTTCGCTGGACAAGTTTTTTTGTTTTTAAATTTAGATTTTAGAAAATCTGTATTTAAACCTCTTTCATGGAGTTGAAAGCGCAATAATATTTATTTAGTTGTGCAAGTAGAGTTAGCCAAACATATAAGACATAATAACAATCTGTCTCATGTTGCATTAAACTGGTTTATTTTATCAAATTGAAAAACTGAAATTCAATTTTAGAAAATATTTTTAATCATTCAATTTATTTCTGGCATAACACAAAAGACTCAAAAATATCTCATTGGCCCGGAAACTACTCGGATGTAAGGAGAATTTTCCCCAATAAGTAAATAATTTCTCATCATCTTTTGTTATTCAAAGTTTTACGAACAAATACTTGATCTTTTACTCTTTACATTCCTTTATACTACATCTTGGTTTTTACCCTTACCCAATGTAGTATAAAATTAAACATTTTTTTGGCTTGTATGTGGACCTAAAACGGAATTACGCTGAAAATAATCATCATCTGTGTGTGTGTTTTTTTTTCTTTTCTAAAAATGCTTTTTTTAGTTATTTGTTGATGTTCCCACTAACTAAAGTGTAATTTAAACTAAATCGATGCGAGTCTTATGCGTGCGACTGACTGGTCATACAAACAAACCAATGTTTTCATCTAAGCACTGCTCTACAGTAAAGGATAATGGACTGCTACATAAATTCGTAAAAAAAATATTCAGAAAATAAGTATATTTAAAGACAGTGTGATAAGTTTTCGAAGGGCTATTTATGCGAAAAGAAAATAAAGCAATTAACAGGTCTTTGCGTTTATGCAATTCTATGCGCTGTAGTTAGCTAGTGAACCAAAACACGCAGTAGGTTTTCATTTGGTCCCTTAATTTCGCTCTTTTTAGAAAGCCGATACTCTTTAAAAGTATGATCAGGTCTTGGATACATTTTAATTGAAAGGGCATTCATAGGCTTCTAATTATTTAAAGTTTGATTTGATTTTTGTTAACTTTTATAAAATCAAAGGAACCTTAGCCTTTAGAATATTGTCAATAATAGAATTCATTTGAAATACTCATAAATACATGTATTTTAGTAAGTATACATATAGAAAAAACCTCAATATCGTTTCCAAAGAAATTCATTAGTATGTGAAAAAGTAGTGTGTGTGCTCGCACATTCGCTAATGTCGTCCTTGACATCTCACATTGTGTCAGTAGTTTGCTATGAAAGCTCACTGATGAAACCCCAAAACCGTAAGGGAATGAGGTAAATGACATTAAAAAAACTATTACCAAATAACAATTTCCAATGCGTTTTCCATAAGAAATAGACCAGCACTCGAAAAAGCAGCTGAATGAAGATACATTTAAAAACATTCTGGTTAGGGTCTTTGTTAGTAAATTATTAATAAGGAAATGTAATCTATATAATGTAGTTGACGTAGTCTAGTGGGTAGTGTCTTGGCTTATTAAACGTGAGGCCACGTTTCAAACCCCAGGTCAGACATCTCCAACAAAAAACGAAATATAAAAAAATATTTCTTCGGCGACTTCCTCTCAGCAGATTTCTGGCAAAAACTCTGAGAGTAAATAAAATTGCCATGAAAAGTTTCTCAAAAATCTATCGATTTTAAACTATAGGTCCCGCCACTCATGTGTAAAATTAACGCACACAACATAAGTGGTTGTAATCCTAACTGAAGGGTTGTAATCCTTGTCCAATTATGTATGTGTAAATATAATCTATCAACTACTAATGTTTGTAAGAATTTTTTTTAGTTTTACTGTTAATATAGTAAGTACTTGCGAATAATTTTTGAATTCGTAGTATATAATTCACTCTCATAAGTTTTGTTATTTGTTGTTGTTGTTGTTGTTAGCTTTTTTTTTATTTGGTTTGAACTACTACCACTAACGTGAACAATACTTAAATCCATACTCATGCAGCACTTGCTCCATCCAAAATAAAATATGTATGTTGCAACAAAATACGGTATGATTGCTGAGTGGAGCATGTGAGAGAGTAGGTACTATGTTCGCTGTGGACCTGTTGGTACGTGTGTTAGAATGTGTTGTTCCCTTTTTTCTTTTCTGTAGATCGTCGTTTGCCTGTTGTACGTTTGCTTCTTCTTTTTTTTCTGTTTTGAACTCCTTGAGATTCATAATAATCAATTATTTCTATGTAATTTATGGTAATGTTTATCCATGATGGATTGACTGCTCTAATGTCGTTCTAAATCTTTTACTCCACCATGTGTGTGTATGTATGAGTGTTGAGAAACAAATTTTTTTTTTGTTTTTATTTACCAAACTTCAGCTGCTCAACCTCTAAAAAGGAAAAAGCGAATAAAAACAAATGTTTTAAGGCTGTATTGCGTACAACTTGTGTAACATCTTAAGAAATAATTTCTATTTTTTTTTTTGGTTTTGGTTTTGGCTCGCATATAAACGTAGTTGTGTAGAATAATATGCTGAAAAGAATATGATGATTTTTGTTGGAAGTACGTTCGTTATTCACGTTGCTACGGCTTTTGTAGATATTTTAGGTGGTTAGAATTATGTTGAATATGGCGCATGTACATACATATGTTTGTTAGCTTAAGTTATGCTATTTTCTTTCTTAATATTTATTTATAAATTTTTCTTTGATTTTGTTTGTTTTTTCTTTCGGTTTTTAGTTGTCAGTTACTTTTCCAGTCAGCCAAGCAGCCAGGCAACCAGCCATCCAGCTTAGGTTACAAGTGCATCATCAAAAAATTGTTTGTAAATCTGATCGTTCAGTATGACTTTGGCTTAAACGAACAGACTCTCTCAGATGGATAGACATAACCAACTTAACTTGGCTTAAAGATTGTTCCCTAAATTCTTTTGCCATACACACATGCACACACACGTACTTATAAAATTTATTGTAGCATGCGTCAAGTGTGTGCGGTACAAGTGGTATGTCCGTCTGTGTTTTTGTAAGAGTTTATGATGAGAAGATGTTCTCTTTATGTGCAATATATAGAATTTTTGCTACAAATAAAATTAATGTACAATGTTTACATGCTCTATGTAACCATTGAATCATTTAGATGAATGTTGTTTGTTGCTCGCTGGCTGTTGTCTATTTATTGTTGCTGTTATTGGTGGCAGTGTTAGTTGTTGCCTGCTCAACTGCAATGCTGACAAAAAAGAAGAAAAACAAAAACTACCGTGGAAAGTACAGGTGCCTTAAACTTTTGTTTCACAGTTTTTCTTGAATTTTGTTTATATTTTAGAGTTTTAATTGAAAAATCATCACGAGGGTGGCAATACAATTTTGAAAACAAATTATTTAAATAAAATAATATGATCATCAATCATACGACGATCACTTATTTTTTTTATTCAAACTATATGACAATTTATTGTGATTGAAAGATGATAGGTGATGATGTGATTAGGTTTACTTAAGTGGTTACAACATCTTCATAAAATGTTGTATTGCTGTCTAAAAGTCAATATATTTTTGAAATAAATTAAGAAATTTATTGATGAACTAGCTATCGATCAGCGAACACTTTCTAACATGACCCTCCTTTTAATGCTGGTTGTGATATCATAAACTAAAAACTGAAATGGTTTCAAACGATTCAACCTTCGAAATCCATTTCATCCTCAGCCATTTCTCTTGGCTAAAAATTGCTCTGTGAAGTAAACACACAAAAAAAGCAATGATCACCAGTTTCGTACGAAGAAAAAAACTCTTAAAGACCATGCGAAACAAAATAGAGCGGCGTCAAATTTCTTTTGTACCGGTAACCACTTACATAAGCGTAAACTTTTTCTTCTTCTTATTCAATTTCTATGTCTATCTCTAAAGGTTTTTCACTACGACAACTCCCTGTGAAAGGTCTACGAAATCGACAACAAACCAACAACGGGCCAACGGAGTAACATTAAGCCAAACAAAACGATTATACACACTTCTCGTAATGCGAAAAATCGAAGAAAAATTGTGGTAAAAATAAAATAAAACTAAGAACAGAATTGTACTCGTATAGTAGTGAGTTGAAATGATCAATCTTGGCAGAAGACCATTGGTTTAGTTTGGTTTGCTTTGGTATGAATTTTTGTGTGCGATATTACAAGAGTAGTTATGTATGCATGTCTAAATAACAACAACTATAAAAACAATAACGATAATAGTAAACATTCTAAATAACACTCGTATTGGTAGTTGTAAAGGGTTTATTTTCAAACGAAGCGATATTCGTTGGGGAGGGGAAAACTTTTGTGAAAACACACAACCATGATAAGTTGACCATAAGCATTTATCGGAAACTGTAATAATGGCAAAAAAAAGAAATAGAAAAAGAAATTGTACAATGAGGGAGGAAAAAAAGCTGATATTAAATCCAACCTATACAGACACTTCTTGTACGTGGCACAATTTAAAATTAATAACAAATTAATACTTTAATATGCTTATGAGGTGGGTTCATTATTTCTGCAGTAAAATAGCTTCGCCTAAAGCCTACTGTAGATTTCCCTTATGCTGGAATCGCTCTTTCCGAATATTTGCACAAAGTTTTAATTACATAGCATTCACCATTTTTTGTTCGTTTTATTTATTTATTAATTACAATACAATTACAAATTATATTCTAATTAAATACGAGCGGAGTAACTTGACCATATGCTAAGGTGTAGTGTCACAGACCAGAGTCTCTGGTGGGAATCGACCCTACGACCCTTAAGCTAATAGTCTAGCACACTACCCACTAGACTACCAGCGCACCCTGTTCGTTTTAAACTGGTAAAAATGTTAGAAGTCTTTGATGGATTCTATGATTTTCCGATCAGCAAACAAATGCTTCAAATATTAGCACAATCTTAGGTGAGCAAGAAAATGAAATTAAAAGTTTCTTTAGGAATATCGAGAAGTGGCTTATGCTGAATAATATGCTCAACTGCCTCGTATCGTTCATTATCATATCCACGTATGTTTGGTGTGTGAGCTGTAGCATCATTCTTAAATAATGTCAATAATGATTCTGAACTGTATAAAATGATCGTAACGTATAAATAAAGATAAATAGTTGTATCACGATAATAAATCTGTTCTCTTATAGCTGCTTACTATTGATCTTTAGAGAAAAACTCATGACCATGATAAGTTTCAATGGCAGAAAGAACTCAAGTCCATATCCAGAAGTACTTTTCAAAAGTGAAACTTATGATAACTTAGCTTACAATTCAATACGATGCTTATTTTCAAAAAGAATTTAAAGTTGAATTCATTTGTGAATCCCTGCCTGATTTTGCTAATATTGTGTAACATTTCCTAACATCTCTGAATGAAAAAGGTATGAATTGGAGTTATTGTAGTGCTATACACATAATATGTTTCAAAACCACTTACCAATTAGCCTACGTATGGTATACTATGGGCATATTGTAAACATGCGTGTAGTTAATCGCCAATAGAACCATTAAATGCTCTAATCGTTCTTTTCTTATATTTTCACCGTAGCTGTGTCGAAATAATTCATTTTTTTTCTCCTTCAATTGCATATGGCTGATGCTGCTGTTAAAGCTTATGCTGAAATTGCTGGTCTTCAATCGCCGTCGCTTATCGCCAAAGCTCTGTAAACCTTTACTTTGTAATTAGAAACACTTCCTAAAGCCACAGAAAAAGTGTGTTTAAACTCAGGAAAGTTTTTTTTCGGAATAATATGGAATGGTTTATTGCTTGAATAAATAATAAAAAGGAGGTTTAAAATTTTGAATCGATTTGCAGCATTTACCATACAATGCATGTGATTTGGTTTTGAGCTGAGTTGAGTTAATAAAACTCAACTTAATTTAATTTAAAGTATACTCAATGGGCTTCGTTTTCTTTTTTAAGCTTTAATATAGCATTGCGTGACAACAATAACAAATTACTATCATAAATTGATTTGTGATGAAGTGTCTTGTTTTTGTTTTTGTTTTTGGTTTCTACTTCTTCTATGCTTTTGTCTTAAACGAATTGTATTTGAATACAAAGATATTATACTGACTGTTATTATCTTTGTTCATCATCACCAACATCATCTTTTGAAAATGCTTCTTTTTTTCTCTCTAAACTTTCTTTGTTTTTGCATTCTATTTGGAAGCTAATCGTATTGTCAGTATTTGGCTGCCATTTGACGGTTCCTTTTCCTTTTTTTTCTTCTCTTGGTTGTTTGACTGTTTTCTTTGTGTTTCTTTTCTGTTTTGTTGTGTTGTGTTCTGTAAGTGAAACGCCCAGAAGCTTGTTTCTTTCTACCACGTTCGACCTTTAGCATATGAGGTCGTTTTATATTGTTTTATTTTGACGATGTTATGTTGCTTTTGGTGTTGGTTTCCAAAGAATCCTGGCTATTGATGGTTGTTTTTAAATGAAAAAAAAAAATATAAAATAAATACAAAATACAAAATAAAAACAAAAACAAAAATATACGATATAATGTTTTTGTGTAAAATGTTAAATTTTTATTAGAATAAACTCGTATAGAGAGATACTTTCTTATGACATATGTAAGTGGTACATGTGTGAACGTGTAAAAACAGACTACTGTCTATAAACATACACACATACATATGTATGTTTGAGAGGAAATAAGCCCAACTAGAAGATTTCAACAAAAAGCAGGCAAATTTACACAATTTTTCTGATGTTTAAACACTTTTTTGTTCATTATCAAGTGTGTTCCAAGGCATCTTTAAGCAAATCATTACTAATATTCGCTTTAGTAATATATATTGCTCATTATATAAGTGCGAGTAGATCAGTTTAGATTAGATTTTGTATTTAAAAACTCTGTCTAGGGATTTTCAATGCTTGACTCGTAAATTTTTTCTCCGTGATTTGCCGTACTTTACAGCATTTCTTTGATAAAGACGACATAATAAATTCGGAGTGTTTATGGTTCTAATACTCCCACCTAAGTTTCACCGAGCCCGTTTGATTAGTTTCGATGTATCACACTAAGGTAGGGGACATTATTGAAAATATCAGATTTTGGCGAGATTGTCCAGCATTCAGATAGCACACAGATAAGTAAAATTAATGCAAAAAACCTTATGAACAGAATCCATAGTTATTTATTTAGAAAAACATCAAACAAAATCCTTAATGATGAGGTCGATGTACACCGGCTCTACATATGTGGCAGACGTCAGAATTAACGGTTAAAAAGATTGCTTGTCGGCTTCGTGGAATCGGTAGGGTTTTATTACTGTTATTTGTTCAACGTAAGAAGTTATCGATCACAACACCGTGTATAATCAAGAGCCTCGCCTTGTCTAGGTAGAAGCTTATGAAAATCGATTGATCCGGTTTTTTTTTTCTAAAAAAGGCCAGGTTTATTACAAAGGGGACCTAATGAAATTACCTTCATAATGACAACAAATTATGAACAACAAAATTATGCGTATTTAACACCCATGAGATAATTTCGTGCAAAGAAATATATTGGATTTCTTTCTTTCAGGATAATTTATGATTTTTCGTTTATTTTTAATTGAATGTAGAGAAGAATGTAGAAAAAATCTAAATCCTTTCCTTCTTAACACGAGGTCACTGTGCATGTACTTTAAATAAAATTAAAACGTTTGTGTCTTAAGTCTTTAGTTTTTGTATTCTATCAATTGACGATTATTCTTTAAATTTAAACTCTTAAAATAAAAAGAACTTTTATTTTCTGTATTATTGTATTTACCTTGGGAAAATCTCCAACAAAGTGGCAAAAAATGGTAGGATTTTCCTAAAATGAAAAATGAAAAATATTTTTGATAAACAAAAACCCTTAAATTAATTACTTGGAATGAATACAATTTTTATAAAGTCTCCAAAAAAAGGGAAAAATATTTATCCCAATAACGTGCAAGACTAGACCAAGTATTGTTTATGGTCAGACATCTTCCTCTTCCGAGTGCTAAGACTATTCTTATATTTAAATAGTTCCCAACGTACATAGTTAAAGAGAAAACGTGTGCAAACGACAAAAAAAAAGAAACTCTAAAAAGGTAAGGAAAATAAAAAAAAATGCAACAAAATAAATAAAAATACTCGTGTTTAGAAAATTCAAATCACATTTTGATGCTGACTGCTACTGCTGCTACACAATTTTTCCTAGTTTCAAATACGAATGAATTTTCAAACAGCAAGCAGACAACATTTTGCACTCATTGTCAGTCAGAGACTAGGATTTCTATAGACAAAACATATGCCAGAACTAAAAAAGAAGTAAAGAAGACTCGGCTCAAGTCAACACCAACTATTTGCTAGACATAGATGAAAGGACAGACAATAGACAGAAAGGCGAACGGACGGACGGACGTACGGATTAGCCATAGAAAGGGAGACAAAATTTGGTTAATGCTTGCCGGACGGATGTTTGGATATACGAAATGATAGGACAGACAAATGAAGCAGCAGGCTGAAGCTGTGGCTGGGGCTAAGACTGATATGGCATTCAAATAAAACTCACCCTCACACCCAATATTAAAATCATTCAGAACAAAAGATATGTCGTGACCCCAACGTGAATGCGTTTTATGCGATTTAAATGTTGCCAAATAGTCGCGAACTCTTTATTATTGTTATTGTTGTTGTTGCTGTTTAGTATTTACCTTTGAATTGTTTCATATAGAAAGAAATAAACAGAAAGACATACTTACATACATACCTATAAACACATATACATTAACAATATGTATAAATATACAAGATATTTTGTTGTTGTCATTGTTAAACGGTGGCTGGCTGGCTGTTTAAGCACAGAGTTTAAGCAAGGACCAGATTTAACATAGTTTATGTTTAAATGCTGGTTTTTTTTCTTTTGCAAGTTGCAATAACAATAACAGCAACAACAGCAATATTAAGGGCATAAAACCAAATAAAAACAACAAAAAGAAAAAGATGAAAAACAAGAGCATCAGCAGCTCTTCCAAAACAATCTAAAACAGAAACTAAGAAGAAAAGTTGCAATTGTAAAAGAAATAAAAACCAACAACAACAATACGATAAAATGTTTTTCCTTTTTATTTCGTTTCATTTTTTGTTTGTTTGTGAAAAAAAAATCTGACAAAAAAAAAATATACGAAAAATATAACAATTTAAAGAAAAACTCAAAAAGAAGAAGAAAACAAAAGTTTCAAATAAACTGATGTCTGCATGTTTGTATGATTGTTGTTTTGGAGCTTTTAGTCTGTTTTTTAAGCGATTTAAAAATCAACAAATATGTATGTATATATAGTATGTATTGTGTTCATACTACTTACTATACGCCACCATACTATCAACCGTACGTAGATACATACATATGTACATATACTATTTGCAATCATACATACTTTTTTGTACGAATGTAGTGTTTAAATTTACTTCCATAATGCACATCTCGAGCCTTTTCTTCTACATTTTCGTTGTAAGAGAAATATAAAGGAGATACTGGTAAACATTTGCTAACGAAATTATGTGGCAAAGTTAAAACGCCAGCAACAACAACAATAATTTTAACATCACCTCCACCATCGCATTAACCCTTTGCAAGGGCTGTTGGAATATAAAGTCTTCTTATATGAATTGTAAAAAATATTTAAAAACGTCAAAATATTTTGTATGCATTCAATTAGAGTGATTCTCATTTGCGTTTTAAGTCTTTCTTTTAAGCCTTCCGCCATCCTGCAGCCAATTTAGATCAATTATATCATCAAAACGAAAATATAAAAAAAATATTTCTTCGGTGACAGTGGAAGGATAGAGACAATGACACAATATAGTAAATGTTCACACGATTTATTGAGGCCTTAAACTCCTTATACAATCGATGGAAGTTACCGTAGTCTAGTAGGTTGTGTTTTGGCTTATTAGACGTAAGGCGACGGTTCAAACCCCATGTCAGACATACAAATGAAGTATGAAGAAATATTTCTTCGGCGACTTCCTCTCAGCAGATTTCTGGCAAAAAATCAGAGTAAAAAAATTGCCATCAAAAGTTTTTCAAAAGTTTGTCGTTCGGAGTCGACAAAGTGCGCAACATAAGTGATGTGAGAAGCTAAGTCGCAATCCTGACTGAAGGATTGTAATGACCAATTATGTTATGCATGTTTGCGTAAGGAAAATCGCTAAGCAATTTTTTTGTGGAGTCGCTGTAGTCTAGTAGGTAGTGTGTTGGTTTGTTAGAGGAGATCCTGTGATTCAAGTCCTGGCTTAGACAACTCTCTCAAAACGAAATATGAAAACATATTTCTTTCAGCGACTCCTTTTGGCAAACACATTGAGAATAAATAAAATTGTAAAGAAAAAAATTCTCACCTCTCTTGTTCGGCATCGACTTTAAACTGTAGTTTTGCCACTCATGTATAAAATGAACACGCATAGCATGTGAAGCTAGGTCCCAATCCTGATGAATAGTTTTTAATTACCAATTAATTAAATAAATACTAAGTTTGTTGAATAAATATGTAGTCGGGATTAAAATTGGTAAAGGACTTTTTAAAAGAGAATATGAATGTAAACGAAAAAACTACACGTTTTTTTAAGAACTACAGGAATAAGAAAATTCTTTTTGCTTTGTATTCCTAATACTATTAAAACACGGAATTTTTATGCTTTTAAATGTATGCATTTATGTACATTGAAAACTTTTACGGCTTTGGTCTTTCGTTGGTTATAATCCCATATAATTATGACAAAATATTGTAATTCGTTCGTTAATGGGTTAATAGATATGTTACTGTTGTGTTCAATTTTTTTTTATTATTTATCAGAAAATGCCAAAAATTATTTTAAGAAACCCTTTCTTTCACTCTTTCAATGAGTTTTTGTTCAAGTTTTTTCTTTTTTTTTTCGAAATAATCGAATCTACATGGCCACGCAGCAGATTCTGCAAAAAAAAGAACGCCATCACATACAATGCCTATATACTACAAAGAAATATTTCGAAAATGTATGATGACGTATAATACTACATACACTTACATATTACTGGACCAAATAGTTGGATTTTATATTCTGCATACGTAGTTTCGTCCTCGGTTTTATTTTTTTATTTTTTTATTTGTTTTTCTTTTGTGATAATGCTGTTGTTTTTTTTTTTGTTATTGTAACTGCTATATTTGCATACAATAAGGAAAGGGGTACACACAGCATGTTATCTTTCTATGACCTACACCAATATTTCTGAGAATGATGTGTCTGTCCGGTATCTGTTTCGATTTGGAATCATTGTGGCTGTTGTCGTCCATCGTATTTGTTGAATAACTTGACGCTTTAATATCAGTAACATACAGATATACAGACATACAGAAGACAGACAAACAAAAGACAGACAGACAGACATTCACATACATTTCGCATAAAAGAAACAAAAAAGGAAAAGAATAATGTCTCGAGTGCAGAAACTACACTGTTGGTAAATAGTGTGTAAAAGACAAAATTGACCATCACAGTGCAGGATAGAAGTTCTGCTGTTAAGAACACATGTATAGCAACAGGTGGTAGTCGCTAAGTGCATGTAATCCAACCATAGTTTAGAAGCTTAAGAACGCTAACACCAAAGTGCCACTGCTTCAGGCCGGTCAGGCCAATGTCTTATATCTCAACCTGTTCTTGTGGGTTTAAAGTTATCCTCTTATGTATGAATGCTTACATCCACAGAATCGTAACGATTGTCTATTATAGGATCCAGAACAGACAAAGACAACATATATATAAAATATGACTTAGCTGTTATACTCTTTAAATAATAACTACGGTAATTTTTGTCCAATTTTATCAAACGAAGTGTCAAACTCTTCACAAGAGAATGCACTTTAAGAATATCACCACTTGCTTTATAGTTTTTAATTAAATTATCTAATTAGGAATGGCCAAACTTGAAAAAAATAAGAAAACAAAATATTGTCCAAGTTTACCCCATCAAAACTCATAACATATAAGTTTGAAGAAAATCTTTAAGTATACCGTTTGAAAGGCTGTTTTCTATCCTTTCTGAAACACTTTGGATTTTTAAAATAGGTTCCAAAATACTTTAGTAATCAATAATTTTGTGTGAAAAGATCAGAAAAACGATTTTTTGTCAAATAAAACAAGTTTGGAGGGTTCGGGAAATATAAAAAAAGTATTTTTGAGTTCTATGCAACCAACTGAACAACTTAGACTAGATAGTTGTTCGGGTATGTTTAATTTTTTGTATTTTGTCGCATAGTGTAATCTTTACAATATCGTTGGTTTTTAAAATTGAGAAAAATTATTCTCAAAATTTCAATTTTTATCTAATTTAGCCTATAGTCCGTTCTATTCGAATATAAATGAACAATAAAGTTTTTACACACAACTATGCTTTGAGTGTAAATACTAAATGTACCACATGACCACAGTAGAGCGAAAATGTAAAATGAAAATTAATTTTTTTTTAACTTTTAACGGCAAAGTTTCGCAATTGTTATGTATTTTGAATTTAATTTAATACAAGAAATTAAAAATATTGTTGATATTTAAATATGAAACCATTATAGTTATTACTGCAATACAGCTGCCCTTCTGTTTGTCTACCTAAATTCCTGCCCTTATTATGATTATTTGGTCATTAAGATTGGGCCGTAGCGAAACCACTGGCCAATGGACAAATAATGAGCAGCTTTAGAAATAGAAGAACAAGAACAAATTATTTCAAGGAATATACTGAAGCATTATTTTTGGAATATTTTCCCACGATAGAACAAGAGAGAGAGAGACTTTGATCGTGCTTAAATTGATATTTTATAGATTTAAGGAAAACACTGCCTGCAGCGACAAGCTGCATTTTTTTTCTATTACTGTTTCCATTATTATTGTTGCTGTTGTTGTTGCTGTTGTATTTGCAATGGTTGTATGAAAAGGAACAACAACAGCGCCAACAATTTTCAATATTCTACAACTATTATGTCCATTGAAATTATATGGGTGGTGGTGGTGGTGGTGGTGATGGTGATTGTGGTAGTGGACTAGAGTTATAAAAAGGGAGTTTTAAGAAGAGAAGAAAAAAAAAATCAAAATTTTAAATGCACAGAGAATAAGAAGAAAATAACAATGAACACAAGCTATACATACCTATATATTCTAATGCTTTAAAGTTTTCAACAACAACAATAATATAAAAAAAGGAAAAAGAGAAAAAATGTTGTCTTAGCTGCAGGACAGATTTTTTATGTTAGACAACAACTACAATAACCATAGCAGAAAGCATTAAAATAAAATCATCTCCAGCAATAACACAATATTGAACAGTTTATTGGCTACAAACAATCTTTTTTTTTTTGCAATCATCATTATCATGCTTATCTTCATTATCATGATATGGAAAATGTTGATAATAATCACAAAAAATTCAAAGATGAACTTAAAGAGTCGTACTCCTTCTCTGTCTAGAATGTTTTCTTGTATTTTGTCTTTAATTTTCTCCTGCGGCAATACATCGTCATTTGCAGTTGATATTGCAGAAATGAAAGTCTTGGTTTCTTAATACAATTTGTGTTGTTTATTTTTTTTTTATTTTTTTTAGCTTTTTGTTTAACGCATGTCATGCTGATTTAATTGTTTTCTATTAAAACTATTGACAGGTTTAATTATAAAACAAGCAATTGATACAAATTGTGATTAATTTTTACTACATTTGATAGTCTAGGCTGTGTAATGTAATGCGCCTGTGATATTTAGAAGAGAGTTTTTGAAACCATAACAGCATAGAATATTTAAACAATCAAAAGACTTAAGAAATAAACGCTCGGAACTTTCGACGTATAACCATGTATACATTCAGATCTTGTATATGACTTACCTTACCAATAGAATTAAGAATCCTTTTGAAACACATAAATTCAATGAATAAAAACAAACAATTTTCATTTGTTATTAAATAAATAAAATAAAATTTTAATTTGCATGTCTTAAGTTAATTTCAATTAAAATAAAATAAAAAAAAATTCTCATACATACACTCATTGCTACACACATTATAATAAAATTAAAATACGTGAAAAAAAAGAAAATTCTTTAAAAATAATAATACATTTGTTTTATAAAAAAAAAACTAAAAAATAAAAAGAAGAAGAAGAATTTCATTTAATTAATTGCACATACTATGTATGTTTGTTTATTGCTTTTTTTGTTTCATTTTAAAATTAAAATATTTAAATTCTAATATCTTAACATATGTATTTTTGTGCCGTGTTTGGAGACTAAAACAATTTTTACGAATTTTTTCCCTACACACATACATACATACATATGTATATTTTGTTAAACTCATTTCATTGTACTTCTTATCTAAAATAAATGTTCATACTTTATTGCATTATTTAGTAGAAAATAAAATATAAAACAAAATATTATTATTCATTTTAGTTTATTAACAAATTGCACTATTTTTCTGTTTTGTCTTTACATTTAAAAACCTAATTTATGGGCTCTTAGAAGCCATAAAAATAAAAATAAATTACATTTTTAGTTTACAGTTGTATTTTTTGTTTTGTTTGTTTTACAGTAGAATACGATTATTATGAACCTGCCATAGTAATTTAAATCATTAATTCAGATTTATTATTAATTTTGTCTTTACAGATCACTTTTGTTTAAAAATAATCACGGAGATCTACTCCTGTAAAGTGTTATTAAAAGTAAATTTTACCAAAAGGGAACCTGCAACTTTTCTTTTTTATAACTTTTTTGAGCAGAATTTTTGGTAAGTCAATTAAATTAATTTTATTTTTTTTTGTCAATTCGTCCTTAAGTTTGGATGATTTATTTTGCCTTTTGATTTTCTTTACCTCAATGACCCTCACGATGATTCTCGGAATCTATAAAAAAGGAAAAAAAATATAAAAATTGGAAATTGAGTTAAAAATTGCGTATCATATCGTTTAAGCTTAAAATTATTATTAAATAAACAATATACGTCAGATGCATATCTTAAATACATACAGCAGTGGACAGCAAAGTCTTAGTACGGCAATATATTTTAGCAATTTCATGAATTTTAGCCAAAAGTTTGTATACAGATTTATAGTTTATTTATTTATTTTATTAATTTATATCTGTTTTATAATAAAACAAACAAGTTTTTAATGTTTTTCATAAAACGAGAGAAAAATAAGGAAAACTTACAGATGACTCCATAGGTACACCCAAGTAGAACCCTGAGTAAATTTAAAATTCAAAGGCCTAATATATGTATTGTATTTAGTATAATGTCCCTTAAGGTCAAGCACTCCTTTTAACCCATTTGGAATTGAATGTACAAGTTTTGTTTAATGTTTTCTGGTGGTACCATGGGCAAGTTTTTCGGTTGACTTTTGTTTGAGGTTTAGCGATTACGTAACGTTACGTTACGTCTTTTAAATGATCTCCTAAATACTCTCCTGAAGTCATATCGGGACTTTGTGCAAAGGTATTAAGCCTGTGGGGACTTTTTTTGTCAAAATATATTGCCGTACTAAGACTTTTGCCGTCCACTGTATGTATGTATGTATATACAATAGCGAAACTACAGTCAAAATTTTAATAATTTTCAAATGATTATGTCAAATCAATTTAAACGTTTTGCAGCTAAAGTAGTGAATATATAAATTTGCCCTTACTTACCATTTGAGGTTGCTAAATCATCAGTTCTTTCGCATTTCGTTTGTCCCTCTAAATGATCACTTCTTTCATGGGATATAGTTTCAGGTAGACTTAGAACACGTTGATTTTGGCTTGTTAGCAGATGTTGGTAATGATCCGTGGGCAACATATGAGGCGTCCAGCCGGGCGAACAATGCGTGTGATGATGAGCAGCAGAGTGAGCACTGGCATGCATATGATGTTGCGAATGGGGATGATGATGAGGATGTGAGTGAGATACGACTACTGGCAAGCCTTCGGAATTTAGGCAGGTAACGCAAGAGTCTACTATCGGTACTAGTTGATCCGACATCCATTCAAAGGAGAAGGCTGAACCCATGCCATGGATACCAGTTGTGCATGTTGGACCCACTGAGGGTGGTGCACTCGTGGGTGTGGGCGGTGTAGTTGTTATACAGGGACTCAGTTCCTGTTGTGACGAAGAGGAATTATCCAAAGCTAATTTTTGATTACTTTCTGACCAAGGCGGACTGGGATTCCATTGATCCATAAATTCAGCCGGATCAGGTGGCAAGAGTTTATTCAACAAGCGACTGCGAGTAGGTACGACAGTTGCGAATATAACTGAAGATTGGTTATCGTGTCGATGAGGTTGCAAATGGTAAACGGAATCCATTTCGTTTTGTAGCTCATTTTGTGGTGCTTCTGAAGAGTTCTCCTGCAAATAAATAGGCTCTAGCTTACCCACTGCTCGGCGTTTAGCAGGTGGTGAGGCGGTTCTACTATGACTGGCACATGACAAGGTATAACTCGTAGCGGCTGAAGCATGACTGGATATGGAACTATTCGTACTTTCACAGCGCATATCACCGCCACTGGCAGATTTGTTTGATAACGGTGACCGAGAGGGTGAAAGAGAATGATTCGATATGCCACCTAATTGACTATAATCCACTGGCTCTAGGCCTGTGCCATTATTCGTAGAATGACTCATGTTTATATCGCCGTTATCCATCATTGCAGCTTCAGTGCCATTCGTACGATGCAATACCGAAGCAGAATTATTTAATGTCTCCCCCGTTGTGGCCGCATGAAATGAGCTGTAGGTTGGCATATGATGATGGTGATATTGATGATGATTATTTGGATGATGTAAGGCCGAGTAAGGTGATCCTACTGCCGAGGTGGGTGAAAAAGCCGAAGTCGGTGTATGATGATGTATATGATGATGATGGTAATAAACAGAGCTGGGATTGCCGACTGTTGGTGCTGTTGCGGGTACCCGAGTGCCACCATCGTAAGGCAAACCAAATTGGATTTTTGATTGCACAGTATAATAGTGATAAAGCCATGAATTGAGAATCATAACAGAAGCTTCCCGTTCACTTAAAGACAAAAATATAACAAAATTAATAACATTTTTTTTTATAATTCAAAATAAGGCAAAGATTTTAAAAACGATAGGTATTCTTGACTAGTCTATTATTATGTATGTAGTGTAACTTACTTTAATACTTGATTTGTACAAACAATGACTGGCTGTTGATTTGTATCTTGGGCATCTCGTACTTGTAATACAACATGCACCCAGATAAAATCACCTTGTCTACGCTGCATACGCACTAATAAAATACATGAACGATCTTGTTCTGACTGGGTTACTAAAAAGAAACCAAAAAAAAAAAAAAAAACCCGATTACATTATTTAAGTCTAACAAAAGTTAGAAATAATGTTTAAAAGCACTTACTAAGTCTATGTTTGCTTTGAGCCTCTCTTAAATTATCGGAATGTATTAGACTGTACCAGGATAAGCCCTGGATATCACATCTTGTATAACCTAAATGAAATTCGCCACTGAAAATGAACATGAAACGTTTAAAAATATTGGTTAATAAATCTTTTTTTGTTTTTGGCTAAAATAGAATAGGCCACAAACAAATGTCAATATAATGGCCTTCAAATAATTTTGTTTTTAATTAAAAAAGAGGAAAATAAAAATCGTATAGAAAAATATACAATTTTAAAATTTAAAAAAAAGAATATTTTTCTTTTTTTTGTTGTTTGTAAACTAGTTCAACTTACTTTTTGTCAATGTGCGCTATTTTCATATCCATTGAGTGTATCGTTGTAAAGACATTTGTGGCTCCCTGCACTACACATTCTCGAGTCTCTGGCATGGCAATTGGTGTACATGTGGCCAAGAATACGGGTTCGTTGCGACTGCAAAGTGGCAAAAATGACAAATAGTGACCCTGAACCAGTACAACCTATAGAATGAAACAATTCATTGAAAACAGCGTTTTACGATTTTTACTTTTATTTGATTCGATTTGATTGCTTTGAATGTATGTATGTACATATATGTGTTACCCAAAACGTAGACATTTCCTAATCTACACATACATACATACATATACACAGCACAATACCCTCAAGTACGTTTTAAAGGCAATATTGCTTAACGATTTAAGAAAAAAACTATGTTTTTAAGTAAAAGTGAATGTACCAATGTACGTACGTACCATACATGTATTAAATAATAATATTATTTTTGTTTTATTTTTCTCTATACGTTTCTAATGTGTGTGTGTGACTATTTTTTTTTTTCCTTTTTTTTTTTGTCATAATTTTGTAGCCTATATGTGACAGTTTGCCTTCATTTTTTTTTAAATAGCAAAATATTCAATTTTTTATTTTGTTAGTAACATATAAATGTACTGATGCATCCAATTGCAACTTTCTTTCTCCAAAAAACAACAATCTTTTTGTATGATGCTCTAGGGAGTTAAAGTTTTTTATCAGCTAATTGACTATTATCTAAGATTTTTAATTAATTTCTTTTATTGTAAATCTAATTTTCTACAATAAATTCTCTTTTATGACAAACATTTACCTCATGATATGCCTCAAATGCTTTCTAGTGCATAAAATAAAAGAATTATCCTTGTAAAGTAGCCAAATCTACTTCCTAAACCACGCTTATATTATTTTTTATTTTATTTATTTTATTTAAATTTAAATATTTAACATTTTGTTGAGGTTTTCTTATCTATTTAACCCAGACATTAAGCCCACTTTACTTATTCACTTGTTATATGCATTCGTTTTCATGTTTTACCATAGTTTTCTTATCATAATTGGCAATGAAATATTAAAAGTGTTGTCGTATACAAACATGGGATATAAACGAATAGAAAAACAACTACAAAAATTACAGATAGTCGCTCAAAACCGGTCAACTATAGTTAACCAATGTATGGTTTAGACAAACAAATTTTTGAATAAAACATGGGTGTTCTTAAATTTCGCTCTGAATTTGTTATTAAAAGATTTTTAAAGAAGTTCGTGAATTATTTATTGCTCAGTGTTATCCATTGCCGTGTCCAGACTTAGATACTTAATATGGCATTACAATCCTTACGACCTAGCTTCCCACATTACCCATGTTTTGTGTGTTAATTTTTATACATAATTGGCGGGACCTATATTTTAAAGTCGACTCCAAACGACAGATTTTTTGGGAAACTTTTTTATTTTTTCTCACGGATTTTGTAAGAAACCTGCTGAGCGGAAGCCACCGAAGAAATATTTGTGTCCATATTTCGTTTTGTTCGAGATCTCTGAACTAGGACTTGAACAGTGGCCTCTTGTCTAATATGTCGAGGCATTGCCTAGCAGGCTGTGGCTACTTTAATGACTATGTATACTATGTTTCATCTAATTAGACTTTTAAACGACCAGTTTTAATTGTAAAGTTAATAAAGAACTTTCGCTTTAATTCTGAAGATTAAATTATGATAGAGTCGTAGAGCGATTAATAACCATTTTTCAATAATTATTAATTTTTTCTTGTAACTGTCATGGTCCCCTTATCATGCAGCACATTGTTTTGGAATAACGGATAGTAAATTATATTATATAAGTGTTGGAGTACATACATACATACATACATACATAATTGGTCATTACAACCCTTCGGTTAGGATTATGGACCTAGATTCTCACATCACTTATGTTGTGTGTTCAAATTTTATACGTGAGCGACGAGACCTACAGTTTAAAGTCGAATCCGAACGACCGAATTTTGCGGAACTTTTCATGGCATTTTTTTTTATTTGCCTTCAGAGTTATTGTCAGAAATCTGCTGAGAGGAAGTCACCGAAGAAATATTTCTTTTTTCATATTTTCGTTTTGATATCTGACCTGGGGCTTGAACCTTACGTCTAATAAGCCAACACACTACCTTCTAGACTACGCGACTACAATGAAATGTTGGAATAGTGTACGACAAATTGGGTTTTAAGCTTTGTTAGTTTGCCGCAACGGGAGAAATTTTATTTTCAAAAAAAGAATTTAGTTTTACCATTTACATAATCGACATTGTCACACTTCCACTAGTGTACTGCAATATGCAGTACATGACAAACTGAATAATTAATTATAAAAAACACTTAATTGATAATAACATATCGTATACAAACATACACTAATTTTACTTGTCACATAAATGCTCAGATAATTCAATAAAAACGATTTAAAGCATATGTTCGCTTTAATCGGCTTAAGAATTGTATTAACTTACACAGAATTGATATTTTTTAAATAAAAACTAGAAAAATAATTAAATGTGTATCTATATACATACATTTTAATTAATTAGTGCATAAAAGATATGTATTTTAAATGAATCGCTTTATATTCCGCAAGTTTTTCGAAATTATTTAAAAAATTTCTTTAAATTTTTATAAAATAATTGCGTTTTTTGTGTCGTTGGTCTTTTGAATTTTTACTCTCGACATCAAATTGAATTGTTACGTTCAAAGCGATTTTAAAACTCATATGAAAAACCGTCCAAAACGAAAATGTTTTTTTCTTTTTATTTTAAAAAGATTTTTCACTTCCTAACTAGAATATCATTAAGTGGGCGTTGAAATAATTGGTTTTTCTTGTGCGCATTATTTTTTTCTTTCTATTCTTTCAAATAAATCGTAATGGTAAAAGGATGTTCAAATTTAGCACAAAATCAATAAGAAGAGAGCAAAAAGAATCAATTGAAATAATTAATAATTATTGCTACCGTATGAATATTATAACCACACAATATAAGATAATGTTTGTTTTTGTTTTTTTCTTTTTTTTCTGTTTATTATTTACTACCATTGCATTTTTTACTCTCTTTTATTATTTTTATGTTAAATTATATGGTTATCTCCATCATATAGTGTTTGAAACTATAAACTATAGTGGCTCTGCGGCGGTGTATCTGTCTTGGTGTCTAAATGATAAAGACGCCCACATGCTGTCAACCAACCAAGTTTTATTTCACATCGTTAGCATCTCAGATACGGTAGCCGTGTATCTGGTTAAAGAGACGTTGCTAAAGACAGAAAAAAAATTAAAATCAAAATAACCATAAGCAACCACTGCAAACGAAGAAGAAAAAAAAAAGAACAAAGTCAACCATATGCACAACTTCATTGCGTTGTGACATTATCTGTTTTCGGCGATCAATGCAATTTTTGACGTTTGTAACTCATAATGTGACGACTACTGGCAATAAGACGACTGACTGAGTACTGCTGTGATGCTCACAGCATATGAACACGTAGAGTGTGTTTTCGATTTTGCTTTACTTTTTTTTTGTTTTGTTGCAGTTGTACCCTTAAAGTTGGCTATTTATGTTGAAGTTCTCAGTTCAGTGGCCAAAGACGTAGTTGCAATAAAATATGGAAAGGGTTTAGTCTTTTAAAAGCTTTTAGTTTACTTGGAAATAATCCCAATTAAGTTAGTATATGCCATAACAAAAAGACTTAAGTCAGAGGCATTGTAAAGTTTTATAAGGACTAGCCCATACCAGAGATCGGCAATGAATCGTTTTTCCGCTACTCATAAACACTCTTGAAATTTTGAATATAAGTGAGTCAACAATATTGAAATTTAACTTCTCTGATTCATAC
Source organism: Sarcophaga subvicina (assembly GCA_936449025.2). Lineage (NCBI taxonomy): Eukaryota > Metazoa > Arthropoda > Insecta > Diptera > Sarcophagidae > Sarcophaga > Sarcophaga subvicina. Next base: position 11,722,418 of record OW388081.2, on the reverse strand, counting down.
ATACTCACTACAACGTTGCTTTATAAGTACAGCGTTGACATCAAACTCATACCATTCGAATACTGCTCATTCAGATTCACAACTTTAGAAAAATACTTATAAATGATTCGAGTAAATCGAATCGTGCATAAGCGAAAAAGACAGAGCAGTAAGCAGAGCAAACACACAACCTTTTAGAGAGTATTTTAGTGGCCGTACGCCAATCATACTTATTTTGTGATTCTTATAAATGTTAAGTCATAGAAAGTCGAAATCAAGAACATCATACATGTTGGTAAGTATGAGTACGATGAGTACTTCTAACTTTGAATATAAGTAGTGTGAGTATGATATTAAAATAAGTATGAATGCGTATAAGTATCAGAAATTATGAGTATGATTCGATTCTACTCATCTTTTTGAATACTCATTGCTGATCTCTGTCCCATAAACATAAATGAAAGATCTTTTGCACACACAGATCAAATAAAATATAATGTTTAGTTTGCGAATTTGAAACATTTGCTAAACATTAACATTTCACTTAGATAATCTCGATTAATTATTCCCATCATTGTTATATAAATCCCACCCCTATTTTAAACCACATCCCTGTGTTTTCTCTTGCACACACATTCCCAATCTTGTTGCCTACATGCATGTTTTTGAACGGCAACCAGTAACAACTGTCATCGTTTGTCAGTTTATAAATCACTTGAGCTTACTTTAAAACTCAACACATTTCATTCATTCAATCTTCATTTTTTTTTCATTTTCAGAAAATACAAAAGAAAAGAAAAACAAAAAAAAAAACCAAGAACAATGATGAATAATTCAGTTTGTCTTGAAATACAAACAAATAAAAACGAAATGAAATGTTAAGAATTTATACAAAAAAGTGTTGGGCAATAAATGCTTGAAATGTCTCAGTTTCATTCCTTTTTTTATAACTTAATTTATGATTATTACCGATCATAACATATTTTAATTAATTGTTTAAAAACGACATGAAAAAATTAATTCGCAACGTAATATTATCTTGAATATTGCGAAAAACTGTGATTTCTTACAACGGTCTTGGATTTAGTGTATGCAAAAAGCCTTTAGTATAGTATAGTCTGGTTTTAGCAATAAAAATCTTGTCGACCTGTGTAATTTTCTTACAAATTTTTAGGTTTAAAGGCTTCTATCATTTTTAATTTTGATAACGTAAGACTTTATGCTTAAATATAACAGAAAAAAAATATTAAAAAAAGAGCATGAGTTCAAATATCCTACTAGAACATACATACATACATAATATACATAATTTGGCCATCAGAACCCTTCAGTCGGGATTACGGCCTAGCTTCTCACACCACCCATATTGTGTGTGTTAATTTTATACATGAGTGGCAGGACCTACAGTTTAAAGTCGACTCCGAACGACAGATTTTTGAGAAACTTTTTCATGGCAGATTTATTTACTCTCACAGTTTTTGCCAGAAATCTGCTGAGAGGAAGTCGCCGAAGAAATATTTTTTTCCATATTTTATTTTGTTCGAGATGTCTGACCTGGGGTTTGAACCGTAACCTTACGATCTAATAAGCCAACACACTACCTACTAGACTACGGCGACATACATACATACACTCTACAAAATCCTCTCATACATAAATTATTATAAAAAATATTTCCCAAAAAAATTCACTTTCTGAGCGAAAATTTATGACTTATTTAAGGACTGTTGTGTATTTATTTAAAGGCACTTTTATAAACCTAAAAGCCATGACATTTATACTCCAAGCAAAAGAGAAAAAATGATTGTCGTAGACACTACTCTTTCACTTTAAGATGAAATATAACAAAAGACTTAAGACACAAACTTATTGTTGGTTAAGAGAGTGTGTGCTGTGCGCTTAAGGAATATAAATAATAATGATAAATTTGAAGCTTTTAGCATTTATTTATAGTAATAATAATAAATAATAAATAATAATAATATTTTTCTATTATTAATGTATGTATTTATAAATAAAATATGTATTTATACACTTTTGTTATTTTTAACAAAATTACTAAATCAATATGAGGAGTTTCTTTATTTTTTTCCTTTGTATAAATTATGTTAATTAACAAATCAAATCAAGAAAACTCATTGAATAGTAAGCATTAAAACGTTTAAAATTATTATTAAAAAAAATCTATAAATAAATAGATTGTATAGTTTACACGCAATAGTTTACCTTGTTAATTATTGTATTTTTTTTTCTTAATTTTTTTCAATTTCATTTATTTTTTTTCTTTCTTTTTTAATTTGAAGTGATTTTCAATAGACGTTTTTTGCACATAAATATGTATGAATTGAATTCATGTTTTATTCATTTCAATCAATCATATACATACAAACATTCATGCATTTTGTATATTAAATGCTTTAGTTTAGTTTGATTTAATTTTAACACTGTATATATTAAGATTTTTCCACTTACCTTTTGATCCCCGAAACGCATCTGTCTGCGTGCATTACGACTGACATTCATGCGACACAAGAACATGCGATGTTCACCCTCCAGGCTTGAAATGGCAGCAGCCGCTGCTGCTGCTGAATTAATATGTTGTCCCGGCTGTGGAGGCACATTACGATTTAATTCCGCCTGTATGGCAGAATGGTCCTGTTTATCAATGATGTCATATACCGAATCACCATGGATTAATAAATCCTCCTGCAATTGCATACATACATACGAGTATTTATTAAATATTAAGAGAGTTTCAAATAATTCATAACATAATAAATTGACCCTGTTCACAGAGATAATGTGGTCAAGAGTTCAAAACCAAACTTACAAAAAATATTTCATTTTCGTTTGTCTTGTTTTTTTTTTGGTTTTTTTGTATTAATTTTAAGCAATAATTAATTCTTGGCCATAAAAGGGTATTGCAGCCAGTCAAAGAGTTACATGCAAAGAAAACTCCCTTTCAAACATATTTCTTTCGTTATTTTGTATATTTTTTTGTTTTGTTTTGTTTTATTTTGTTTTATAACTTATCAATAAATCTTTGATATGTGGCTTTTGGCAATGGCCATAGACATAGAAGTAGACATAGAACGACACACCCAACACTCGCTTTTTGTTTAGTGGCTGTTATTGCGGCATTTGCAACATGTGAGTGTTATTTTGTTTTTGCTGCTGCTGCTTTTGATATTATTATTGTTGTTGTTGTTGTTATTTACTACTTTAAATTACTAGCAAACACTATAACTGTCTAAACGACAAGTATAACATATTCACTGAATATGTAAACGTTGATGATATTCAAATATAAAGTCTATAAAACAAAAACCTCTCAAATAAAGAACAAAAACAAAAAAACAAAAAAAACTATACTGTTAAATATTTTGACATAAAGCCCATTTCTTAGCATAGCAGTGTTCAATTGTCAGCCGCCATATGCATACATAGTATTGCATATGGAATGGTGAAGTTTTCTTGGCTATTTTTTTATTTTTAGACTAATTGAAGTTTTCCAGTTTTCTTGTTTAATTTATTGCATGTCGAATGTATTCTTATTGTTGTTGTAACATTTTAAATGTATGTATATTCTAGGGCAAATTTATCATAACAATGACATAATGGTGTAGTTTAATTAAATGCTGTCTTAAGGCGTGTCGATATGTTTGTTAGTATATTTCGTACTTGTGTTATTCTTTTCATAGGTCTGCCTAACGAACGAATCCTCGATCAATGCTTAATGTTTTAGGTTTGAAATATACCGCTAAAGATCGCTAAAGACGTGTGTCATTTAACAGTGTCCGAACATATGGAAACATAATGGCATTTAAAATGATGGTCAATATAAGAAAAAACACATACATATGTACATATGTATGGTATGCATAAAAACAAAAGACTTGCGACTCATACATACATATATTTATTATAAATGACTTTTGAAAAACTTGCTGCAAACAAATTTTAAAGAAAAATGAAAAGAAAATATGAATGCTGCATAAAACTAAATAAAATATAAGGAAACTTAAGAAACAATCAATTAAGCCATATACAGAGAATTTATTTGCATCGTATAAAGAACTAAAAATGAAGACGAGTAGTTGTTATTATTTACATTTTTAATTATCGAATTATAAATAAATTCTTTCCCTTTTTTAGTTAAGAACTATTTAAAAGTGTTATTTTTATTATAACTTAAAATAAGAAAGTGTCTCAATTAGAAGTGGCCGGAGTCTAGTAGAAAGTGTATTGGCTTATTAGACATGAGGCCTCAGTTCAAACACTAGGTCAGACAGCTCCAACAAAACGAAATATAAAAAAATATTTCTGGCAAAAACTCTGAGAGTAAATAAAATTGCCATGTAAAGTTTCTCAAAAAATCTGTCGGTCGGAATCGACTTTAAACTGTAGGCTGCGCCGCTCATGTATAAAAGTAACACTTACAATGAGAAACTAGGTCGCAATCCTGACTAAAGGGTTGTAATGACCAATTATGTATGTATCAGAGATCGGCAATGAATCGTTTTTTCGCTACTCATAAGTACTCATGAAATTTTAAATACGAGTGAGTCAACAGTATTGAAATTTAACTACTCTGATTCATTAGTACTCACTACAACGTTAATTTATAAGTACAGGTTGCAATGAGTATGAGTACTACGCTGACATCAAACTCATACCATTCGAAATATGTTTGATTTATAAGCCTACTCATTCAGATTCCTAACTTTAGAAAGGTATTTATAATACTCATAAATGACTCGAGTGATTCGAAGCATTCATCAAAATTTACAGTCTTAGTTGTTGTAGCATTTACAAAAAAGAAGAAAGAAAAAGACAAAGAGAGCAAGCAAAGCAAACACACAACCTTCTTGTGAGTATTGTAGTATTCGTACGCGAATCATACTCATTTTGTGATTCTTGTAAATGTTGAGTAAAAGAGAGTAGAAGTTAACAACATCGTGCGTATTGTTAAGTATGAGTACGATGAGTACTTTAAACATTGAATATGAGTAGTATGAGTATGATATTAAAATAAGTATGAATGCGTATAAGTATCAGAAATTATAAGCATGATTCGAATCTACTCATCTTTTTGAATACTCATTGCTGATCTCTGGTATGTATGTATTTAAGTGTCTCAATTTCAATGCGGCGTATTTCTGTCAATTGTTTTTCCTTCTCATTCCTTGTTTATATGAAAAAAAATCAGTAGTATTTAAGCATACCTTCCTATAGTCGTTCTAATCCTTTGTTAGTTCTCTCGATCTCCACATGACATAAAATGTCTTTCTACCAGCATCACTGTTAAGCTACCTGAGGCTATTTCTAGGCACTCCAGGCTATTTTAAAATTACTAATACTACATTTAACATCACATTTCTAAAAGCTTTTAACTGAGTGCCCATTTTAAATCAATTTCATCATTAATTCTTTCAATACTTTTACAGTAAGGCTAAGTCTCTGACAATAATGCGACGCATTGAATATCATATAGTGATTGCTACATTAATCTTTTGAAAGTATGGGACATAAATCCCATGCTAAAATATTGTATACAGTAATCCTTTGATTTACGTCGCCTCGATTAACGTTGTTTCGATTTACGTCGTCAAATTTTTTGTTCCCTCTAACTTCAATTTGCGTCGTTATTCGATTTACCTCGCCTTTTTTGGAACAAACTGGACGTAAATCGAGGGAAACTTGTTAAAAACATACTACTTTGTAGTATGACCAATATGAAATTCGATTTACGTCGTTTCGATTTACGTCACCTTTTTTGGAACCAACTGCGACGTAAATCGAGGGATTACTGTATTTCACGCTGTAAAGCTCAATAATAAATCTTATCTCCTTTTATTTCACTTTGTTGTGGGTCAAAGATTTTTTTAATTGATTTTATGTTTCCTTTTTTAAGTTAGGTTTTAAGTTAAGTTTAAGTTTGTATCCCCCTATCTATTGCCTAATGATAATTACAAAAGGAATCATAATTTTGTATGTATTAAGGTCAATATACAGTGGAATTTTAAATTGTTTTCATAAAGCAATATATTTTTAAAGTAATTATTAAAATGTTTCTTATTGTATTATATAATACTTACCATTGAATGTCCCAAATATTCAGCAGCATTATCGGAAATATACAGCAGTTTGCCATTTTGGGTTAGCATCATTAGAAACCCCGATAAGGCCTATAAATATACGATAAAATAAAGCAAATATTCTTGAATAAAGTTGATTAAAAAGGGATTCTTTTATATGTAGTTAGGAAAATATGTATAAAATAGAAAACATTAAAAACTATGTCAAAGGTACGACTCTGGCTTCAATTCCATCATGTGTTCCAGGAATCATTACAGTAACATAAATTTAACACATTCACACAGTTTGAACAAGTTTCAGGTTTTGTTTAACTTTTCTTGTATTTGGCAACAAATCTATTTTGGGTGACTAAGCCAAAACTAAAAGGGTTTTTTTTTTTTGTAAAGTTGTATACTCTGGTTTAAAAACTCTCCTTTATGCTTGATTTTACTGTGTCTGTTAGCCGTAGTCACGAGTATATAATATTGATTAATCTTTCGGTCGAACGTCAAGGTCTAGTAATAGTCAATTTGAAATTTTCCTTTTTGTCTCCTTTATTCCTTTACCATCGATATTTAGCCAATATTTACTTTTTGGTTACAAAATGTTCGCTTATAAAGAAATAAGCCACTGTATTTTTTTTCATTTTTTTGTGGTTTCATTTGATACTTCCTTGGAACTATGATATGTAAATGTCAACGCAAATGGAAAAAGACAATCGTAACCACTGAAAAATAACATTAAAAAAAACCAAAAATTCTAGCCAAGTTAATAGAGTTGTTACGGTTTCTTAAGAATGATTGTCATTTATATGGTAAATGGAAATGAAAATGAAAAACAAAGTGTATATAGACATCACCTACAGTCCATAATAAAGGAATGCAATAGATTTTGTTCTGTTTTTTTTTTGGGGTTTTGTTTTTTGTTTTGGTTCCAAAACCAACAAACATTTCACGTTAAATAAATAAATAAACAAAACTTTGTATGTAAATAAAGTTAAAAAAGATTGTTTGGCACAACAAGTGAGCGAATAAATTGAATTTCGTATTCAAAATTAAAAGTGTCTATAACGTTGAGTAGTTTTACTCGGTTTTTTTTTTGTTTCAATTATTTTTTCCCATCTGAAGGCCAATTCCAACTAAATTCTAAAAGCATTCTAAACAAAAGTTTTTTTGTTTTGAATTTTTTCTAAATCTAAAAGAAATATAAGCACACCGAATAAGTACTCAACAAACTAATAAAATGTGGCTGGTAGTTAAAGCAAAAGGAAAAAATGCAATATAAAATCCAAAGTGAAGGTTCAAACATTTAATTCGTACTAATGAATGCCCAGTTATATATTAAGAGAGTGTGGCATATCTTATGACATTAATGTTTAAAATTGTCACATTTAATCGAATGTATTGTACTTTTAAAATACTTTTTTGAATTGTTTAAAACCTTTAGATGTCTGTACAAAGAAATTAAGGTTTTAAATACAACTTATTAAACAAAATTATGCCTAAGTCCGAGGAGTTATTAAAGGTATAATACTGATGAATATTGTAATCAATGTTGCAGAAGGTGGCTCTCATCGAAGGGTTTTTAAAAACTTTAAACAAATATTTATTTTTCTCTGGCTCACTAAATTACTTTGAAGTTCCACTATTTAATTGATCATTACAACCCTTCAGTCAGCATTAATACCTAGCTTTTTACACCACTTATGTTGTGTGCGTTAATTTTATACATGAGTGGCGGGATCGACAGTTTAAAGTCGATTACGAACGACAGATTTTTGAGAAATTTTTATGGATATTTTATTTATTCTCAGAGCTTTTGCCAGAAATCTGCTGAGAGGCTGTCGCTGAAGAAATATTTTTTTCATATTTTCGTTTTGATGTCTGATCTGGGATTTGAACCATGGCCTGACGTCTAATAAGCCGACACACTATCTACTAGCCTAAAGCGACTTCAAATTTCATTTTGGTCACTAAATTATTTATAAGTTCCATTTCATAATGAGTTTTAAACAGTTCAACAAGTTCTGAAATGGCGTAGTATCGTAAAATAAGCTGGCTTCTTGGGTGAGACGATGTATTGTTATTACCATTGAATAAATTCATTGTAGAATTATCATCCTAAAGTCCAAACTTGTTTTAAAATATGCCATTTATACGTATATACAGTAGTCGATTTAAGCACTTCACTTAAATTGCTTCATTTAAAGCCTCTACAGTGTCTAAAAAATTTTACATATTAAATAATTAGAAAAATGAAACCCTTAACCCACAAGGTTTAAAGATCGAAAGTCTGAATTTGTCTTTATGTATTAAGAAACAGCTGTACTAATGGCTAAGGTAATTAATTTTTCAGTTTATAGGCAAACGACCATCCTTAGTTAAATAAAACATTTGTTAACAATTCTTTTATTTTTGCATATTTTCTTGTGTAACGAACTACAAAGAAGTCAAAAAATTCAATCACCTCTTAAACTCCCCCATTAGGATTTTTTTTATTTATTTTTATTTTCAATATTCATGAAAAAATCTGTAAAAAGTCTGGCAAATGATTTAAAGGCAACAAAGTTCATGTGTGCTAAACATAAGTTATTTGGAGTGAATGAGGCAAACAAAGCTACAGCAGCAGCAGCATATGGTGGCATGGTTAGGTTATACAGTTGGCTGCTGTTGGCTTAGACGGTGGTTTTACGTTATTCGTTACGACTTCAAGTAGTAGTCACTTATGACCAAAAATACAACCATCAACATTTGTAACCAAAAATCAAGTGCGGTAAATTATTTTCATGTTTGAAAGCAATTTTATTTCTTAAAATTTTTTTTTATTACATACAATATTTAAATTTATTTTTTATTTTTTTACATAAAAATAACTTTTATGACTCACCTTTGAAAATCCTATATTTGGTGTTGGTGCCTGATGCATGGAAATGTCATGCCGCTTAAACACTGAAAGTATCAAATAAAAAAACAAAAAGGAGAAAAAAATTCTGTTTTTAAAAAATATGTCAATAAATAATAATAAATGCAAAATAACAAACCGAATGAGACATTTAAACAGTTATTAAAGAATTAAACACATGTTAATTTTTTGTTTCTTTTGTTTTTTGTTTCTTTTCTTGTCCCTCTAGTTATAATAAAATTTTTTTTTGATTTTATTTTTTTATTGAACCAAAACTAAAACAAAAACCAATGCTACACGCTTAAACTACTTAATGTTTAATATTTTAATATAAAAATTATAAAACAATAAGCAAAATAACAAAAAAAACACGAATAATTTAATTGTATCTCAGTTTTCCAATGTCGTCATTTTTATTTATTAATATTGTTTTCATTGTATTATTATTAGTCGAATGTAGTATTTTTTTTTGTTGTTTTGTTTTTATTGATGCTGCTTTGGTTCATTGGCTATGTCAGATGTTTAACAGAATAGATTCCCAATTGAATTAAAAATTTTATAAAGAAATTACTTTGAAGATCAAGAACTCATTGTAGGTAGGATTCATTTTATGTGCAGTTTTTGGGCTTAAAACAAAACACTGAACAATTATCTTTGCTGGAGTAATTATAGTTATAACATTATAGAAATATTATTAAAGTTTTAATTCTAAAGCAAATGCCTTTAGAGACACATGGAAAATTGTTAATATTGTTGCAGGCTAAACCGTAAACGATTGAATTCTTTCAAATCTCTGCTTATAAATTAAGTTGGAAATTGTTTAGTTTGAAACCATGTTTAGTAATCAGAAAAAAAATGAAAATGAATGAAATACATACACTAAACATACATATATATATGTATGTATGTATGTATGTACATGAACATTTGTTGCTTTTTATGTACATACATTTTCATTAAATTTTTTTATTTCATATTTCATTCCATTGTGGGAGAACAATCCAAAATATATTGAAAACAAAACATTGTCACAAGTGTCCAATCCCAATAACAAAAAAATACATTAAATGTTGCATTAAACTTAGAGAGTATAAATATAAAAAAGCTAAAACAACAATGGCAACAAAAACATTATAATAAAACAAAAAAACCAAAAGTTTTATACCACAACCAATAACAAATATAAGTATACTGTCAATTGGTAAAATGTCAAAGTACCCATAATGGAATACATTCATACTATAATATTCAATCGACAATGTTCTTTACAACGTTTGCATACAAATATTCTTTATGTACAACATATTACAAATACACGTAATTGTTATGGGCCGCAATGGTATAAACTAAACGTTTTGCAAGCAGCCACTCATAACTGCATAGTTTTAAACGAAAAGAACAAAAACAACAAAAAAAAAATTGACATTCACTTCATTGCAGAAGTACGAACGAACGAGTATTTGAACAGAATAGTCTTAAGAAATGCTGCTATTTTTTAGTCTAAAACAGTATGGGTATGGGTAAAATTACAACAAGTGTTACTCTATGTTGAGTTGATAGGTTTTGGTCAAGTAAGCCTTATTGTATTTACAGTATATATGCGGCGATCGTATGTCTGCCTAGTTAGAACAATAAACTCATGGCAAAAATAAAATTTCACAAACTTAACGAATATTTTGTATTTATGACATTGAAAATGAAAAAAAAAACACACGGAGATCTAGATGTAATGATTCTAATTTAATTGATAGGAAATGTTTGTATTCCATAAAAGGTAAAGCATAAAGCTAACGACAAAATAAGGTAAAAAAGAAAAACACAACAGCAATAATAATTTATCAATATGTTTTAAGAAAAGATTAAAAATATTTTCTAGTTGGCCATTACAACTCATTAGTCAGGATTACGACCCAGCTTCACTATCAGACACCACCCATGCTGTGTTCGTTAATTTTATTCATGAACGGCAGGACCCTCAGTTTAAAGTCAGTACCAAACGAATTTCATGGCAATTTTATTTACTCTCAGAGTTTTTGCCAAAAGACTGCTGAGAGGATGTCACCGAAGAAATATTATTTCACAATTCGATGGCTGAGCTATGGATTGCATCTCGGGCGCGCGTCAAATAAGCCAACATCGTTCTTAATAACCTACGGCGATTTCCTAGTCATCAGCATGTGTATAAATATGCTTATAATGTTTTTTCCTCCTTCAAAACGTATTTACCAAGTAAGTTGATGCAGGTTAATTAGACCCAAAATTTTTTTTAGAAATATATGTATCAGAGTTCAGCAATGAGTATTCAGAAAGATGAGTAGAATCAAATCATTCTCATAATTTCTGATACTTCTACGCATTCATACTTATTTTAATATCATGGAACCTCTACTCATATTCAAAATTTGAAGTACTCATCATATTCATACTTAACAACACGTACGATGTTGTCGATTTCGACTCTCCATGACTCAACATTTACAAGAATCATAAAATAAGTATGAATCTCGTGCGATCACTAAAATACTCACTAAAAGGTTGTATGTTTGCTCTGCTGCTCTGTCTGTTATGAATCTGATTGAGTAGGCTTATGAATCAAACATATTTCGAATAGTATGAGTTTGATGTCAACATTGTACTCACACTCATTGCAACCTGTACTTATAAATTAACGTTATAGTGAGTACGAATGAATCAGAGTCGTTAAATTTCAATATTGTTGACTCACTTATATTCAAAATATCATGAGTGCTTATGAGTAGCGAAAAAACGGTTCTTTGCTGATCTCCGATGTGTATCACTTCCAACATAGGCATTTAACTGGAGTAAATATTTTTTTGGAGAGGTAAAAAACTTAAAGCAAAATTCCCCAAAACTATTAAAATAAATAAAAAAAACCTAAATCTATTTCTATTTGTTACATTTGCTTACATTATATGACACACCACAGCTGGAAATCATAATATAAAAATATCTCTGATGTTAATTCAAGAAAAATTGCTTTTCCAACTATTGTGCTGCCATCATCCTTCGTTTTACAACGCCAAGTGTGAAGATGAATGTGATTTAATGACGCACCTTTTCTACTCTTCTATGAGTACAAAAGTAATTTTATTTTCAATAGATAATCATCATAAGCAATTAGTTCAACTTGATATTATTTGTGTTATTATTTGTCGCATCTTCTATTGACATCATCGAGGTGGTTTTTTGTTTTTTTTTTTTTTTTGAATTTTTCCAACCTCAGCCTCAGAAGGTACACCTACACCCATGATATTATTTAAATCTGGCACTTGGATGACAAAAATCTTCATGGGAATGAAGAAAAATCCCTGCACTAAAGGTGTGCCAAAAAAGAAAATTAAATCTTTGGCATTGCATCGAGAATTTTAATGAAATATTCTATTGTGCCTATATTTGATGAATGTCGTATAAAAGAAATTGAAAGCCTTTACATTTTTTTAAAGATATTAATCTAACAGTATTTATATACATATATGTACATATGTATATACACTTATTGTAGTTGATTTAATGTAAAATGTTTTTGCTTCTCTGTGGAATAGAACAGATTTTTTACTGTTTAAAACAATATTTAACGTTCTAACTATTACTGAAAACGCTGTTTAATAATAAAACGATGGGTTTTGATACATCGAATAAATATTTTCGTCTGGGAATGTGTATAATTATTCGATTAAAATATATTTTTTAAGTAAAATATTTGACTTGTTCCTCTACAATAGTACTTTTTAAATTTAAGGTTTGTGTCTTAAATACATTATAATTATTCGTATTATTCAAAAAAATTGTTAAATATTATTATTCTTGAATAATATTAGGAGTCATTTCATTTTTCTTTTGTTAAAGTAGATGCGATCCAAAAATATAAAAAATATCAAAAATTAAAATTAAATAGAAAATCAAAAATTCACTTCTTTACCTTGTTAATATGGCCATGATTTTACAACACTAGTACGTATATATGTATACGGCTACTGATAACTCCAAAATATTATTTCAAATAACTCTTTTTAATATTCGAATCCTGAGTAGATTTTGACGTCATTTTAAAGTCTTCTGCTGTCCCGTGGTAGACCATACCATTCTACGACATTATCACACATACATACATATGTACATAATTCGTCATTACAACCTTTCAGTTCGGATTACAACCTAGCTTTTCATATCACTTATGCTGTGTTTGTTAATTTTATACATGGCGGGACATACAGTTTAAAGTCGACTCCCAACGACCGAATTTTGAGGAACTCTTTCATGGCAATATTTTTTACTCCCAGAGTTTTTGCTAAAAATCTACTGAGAGGTAGTCGTCGAAGAAATATTTTTTTTTCATATTTCGTTTTGTTGGAGATGTCTAGCCTGGGATTTGAACCATGACCTAACGTCTAATAAGCCAACACACTACCTACTAGACTACGGTGACTACTAGCATATTATCCAACGGCATTATTACATTTTCGCCTAAATGATGAATGGTCAGAATTGTTTGTATCCTTCTTCCGTCTCGAAAATATAATAATTTATCCATCGGTACTATCCATTATTGACCATTGCAATTCTTTAGACAGAAATTCTAACCTAGTTTGTCACACTTTCCAAATTGTTTGTGTTAATTTTATGCATGGGTTGCGAGACCATCAGTTCAACGCCGGCTTCGAACGACAGATTTGCCAGATTTTGGCTCTTGCCAGAAAACTGCTGACGACCTTCTCGTAGAAAGAATAATTTTTTTTATTTTTATGCGTTGATTATGCATGTATCTGTACAAAATGGTGCACTGAAGACACTAACTTCTGCAATAAGTATAGCCTACTGTGTTTTTCCATAGTAATGCTTAATCGAACCGAAGACCCTCATACTCATAGAATAGTACACTACCCACTAGAATAGTAGTACACCCGCCTGTTGCCTAATTGAATTTTGTTGCACAATTTTTTAGTGAAACTCTCGTAAGTTCTCATAAGAGAATCCAACTATTCCTATTCAAATGATGCATTTTGAAATGTTTTCATGTACTTTTTTTTGTTATCGTAACACTGTTTTAAATGCAGTGTCTTAAATATATTGCATACACTCATATTGAACTAAACGATCACAATAAATGAAGCGGAAATTAAAATTATATTTTAAATTTTTAGAATTGCTGTTGTTTTTGTTTGTTTTTTTAATTTAAATTGAAATTGAAATAAAACATGTGTAAGTTTTATATAAAACTTTATAACCTTTTTTTTCTTAGCTTGTTATCAGATAAACTACATTTATTTTAATTAACTAAAGGCGGATATTAGAATTTCCCGGCAGTCATTGCAGAGAAAAATTCAAATGACCAATAACTTGAGGCTAATCTTGCTATGCTACCAACTGTTTTCTATACTAAGCATCCGAATCGCTTGAAATCAACAATAACAAGACATCTACAAACATTATTTAAATGTTTAGAACTCCTCTATATTGACGATTTATTTTACAACCGGGTTTTACACTTCATCAGTACATTCAACACTGTGCGATACAAACGGTTTTATAAGAAATCAATTGTTGTTTTGTGCTTTTGCTTGATTTTTTTTTTATATAAAAATTTATTTTATAAGAAGACAAGATACAAAAAAATTACTGATAATAAGTGGAATATTTTAATGAGCAGCAGCTGTAGTTGTTGTTATTTATTACATCTGCTGCACCTCGCTTTGTATGGCAAATGCTAAGTGTTTGCATTTCATTCAGCTTTTTAACTTAACTTTTGTAAACTTAAATTGCACCCTCTAGTTAGAGAAAACCCCTTGGAAATGTTAATTACATGTTATAGCATTTTGTTATAATAAGTTGCAGAAATTACAGCTAATTCAAGTTCAATGTAATTCTAGTAACAATTTTATTTTTTTAATTTTTTAATTTTTCAATTTTTTTTTAAAGGTGTGTTGGTACGTACGTTCGGTAAATTCAAATAGAATTTCTATTTGTTTTTTTTTTTTGTCATTTACATTTGCCTTGGTATTGTATTTGTTATTGTACAAGTTTAAAAATTGAATATTTTTGGTAGTGTTGCCATTGGATGAAGATAATGCTGGTGATGATTCCTTGTATATCTATTATTTTGTATTCAGTCAGTCAGTAAGTCAGTCACTCAGTCTGTCTTAAATATCAGCTAGTGAAACAGTCGGTTAGTCAGTTTCGTAGAGCTTGTGGCTGTGCCAAAGCTTATGACAATGACACATATTCTATGATTCATTTGTTTATTAGAAATGTTTTTAATTTATAGTTGTTATCTTTTTGCTGTCATCTCATCTGCTCAAAAAAAAAATAAGCTTTAAAAATTCTAAACAATACAATACAATACAATATTTGTTTTTTCCAATTTAATACAGTCAACAGGTTCTGACCCAGCCATGAATATAATTTTTTATGTTTTTTTAATTATTCCACAGATATTAGTTTAATATTGAATTGTTTCTTATATAATAAGCGCTAAACGAAACGAATAAAAAGATACTATTTAGATGGCATTTATGTAATAAGCTAAATTTGGTGTAAACACCACCATATGGTCAGAAAATTTGTCATACCATAACCTCTATAAAAAGTTATTTTTTTTTCATCGCGAAATGAACAATAAAGTTCTCTGTTAATAACATATCAAATTGCATAGTGTTGTTGTGCTTTACAGAAGATTAACTGCCATGTCAAACCGACAAATAATCTAAGCTGTACTTAAACTTTCAAAAAATCCAATGCTATGTTCTGTAATCTAAAAGGATTTAATTGGATTAGATTTGAATTAAAAAATATGTACAGATACCTTATGCATGGATTCCTATATTTGCAAAATAATTTTATTCATTCACCCCAGACAGGAACCTTGTGCTCATCGTGTAATATAAAATGGCACAATTCCAGATTCCACTTTTGCGAGATACTGTAAATCTGATTACAAGACAATGCAATTAGTCGCAATTGAAAAGTATCACAATTATTCTCTGTGAATCCGATTTATGTCTCTAGTCGATCCATTCCACCATACGATATGCCGTAATCTTAATCGCTTGGATGAAAAGTATTGTTTCCAATGCCCTTAAAGCTGAATTTCTTAAGCAGAATTTTCTTTCCATCGATGTCCATCTGCTCGATCTATTCCTTCACAATTTGAAGACGTTTCAAACCAAAACCCGTATCTCAATTGCTTGGATGAAAAGTTTTCTTTCCAACGCCCTTGAAAGTGATGTTCTTATGCCACATTTTCTCTCCATCGATGCTTATTTGCTCGATCTATTTCCTCACAATTTGGAGACGTTTCAAACCAAAACCCATATCTCAATCGCTTGGCCGAAGTGCTGTTTCCGATGCCCTTAAAGCTGAATTTCTTAAGCAGCATTTTCTCTCCATCTGCTTGATCTATTCCCTCACAATTTGGAGACGTTTCAAACCAAAACTCGTATTTCAATTGCTTAAATGAAAAGTTTTGTTTCCAATGCCCTTGAAGGTGATGTTCTTATGCCACATTTGCTCTCCATCGATGTCCATCTGCTTGATCTATTCCCTCACAGTTTGGAGGCGATATGCCGCAAGTACCGTTTCAAACCAAAAACCGCATTTTAATTTCTTGGATAAAAATTATTGTTTCCAATGCCCACATTGTTTCAAATGCCACATTTTCTCTGCATCGATGTCCACTAAAGTACTGAATCACAAGTTAGTATGGACCTTAATTCTTTTCTGTAGCACCAGTGTGTCATTTTTGGAGCGAGGCCCCGTTTAGAAAGTATGACTATCCTACATATGATCCAGCATCTGAGTATTTGCTGTCCAATTTTTCAATGGTTGGATATCCTAATCTCTTTGTGAAGAAAGAGAGGACTATCATAATGAGCGATCTTCGTGTTTCTCGTAAATAAACATATTTCTCAAAGTCACATCACTTGGTCGTGACCAATTGTATGCTATGTTCACAGTGTGTTCCGCTCTCCTGCGTATATAGTTTAGATTTTTAAATATCAATCTTTAGCAGACTGGTTCAAAACCTTAGTCGATAAATATCCTCAGAAGACTGTGAACAGTGATGATCCACATGAGAGGTGAAGTTATGCCAACATGTGTTGTTCTCCTCTTCACTTTGTCCCTTATTGTTATGTTGAATGCATCGCAATTTATTCATTTAGTTCAACCGTCTAAGGATTGAATTATTGTATCTGTCTGAAGGGTCCTCCAATAGTCAATGGATACTGCGACAGTTTGTTTTTTGTCATCTAGGAAACTTCTCTATATAGTGGGTGACATCGTGTAGAGTAGTCTCCATTGGTCTTTCTTTGACAAAAGCACATTTTCTAAATATCAGCCTTACATCAGATATTTTACTCTTTTACTTCGTCAACTATCCGCTCCATGATTTTCAGCAAAAAGTAGGTTGGCTTAATCTTTAGTAAAGTAGTATTTTAAATATATTTTCGTAGCTTTCTGTCAAGAAGATGGGGAAAAGAAGTCCCTCTTTCCAAATGAATAACACGGCTCGAGTTTGTTGACACTTCACTGTGCAATTGGGGCAGGGCCAGCAGCTAAACGTATTTACAAACCACCATGATTACAGGTTTTTTTGGGTTTTTAACTGTTTCTGCCTGAATGGCGAGTTACTACCGTGATGAAAAAGTTAAGAACATTTTATGGAGTTGCCTTACAAAAGTCCACCTTACGACCCCAGTAATATTTGTTTGTCAAGAAACATAAACTGTCCATAAGCAACAAGAGATTGATATGTTTACATACTTTCCTTAAGGCTTTACAAAACTAGTATGTTTATTAAATTTTGTTTTCTGCTAAGTATTCCTTACGATTTCTTAAAAATGGCAAAATTAACTAATTTTCTGTAATTATAATAATCCACAGGATTATTCATTTCTTTCTTACACCAGCTAATGTACAAGATTAAGTATATATTGTGGTAATGTTACAAAAAACAAAAGAAAAGAAAACAATTTAGAATTTCAAACAAAAGGCAATTTTCAGCATTAATTTTATAAAAGTTCTTTCCAGTGGATGAATAGTGGATCTGTAAGAAGAGAGTTTTTTTGTCTTATTTATCCCACACATTAATTTGAAGAAAACAATTTGCGAAATTATCTAGAAATGCGCAAAGAACAATAAAAACAAAATTATATGGAATTGCAATTACACCCGGATAACAAAAAACAAAAACAAAAATGCAAAAAAAACTTTGTTGTAAATTGCCTATAAAAGTTTTGTAGGATTTCCTACAATTTAAAGAAAGAAATTATTTGTTTGCCTTTATTTCTTCTTTTTTCCTTTTTTTAGTGTATTATTTAAGGAGTTCATATTTAAACTACATAATGATTTACCTTAAAAAAAATGTTTTTATAAGGAAACCTCAAGAGCAAACAACAACATAATTTTCTAAGGCAATTCAAATAAGTTCAAGTGTCCAAACATGTGTAATAGAAAAAAAATAAGAAAGGAAAGTCAATTTTTTTTTATTATAACAATTCGCAGATGTTAAAATGAAATTTTTAGTTCAGAGTTACCAAGTTTACATTTCAGTTCTTGCTTACCTTGTTGAAAATAATTCGCTTTCCTTACATATACACACACTAAAGCCATCAATTGCAGCTGAGACAAGCGCTGCCGCGTTGATTGTGGCAATGGCAGTAAATCTCTTAAATTGGCAATTTCAGCATTAATTAAATCTCTACGCAATTTTGAGGCACCTTTTGTTGATTTGTTCGCATCGAACCTATAATTTACACAAGAAAAAATAAAATTATCATTAAACAAAATAATTATTATATTAAAATGATTAAATTCGAAGAATTCCTATACACAACAAAGGAACGGGGGCCTCTTTTTATGAATCATAAAATCGAAAGAACATCGTATTGAAATTCTCTTGAATTTTACAATCACATCACAAGTATTAATTTTATATTATCAACAACCGTTTGGCTACTGTTTCGCTTAAGCACAGATATTAGTGCATTCGGTTTTTATGGATTACTACTGCCACATATGCAATATCCACAATTCACACGTGTGTATGTATGTATGTCGGTATGAAGAAGGGAATTAAAATCGATGAGTGTGTAAGGATTGCCATCATCATCATTATTATTGCAAGGATTATAAGTTAAAAGAAGTATATTTTAGGAACCAACTTTTCAACCAAAGAGATTTTTAATATTATAACGTTTGTGTCTTAAGTCTTTTGTTTAAAATTCAACAATGAGGTTTTGATATGCAAATTATTAAATTCAAATTAATGGACATGTACATGTACATAAAATACCTACAATTGCCCACAACGGCATTGTTAAATGTTACGAATACGAGTGGTGTAAAACTTACATAAATCATATACAGAAATGTGATTTATTTATTTATTTATTAATCCTTTATTAGTATGGCACACATAACAAAATTAAAATTAGAGAATATGTTATTGCAAAAAAAAAATCAAACAATTGCAATACGACCATGCAATTAAGCCCTTACATTCCTAAGATTTTTTCTTGCAGGTTCCTCAAAGAAATTGATTATTATTGTTCCGTAGCGATTAAGTACAAACAATGATACCACCTGACAATATTTCGAATCTTGTTGGACTTAGTGTAGTTCGATTTGATTCCGAAGTCAAAATTATTGAAATTTAATTCTTGAATCTGTATCACGTTATGTGGTTGCAAAACCTAATATAGACAAAAAATATATTGTAATTTATAATATAATTTTCTAAATTCATGGATTGTACATACATGCATACATAATTGGCTATTACACCCCTTCAGTCAGGATTACGGCCTAGCTTCTCACACCACTCATGTTGTGTGTGTTAATTTTATACATGAGTGGCGGGACGTACAGTTTAAAGTCGGCACCAAATGACAGATTCTTGAGAAACTTTTTATGGCAATTTTATTTACTCTCAGAGTTTTTGACAGAAATCTGCTGAGAGGAAGTCGCCGAAAAAATATTTTATTTCATATTTCGTTTTGATGTCTGACGTGGGGTTTGAACCGTGGCCTTACGTCTAGTAAGTCAACACACTACTTACTAGACTACGGTGACTTCCATCGATTGTATAAGGAGTTTAATGCCTCAATAAATCGTGTGAACATTTACTATCCTGTGTCATTGTTTCTATCCTTCCACTGTGCTTGCCGATTGCTTTTAGAACCGTTTCAATTTGCCTTAGATAAGTATGATTCTATTTTATATCATTTTTTGTGGTGCCATCTTATGTCGTCTGAGAATATGGCCAAACCAATAACCTTATGGTGTCCCAATTTCCTTGGCAATAGCATGTCTACATCCATTAATTGGTTCCATCAGTTGTTGACTAGAAGATCTGCAAAATTCTTCGGAGACATTGGATTATAAACATTTGCATCTTAAATTGGTGCAAAGGTGGTGTTTAGTTTCATACAACTGTTAATTGAACGATTGTTCGACGTGCTTTTAGAATAGGAATATCGACGTCCTGACTCGATTCAACAGTTTTGAAGATTATACTTCAAAGATAATAAAACTGGCTAAAATTCCATATCCGAAGGTTGTCTATGATCAAATATTTATTTTTAGACCCGATTCCTCTGTCCTCTGGGCCAACCTCGAAAGATACATATGTAGTCATGGCCGAGTTACGTGCTTTGTCTAGCCTATGTTAAATACAAAGAAAAATAGTAGACAACCTTGCTGTAAGCCAGTTTCCACTTTTCTCTTACTTTTAAAATCTCTTCCATACTTTATATGGCATTTGAGATTTCAAATAGAGAACCATAACAAATGAGAAAGCTTTCAGGAGGACTTGTTTCCAAGCCAATGAGGCTTATTTGCCATTTTGATTAGACTTATCAAAATCCCTTTCAAAAGCAATAAAAACTTGGATACATCATCCAATACTATTTAATTGATTGTGCGACTATGGCACGTTAGATGTTCACATGGTCAATAGCTAGTTTATGTGGTTGGAACCCTGCTTCTTCTGGCTAATACCTTGTTGTCCACACAGAGTAAGATAATACCATGCCAATTACATGCCCTTCAGCAAGGATTACAACCTAATTTCTCACACCACATACCTACATATGTTGTGTGTGTTAATTTTATACATGAGTGGCGGGACCTATAGTTTATAGTCGATACCGAACGACAGACTTTTGAGAAAGTTTTGATGACAATTTTATTCTTAGTGTTCTTGCCAGAAATCTGCTGAGAGGAAGCCGCCGGAGAAATATTTTTTCATATTTCGTTTTGTTGGATATGTCTGACCTGGGGTTCAAACTGTGGCCTATTGTTTAATAAGCCAACACACTACCTACTAGACTACTGCGACTAGACTACAGCGACTAGTAGGTAGTGTGTTGGCTCTTTAGACGTAAAGCCCGGGTTCGTATCCCAGGTCAGACAACAAAAAGATTTTTGCAAATTTCTGGCAAAAATTCTGAAAGTAAGTAAACCTGCTATGAAAAAGTTTCTCAAAAATCTGTCGTTCGGAGTTGACGTTAAACCGTAGGTCCCGCCACTCACGTATAATATTAACGCATACAGCATGAGTGGTGTGAGAAGCTAGGCCGTAATCCTGACTAAAGGGTTGTAATGGGCAATTATATATGTATGTACGTATGTTCTACCTACTAGACTACGGCGACTACCGTGCCAATTATGTGAACTCTTTTAACTATCTTATCCCAAGAAGTGGGAGTTAATGTAAATCAGCTCTTAGAAGGTCAGCAGTGACGCCATCCACACTCAGATTTCAAGTTATGAATGAAATTTAAATTTTTAATATTTGGCAATTCTTAGTATGTTAAAGGCGCTGCTATCAACAGCACAAATCAATTTTTAAAAAGTTTAACATGCAAAACATATATAAATATTCGTTCCTATTAGTTAGTTTAACCGATTCTGCAACCATTTCTGCCTTTTTGTCGATGTTGCCCTCTTTCTATATCGCCATGAATTACTCTTTATTAACTAATTTGTCTATCCCACTATGACAAATTGCGATTGCAAAACCTTGCGCTGATTCGATCTGCCTTTGTTTGTTTCCGCAAATAGATCATCATGTATCGAGATTTCTGATAAATTGTTTTGTCGTTGCATATGATAACTTCGTACATATTTTTCAATGCCTATTAAAAAAAAGCGTTTGTACAATTTTATAAAATTAAGGATTTTATTTTGAAATAAAAAAAAAATAAAAAAAATGTACAATTTTAACGCTTGTGTCTTAAGTCTTTTGTTTTACTTATTCTCTTGCAAACTGTAAACTTGGCAATCCTATTTAATTTAGTAAATAATACCGTGTATATCTGTTTGTGATTATTGTATTGTCTTATAATGGTTTTGTTTTAAGGTTTGACTAAAATATAGAGGGAGGTATCAATGCTGGCGTCTGGTACTCATCAGTATGACTACAATTTACAAAAGAAGAGAAAATGAGAAAACAAAACAAAAAAAGACCAAAGAAACATTGATGTATCACAAATATTCGCAAACAGCATTGTTTTAAGCCAAGTTTGCTTATTGTTTCCTATTCTTTTTTGCTTTGTTAACAGTATAGGCGAGAATTCCATATGAAGAATGAATATCCAGCTTCTTCTTTTTTTTGTTTTCTCAAATATTTTGACTCTTTTTTTTTTGGTTTTTGTTGCATTTTGAATTTTTGTTGTTGTTCTTTGGTTTTTTTTAGGAGTATTGTATTATTAAAGCCTTTGGGTGGTTTCGATGATGGGATTTATATTCTTGTTCTGTGCAGTGTATAGTACTTTAAGTAGCAGTCATACTGATACCTGCAGTGCTGCAGTTTGATTTTTACTATAATACCCACTATGTGTATGCGTTAAAGTAGCTTCTTTGTGGAAATTTATTTCTTCGGCTCTTTTTTTTTTTTTGTTGGAATTTTATTTATAATTTTCGTAGTTCTTTTTTTATTCTCTTTGATTCGCTCATTGGCTTATTGCAGTTATAATGAGTTTTTATTTACACTTTTCCCACGCTACAAATTCATAAATTGTTTGCTTTTGATGAGTGTGGTTTGCCTGTTGCCAGGTACGATATTGGTTTGCACAAATTATGCGCAGTGATGGAAAGAGATAGATGCCTTAATTTGTTGTACTTGCTGTGAGTTTGTTTAATAAAATTATTTTTACATTTTTCTCTATTTTATGTTCGTTAAAAACAAGTGTTTAATGAGAGTGTGTGTGTGTATGCTTCTTTTCGGATTGAAAAATAGTTTCGGATTGTAAAATAGTTTTGCAAAATTTCTGGGAATTTGTTACATTTCCACTGAAAATATTTTAAAACCACAACAATAACAATATGATCATCATTCTCGTCCTCTGTAACATTTCAAAACAAAACAAAAAATTGGGTGTTTTTATTGTCTGTTAGTGTTGCTAGTGAAGTTTTGATGGCTAAGAAGCTGCAGTTCAATGAATTGAACATTTTTATTGTTGGATATGTGTGTATGTATGTAGTTGCTAGAAAAATGTTGGTTAAAAGCGCGTTAATCGAGAATATCTCTTTTGATGCAATATTTAACAGAACATTTAGGCTTGAAGTCTTTAGTTTTTTAAGTTTCAATTTTATTACTCTTAGAAATAATCACAAATAAATATAGAAATAGTGTACATATGTATGTATGTACATACACATGGATTTTCTTTCTTTTCTAAATAATTTTCTTTATTAATTTACAACAAGTGAACAAGAGACCCTTGGTTTGCCAACTCAAGTCTCATCTTTTGTTATAGAAAACATCAAACAAAATCCATCAACTATTTTCCAATCCTACAACAGAACAAAAAAAAAAGGAAAAAGAAAAATATATATAACCGTGTAACACTGGTAGCAAATATCGACATCATCATCACCGCGCTTTCATTATGAGGATCAACACACAATGTTCATTTGGATTTTTGTTTCGTTTCATTTTCGTACTGCCATAAACGAGATGTATCACTCACTCGCCCAACTGAGTGAGCCAAACAGCCAGCCAGCCAGCTAACCCAGGTTGGTAGTAAATAATACCAAGAATATGCAAAAGTTTTGGATGTAACATTAGCCAGCCAATGGGTAAATACAGTAGAGTAGACAGTATAACCCCTCAAAATATTCTGCTACACGATGCTTATGCTTTAGCGACTGAGCAGCAAATGATGTCGACCGAACAGTATTTAGAATATAATTTTCTTTTTCTTTGTGTCTGCCAAAATAAAGATAAAAAAATCATAATATGACTACAGGAACTCTCACACTTTTGGTTTTTGTTGTTTGCAAATGCAACAGTTATCTCCTTTTTTTGTATTTTTTTCTTTTAAAAAGGTAGGTGGCAGGGGGATTTTTCATCATCGACTGACTATTCAAGTGGCGATGGTGGTCAATTATCTTTGTGTTGAATTGTGTTGGTATGCTATGTTGTATATAGAGTTTTGCTGTTTTGTTTAGCTACCGGTATTGAGAGTTTAAGGTTGGCATTTTATAGGCTTATGAAATGAAATTTATGGATTTATGAGCGTTGTTTTCTTGGGAAACACCAACTGAGTTGGCAATGAAAAGTTGCGGCTGCATCATCAGTAGGGGGAATTATAGCCACTAACAATTTCTCTTATTTGTGCCTTTAAGTGAAAAAACAAAGCAACAACAATAACTAAAAGCTAATGTTTACGCGTGATATTGATCGGCGCTACTACAGCTACTACTACAATGCACACATAATCTGTATATTTTTTTTAGTATGATTTTTTTATTCTGCAAAAACAATACTTAATAACGGATTGTTTTATGGTGGTTGGGTTTGCTTTGTTGGTTCGTTGGTGGGTTGGTTAGTTGATACCACTTACTTATTTCATCAGTCAATAGGTTTTCGTCTTGTTTTTATTTTTACTAATTTTAGTTGCTACCGGGCAAAAATATTTTGTAAATCTCAAGTTCATGCCTGTCCGTCTGGATATCTCCACTCTATGTATGCTTGCCTTTTGCTTTATACATATTTGCCTTATATTTTCAGTTTTTTTTTTTATTTTAACTTACCCTTGCTACTGTGTAATATTTTGTTATTTTGCTTTTTTGATTGCTTTAATTTGCGTGCGAAAGTTTTCAACAAAAATCTTTCAAAAAAAAAATTTAAGAAATAAACGTAAATTCTACAAGTGGCTGTAATTTTTACCAATACATCCATTGCATACCAAATTGTTCCCATGACTGGTATTTTTGGCTCTAATAATTTTCTGGACGACCAAAATTTCTTGATTAAATTTTCTAGGAAACAATTTTACATACATATTCTTCTTCTTTTTTTTAACTCAACACGTACATATACATTTGAGATTCTATTTTTGATTTTAATAAAAATTATGTGATAGAAATAAATTTATTTGCGATTAAGAAATATTAATTTCAAGTTTTCGGATGCGGCAGGTATTAGTTTTAATTATTTTGTAAAAAATTGTGTTTGATATTGGTAGACAGGACTGAACTAAAATAAAAATGTTCGTATATCCTTTTGGCAGTTATGCGAGCTGATACCTTGCTGCTACCACACAGTGTAAGATAATACCGCATCAATTATGTGACCTTTTTTACTATGTTATCCCAAGAAGTGGGATTTAATATACCGGACAAGGCCTCAGCTTATCACAGCAATAATAATTAACATACATACACATACGTACATACATAATTGGCCATTACAACCCTTCCTATCAGGATTACGGCCTAGCGTTAATTTTATACGTGAGTGGCGGGACCTACAGTTAAACGTCGACTTCGAACGATAGATTTTTGAAAAACTTTTTCATGACAATTTTATTTATTCTGAGAGTTTTTGCCAGAAATCTGCTGAGAGGAAGTCGTCGAAAAAATATTTTTTTTTATATTTCGTTTTGATATCTGACCTGGGATACGAACCAGGGCTTTACGTCAATAAGCCAACAAACTACCTACTACACTACAACGACTTCAATATTGATTAACTTAGCTCTTAAAAGAACAACATCCACATCCAGATTTCAAGTTATGAATGAAATTTACAAGTTTTTTTAATGTTTGACAATTCTTAATATGTTAAAGGCGCTGTTATTAACAACACAAATCAATATAAATAACAAGTTTTAGTTCCTTTTGATGTACAATACCCTCTTGTCTCGTCTTGAATCATTAATATTTCTCCAGGATTAACGTAATATTTCCGTGTTGCAATCATCAATTTACTAGGGTCTCTATGCAGCTGTCGATATACTTGCACAATAACTCATAAGTTTTACTAGCTTTGTGACTTGAGCTTTGATTGATAACAATCGAGTATTTTAATGGAGTATTTTTTTTTTCTTGGGCTTATAAAACTATATTTTCTTCTTGGAAAGATATCCTGAAGCGTATAATATTTGTGTTTAATATGTACTCAACTCATTATCGTTGAAAAATCAATAGATTTACCGTTGTTGCTCAATTTATTTTTTATTTATTTTTTTATTCAAAAAAGGATAGCCTTTGAGCACTAGTTCTGGATCTATCTTCTTCTTTTTTGTGTAAATTAACAAGGACAACAAAATTAATAATTAATCGGACTTAATGTCGCTCTTTACTTCTAGCAGAAACCTTAAATTATGTTATTTACACCGAGTCTACACGTTTTTAGCACATGAAAAGCAATACAAATGCTTTAAGAAATAACATTACGGTTGGGATAATCACTCTTATTGCTTTTCATATTCTAAAAACGAACGTACATTCCGTGAACGTTCATTTAATTCTACCATAAGTATTTACGTACGTAAAGTCAGAGAAAAAATATTACAGAATTCCATTCGTATTTTCATCAATATTCATCGTAAATTCACCAAAACAAAGTAAAACGAAATGATATGTGATGGTTGTTTTTAAAACATTTCAAAAAAAACGCAGAGAGCCAAATTTTCATTCGTATTTTCCCTACTCAATGTCGTACACTCTTATTACATGTTGAGTTTACACGATACTGCCTGCTGTGTGTTCTCTACACGAAAACTTGACATATCATACGTAAACACTCATCGTGTAAACTTGACTATACATACTTAAAATCGTTTTACTTTACAGTTTAACGATAATGATGTTTTAGTACGAACCCTTATATTGTATACATTCAGTATTTACTTGACTTTTATACTATTTGTTGTTAATATCAGTGGTGTTGACGAATTTCAATTGACTGCGTCATGACATGACAAGAGACACACGCTTCAACAATTTATCAAGTAAACATATATAACGACCAACTAATTGGTCGAAGACTGCCGTCAAATACAACGTACGTATGTATGTATGTATGTATTTAAACATTTCGTCTTACACAAACACATTTGCACATGGCACATGAGAAAAGCGTAGAGAAGAAAAATGTATAAAAAGATCCGAATAAAGAAAAACTTACCGAACAACTTGCGCTGGTAAATGTGTATAAATTCGTATGTCTGTCTGTCTTTATATATCTTTTTTTCTCGAAGCATACGTATACATTAAAAACTCCACATGAGATGGATGGAGTCATATTTGGTAGAAAAAGATTCACAGTTGCTGTTGTTGTCGCTGTTATTTGTATTGTTGCTGTTGTTGTTGTTGTTGTTGCTGAGTGTAATGTGTCACACGCATCAATGATTTTACGCATATGTGGACTTGTACTATGTCCAATAAACATTAATAATGTATGAATCGAATCGAATCGTCATCGTCATCATCTTCGTAGTCGCCGTCGTTGTTGTCGTCGTTTTTCGTTGTTAACAAACAAACAAACATACAATATAAGATCAGTAACAAACGGACCTGACTGTGAAAGTATTCATTTTTTATTTTTTTTTTTTCATTTTGGAATACGCCAATCGCGTAGTAGTCATACGCCTCAGATATGATCATGTTTATAAGCACGTGTTTGTAGTTGTGAATAAGTTTTTGATTTGCGCTTTAAAAATATTTTATTAATAAACTCTGCTATACAAATACGTATGCATATGATAAAATGACAACAACAACAAGAATAAGTCCTATCATTGTATTGTATCGTATAGAGATTTAATTTCAATATTTGTTTTATCGCACAAGCATGAAATGCTCTTAATTGTATTGAATCAGAAAAATAAATATCGTGCAGTATTTCATAGAGAAATTTATTTTGGGAGCACACGCTTTGAATTCACAATTTTACGCTTAATTAATATGTGGCCAGACGCATGTATTTATAATCGTTTAGCTTTTTTGGCTTTTACTTTTAATTTTGTTGTTGTTGTTGTTTTGTTGTTAAGAGCAATAATAAGAATTTTTTTATTCTTTTAACACTGAATTATGTATTAAGGTATCTCGTATTTGTTGTTATTATTGCAGGTGATAAGATTAAATATGAATTCTGAAGTGTTTATAAATTTAAGTGTCAGTGTTTTTATTTGTACTACAGTAAGATGATATAAGGAAGTATAAATAATTCAAAAGTTAACACACAGTTGACAGAAATCTGTAGTCCATATTTTTTATGTTAAAGTAATCGTACTTAAATATTCTGTGAGAAAACTTCCACTTCCAAATGTGTATAATATGACACCTATATTAGGGTAAACCTATTGAACAATTATTTTGAAAGTTTGTACATAAAATTTGTAATTACATTTTAAGGAGAGCTGCAATAGGCTTTACGCTAAAAAATTTGAAGTGTTATAATTTTAATTGATGGCATATGCTCGGCAGAGGGATTTTTCGATATTATTTATGTAATGTACATCTTTTTACTTACTAATACAGTACGAAACTCCAAAAAACTCAATATAGATCGTGAGAATATAAGCACCGGTAAACTAGTTCAGGTCAGATTGGTGGCCGTTAGACCTAGAAAAAAATGTTAACAAGCCAATACTTATACTATATTCGTGACTCGTCATTAGTGTGGAATCATTTGAATTTAGAAATTATATTTCAAATTTTACGGAGAAAGATCTTGTATAGGTTTACAGTATACTCGTATACGGCGAACTGTAATAAAAGGAGCAGTAATTTCACTAACTGATGGATGGAGTCTACAAAGAATTCATATGTGCGTAATAGGTGAGAAGTATGGTAAGACTTCACATTTCCAACATATAAAAATTTAATTTAGCTTTGTATCCATATTAACTTGGGGAATGGGCATTAACATTACATTTAAAGCAATTTTATTCCTTAATATCGTTAAAGATATGTGTTATTAGTGTTCTAACGCTATAATGGCAAGATTGATGGCAAATTTTTGTTCAACAATGTTAGGTTAGGTTAATCTGGTAGCCTCCTCACCGGGCATAACTATCTTACTAATTATTCCGAGAATCTTATGAAGATGTGGTTTTTTCTCATGTTACCTTTGGCTATACACATTTTCTTCTTCTTATGATCCCAAGCGCCGGACAATAAAATAGAAGATGGTCGTTATGGAGTATTTCCATTCTCCTGGTGTTAACACCAAGAGACCAGTGTCCTATTATCGTTGCTATAATATTCCTTAGATGGAATCTTGAAAAGTTCAAGCAAATTCTATTCAACATATATCCACATCGGCCCAAATCTGTCTAGTTTCTCTACAAGTGGATTAATTAACCCATCATACCTTTGCCAAAGAATGGAGAAAATTAGTTTGCCCCTTCTGCAGAGGGGCATCAATCTCACGTAGGAAATCAATTGAATCTTCCGTGGTGCATACTTTAGCAAGTGCACCACCCTTGTTGTTACCTTCGATATTCCCATGTCATGGAACACAGATGAGGGTAACCGTCGAATGTCTCGTTATCTCCTGCAGAGGCATCCGTCATTCTTCGACAATCTTAGATATGATGTACACATGCTCTACTGTCTCTAAACTGCGATAAATATGCGTATATCGCCATACGATATACTCTGATATCGAATTCGCATGGCGGTAATTTTAATAGCCATTATTTTAGCCTGAAAAGTAATACAATAATCTAGTAGTACATGGGACGATCTAATATTCAGTTGGTCTGAAAAGATTCCATATCCGACTTTGTTGTGTTATTTGGAACCGTCAGTTAAAACTTTTTTAACAGAATTCTTTAGAAATTATTTGAGAAATAATAGTGGGAGTCGAAAAACAAGGTTTTCGTTTGCTAGGAGAAACTGAAAAACTAAGACACAATTTTTTCGGGTTGTGGAGGGTTAAATTCAAATTTCAGACCAAATTTATTTCCTATTTAAGGAGTTCTGGGTATAATTTTCTAGTCCTAAACTCTTTGAGTGTAAACATAAAAACATATTTCAAAATTGAGTAAAAAACTCTGTGTTAACAAACAAGTAAAATGCAATTACTACCAGCAAGAGTTGTAATATTTTAAAAGATTAAAAACTTATAAAAATTGTATCATTTAAAATGTAATTCCAATAATTTACAGATAACTTCATATACCTAATACAAATGTATCTGCATATAAATATGTATTTATGTAGGTTCAGTTTTATTTATTGTCGTTGTCATAAAAATAGGCAAAATGAAATGTTAAAAGAAAAGTATATGCTTTAGAAAACTTGTTACTGTTACTGTTACTTGGAGTGTGTGTTTTATTTTAAAAACTAATTAAATTTTAATTAACAACTTAATTTTAACATGTTTTTTCCAAATTAACAAATTCTTCTAAAAAAAAGAAAAAAGAAACCAATGCAAGCTAATGACAACAATTGTGATTGTGACGTGTTAAGAAAATAATGATGGAAAACAGCAAACAGCAAAAGTATTTTGTTAATAACTGTTAAAATATTGAAAACTGTGTTTTTGTAGCAAAAAAAAAAATAATCAATTAACCTCTCTGCCTACTAACGGTTACATGCGCTCTAAATATTTAATTACACTAATTAAAATGGAGAAATTGTATAACACATACACACATACACACTGAAATACCTATATACATGCATACATACAAACAAATATAGATGCGATGAGAGTTTATCGGATCATTCAATAAGTCAGTCACATTGTAGATACTTGAACAGCAGATAGGCCTTTTGCTTGGGCACTCTAAACAAATAGAAATTTGAACGTGCGAATGCATTGTGAACTCTGTCAATTAGCACTTAAAAATATTTACTCACTTTTCGTATTTCTCTTGGTCTGTACGGTATGTATGTACGAGTGTGCATGAACTCTACAAATAGTATATCGTTTTATCATCTTAACCAACCAACCATACGTCGATAAACAAACAAACAAGTAAACAAATTTGTTTACTTTTAACAGACCAAGAAAATTTATGTATACAAATACAAATACAAATAACAACAACAATAATAACAGCAATAATAACAGAATGTGAAAAATCATAACAAAATTAATAGACGGCCAGCTCACTGAATATAGACCAAAACGAACAGCAGCCCAAATATGTAGTAAAAAAAAATAACTGCTTCCTTACTGTTGTTGTAATAAAACCCAGTGCATCTTACTACCACCAGTAAATATTAAACTGCAGCAGCATCATGTGCAGCTAGGAACTGAGGAAGGGTTGCTAATTTCATTAACACTTGAGTGCTTTTATTTATTCGGTGAAAATACGGAAGATACACAAAAGATTTGTAATTACGCATACATACATACATACATACATATGTACATATATAAAATATACCCGATACCCTATTCTTACCTATAGGCTCTACTTACTTGCCGTTTTATGATGCATTACCTTTTCAACTTGTTGCTCTTAGTAGTCTAACTCTGACTGAGACTCTCTGTCCGGTTTCTAACACTAAAATGTTAGTTTTTCTAGTTCTTTTGTGATTCTGATCCAGTTCCTTTATGAACATTTACAAATTATTTAAACAAATATTTAACCATACAAATATATGTACATTTATTTCCCTTCTACAAGTGATAACAATGGGAAAAAGAATATTTGAGTGACAAAAAATCTAAATTAAGCTGCTGTAAAATAAGTGGGGAAAGTATAAAGAACTTTCATAAAATTTTAAAGGAAATGGTCGTGAATAGGGTATAACTCTGATAAAGAATTACATTCTGCATCAGTCCATTATCCTGATATATTCTAAATCCTCTCTTGCAACATTACTCGAAATTAAGTTGAACGAATAGTTGTCATAATCCACAGGAGATATTCAATAAATATAAAACATACCAAAAAGTAAATATAAATACAGTTTTGATTGCAATTTAATCAGTTCTTTTGTGGGAACTACTCTCCACAAACCATTCCAGAGCTGCGACAAACTTAATCAATGATACGGACACAATGCAACGAAATAAGGTGATAAAAATACGTGATTTTTAGGTTATGTTCGAATAGGAACTATTAACATGCTTCTCTGCAGCAATAAAAATTGTATTTATGTTTCATCGATCTTATTGCAGCGATGTCAATTATGATTTGTGACCAATTTAGTCAAAAGTAATCAGTTTCAGAATAAAGTTAACCAAAAAAATTAAAATATTCAATAAGAATTTAATGTCCTTCACCTTTTTCAAGACTTTTCTTTACTTCCTTACTTATTATTTCCTTGATGGGTCATTCCAACCCTATAGTCAGGCTTATGACGTAGCTTCTCACACCACCTACATATGTTGTCTGTGTTAACTTTATCAATTAATGGTGGGACCTACAGTTTTTAAATTCGACTCCGAACCACAGATTTTTGACAGAAACTTTGATACAAGACTGCTGAGAGAAAGTCGCTGAAGAAATATTTTTTTATACTTCGTTTTGTTAATTCCTGTACTGGGGTTTGAACCACGGCCTCACGTCTAATCTGTCGACAAACTACCCACTAGATTACGACAACTAAATAAAGCTTAAATTTTAAATATCAAAGAAACGGATGATCCTTCGTGCTGGTTGCGATACAAATTTCATATTTTTTGGGCCCAACTTCAGCGAACTAACGAAAATGGCAATTTCACTTCTACTGCATATCTATTGCTCGATGGAAAAGCGCGCATACATATATAATTAGCATAGCATTTAAGGTTGCTATACTAAATATGACCCAAGGCTTAATTGCAGTCCGAACAGTCCAATCAGAAACAGTGTTGATAACTTTAATGTAAAAGGCTGCCTTCCAAAATGTATCAATACAAAGTTTGTATGCAGTCCTACTACTGTATATAAACTATGTAGATATGCAAAGTAACCAAACAATGCATCAACTATAAATCCGATGCCTGATTGCTTTTTGACTGCGTTAAAAATACACATTGACGACGTATTGAAATAGAATACATTGTATATATTTTGTACAGCGGCATTATGAAACACGATAATTTGTTTAAACACAAAGCAACTAACATTTTGGAAATCAGCCAAACACCCATATTTTTCAATTGTACCCACATACACTCCGAAGGCCTTCCTATACTCCACAAATAGAACATACGTACAAATGTGATTACATTTCGACTAATTGATCAATTATAATTCTTATATGGAACTCAGAATGTACGAATAAAATACACTCACTTTAGCTTTTAATTATAACTTAACAGTGGTCGATTTGAATCATTATACAGTGGACAGCAAAAGTCTTAGTACGGCAATATATTTTGACAAAAAGTCCCCACAGGCTTAATACTCTTGCACAAAGTCCCGATATGACTTCATTTGAAAGAACGGTTACGTAATTGCTAAACCTCAAACAAAAGTCAACCGAAAAACTTGATCATGGTGCCACCATGGGTGGGTTAAATGGAGTGCTTGACCTTAAGGGATCTTCTACTAAATACAAGGGATAACATTTTCATATATTAGGCCTTTGAATTTTAAATTTAATTAGGGTTGTCCTTGGAGTCCCCATGGAATCATCTGAAATTTTTCATTATTTTTGTTTTATGAAAAACATTAAAAAATTGTTTCTTTTATAATAAAACAGAAATAAATTAATAAAATAAATATATAAACTATAAATTTTTATAAAAAATTTTGACTAAAATCCATGAAATTGCTAAAATATATTGACGTACTAAGACTTTTGCTGTCCACTGTATGTATATTTTTATGTATTTGACCCTAATATATTGGGTGCTTCAAGAAAAAAAATTCAAATAAACTGTGTTACCCACCGCATCTATTCCTTCAAGTAAAACTTCTTAAATTTTTTTTTTGCAATTTAACATTACACTTTTAAGAAATGCTACGAATATTCCTTTCAAAGTACTTATTTTGTTCCTCATACTTCATACGATATAAATACTTTCTGTTTAAATATCAACATTTCAAAAGAGCTTGTATGTAACACATCGTTAACGCCTGCTGTCATTATTATTCTGTTTAAGTGAAAACCAACCGTATATCGTAACAAAAAGTAAAAGAATCTTAAAAAATAAATAAACAGGATCAAAAGGTGTTAATCAAGTGCAGAAAGAAAATAAAGTTAACAAGCTCGTTAAAAAGTCTGCAAATATTACAATAAAAAAATAAAAAATAAAAAAAACGAAATATGCATATGCACATGCACATGCATATGTGAAAATTAAAAAACTGTTAAGGCGTCAAATTGTTAAATTCCTAGAGATAAAACGAATAAAAAAACCAACAACAACATTTAACAGATACAAATACATATACACATGCACTTATAGTAATACTTCGTGTAATATTAAGCACACATTAAGAAAATAAAATTTAAAATAAAAACCAAATGAAAATAAAAAGAGTCTGAACACATCTCTAACCAAGAAAAATTATTTACAAATTTTCCTACGATTTGCCTTAATTGGCTTAAAATATATATTTTTTTTCTTTTTTCCTTTTTTTTAATTTTCCCAATAGTCTTGTAATAAATTTCCACTTTCACACCATAAGCCTTAACAATTGGCCCCTACACCCACCTAACTAACCACCGCCACGTCACCTGTATGCTGCAAAACGTATCATTTTTTTCATGTGGTTTTTTTTCCAACATAAAACAACGCGAAGAAAAAATCAAAGAAAGAAATTAAAGCAACCAAAAAAAAAAACGAAAAAAAAATTGTTAAGAAAAATGATACGTTTAAAACACCTTAAGATAGAAGAACAATATCCGAAAACGTAACGTAACGTAAAAAAGAAACGTTCAAAGGAATATGTTCAATTTAAGGGTCGGTGCTTAACCTTGTTTCACTCTTTTCGTTATTATTTTAGATTTCAGTATAAAGTTCTACATTTTTTTTTTGTCGGTTATTTCTTACCACCACTAACTAGCAGCTTTATTTTTAACCAAAGAAATTACCAACAAAAAATAAAAAAAAATAATTCAGCCAGCCAGCACACGAGACTTAAGAGTAGATCTCACAGCTCAAAATAAATTCAGATCGAAACACATACAACCTCACACGGATTTATGCCGGTCAACATACAATTACGTCTATAGTAGAGCAATTGAATTTAGTGCAAAACAACTGAGGCAGACAGTGGAGCAAAATAATGAATTAATGAATTAAATTTGTGTAAAAAATGTAAGGAATTGTACAATTTTCGAGGAAAAAGTCCAATTTTTTTTAATTCTTTTAAAACACAAAATTCATAAAGTTTTCCTAATAGATTTTTCATACCCCATAATCTTAAAGAATTGGGGAAAAAACAGATTTTCTTATATATCCGCCAAACCTGATAGAATTTTATTAGTAAATATTTACTGTTATTAGTACATTCAGTCGCCGTAGTTTAGTGAGTAGTGAACTGGCTTACTAGGCGAAAACTCGGACATCGCGAAAAAGTTAACAACAATAAATAATTTTATTTCTCTACTTTCCTGCCCAGTAGTCTTCTGGCAAAAGCTCTGAGAGTAAACGATTGCCATAAAAAAGCTTCACAAATATGTCGTTCGGAATCAATGTCAAGTTATAAGTCTTGCCACGGATAATGGGAAACCAGGTAGATCTTAACCGTATTAATACAATCATAACCAATAGCGAACGACAACCAAACGAAAATCCATGTTGCTTAAATTGTGTTTTTAAAACACTCATTTGAAAATCTGCAATTATAAATCAGAAGGAAAAATCAAGGTAGGTAGGTAGATAGGGTGAAGGAGAGCAGACCAATCAAGAGTCTCATGCCAATTGCCCTTCCCCGAAGCAATCATGTAGGCTTATTGTGCGCTCACCATAAACAAACCGGCTTTTTTCTATAGGATGCCTGTATCTTGTACAAACTTCCTTAACTTCATCCAGTTCATTCCTATGTGCAGAGTTATGTCTGGTATAGTGCCCAGCTCTAAATATTGCGATGTCGAGCATACTAAAGCTGGGCAATAACACAAAAAATGCTTCAGCCTTTCGTTTGTTTTCAACTATGCCCTGCTTTCATCATTTTCCACCACGCCAATACGGTTTAGGTGTACATGTAAGCCGGAGTGTCCCGAGTGTATGCTTATTAGCGATTTAAAATACTCATAGTTCTCTCCTAATTAGGATCGCCCCAAAGTATTTTTTTTTAATTCTTCGTGCTGTGTCGTTATTCCACAATAGTCGATGTGACATTTCTGCCCACTTTCCCAGCTTGTTTTTTAATGCACTGAAAGGAATTGGGTTATCCAACCTTATGGTATGTAACACTCTGGCTCTGTAAGTCAGAATATTCACTTCCTCACTTCTGGTTCTTCTATAAAGAGGCCTAGTTCCGTCCTATCTCCGTGCTTAGAGCCATTCGTGCAACAACTAGGCATCTGTAGCATAGATCCGTTTGATCTAGAAAGTCAATCTGGCATTAGATTGATGCAATTTGTTGTTATTGATATTTTGGGCATCCTGTGGGATAACTGTGGATCAAACAAGAGACCCTCCAGTGTCCCAACTATACTCTCAGAAAAAAAATTTTTATTTTTATCATTACATCGGAATAATTTTTTCAAAATGTGTTGTAAATAATTTTAATTTGTTTTTATTCATATTAACAGGACTCTTGTGCGCCACTGTGCTTCATTGTAACGTCATCATCATCATCATCAACATTGCCATTATCCACATCAATATCACACAAGTCTTTTGGCCAATGTTTCACACAAGTCTACAATACAAGTAAGTACGAAACAGTTTATTTAATTTCATTTTATATAGATTCTTATTTTATATTATTTCTTTTTTTCCTCTCTCTCTCTCTCGCTTAAACTTTTCTTTAAAACTGAAGTAGTTTAGTGTAAGACAGTTTTTTTTTCAATTTTTTTTTGGTTGTGGTTTGTGGTGGCTT
Organism: Sarcophaga subvicina; assembly: GCA_936449025.2. NCBI lineage: Eukaryota > Metazoa > Arthropoda > Insecta > Diptera > Sarcophagidae > Sarcophaga > Sarcophaga subvicina. The sequence goes on along the minus strand of OW388081.2, from coordinate 11,685,258 downwards.
TAACTTATTGGATTGCATTAAAGGCACTAATTAATTGGAACAAAATAAAATGGCTTTAAAACGTTTTATTTTCGCAGCATCTCCAATGACCACGCAGTACTCAGCAAAACGTCTGTCCGTACCTCTGTCTGTCTCGTCTCGTCTTATAGTTAAAGAAGACGAGATTACGACGAGTAGATAAATGCCAAAAACTACAAGCTGTTGCTGATGATGATGCTGCTGCCAGGCAGCTACTTCCACTACTTCTACCAAAGGTCATATAATGAACTAAAATACGAACGAACAAATAAAAACAACAACAAAAATTTGAAAACAATTTCAAAAAAATCCTCTAAAAAAAATGCTCGTACACAGATTTTTAAATTACCAACAATAAGCACAAGCGAAAATGTGAAATAAGTTCGTATGTTATTTCGTACTCGTTCGTTGTACATTTTCCAAATCCACTCCCACATACTGTAATAAACATGTTAATGCGGTTTGTGTTGTCTCAAGAGAAATGTAAGAATTATTAAAATTGAAAATAATTAAAAATTACAAGGCTCTCACAAATATTTCTTTAGTTTATTTGAATTGTTGATGTGCATTATAAATCATCTTATAATCAAAGCCAGGCTTTTTCTAATTTTTCTTTAAGTCTTAATGTTGACAAATTGCTACTGTCACAGCTTATCAATGTGTCAATATATTGTCTATATAAAATCTTGCATGTAAGAGTATGTATTTTACATTTATTAAAGTGGCGTTCTAGCCACTCCACAATTTTATATGATGATGGTTTGCGTGTGTGGCGAGAGTTTTTTTTTTTTTTGTAATTTGAAATGAAAACAAGATTTGAAGGTGCGTCACTATCAACGGTGTCAGCCACCAGAATGATTATCATTATTTGTTCTTTTGTTATGGAAAATGTCTGCCACTTATCACTTGCCACACAAAAAGCGTATCAAATAGGATTTCGATTGTTGAACTGCTATATTATACAATTTAAAAATACTATGTGTAATACTTTTCACGAAAAGTGAGAATATTTATCACTGGTAACGGTATGTTAATTTTTGATTTTTCAATCTCAATGAATTTGTAAGCATACAATGCTTAGGACAGAAAAGGGTGATAAATTATTTTAGCACAATTGCAATGCCTTTAAAAAAGCAAGTGACTTTGATCGTTTAAATTTTAAATATTTGCATACATATAATACACTACTCCAGCTATTTTCCTATTAGATTAGCAAATATACAGAAATATAATTTAAAAAATAAAATCTTTCTTTACAAATAAATTATCCTCAAGTATCGCAATTTATATTTAGATTTTTAATCCTATAATCGCAAATTAAAATAACATCTCCAATTAATTCCCTTATCATCCCAACCAAAATATTTAATATTTTTATTCCCGATTTTTTTGGAACAATTGTAAACACTAATTATAAGTCTTGTTCTATTTGAAACTTGAATTTTTCATCAACAACTTGGCAATCGATTGGCGAACAACAACAGCAACAATAACATAATGATGAAATTAAAATTGGGCCTGGACTGGACCCATCTCTTTTCATTGTAACGACAATAAGACAAAATAATACATACATACATACACACACAAACATATATACAAATCAATACACCTACAAAACAAACATGGCCTCTGTATTTCTTAAATTGAACCCATTATTGTGGCGTTTGCACTTTTGAAAAGTTTATTTTCAACATGTTCTTAGTTTTTTGCACAACGTTTTCCTACTCAACTCAAATCTTGATAAGCATTAGTAAAAATCCTTTTGAAAAACAAAAAAAAAAATTAAAAAAACAATTTTTTGTTTTAACAACAACAAAAAAATAAAAAGAAAAACAAAATTTAAACTTAAGAACAACACAGCAACAGTAAAGAAACACTATCAGATATTTTTTTGTGGAGTAAACCTGGTGCAAATATTGTCAGTAAATTCAACACATTGAACAGAAAATACGAAAGAAAAACAACAATAACAGCAAAACGATTGAAACGGTTTTGTGTAAAATGTTTCGTAAAAAAATTTTCGTTTTTTTTTTGTTTTTTCTTATGCTTTCGATTTAATTCACAAAAAAGTTAAACAAAAGACTTAAGAAGCGAACTTTTTTTTTTATTGAAAGAGTTTTCGATTTGGTGGCCCAGTGTTTGTTGTTTGCTAATGCACGTTTGGTCCTCTTGCGCTCGTACATATTTAATCAATGAGCGCAATAAATACGGCAAACAAAAAACAAATATGTTTATGAATTTTTTGCAACAGCCAAGAGCAACTAATTAGAAACGTCTGTTGGAAGGAAACATGTATTAATTACAAATTAAAGTTTTGTCTAAATGTTAATTTTTTTACGCTTTTGATTGGATTTATATCTTATATGTATACTCAATTAATTGTAACCATTTGAGGACATGTTCCATTGTCTATCGATGGATGCAAATAGATAAAAAGATCTTATTTTGTTATTGTGGGCGGCATATACATATATACATATATAAATATTCATTTGATAAAAAATATAAATTCATTTCCAATGTATTTCATACCACTCACTGAAAATTAAATTTCTTTTGCATTGAAATGCCTATTTATCGACATGTAGCTGTAAACCTTTCTTTTAAGCCTTTGCTAGTTAGTTGGCATTATCTGTATATACGTACATACGTACATATGTATGTATGTTTGTACATGTAAACGAAAACATTTAATATATAAAAGTTCCAACATTCATTTGCCAGAAATTGAAGGTTAAAGTTGGCAGAAATATTAAAACCAGAATAAAAAACAACAACAACAACAACAAAAACATTTTAATAGAAACACAAATAATAGCAACAACTGTATTTTAATTATTTAAGTTAGAAAAAAATCCATTTTTTTTTTGTTTTGTTTGTTTTTATTCTTCACTAGCATTGCAAGCTATGATGACGTCTAACGACAACGACAGCAACATGGCTTACAATAGCAGCAATAACAACATAAATAACAAACTATTACAACTATTTTTAGTTTTTAACGCGATTTAGCCACATAATTTAATAAATGTTTAAAGCCTGACAACTGACAGTTTTGGGAAAAAAAATTTTAATTTTTTTTTTTACTTACCGAGTGAACATGGCCGCATGTTGTTGTTGATTACTGTGGGTAGCGGTAGTAGCTTGTTGACTTTGTTGCTGTTGCGGATGTTGTTGACCAGTGATATGTTGTTGTGCTTGCTGTGTTTGCTGCTGTTGGAGATGTTGTTGTTGCTGCTGCTGGGATTGGTTTTGCTGAGGAAGATGTTGTTGTTGCGCTGGTGGATGCTGCTGCAGTTGTGGCTGTGTCTGATGCTGATGATGTGTTTGCTGTTGTTGCAATAACTGCTGCTGCTGCTGCTGTTGTTGTTGCTGTTGTTGTTGCGGTAGCAGGCCATGCGTTGCTAAATGATGCGGATGTATTTGCAAGGGATGGTGATGATGTGGATGGGAATGGGGATGCGTATGATGCTGGTGGTGATGATTATTGCTTTCAGCCGTTTGTACTAATTGCACTGTGTGCGGTTGGTGTTGAGGATGATGATGATGATGATGATGCATTTCTTGTACCGTCACCGGTAGGTGAGGCGTTGTATTACTCAGTGCTGATTTTTCTAAACATTTATCTGGATACATCATCATTAATTTTACGGCTTCTATATGCATGTAGTACAGAAAATAGGTGTGATATTAAAACAATTTATATCTGCATAATTTCAATATCATTATCGATCCTCGTTGTGATGCTAAACACCAATGTAAAATGCGACAAGGTTAAATTACAAGCAAACTATCTGTAATTATAGAAGATTTCAAATAACAATTAAATAAAAATAAGCAATTGTTTTTTAATTAAGAAACATATATGAATGCTTATGTATGTATGTATACATTTAGCATTATTTAAAAAAAAAAAATTAAAGTTTTAATGCTGCTTAATTAATGTTCAAACGAATTTAAACTGACAGCGAACACATATTTCTGTGACACTTTGATCTGTAAAATGCGGAAAGCAATGCGAAAATCTGTACTTATTTTTGTGACTCAATGAAAACACACACAAATGCCTAATCTTTTAACTCTATCTCTACTAATAAATTATATTGACTAACATATTTTAGCACAAGTTCATATAAATTGTTTAGTATGATACAAATCTAAAATGTTGGAAAATTGTGTAAACGAAATTGTAGGCTTTCTCTGAATATAGCATTTTAATAGAACCTAATAGCTAAGAAATGAATGGCTAACATTTTTTAGACAGTTTTTTAGTTTATGTTTCTTTTATGAATGAAACTATCAGGTTTATTTTCCATAGGTGCTAAGCGCATTTCTAGAGGTGTTTTTTTTTTCAGACTAAATGAGGAACCAAACAGTATCTCGGAGGATTCCTCAAGCTATTGTCATAAATTTTCTAATTCTCCAATATGGTAATATTTATGTATATTGTTTATATACCTATTGAATAAGAGATAAGCTTTGTTTGTGATAAGCTATCCTGTCGTTTTTTAATGCAATTAAGGAATCACAGACTCTACTGCTGATCGTGTGATTTCTATTCTTGCATCATCTTAGTAGACAAAGGCTTATGCAATAAACACAATATACGCAACATTTGCGGCACAACAATCTGTTAAAAATAGAATACATGAGTGTATATGGAAATGATAAGTTTAAAAGCAATGCGACAACAAGTGACGATGCTGCTGCTTCGCATTTAGGCTAATTTCTATTTTTTACTAGCAGCAATTAAAGAATTAGTGCTTAAAAATTAAGCAATAACATACAATAACATGCATGAAATAGAGGTTTTAAAAACACAATATATACAATATAACTAATAAAAATGCTTAAATGCATTTTTAAGGCACCATTGGTAAAGCATATATGAATTGTTTATTTTTTGTTTGTTTTACTTATGCTTTTCCGTTGCCGTCATTAAAATAATGAATGCGTATGCTGTTTTCCTAAGACGATAATTACAATATTGCTGTACTTCAAATGTTGCGTCTATTGTGTTTATAGCATAAGCCCAGTTGCTGTTCATACCCAAATGCTTAAACAGTAAATTCTTACGATGGGAATATTTCCAATTGAACGATCGGGCCTATACTGAGCCACTGGAATAAAGTTTATGGATTCAGTTTTTTACTCTAGCCTCAGTTTGACAGTTGTTTTTAACAAATCATTGTAATAAGTTGCACACTTTTTACCTATTACGTACTAAAAGAAAAAATAAGAGAAAATGTGTCTGTTGTCGGGCCAATTGTAGATTTTCATAAAATTGAAACTTTCAAACTCATAATTGTTTGTAATCGAAAATTATTGTGTGTAATATTTAACAAACCAAAAGTAATACGCAGACATAAAAACTTATTCTGATCGCACTGATCAAACTCGTACACACGTGTAACCCCATTAAAAGTGATAATTTTTTTGTTTTTGTTTTTTTTTTATTCTAAAATATTTCTCAAATCAGTGGCAGTATAAGAAATTACAAAGGAAAGTCCCAAAAATAAACTCTTCAGAAAATGATAAAAATGTTGTCGAAAAGTAACGTGAGTTAAAAACATTTAACGGCATATTCTATATAAAATTGGTATTTCTAGGAAATTGTGTTAAAAATTTTTGAAAGTTGCAAATTATATAAATGAAATACGTTCAAATAAAACTTCAGATGCTCATCAATGGGTGTTTTAATGTAACATCAATATATATTCATGAAATATAATACATTCAGAATGTTCATATCTTTTAAAGATTACAATAAACAATGGAGAAATTTTTGGGGGCAGAAGATCAATTACCAGATCATAAACATCCATATCTAAAATGATTGATGACTTATTTTCTATTGATGCATAAATAAGAATACAATACAAATACAAAAAAAAAGCAAAATATGATAGATCTTTAAATCTTTAAGTGTATATAGAAAAAGGGAGCAAGCAAATGGAATGAAATTTAAATGTTTATTGTTCAACACTTTAAATATATTTTACTTTTCTTTTTTATTTGATTTATATTTTTTTTTTTTGATTAAATAAAGTACGTTCTCAATGAAAGTTAATTTTCTTTCATGACATGAAGAAAGATCTGTCCTCCATATTTGTACTAGAAATTAACAAAACTATTGTCATCATATGTAAAAGAAAAAAATATTATAAATTTAAATTGCGTTTTAGAATTTCAAAAATAATATCAAAAGAAAGATACTTGACATGCAAACACAAAATGTAGAAGCAACATGTGCTCCACTTGTATACGATAAACATAAGTGATGGCGCCAATCCAAAAATATTTGAATTGAAATTGAAAATAGTTTTCTATCATGTGTATTTGTATAGTCGATCTTTTTTTTTTAATAACTTCATAAATTATACTTATATTTACATATACTCTATTCATATGATAATTATAAAAGAGCTAGATAGAGAATCATAATGATATTTGTACTCTAAATAATCAAGCAATGAACATTACTAATGTGAAAAGTTAACAATTGTTTTGTATTGAAAATGAATAATTTAATCTATTTATTGATTACATCAAAAAAAGAATATGTATGCTAATGTATCTGATTTTGTTAAGTGCCATTTTATTTTAAATTTAATGATGAAATTTGCTTTCTAAATTTGATAAAATGATAACAATTTTAAAGGAGTACTTAAAATTTACGTTTTTTTTTAGTTAAAACATTGAAGAACAAATATGATTAAAGTTACTACTGTGTTTGCATTGGAATTAAGGTTTGTTCCTAAATTCTCAGCAAAAAAATAAGAGAATCCTTCAAAACTTTTATGCACACATACATAATTGGTCATTATAACCCTTCAGTCAGGATAACGTCCTAGTTTCTCACACCACTTATGTTGTGTGTGTTAATTTTATACATGAGTGGCGTGACCTACAGTTTAAAGTCGACTCCGAACGGCAGATATTTTGAGAAACTTTTCATATTTTTGTTTCGATGTCTGGCCTGGGGCTTGAACGCTGACTTTACGTCTAATAAGCCAACACAATACATGCTAGACTACGGCGACTGTCTTAAATTAATATACATAGTACCTTACTCACTTCCTTACTTACAACCCTTTAGTCAGGACTACGACCACCTAGCTTCACACATCGCGCATGTTGCATGTGTTTTTACTTTTATCCATGAGTAGTGCGATCTACTGTTTAAAGTCGACTTCGAACGACAGATTTTTGATAATTTTTCATGGCAAATTTTTAATTGCTCTCAGAAATTTGTTGCTACAATGACTACAATTGTTTAATCAAAATCTCTAGCATTTAATAATATAAAAACATGTTTTTGGCTATCCTGGTAGTCTAGTGAATAGTATGTTAAACTATTAGCGTGAGGGTCGTTGGTTCGATTCCCACCAGAGACTCTGGTCTGTGACACTACACCGAGCATATGGTCGAAGTTACTCAGCTCGTATATAATTAAATATAATTTGTAATTGTATTCTAATTAATAAACATAAATAAATAAAAACGTGTTTGTCTAATAAACCTAATATTGTTAAAATGCAATTGGCCTTACAATAAAGGACGTTACAAAAGAATATAGAGAATGCATATAGAGTTTATGGTCCTAATTCCGTAAATTCAGTCACAAACAACACGCTCTGGAATTATAATTATCGAAATGTTGAAAGTCTTATAAAATCTGTTAAGTCTGGTACTGTTTCGTACACTAGAAGCTAAATATTGCTCATAAATACATTTATGAAAACCATTTTAGGTTTCCTGCTGATTCACAACCAATTGAACTCATAATTGAAATAAAAGCCTATAAAACCAGAAATAATGGTATGGAAGATATTTATGTATGTTTTGGTGATATTGACAATAGAACATCTATGTTATCTGCACCACTATGCCAAACTTTGTAATCGAAGCCGTCTAAATTACTTATAATCGAACAGTTTTATCCAATAGAAAATAAATTTTAGTCCATCTAAACAATGCCCATGCCACACACAGTAATAATTGCCTGAAAATTTTGGGGTATGGTTGGGAGATTTTTGTTCATTCACCTTCAAGTTCTGTCTTAGAACTAAATAATGGCCACTTGTTACTAAGGCTAATAATTTTGTTAATATAAAATTTTACTCCAATATTTTGTCAGCTTGACAGAGCTATCATCCATCTATTGATGCCAAGGATATAGCTTCGTTTATCAAACTTTCTAGCTGGTTTTTCAGCGTAGTTTAGTCGTGCTTTTGATGTGCAGCCCTTGTGCTGATTAACTTCTTCTCTCTTTCCTGGTTTTAGTAGAACTTGGTCAGTACAGAGACTACGTTCACCTGTGGCATCACAACGGGCCGCTATGCGTGCTCAAGTGAAACTCCAATATTTGAAAAAATTTTAAAAAGTTTTTGAAAATTGATTGTTCCAGTTCTTTGACCACGATAATTTGGTTAAGAAAGAAGAATTAAGAATTATTAACTCGAACAAAACGGGTTATATTTTATCTAAATGTTGCAATATTTTAACTTCGATAAATAATTTAGAAAAATATTATTTAAAATTCATTTCATTTATGCAAACGACTACAAAAGCTAAATATTTTGATCAGAAATATGTAAATAGATTACCTTGGATATGAGATATATATAATTGTGAAAAAAAAAATTTGTTTATTAACATAAATTTCATAACTTATATACATATATAAGTTTTACATGTACTTCTCTTTTTTTATTCACAAAAAGAAATTAATAAATATCTTGACATAGCAGTTTAAGGGCCATTATTACAACTTGCCGTTAACTAAAGGGAGGATTTTAACGAGCAGATAAATTGTTTTTCATTATTATAAGTGGACGATAAGGTAGAAGTGAGCGTTAAGCTAAAGGGAAGATCATCCTATTGGTAACTTTTAAAGTTAAGTTTATGTTTGAACTTGCCTTATTATATATTATTTGCAATACGGCAACTTCAAATATAAACAAAGTGAGCAAATACAACAAAAAAAGAAGGCAGTCGTTGCCACTGCGTTTAAATAAAACTTGTTTAATTTGAGCAGTGTTATCGACATTGCTCCGCCACTGCCATATTTTTGAAATAGTTAACTTTATTTTAATAACGCAAATAAGTTAAAGGTAATATAATAAATGTAATATAATAAAATAATTAAAGGTAAGGGAACTCTAACCCTTTAGCTAAATGTACCTTAAACTAAACTCAAGTTTAACGGCAAGTTGTAATAATGGCCCTAAACATATTATTCTATGTTATTATGTACATAAAGATGGCTTAATATGAAAAAGGCCTAACTCAATTTTTTTCAAAATAAGATTTTTTGTTTATTCTGGTAGACAAATGTCAGATGCACAAAAAAATTAAAAATTTTTTAAATGAAAGATTAAATGTGTTGCTGTTTCTTATTAAAAATTGTATTAAAATTTTTGTTGTATCTAAAATTTTACGAATTTTATTAAGTTTTTTCCTTCTCCTGTAAAGTAACCAAAAATCGAGTTAGGCCTTTTTCATATTAAGCCATCGATATGTATCTTAAGTACTGAAATTGTCATCTAAAAAAGAAAATAATTTTAAAGTAAACTCTTCATTTATTAATTTAAATATTTATTAGGTTTTTAGATTTTTTTAAACTGGAAGTTTATCGCAAAATTTTTTCCCACCATTTACGTGGATATTAAGCCAAGAAGTAAATAATTTCGGAGGTTTCAACTCAAGTTAAAAACGTAAATGTTTTAAAATAACAAAAATAAACCAAAAAAACATAAACACACATATATACACATACTGATATACTTGTACAGACAGCATTGTTATCATACTATTATTATTATTACTGTTATTACTGTTATTGTTAATAATATTATTTTGTCTATTCATCATTGTTCAATTGAGATCAAATAAAGATTACAAGTATCGATAAGTGGCTTTACACTCGAGCATAAAAGTGTTCAAATTAAACCATACCACCACCGAATCGAATCGAATCGAATTGTATTGAATTAAAATTCATTTTTATACTTTGTTTTTTTTTTCCTTCTTCTTTTTCACAAATATTCTTCTTGTATTTGTTTAAATTTTAATAAAAGAAAAGAAAAACGAAACAAAAGTATATAAGTTTTTTTATGATTAATGCAGCAATTGTATTTATGGAGTTAGTTTACTGTGATGATAAAAAATTATATTCGTTTTATGTTTTCTTTCCTATAAAGATTGTAAATAAGCGTGCTGGCCATTATTTAGTTGAGCTTTATATTTATTAGATATTTCTTTTCTTTTTGTTTTTGTTGCTATTATCATTATTATTTCTTGTTCATTTTCAATGTTTGTCAGTTTGTTTCTTTTTTTCATTTATGAATAATACAAACAATTTTTGACGAGGCATTGATAATTGTACGAGTATACGTAGAAAAAAAATCAAATAAAATTTAACAAAAAAAAAAACGAAAATAGCTAAAAGCGTATACTATAATGTTTAATTTATGAAAACGATGATATGTTTGTTTCATTTAACATTTACAATTTGATTTGAATTTTATTCAGTTTTTATTACGATTTTGGTGGGAATAAAAGAATTCAATTTTAATTAAACAATTATATGAATATTACAAACGATTTTCTCGGATTCATTAATTATAGTCAATTGGATTTTTTATCTTTTATTTTATTGTATAATTTAAATACAATAACAGTAATAATAATAGAAATAGAAATTTTAATATTAAAATATTTTAAATTATTTTCAGTTATTGTGACATAACAAAGCTTAAAGATTTGCATAATTTTAATGAGTACATATTTAAATATCTGTAAAGGAAATTAAATTGCTATATAAAATAGCATTTATTTACTGTAAACAAATCATTCTATATATTGATAAAATCTAATAAAATTCACATCCAAAAAGTTTAAAATTAGTACCGAAAATTTGTTAGTAGCAATGTATTCCTTTAAGCTGTTGGTGTAAATGCAAAGAAAACAACATTTCTTTTCTAATATATTTGTCTTGAATTCATATCATATTGTATATACTTAGAACAACTATCGTAATCTCATTGGGTGGTATTTCATGGTGTTTTTTGTAAAGGTTTCAAAGAAAACCACAACATTATAGAATTATAAAAAAATTGCTAAACTACTTAATTGGGGATCGTTCACATTTTGTCCCTTTTGATGAAAGATTTATATTTGTTTATTTATTTATTAATTACAATACAATTACAAATTATATTCTAATTATATACGAGCTGAGTAACTTTGACCATATGCTCGGTGTAGTGTCACAGACCAGAGTCTCTGGTGGGAACCGAATCCACGACCCTCACCCTAATAATCTAGCACACTACCCACTAGACTACCAGGGCACCTTGAAAGATTTATAAGGTTTTGAAAATGATTCAAATGTTCAGTCTTGGTTTAAAAGACATATTGGCCTGGCAGACTTAAACATACTCTGCTATCCTTTATTAATTCTCTCGAAAAGTACTAATTAATTGAATTTAATAATAACCAACAGTTTTCGTTATTGGATCGAAAGAGAGGATCGAACAAGCTGCACACCCATAACAACACGTAATTGAATATATGATTGCAATAAACAATTGCTAGTTAATAAGTATTATTAGAAAATATTACAAACATTGCATTCAAATGGCACCTTTTTTGAATTTTTGCGACGACTTTATTATCTCCGGGACCTGGATGTCGTTGAATGGAAATTAGTACTTCAGCGTTTTCCTTTAAATCTTACGAAAACGATGAGGTTCGTCTGAAAATTCTTCTTGTTTTAGACAAAAAAAAAATATCGCAAAAATTCAAAAAAATGTTTTTAATCGTAAGATTAGTACTTTTCCAATCGAATACAGCCACAAACCGAGCGTTATTAACTTTTAACCATTAAAAGTTCAATGACGCCATATAGGCGGCATGGCACTTTTAATTACTTGGTCCAATGGCGACAAAAACAATTTTATTAGTTTTATTACTGTTATAATGATAATATTTACTAGTAATGTGTTAAGTATTGTACCTAGTCCCCCTGTAACTTTCTCAGCTTGTTATTTATGTTCCATTTGTTTTTACCGGTTTTTTCACATACGCTTTATATTATTTGAATACAAATTCAGCCTTTTTTGAGTTGATTTGATTGATTTCCTTTTCTATAATTGATTTAAAAATGTTTTCTAGCTCCCCTTGGTATTAAAAACAGTTGGCTCTAGCGTATAGTTAACTTGAAATACTTCCGGACCGTTAAGGGTTTAAATATCTCGAAAATCTAGGGTCTTTAGTGCATAAGAAAAAACCTTTAGAAAAGCCTGGTCGGGTTCGTGGTTAATTCATGTTCTAAAATTATGTCGGACTGTGTAATTTTTTTATTTTCTTTATTTATTTCTTATTTTTTCCAGTTAGTGTAGCATAACCCATAACCTTTACATTAGAATATAACATTTGTTCATACACGGGATATTTAACATATCAGTCTACCACCCTGTATTTTTTAATGCTTCAAAATTATTTACAATTACTTGCTTACTTTTAATGTTCGTTGCTTAAGTCTTTAGTTTAGTGTAGGGTAGAAAGTAGTTCTAGGTCTTGTTTATCAGGGTTTTGTATGCATGTGTATATTTTTAGCTCGCCTATCAAAATTCTTTTAAAAGATCCATAATCATAAATAATATTTTGAAGACAATATTTTTCCGGTATTTCTATTCCGCTTTATATGAGTCCCATATCATTTTGGCAAAAGTAAGCATAAAATTAAATTTAAATACATAATTTTCTTATTTTTTAATTTTGAAATTGCCTCAGTCTTTGATAACTTGTTTGAAACATCTAGATTAATATAATTTACCTATAAAAAGTCAATATTTATTTGGGTTAATCCTTAATATCCAGTTGGCAGTTAAGTCTTTTTAGTTTTATATGAAAAAATATCCACTTTTAAAATCAAAAATAATTACAACTTTATTACACTTTATTTTTATTTCATATTATTTTTATTATATTATTTTCTTAAGAATATTTTGTGTGAATCTTTTTTTTTTTTTTTTTTTGATCAAAATATGAAAATTATTTTTAATTTGTTTTCAAAATTTCTTCAAATATTATTTTCTACGCGTTTATTTCTTTAAAATTTCATGTAGAATTCTATTGAACTTCATTATCATTTTCGATGAATTGATTCTTGCTCTACTACTTCTTAAACAATACTGAAGAACACAAGAGCCCTTTTCGATGGGAACTGCTTTAAACCCTTTTCTTCTTTGATTTATTTATTTTTTTTGTTTGTTTTCTTTTAACACGTTTTTCTTAACGTTCTACGTTGTTGTTCAATTACAACAATTCAACACACTAAACGAATAACTACGAATATTAACCGACGGCAACCGAATCGTTAAGATTTCAGTATATTTTCTTTTTGAATTCTAAATGAAAACGCGATGTTCTGTTAAGCGATCGTTAAGAATCCCGTATATTGTCTTAGAGCGTTTCAAATAGAAACTGAATACTGTTTTAGCCAAATGCAACACATGACTTGACAAATACTCTTTTTTGGTTGAGTAGAATATACACTAAATCGTATTGTATGTGTGGATATTTTGGGGGTGGAGGATTTTGTCAGCTTCGGCGGGTGTTAAAGGCGAGGTAAAACTTGTTTCATGATTTTGTTCACTTTAATCCAAAACACACCAGACCTGTGAGAGTTGTACCGCCCCTTTTTGGTCGATCTCAAGAGAGAGAACTTACGTAAGAAGGATGCCAGATTTTTTTTAACATCTGTTTGTAATGAAAAAAAATTAAATAAATTGAGATAAAATCTGGGTTAGAAATTATCAAAGAAAATTGCATCCATAATTCATTTATTTCACAGTTAAGGCAAATAAAAATTTTTTACTCATTTCAAGAAAGTTAAATCCATCCTTATCCAGGAATGAAAAAACAATTGTATAGGCTCTGAGCTGAAGCTATAAATAACTACTGAATGTTCTCTAGAGAATTTTCACTAATTTTCATCGAAAAAGCATATGCAGCGATGAGGCCCATTTCTGGAAGTATGGTTACGAATACAAACAAAATTGTCGAATTAAGATTCAGGAGCATCCAAACCTCTATTTGGTGTAAATTTTGTGCTGGCGGCGTCATCGGTCACCAACAACATGTGGTAAAATTTGATGTTCTTCTCAAGCGATTTGAGGACATTGTCAACCCAAGTGAAAGCGATTTGATCTCGTTAGACTTGTTCTTGTGAGATTTTCTTAAGTCGTAGGTATATGCCAACAGACCACAACCGTCCTTAAAGCCACCATAACCCCAGTCATCGGTCAAATTCATGAAAATTCTGATCCACTCCACACAGCCACAACGCCGCACATAACGGCTTACACACACATACTTACTTACTTAATTGGTCCTTACAAGTCCTCAGTCAGGATTGCTGCCTAGCTTCTCACACCGCTTATGTTATACATATGTGTTAATTTTACCCATATGTGGCGGTACCTACAGTCTAAAGATTTTTGAGAAACTTTTTCATGGCAATTTTCTCTCTTTTTTTTTTTTTGCCAAAAACCTGCTGAGAGGAAGTCGCTTAAGAAATATTTTTATTTCATATTTCGTTTCGTGCAAGATGTCTAACCTGGAGCTTGAAGCGCGGCCTCACGTCTAATATGCTAACACACTACCTACTAGAGCACGGCAACATCAATCACACACACACATACTTTGTTTAATTCGGAAGATAGAAAACGCTTAATGGAAGAGTTCAACTTTTGTTCATTTCATTTTATTGTTTGAAAAGCAACTTCCGAGAAAGAGTTCGTTACGTTTATTCCAAAAAAACCTACTTAGCCATTCAGTACACTAAATATCGTACAATTCTTATAGGCATTCTGGTTCAACTTGTTATTTCTGGCAGAATGCAGATGCCAATTAATTCATAAATTAAGTTTTTGTAATAAAATTATCTGAGAATATTTTAAAATATTTCATTTGAAACTATTGACAGTCTGGTAACACTCTAATCTATACAAACTAAGCTCCACACTAAGCGATTTAAAACAACAACACAAGTTTATGACTGCCTAACAGCCTGCACTAAGCCGGCTTCAATTTGTTGTTTACTGAACCATATGCTTTACACCGACAGTAAGAAAAAAGCAACCAATCAATGTTGGCTAAAGCTGTTGTATAAATAGCCAAAAACAATGAAAACAAAACGATTTAACCAATACACACTAAAATGCTATTGGTTTCTATTTTACAATTTTTTTTTTGTATACTTTTTGTATAAATTTACAATTAATTATCTTTTTTTTGTTTTACAAACACTCATTTACTCTCTGTCTCTCATATTTCTTTTGCATCAGGCTATGATTTGTTAAAAAATATTTCGAATTGGTTTTGTTTTTTGTTGTTTCGAAAATATCGTATTTAATTTTAAACACCATCGCCAATAACAATATTTGTAATACTATTTTGGATAATTTAAATAATCATGGGGTCATATAAAACTCAAAAAGTCTAATTAAAATGTTTAACATTCAAAGGAGGTTTCACAGTCGCAGCGCAAATACAAGCTGTTGCAATTACAATGACATGATCAACAAACTAGAAAATTTGTATGGTTTTTCCTTCTTGTTCTTTTCAAAAACAAACCTTTTGGGTTTTTTATTCTTTTTTATACTATTATTCGTTGTAATTGAAATTTAAATAAAGTACTACTTATAATATGAACAATAGGTATTTTGTTAATTAAATTAAAATTTTTAGAGGATCTAAAGGGTTAAGGGAACTAGATTTTAATACATTAAAGTAAAGGGATAGCATTAATACTGCAATAGAAAGGACTTGTTAAAAAAGAAAACAATTCAAAATTAATAAGTATTTATTGCAGAATAAATTTAGTTTTATTAGAACTACAATTTTTGTGGTACATGGCCTTAAATTAGGGCATTTCGAGAAACTAAAGACATTTATACTACATATTTACCATACTACAAACTTATTTATTTATTTACTACATACTTATTTATTTATTTATTTATTACAATTACAAATTATATTTTAATTATATACGAGCTGAGTAACTTTGACCATATGCTCGGTGTAGTATCACAGAACAGAGTCTTCGGTGGGAATCGAACCCACGACCCTCACGTTAATAGTCTAGCACACTACCCACTAGACTAGCAAGGCACACATACATATTTATATTCTTAATTAAAATAAATTTTTTTAAAACAAATAAACAATTCAAATTTTTTGCTTAAAAGAGAATCCAATCACTTTTTCTCTACATTAAAACTTTAGGAAGATATTTTCACTCTGTACGTAATTATATTGGCCATAGATTTGCTTTGCTGACTTTATCCGATATACCATATTAATTTAGGAACTAAATTTATGATTATTCTAGTAAAAGTAGTAAAAGTTATCCACGTTCTAAATACATAAATACATACATAATTGGCCATTACAACCCTTCAGTCAGGATTACGGCCTAGCTTCTCACACCACTCATGTTGTGTGTGTTAATTTTATACATGAATGGCGGGCCCTACATTTAACGTTGACTCCGAACAACAGATTTTTGAGAAACTTTTCATGGTAATTTTATTTACTCTCAGAGTTTTTGCCAGAAATCTGTTGAGAGGAAGTCGCCGAAGAAATATTTTGTCATATTTCATTTAGTTGGAGATGTCTGACCTGGGGTTTTAACCGAGGCCTCACGTGTAATAAGCCAACACACTATTTACTAGATCACGGCGACTTTTTAACAATTAAAATGAATAAGTATTTATTGCAGAATAAATTTAGTTATATCAGAACTACACCTTTCGTTGTTCATGGCCTTAAATTACTGCATATCGGGACACTAAAGTGACTATATTTTTATTTTCTTATTTAATACATATTTTTTTGAATAAAAAAGTTTAAAAAACTATTCAATTATTTGCTTGAAAGGGAATCCAATCACTTTGTCTTTACATTAAAACTTTAGGAAGTAATTTTTAATTTTTCTTTACCCAAATATTTGCTTGACTGACTTTGTGCGATTTGATAATCCATTGAGGAACTAAATTTGTTATAATTCTAGTCAAAGTAGTAGAAGTTATCCACGTTCTAAATAAATCGCTGGTAATTCTTTCTTTCCTGTATTTATTTTTAATTTTTTTCCATGTGGGGCTGGGGCTACTGTCCAGTCTTTTATTTTTTAAATGTCTGTACAGTCAAGTGGTTACATACGAACAAATGGTAAACACAAACAAAACCACTCACTTGTCTTACAGATACCGGACAATACTTTCGTAATTATAACAAGAATACTGTTGGAGAACAAGTTAAATACAACAGGACTTTTGCTACTGAATAAGTTTTCATGTAGGCTTCAACAATTTGCTAACTTGTAAAGGGCTTTGATAAGGTTAACTAGCTTTCAGAAGTGTGTTTCAACGCCTGTGGTGCAGTCTATACAACTTTGTGATAGAAATACCACCACAGCTTTTAATATCAAAACTTGTGTATTGCCATTCCACTGAAACACTGAAATTGAATATTCGTGCCCTTTTCTTTTCAGAATGTATTATTTTTTCCATGAAATAACAATTTGATACCGAATAAAAATAATATAATTAATTAAAAATTATAAATAAATCAATAAAAAAAATAAATTATTTCTGGTCCACGTTAGAAATGAATTCAACTATCGTAGCAATTTATATTTGAAGACAATTGCTTATTTTGTATGGCGATAAGAGTTGTAGTGTCCCTCTTTTCTAGGTGACTACGAAAGTCAAATGTTTTGCAAGAAAAAATATTTAGAGTTGCAGCTATTGCAAGTATTCTTCAAAATATTTTTCAATCTCATCTGTAACCGTCTGTAAGGTTGTGGTCCTTATGAACGTTTGAGTTTTTAAATTAATGGATATAATCTTGTATAATGTATATATAATGAATATAATCATAAATATATAATAAACGATCCTTAATCCATAGACTATATTAGAAACAAAATTTTTTTAGAGAATTGTTGGAAATAGAGATCGCAATTTAAAAAGTAACACCAAATACATCAGACTATTTTTAAAATTTTATTTAATAATTAAAAGTACTTACTTACGTAATTGATCATTACAAGCCTTTTGTCAGGATTGCAACCTAGCTTCTCAGACAATTTATGTTGCGTGTGTGTTAATTTTATTCATAAGTGGCGGAACCTACAGTTTAAAGTCGTCTCCGAACTAAAGATTTTTGGGAAAATTTTTATGACAATTTTATTTACTCTTAGAGTTATTTGATTTCTGCTGACAGGAAGTCGCCGAAAGGAATGTTTTTTTCTTTTTTTCATTTTCATTTTTATTCCTTGATGTCTGAGCCGGGCGATGACACACGGGCTCTCGTCTAATAAGCCTACTAGACTACGGCAACCTGACCCTTTAAAAGCATACAATTTCGATAAACCAGCCTTGATTCTGTTTACACTGATCAGAATTATATATGAAATGAAATCAAAGTGTTAACGCTTTTCAATTTAGCAATCTGCCACAATGACAAAATAAAACAATGCGTTGCATTGTTACAATGTTGTTTCAATTATTATTATTATTATTATTACTTGTTTGTTAATAATACATACCACAAACCAAAGTATACTAACGCTATAAATCTTATTTGTTTGTTATGACAGCTAAACCATACGCCATGTTTATTGCAATTAAAAATATTTGATTTCCTATCATTTATAAAAATTTGTTTTTAATTGTAAAAATCCCATTGTTTAATTAAATACAGTCGATAAAAATTTATTATTTCCCAGTATCCGGTTACATAAGTAAATTTGTTTATTCTGGGAATTTTTTTTTTTTGATTTGCCTATTAATTATAGCATTTCTTTTATTCAAATTAATCATTAAGATCAATCTTACAGACCCTTAGAATATAAAACATAAATGGAAATAATTTTAGATTTTTATTGGTTATCTGTTATGCCTAATGTTGTAGAGAGTTTACGAACCAAGAATACATATACCAAATAATGAAGGCAAATTTTAGAAATAAGCTACACTTAAAGGAAAGACTTTACGTTTCGTATTTAAAACACTATAAATCGGTTAAAGAAATCTAGCATGATAAAAAAAAAACACGGCCTATTTTACAGATGAAGATATGAAAAGTTGTGGACCTCTGCAATGCAATTCTTCTAAAATTTTAACAGTCTAATTTTTACAGTTGCTTTTCTCTACATTTACGTATCTCTACAAGTCTCTTGGT
This sequence comes from Sarcophaga subvicina, assembly GCA_936449025.2. NCBI lineage: Eukaryota > Metazoa > Arthropoda > Insecta > Diptera > Sarcophagidae > Sarcophaga > Sarcophaga subvicina. Next base: position 11,665,974 of record OW388081.2, on the reverse strand, counting down.
TTTTATTATATTGATTTGAAAGATTAGTCAACTCAAAGAGTTCTGAGATTTCAATGCCAGAATCTCTTGTACCAGAAGAACCTACAGTGTAAGCAATGTTTACAATCCCCTTCATTGTCTACAAATTTACTATAGGAATTGCAAGTCATCGACAAATTCTCTATAGAACATGCAAGTCATCGACAAATTTTCTATAGAAAATATGAATGAATTGCATTCTCGTAATGAGCATAAAATTTTATATTTCAACCTAAAGACCTGTGCAATTGAGTACAATTTTGGTTTCATCGAATTCGTTCCTGTACGCACCGTGCCCCAGAAAGCCAAATATGGGAAAGGTAACCAATATTGGTGAGTCCAACGGCTGCGAAGACAGTTTAAAATGTTTCAGAGTTATACGCTAGAGTAAAATAAGTTTAATCTACAAAGAAAAAAACCATACAAAATCGCTTAAAATTTAAAAAAATGTAAACTAATTTTAATTAAACTTTGAAAAGGATGTTAGAGGAAGGATGTTTAAACAATCTCTCCACAAGAAACCAAATATTACAATGATAAAGAGTGTTTGTTAATAATGGTAACATAAACATTCAACGTTTATTCAGGACAAAGATCTCAGGAGCTAGTTCCTTAATATAATAAATTAAAATGTAAATTGGGGTGGCCTAGTAGTCTAGTGGGTAGTGTGCTAGACTATTATCGTGAGTGTTTTGGTTTCGATTTTCACCATAGGCTCTGGTGTGTTACACTACACCGAGCTTAAGGATGAAATTACTCAGCTCGCAAAATAATTAAATATAATTTATAATTACATTGTAATTAATAAATAAATAAATAATATGTAAATTAATTTGTTATAAATAATTTAATAAGTAAACTTCAAAATATTCTAAAGAATTTTATATACAATAATCCCTTGATTTACGTAGCAATTGGTTCCAAAAAATAATGAGGTAGATCGAAACGACGTAAATCAAATTTCAAATTGCTCATACGTACTACGAAGTAGTGTCTTTTTAAAAAGGGACTTAAAATATTAATAAACTCTGTCTTATAAATCAAAGTATTTTCTAAGACTGGAAATTATACTTCTCTTCGCCGACTCATGTCTATCGTCATCCTTATAAATATCTTCTAAATTTTTAACAGCCTAATTTGTTGCTTTTGCCTACACAGTTCCTTATTATTTTGCCTTATCATAGTGATTTGAAAGATTAGTCAACTAAAAAAGTTCTGAAATTTCAATGTCAGAATTTTTTGTACCGGAAGAAGTGTAAGCAAAGTTTATAGTCTCCTTCATAATCGACAAATTTACTATAGGAACTGCATGTTATCGACAAATTTACTATAGGAACTGCATGTTATCGACAAATTTCCTATTGAATATGCAAGTCATCGACAAAAAAAAAAATGTAACTAAAAATAAATTGCATACTCCTAATAAGCATAAAATTTTATATTTCACTATTTAGAGTGGTATTAATTGAATTTTTTCTCACATTATTAGCTTTGTGAGGATCAATCTTGCCGTAGTCTAGTAGGTAGTGTGTTGGCTTATTAGAGGTAAAGCCAGGGTTCGAGCCCCAGGCCAGACATCAAAACAAAAATACAAAAAGTATTTCTTCGGCGACTTCCTCTTAGCAGATTTCTGGCAAAAACTCTGAGAGTAAATAAAATTGCCATGAAAAGTTTCTTAAAAATCTGTAGTTCGGAGTCGACTTTAAACTGTATGTCCCACCACTCATGTATAAAATTAACACACACAACATAAGTGGTGTGAGAAACTAGGTCGTAATCCTAACTGAAGGGTTGTAATGACCAATTATGTATGTAAGTACTATTTAGAGTGACTATGAAATTAATTACGATAAATTTCGATGATGAAAATTAATTTCATATGATTGTAATAATACGCCTACAACAAGAGGCAGATAAAAATAGTTTCAACATATTTTTTGTGGTGATTCTTTTGGCTGCTGGAAATATTTCTTTGAATTAGATATTAAATTATTTTTTTTCGTTCTCAAGCCCTTTACGTGTTTCGCTATGAAATTGGAAAGACAAAATATTTCGCATGTGGAAGACAGGTTATAAGGCATAAAGTATCCTCTACTGAAATAAATCGTCCATTGCTAAAGATAAACTGTAGATTGATCAATTCTAGTTCTAATCGAATAGAAGTATTCATATAATTGTATGAAGTATTCTAATTCCAATGTATGGGCAGAGTGCAGATACCTATTAGAGGAGCTCCTATAAGAAGCGGTTTTCCATTTATTGTTTGCAACAGTTTAGTTCCTGTAGGTATTTTGCAGTTTTTTACTTCTAACATTAGTTTTGATCCATGATGAAAAACTGAAAATAGAATATGAAAACTTGGGATTCATTTTTAATCCTTAATACTGGCGCTATAGCAATATTGGTTGAATTTTCTTTTTGTTTTTTTTTTTTTTTTTGTAATATTGTTGTTGTGTAAAGTTAAAGAGACAACAAAACAAATAAAAGGCGACGAGACGGCGTCAGTATTAAAACTGATTGTCTCGTTGAGCTACCAAAAATAACAAAAAAAAAAAAAAACAACAAAAAAAAGAAGAATCAAAATATCGAATGAAAAAAGGATTCTTAGAATGTAACAACAGTAACACAAGAAGAACTTGTTCAACATTCAACTGTTGTTGCTGCTGTTGCAGTTAATGTTGCTGTTGTTGTTGTAGTTGTTGTGTTTTGTGGAAACAGAATAAGTGTGCAATAATTTGTTATTTACAACAGCACATTAATTTCCCTCTTTTTGCTTTCACAATTAGCACTGCATCGAAACAGCCAGCCTGCCAACATTGAAAAGCATTTGTTGTTCATGTGGCAAATACTGATTCGCTCACTTACTGGTACTGGCGTATTGTTGGTGGTAGCAATACTATTGCTGCTGTTACTCCTGCTCGCGTTGTTGTTGTTGCTGTTATTGCATACACAACTAACTGCCCTGTTGCATTGTTAGGAATTCTTGTTGATATAATAAAAAGAAACACCTTTTGTTGTTCTGCTTCTGATTCTGTTGGTTGTGGTTGTGGTTGTGGTTCTTAAATTTCTTTGTTTTGTTCAATTGTTACTTGTCACTGCAGGAGCTGGAAAAAGAGTGTGCCGGTTACGGGGGCAAGGGAAAGCATACAAATAATCGTTTTATGCATACAATTTCGGTATTTTATTGTATGTAAAAAGTTAAACTGTTAAGTTGCTACTGTTTATTAGCATGTCTTTAGCGTTTTGGGCTAAAATGTCTTCAGGCTTCAAAATAGATAGTTTTTTGAACACAATCCCAATACGAAATTTTAACATCTAACGGTCGAAGACGGTTGGGGGTGATGATAATATTGATATAAAAAAAAAGGAAATAAGTTTTCAAATTTATTCTCAATTAATCTAAACTTTTAAATTCAATCGTTTTTTTTTAATGTCAATTTTTAATTCCATATTATGATTAAATAAAATGAAATAAATGAAAATAGTGCATGTTAAATACATATGTGCTCAAAATAAGCCTGACCTTTGCCGACTTTACAGTTCAGTAAACAACAGAAAATTTTGCAACTTTTATTAGAAGCAATTCAGTAATACACCAAGGCCAGGCATAAAACGAATGATTTTTAACATTGAAACGAAAGTGTAATAAGGTAACTTCAAGTAAAGATCACAATTCATGCATTTAAGTTAGTCAGAGTATACGAAAAAGGACACTCAGAAGTGTTGGATCTCTTGTCATTAAATTTTTCCCTCCTTCGTATACGTAACGTTATATGAATAATGTTTACTCCTCTCAAAATTGAAAACTTCCGCATATAAAATCTAATAATTTTGTAATAACTTCAACCGTAAAATAAGTTGTTTTTTTTTTCTTATTTTACATACTGCCAGCGTTGTAAAATCAACAAAACTTTATATAAAAATCTCTGCCTTTTTTACTTTAATAAAGTAAATACATATGTATACATAGGGTTTTTACCATTTAACCTTTTACCTCTTACCAAAAAACATGAATGGAATTCTTAATTCATTACAGTCGTATAGATGACTCATGCCATAATACAGCCATACAAGCGTCACATTATCTTAAAAGCCGAACTATTATTAACTCTTATACGTATTATTTATAGTAGCTGAGGAAATTGATTTTAAAAATATGTTAAAAAAAAGTCATTTAAATATGTCATCTAATAGTGACTAATACAAGAGAACAACACACTGAACATTTTGATGACAAATAAAATGTAAAAAATAAACGCAAACGTAAACAACACAAATTAGTTGATATTATTAATGTCCAACCATTAATGTAGAGATTGGGAAATAGTGGTGATTGAATATATTTTATAAATTTATAGAGCACATATAACATTGCAATATTAATTGATTTTCTTTTATACTCCACCTATACCGATCGTCATCCCTAAGCATTCACGGTTTTAGCACCTGAATGTAGCCGAGCTGTTGTACATGCTGTTCTACATAAAGGCTGTTGTAAACGCAACCTGTACGATTGAAATACTCGCACTCATCCTTACGTTGAATCTTTTGCACTTTAACAACAACAGCTTAAAAAAAATTAAACGACGAAAGACATTGTTTATCGATCTTTAGGAAACAGCAGGGTGCCAATAGTACCATACCCTTACACAATCGAAGCTGTAAATGTACTTCAGCACTCAGACCTGGATGATTGCGTCCAGTTTGAGGCAAATTGTAATCGTAACATAATAATGATTAGTGCGTGTTAGATTTCACACAGATGCACCAACAAACGAATGATAATATAGAGAGAGTCCAAGGAAAAAAAAACCCCATATAATGATGAGCACCGCTCAAAGCCTATGAAAAACAGTACTTTTAAAGACTTGATTCTGTTTAGTTTTTCATTGGTGTCTCAATTTTAGTATAAAATTCAAAGATTAAGATCTCATTTCAAAAAATGATAATAGGTAGCGTGTTGGCTTATTAGACGTAAAGCCAGGGTTCGATCCCCAGGTCAGACATAAAAACAAAATACAAAAGGTATTTCTTCAGCGAATTCCTCTCAGCAGATTTCTGGCAAAAACTCTGAGTAAATAAAATATTCATGAAAAGTTTCTTAAAAATCTGTCGTTCAGAGTCGACTTTAAACTGTAGGTCCCGCCACTCATGTATAAAATTAACACACACAATATGAGTGGTGTGAGAAGCTAGGCCGTAATCCTGACTGAAGGGTTGTAATGGCCAGTTATGTATGTGCATATGTAATATATGAAAATGTTATCCCTTATATTTAGTAGAATGTCCTTTAAGGTCAAGCATTCCATTTAACCCATTTGGAATTGAATGTACAAGTTTTGTTTAGTGTTTTCTGGTGGCACCATGATCAAGTTTTTCGGTTGACTTTTGTTTCAGGTTTAGCGATTACGTAACCGTTCTTTCAGATAATCTTTCTTGGAGTCATATCGGGACTTTGTGCAAGAGTATTAAGCCTGTGGAGACTTTTTTGTCAAAATATGTTGAAGTACTAAGACTTTTGCTATCCACTGTATATAAAAAGTGATTTTTCTTGAAGGTATCATTTGCGAAGTCTAGTAGTTAGTATGTTGGCTTATTAGACGTGAGGCCACGGTTTAAACTTTTCTGCATAAAAAAGTTTCTTTTGTTGCTATTCAGGAGTGATTTTTTGACGGATGCAAGTTTTTTACCCGTATGCGGGCATACATAGAACTTCTCTTTTTATACAGTCCTACTCAACTGTTTCCAAATGGTCTTCGTGAGCCCTGTGTCTAAATTTCTAAATTCTACATCTAAATCCTAAATTACCATAACAATTGTATGAAACTAGCATTACGCGTAATTGGCTGTAACACTAACTGGACCATAAATACTACCTTTTCGGCATTGTCGAACAAAAACTTTTAAATGTGATGCATTTTCTCTCTGACGGCATAAATTTTTAAGGCTCACCCAATGCTAAGCAATTACCCGGCCTGATTTAATTCCATCTGAGATACATATTCGTTAATGAATGGACGCAAACATACATATGTACATATTTGAAAAATATCTATTTTAAGAAAGCATTCTTTTAAGTTTACTCTCCAACTGTGACAATAAAGAAGGACACCGGCACTCATAGTCTAGTCCATTCTTTTGAAGTGTGACTCGGTGCGCAATGGAAATTAATTGAAATTACAACAGTTTTAATGTTTATTAATCACGAATAAGACGGCAATGACTTTGGCGTACAGATTTCTGCTTTAACATTTGTAGGATATTCTAGGGTTTAAATGCAATTCAAAAAAAAAGAAACAAAAACAGGCGACTATTAAAGCAGCAAATCACAGCTCGAATGTTTTATAAAGAAAATGAAAAAAAAAATGAAAAAGTGATGACAAAATTTACGAGTACTAATAAGTAGAATTGAAATAAATATTTTTTTCTTTTTCTCTGAGTAAAGTATGTAGTATTTTATATGTTGTTTTGCACACTTTAATACAATGCCATGGGGTCAGTCAATAACAATGCGTACGAGGTACAATTGGTGATTTTATTTTTTTGGAGACTCATAGATCATTGAAATATCAACTACAGTAAGTTTAAAACAGACAGTTGTATGACTGTCTGTCTGTCTGGATGTCTATCCATTTCAGACTTTTAATGCAAGTAGTATTACTTGTTCTTGTTGTCGTTTTGTATGCACATACGAGTATAAAAGTATGAAAGTATGTTTCCATTTTCTTAATGTCTATCGATGACATCGACGTGGGCTTTTACTTATAACATGCCGGTGGCATAAATCAATCGGCCTCTCTTTTAATATTTTCGGTTTTTTTTCTTTTCCTTTGCAAATATTTTTGTGTGATTTTGTCGTTTAATATGCAGACACTTTATGTTGTGTATGACACCGTTAAATAATGTGTTTCTTTAACGTATCACCAACAACAAATTATTCCCATTGTACAATTGTTTTTTTTTTTAATTTCTGTTTAAGATTTCTTTTTTTTTTTCTTCAAAAAACAGAAATACATACAAATAAATATCTTTATAAAAATGCGATTGAATTGTCAATGTCTTGCAGCTATAACTATATTTGGGTTTCTTACTGTACAAAAGTGAGTTAATAAATTAATAAAAAAAATAAGCAGATATGTACACTCATAAAATATTGGTTAGTTAAATGTATTTAGAAATGAGAAAAAAATTAAATTAAATTAATATCTCAACATTCTTCTGACAAAAACACTGACAGTAAGGAAAATTTCTCAAAAAATCGGTCCTTCGACACTCATTAATAAAATTACCATCACCATCACAAAAATTCACATTTTTTCAACGACTGTTCAGTATAAGATGCTTTATTTTACTTTCGTCAGTTCTTTTTTGTCCCAGACTTGACAGCCAGAAAGATATACTATACTATACTATACTATACTATACTATACTATACTATACTATACTATACTATACTATACTATACTATACTATACTATACTATACTATACTATACTATACTATACTATACTATACTATAGGATACTATACTATACTATACTATACTATAGGATACTATACTATACTATACTATACTATACTCTACTATACTATACTATACTATACTATACTATACTATACTATACTATACTATACTATACTATACTATACTATACTATACTATACTATACTATACTATACTATACTATAGGATACTATACTATACTATACTATACTATAGGATACTATACTATACTATGCTATACTATACTATACTATACTATACTATACTATAGGATACTATACTATACTATACTATAGGATACTATACTATACTATACTATACTATACTATACTATACTATACTATACTATACTATACTATACTATACTATACTATACTATACTATACTATACTATACTATACTATACTATACGATACTATACGATACTATACTATACTATACTATACTATACTATACGATACTATACTATATTATACTATACTATACTATACTATACTATACTATACTATACTATACTATACTATACTATACTATACTATACTATACTATACTATACTATACTATACTATACTATACTATACTATACTATACTATACTATACTATACTATACTATACTATACTATACGATACTATACTATACTATACTATACGATACTATACTATACGATACAATACTATACTATATTATACTGTACTATACTATACTATACTATACTATACGATACTATACTATACGATACTATGCTATACGATACGATACTATACGCCGCAATCTAGTAAATATTGTGCTGACTTATTAGACGTAAGGCCACGGTTCAAAACCCAGGTCAGACGTCTCCAACAAAACGAAATATAAGAGACTATTTCTTCGGCGAGTTCCTCTCAGCAGAATTCTGGCAAAAATTCTGAGAGTAAATAAAATTGCCATGAAAAAGTTTCTCAAAAATTCTGTCGTTTGGAGGCGACTTTAAACTATAGGTATCGCCACTCACTTATAAAATTAACATACACAACATAAGTGATATTAGGAGCTAGGTCGTAATCCTAACTAAAGGGTTGTAATGACCAATTATGTTTACATGTATGTATATATGTATGTATAAGCTGACGAAACACTTGATTGAGAACAATAATCTTCACTTGATATACCTCGTGGCATTGAAAGTGAGAACCTGGCACCTGGGATGGTTATGGATTAAGTTGGTTAAATAAATTTAAGCTTCTAAAATTTCGTTGAATGGCAAACCCCAATAGCTACAAATGAGTGTAGACTTATGCGCACTCAAATTAAAAGCAGGCTCTTGTGCGAATGAATACGTGTTGAACGTTAACATGTTCAAATGTTTGTGTTTAACCCTAAGGATATGGTATGGAATACATGCATTTATTTAAAAGAAGAATTCAACACAACTTGTTCTCTAAGCAAGAAAATAAAAAAACGGAAGAATTCATACATAAAAACATACATAAGGTCGGATGGTCAGTCAGTCAGCATAAATTAATTCATTTGTGAGACTCTGTTTGTGTGGCTGCTGTCGTCCTGCTTGTTTGTTTTGTTTTGTTGTGAAATATAAGTCGTTGTATTTTATATCGTAGATATGCTACAAACTAAAAAATAAAGCATGTGTGTATGTATGTATGTACATGCATGTACACTAAACCATACCAACATAAAGAAATTGAATTACCCCAATGATGATGATGATGACACTAAGCGCGTGCTGTGAATTTTATGAGGATATTTTAATTATTCAAACGATTTACCATAAAAAAAAGAGAAACAACCAACATCAGTTCATTGTTTAAAACATTGTTATTTGTTTTTTTTTCCCATTTGTTCTTTGTTTTGTTTTTATTTAATTTAGTGAAGGAGTTAACAGGAGTTGTAGGCTTTCTTTATATAGATAGTCTTGTCTTCGAAAGGTGTGTCAAATAAAAATGTATATATTCGTGGTTTTAATGTAACATTTCTTTCAATAATAACAAAAAAACAATACAAATAATATGGTTTAAAAAATGGATTTCTTTTAGATTCGTATGTATACTACTCGTATTTTCAAAATGACTCGTGCCCCATTATCATGTCTGGCACATTCTATTAAAAACTACTATTGATTAATGCTACATATGATTAGTTAATAGATGTGTTTTGTTTCTAATTCTCTTCAATTATTATTAATTCTTTCCATATAAAACGGAAGTAGTTCCAGACGTGTGGACATATTTAACTTCTTTGATGTCTAGGCGACATGGAATAATTGTCTGCCACTATTTAAACGTGATAATGTCATTACTTTCAGGTAAACGCTAGAATGCATAAATAACTAACGGGTTCAAAAAAATATATGAACATTTATAATCTCTAAATCCAGCATTGAACAAAAGGGTACCGCATTCTCTTTATACAGTCTTAAAACTGCTCCAACAAACCCACAATTTGGATAAAAACTTATCGAAATTTCTAGATCACATAATTTTTCAGTTTTTCTTTTTCGTTTTATGAAGGCGTTTATTTGTATCATGATATTTTGTAGTCTGATAAAAGTAAATCACTTCGAATGATTTTACCTTAAAGACTAAGCTCGAGCTGACCTCTAGTTTCAATTAGTTAACACAACTCTTCCTCTAACATGTGCATGTGTATGTACATACTTCGATTTAAAGTATATTTTTTAAATAACTTATTAAACTACTCTCGCATACAAAAAATATATTTCATTTATTAACCTCTCAACAAACTGATTATTTCACTCTTACTTTTTAATGGGATTGCAGAATTATTGTGAAGAAAAAAGGAAAATCATTTAAAATATGCGTCAACGTTTTACTTTATTAAATACCGCTTTTACAAAGACATTTTAGGCGGCACACAAGACCAACTTCAAAGTGATGATGGTTCATTTTCCATCTAATTTCATTTGCTCTGTAATGCTACAAATTTGACTAGATTGTTTTTCACATGTAACAACAACAACTACACAAGTTGCAATAATCTGTTCGCCTGAACGATGGACGATGGTCCACATCACAACAAAAAACAACATTATCCTCTACTCACTTTCGCACTCGCAATACGAAACAAATACAATAAAAAAGATTTGAGTTGAAACTTTTATTTTACATACACCCGCAAGGATTCAAAGAGCTAAACTTTAAGCCGGCCAGAAGGCTAGCCATCCATGCGCTTACACTAATATGCACAGCCAGCGCAGAAGTTATGAAAAATTAATAATAATGTCGAATCGATTGATTTAGCCAAACGCAGAATCAGCGGGTTAAACTAATATGAGTTCCTTTGCTATTTAACTTCATTTTTGTTTTAGCCGTTTGTCCGCATAAACTTGAGCCATTCTTCAACGGATTTCCCAATAGTTTTCTACGTTGTGGTCAACCAAAACGAAATATTAAAAAAAAACGCTTTAAGTGATTTAGATTTTTTATTCTGTTTTTTTTTATATTTTTTATTATTTTTTACGAGTTTCCTTTTTTATTGCAAGTCTGTTGTCTTCTGTCTACAAGTTTCGTAATTCAAATGTAACTCGAATCCATACTCTTCCTCCAATACAAACGACAGTATGGTTGGGAAGTAAAAAGCATTATATAGCGGCAAAACATTTATTGGCAAATGAAAAATAGCGCCAATTGCCCTCAAGGCGTTATATTATGTATTTTCCTATTTTGTAGTGGTTGTCATCATCGCTGTAGTATTTATTGCTCTTGTACAATTAATTCTTTACCTCTTAGTTATTTACAAAGCAGTATGAAGATTTTTGCGGTTATTTTTTTTTTACTATCTTCAGATTTATTCCTCCTTCGCAAATGTAAGAAAATATTATATTATTAATATTACGTTTGTAATATGCTTATTTAAATATTATTGGCATATTTAAATATGAATGAAATTACAAAAAAAAATATACTTTTTTAATAAATGGTTGAAAATATGACTCCATGTATGCTATTTAGAAGCATAGGGTATTTAAAATTCGAACATTTCTGTTAGCGATTTCAACTAAGTTTACTTTTTTATTTATTTTTACAACTTTTAAGGTTTAATTTTCATTTTTTTTTATTTTAAAAGTTAAAGAAGACTCCCAGCTGAGTTAAAATTTCTATTGACGACATTACCTTCTATTATTGCTGTTGTTCTTTCTGACTATCTTAATATTGTATTAGCACAGTATATAGATTATAGTTTTCATTAAATTTCGATTAATCGTGAAAATTTCGAATATTTAAAAAAAATCAAATTTAATGTTTACTTTCTGATATAAAACTGAAAATTAATGCACAAAAGTTAATAGACGTAATGAAAAACATCTTCAAGGATAAGTACTAGAAAACATTTTAAAGAATATAAGAAACAAACTTTGAATTATGCAGGTTTTTTTATTACCATAAAATTGAATTTAAAAAATAATTAAAACTTACATATCGGCACTATTGTAATAAATCATAAAAATATACTTCATCTTCATTTAGTTTAGATAAAATGTTAAATTTTTTTAAGTAAGCCGAATATAGAGAAATTGATGTCCACATTTTCCTAACCAATATATTTATACTCATATTGAAAAATATGAAAAATTCTATACGTATATACTTACAAATAACTATCCCTTATGTTATTTATAAATAATAACACCAAACGTATAAAAGGATATCAGACTTGTTTTATAGAAAATAAATTTAATTGTTATCATTTTCTTCTTTTTATTAAATATTTTTATTTAAAATTACGATTGCCTACGATCTTCATCTCCCCAAAAATTTAAGGAATGTATACCGTATAGTTCTTTGGTTAAAAAATACTCTCTCCATCCGATTTTTGAGCAAAATTTAATTAAATGTTCAATTTTGGTCTGAGGCAACATATAGATTGATCTTTTTATATCACAGACATTGTTATTATCTTTGCAAGTATCCTGTTGATGACATTGTACACAATTGGAGAGTTCTTTTTTAATAGCCTGCTCTAATACTTTTATTTCATCCTTTTCTATTCTTGCCCTTACAGCAGCTTCCAACTGCATGAGATGTTCATCATGCACACCAGGAAAAAGATGTTTCATCGCTAAGCTTAGATTGAATAAATAATCACGATTTCTACCGCTCGGGCCAGCTGAAGTAAATATCTGCTCTGCTATTTTATCTATTTTTCTGTCCTCTTCACTACCGGCCCAAGATTCGTTATCGGGTGTTGCTATATAAATAACCAAATCAATACTCTTTTCTGTTGGTTCATCAGGAAAAACATGAAATGGTACTGTACAACGCTTATAACCGTTTTTCTCTCGAAAATCCAAATGTTTAAGGACAAGATCCTTGTCTTTGGCTGCCACACGATATGCAACACCATAAACCCGGTCATCAGCTTGGGCTGATATTAGTGTAACAACTCGACCAGGCTTAACTTTAACACCACGGTGATCAATACTGTGTTGGTAGAAACGTCTTAAATAGCCACAAATATACCCACATTGCCAATCAATACATGGAAAATCAACCTTCCATATTAATGAGCCGTAACCAAAAATCCAAATGTCATCTGAGTTTTCTATTGGTTGTGGTTTTTCTCGAATTGCTTTATGATCCTTCGTTACATCGACTTGTTGTATATCTTTAGCTTCGACCAAATGTTTAAATTTTGTATTATATATACTTTCTACATCAGTTTCAGACATTTTTATTGTTAAATTTAATTCTCCAAAAAAATTTTATAATTTAACAATTTCCTATCCACGTAAACATAAAACAGCTGTTAGTAGTGATCAGCTGTGTAAAAGTACTGCCAAATCGTAGTTTACTTCGTTATACTTATACAGTACTTAATTAGACAAGACACTTTAGCGCAGTGTTGCAAAATTGAAATTTTGAAATAGTATTGAACTATAACTGAAAGAGTACCTTTTTGCATAATAGGTAGTTTTATAAAAATATATTTATTTATTATACTTACCGTACGGAATGGAATAGAAAAACTAACACATGTTTCTCATATAATATATACAAAACAAAAACAGTTGATTCGAAACGTAAGGTTTAGTAAAAAATGTCGACGCAACTGTTTGTTCATTCAGCATTCTCATTGCTTTTCGTAATCTAAAATACATACGTTAGGTTAGCTCCTGGCTAACTGGGGCTTAAGACCTTTACCATTAGCCTGCCTAACCCCCCATTTATAGTTGAAAAGCGCAAATCATAAAATCTGTAAAAAGTACTTAAATGTTTTGAAATTGAAATGTTGCCTGGAAACTAATATTATAATCTGTGTAACCAGCTTTTTTGAAAAAGAAAAAAATTAGTGAATGCCTCCACTAATAGATGTGAAAATTACTTATTCTAGATACACACCATCCATATCACAATATACAGTACATGTATTTATGGTAACACAGTACCCATTTCGAATAACGGCATTTTGGTGAATTTCGATTTTATTCACCACACCAGGTAAAATTCACCACATTTTGTAAAAAACTCACCACAAGTGGTGAATAATTTTTCACACTTCAAAAGAAAAATTAATTTAAAAATTTTTTTCTTTTTCTATCCAAATCAATGTTTTCGTTTGTCCCTATGTGGGTGGGGGGATAGCGAGTTGGTTTGGTTTGGCGACACTAACTATCTATAACTAAAACTACTTACTAACTTTTTTCTTTCTAACAAACAAATTTATTTTTTGTTTTCGTTTTGTCTGACCTGGGGTTTGAACAGTGGCTTTTTTGAACGTCTACAGTCTACTTGTAACTTGTAACTTCCTATTAGACAGACAGACCACCATAGAGCAGTAAACAAACGGGGTTTAATTTTTACTTAATAAACCCGGAAACGGAAAAAGAATGTGCGAATATTTATTAAAATATATATTTATTTTTTGAACGAACAAAAACGAATTTGATGGAAAAAAGTACTGAAAGCTTATATATTTCTTATTATTTAATGTTAACATTCCGAATTTTTGGTGTCACTGACAACTTTTATATTGTTCCACGATACATTTTACTCAAAATGTATTTATTATTTCACTCATTTCATTTTATAGCTTTCCAACACTGTTTGACTTACTTCTCTAGATACGAACAATCGAAACAGTTCGATAACAATATTATCATCTCAAATTAGTGTATTATTTTTTCTTGTTGTGGCTTTTAGTAATATGATAATTATTTTTAAATAATTCATCAATTTCCCCAACCAAAATGCATTTAGTTTTATTAAATAACCTACAATTTGAACAAATTTCGTGAATCTCTCGAAATTCCATAAAAAATCCAATAAATAACCGGTGATTTAATAACCATCACATAAGGTGAAGGCGTAGACAAAATCCGAAAGAAAAGTGTATAATTGTGTTGCATTTACTTGTCTATGAATACATTAAAAGTGATATTTTTCCAAAGTCTACAAAAACAACGATAAAATTGTAAACGAAAGCAAATAGCCAAATTGTCATTGCCAATTGACTAAAAATAGAGATTTACACAAATTATTTCTATATACATTACATCTATAAATTGGTAAGTGGATTTAGTTTTACCCAATGTGTATACATGTTTGTCTAATTTCCATTGAACGTGAGTGACTATCGTTTCACTGAATTTGTAACGAAATGATGATTATCATAATTTATTTATTGCCACACCGGATGCTTATTCATCAACGTCCAGATGTTCCATTTATAAAATAATTCATATTTGTATATTTGTTTTACATCACAGTATACAAATAATGTGTTTGGTATTCAATTTCGCAATTATAAATCAAATTTTAACACTTTGTGTATAGAATATTATTGTTCTGCCTCTTATTTTAATGTGAACTTTTATTTCGTTTGTTTTCATTCTTTGTTTTCATCTTGTTATGCTTCCAAATCAATTTCATTTCTCTTTGCTTTTACACATTTTTTTTAAGATTCAAAGATATTTTTTCTTGTTATAGCACCTTCGTAGAATTAAAATCAGGTTTTTGTTTGGTCAAAAAAAAAATTGGGAATTGGACTTTTTTGTTTGTAAATTATGAATTTAGTTTGACAGTGAAACAAAGAAGTATTCGTACACTAAAAGTTAAAGTTATATGACGAATGAATTCTTCATTAAATTATATGTTTTAGAGACTATTGTAATATAAGTAGCACTAAGCCACAAATTTCATTTATGTTCTCAATTATATTAGGAAGAAACGAAAATGATACAACGCCAGGGACTTAGTGCATATTTCGTACATTAAATTTGTTGTTTCATAACCTAAACTAAAAAATTTCGATTTAAAAACTGTCCTGCTAATAAACAATCGCCGTTTATATTGCCTTTGCTTCAGATATTTTTTTAATTTTCATCTTAATAGAGTCTCTCGTCCCTTAACTTAAACCGTAAAAAATTAAAGTCCTTAGTTTCAGTTAAAAGTATATCCAAATGTCTTACTTGCACATCGTCTGACAATACCAGTTTTCAGCATCCTTCCCAATCATTGCGTTTCTTTTAAATTCTTTAAATATATGTATTTTTAATTAAAAGCCTTTTATTTTAAGTAAAACATGTCTCAAATCTATAATAAAGAGTGTACTTATGTACAATATTAGCTTAGAAGGATTTACTCATGATACTTGTCTGACTGTTTTTATTTTTCATGAATAATCTGTTTCAAAAATGGTCGGTACGATTTATTTAAGTGTACGAATAATTCGTAAGTTGACTGTATTCATTAGTTGGTCAGTATATAAAGGGTTTTTGTATATGGCTTACGCTCACACATAAAGAAAATGTAAATAAAGCAACGATAAAAGTGTATTCACCTTTATTCATCTTCCGGACAAGAAGCATGACGACAATTTCAAACGCTACTTTTCATTCAATAAAAACAATAGTAATAACAAAAAAAAAAAAATATCAATCGAAATGTGTGTTTGGAGACTATGTGGAAATGGAGTTATTTTATATTTACACTCGTACTTCGATTAAGCGAAATAAAAAGCAAAAGTGCTTTAAGAGTTGAATACGAAATTCTAATATAATGACACATTTACAGGGACTTCTATGTCTTCTATTATAAAAAATAAAACCCATAACATTAGAAATGTGTACGTGAGTATGTGTATATATTAACACATTTTATTAAAATTGCAAAAGACGCGTAATTTATTTGAATTTTTACAATTAAACTTTAATACCCGGAGTAGCGTATTTGCTCTGGGCCAATCTGGTACCTGAATTCAGTTGGTCTTAATGCAGCTCACGATTAAAATCGGTTAAGTTTCTTTCTCTTCCTTTTGATTTATTTATTGGAACATAATTTAAATTTTAAAACACAATACATAACTAAAACAAGTGAGTTCTTTATTATTCATTCTTTTAAAGATGAGACTTAGTCAAGCAAAAACAAAATGCGTGTTTTCAGTATAAGTCTGGTTCTGAAGACAATAAGTGTTTCTTAAAAAAAAACGCACGTCGTAAATATTTTTTGGCTTAGTATGACTTTGTCATACGCACGCTATTATTAAGAATAATTTTAAACTAAATCGGAATTTGTTTATAAATAGAGAAAAATATAAAAGTTAAAATGATTATTATTCGAATTTTTTACGGAGTAATTTTTGTTACGTTTGCTCACGTGCTATGTAGACAACAAGTAAATGGAGCAAATTTACTTCATAGCTATTTACCAGCATCTATGCAAGCTTTGGCGTATTATATTGATCATTTGCAGTACGAACCACTTTCATCGACAACTGTTGAGCCACCTTTTAGTGCCAGTAATAACGAAAATAATGGTAGCGATGGTGAAATTAATTATACTACAACGACAACAACTGCTCGTCCCATTAGCTCTTCAACTTCTAGTTGGTGGAATCCACCAGCTTGGTGGTCCCCACTTTCCAGTACTACAGAGGCACCTACCCAAAAACCTACTCATCCCCATAAACCAGCTTTGTATTCTCCCGAAATAATAAAACATCTTAAGCTTCCGCTTGAAGGTTACGATATTTTCTATGAATTGGGTAGTACACCAGAAGGATTTAACAACTTACCTCTTTCACTGATACGTGACATAATAACGGAAACAAATCACGATGATTTCAATAATGATGTAGAATCCCTTGACAATTTTTTGCGGCTATACGATGACAACTACGGTCGCGCTACATTTGATGCTGACTCCGCCATGGATCGTTGGTCATCAACCTCAACTGCTGGAAAGAAGCGTGTACCGCCCACTAAACCCTATGTAGAATTCTTATTGGTCTATGATCTCTTAAAAAGAGATGCCAAATCTTCAAATCTGAGCAAATATGAAGGTTATTCAGATGATATTTTAAAAGAACTCAATGAATTAGCGCAAATGTCATCGCAACGACAACTTTATACGCTGTTTAAACGTATGCTTGATCGGGGTGATGTACAACGTAGCGACGTTATATCACGTATTCAAGGAATTATAAAAGATTTGAGCGATCCAAATAGTGCTACTGTAAAGGCACTCCGATATATACCTGCGATGCCATTTTTACCATAAAAGAATTAAATTTATTTACAAATCTGTAGAATAAATAAAATGATATCATTGAAATTATATCAAGAATACCTCTATTTATTTAATGTATTCAAATTATTCAGAAATTTGTATACCTTTGTTAAATCAACAATATTTTTAAGAGAGTACAAACATTTGTTATCTAAAATATTAGGATTCATTGCGACTTATTTGAAAATTTTTTATTTGCCAAATTAATCAATATTCCTAGAGGAGCCATAATTTGTATTGCATTCATAATTAGTTTTCTTACCATAATTAGTCTTTTTTAGTTTTCCCCGTTGTGTAGTTGTTTGCACACCATTTACGTAACTGCTGAGAATGTTCATAAAGTAATAAGCATATAATAATAGTAAAATAACTACTATATATGTCCATACAAATTTTAATACTTTAATGTATAAATATTTATACATCTAAGTATCTTCTGTAAATTCTTTTTAAAATCAAATTCAAATTTCATATCATCTGATTCCTTTAATTTAGAAAGCATGAAAGAAAATTAATGCAAAGTCTTTGTTTAAAATTGATAATTTGTATTAGAAGAACAAAAAAACACTAACGTCTGCTTTACTGGTTGTATCTAACGTTCGTTTGTATGAAAGAGGTCAAAAATCAAATTTAGAGATGAAACACATTGTTTATTGTTTTTGCCTCCTTTTACTCTAACATTTGTGTCTAATAACAAGTGGCTGTTTGTCAAACAAATACTCTCTTAAGTTGTATGCTACGAAATATTAAGAGAATTGGATTTCTTTCGTCTTGCGTTTTCATCAGTTTGTTTAGCATTTGGGATTTTATTTTCTGCCACTTAAAAGTAGTGTGAAAAATTCATTCTTTAGTTTTTTAGTGTCGTTACGCGAGTAAATACCGCATCTAATGTAAAATGTTCTTGAAAACTGAATAAAATTGAAATGAAAGAAATACATACATGTGTACACTAGCATATAATATGTACTATCTTATATGAGATTAACGCATTTTAAATGTTTTATTTGAAATAAAAAAAATTATTTAATGAATGAAAACACATTCCACTTTTGAGATGAATAATCGTAATAAATACGAGGAATCATCCATTGTTCAATAGAACTTATTGATTTATTTAAATTATTTTGTTGAAGAAAGAAACATAAGACAAAAGTGAAAAATAATATATACATACATATGTAGTTGCAACCTTGAACTATTGCAATAGTAGAGACATACACGCATACTGTTATTTCAACAATGGAAAATTTGGAAACATACATTTTAACAACTACCCCACACTTTTTGCGTAAAGCCATCGGTGATGCTAGAAGGTACGTGATAATATAATCGCCGCTATACTTATTGTTTACAACAAATATAAAATCTTTAATACCAGTTTTTTCTTCTTTTTAACGCAAATATTCCTTTTTTTATTATTTTTTTTTTTTGTTAATTCCTTTGAATTTAGGGCTCATTAACAAAGAATCGCTGCACTTTCTTTATTTCATTGCTAATGTATGTGTAGCTGCTTTCACTAAACCAGCTTGTAGGTGTTGATTCATGTTGTAAAAATGTTTAAGGCAGTTATTCGATTTTCAGTTTTTCATTATATAAACATTAAAAGGGTGTCAATAGCAATAATTGTATGCCTTGGACTTTTATAGAAGTGTTCTTTAAATTGTTGTAAAATAAGGCAACAGAAAGAAAATGCCGTTCATATATTTTACAAATACATGTTAAGTAGGTCTATTACTTTTCATAGAATTTCATATATATTCTAATAAAATCAAATAAAATATTTCAAATAATCAATACTTAATTAATCTGCTCAGAATTATCATGTTTTTTCAAATCTGCAACTTCTGTGTCTAAACTTTTATATGTATGATGGAAGCTCTTTTTTAAATCATTAATAATATATCACTTAATAATCTCTATCATATTTTTCGCATCACGTCACTTATTTGCTTGCCATACTGTACTGTATGTGTATAAATTTAAACAATTAATAAATATGTGCAGATATTTACGTACATAAAAACATTTCAGATCATTTGTTCGCACAGAAACAGGTCAGAGAAATAACAATACTAGAACGGATATAACACATTTCGATGACACTATGGAACAATCCCAAAGTTTAACTTTAAACGAAGATGCCCTAAAGCAGTTACCCGAGCCAAAGCGTTCTGTATTTATCTTCGAATGGTTGAGTTATTTGGAGAAATCATTGCTTGTTGTGGAACGCAATGAAATCAAGAATCATCAAAAGAAACTTGTACAACAATTAACAGCCCAAATTAATGGTTCACCAGGTCCACCAACACGTAAACTTTTGGCCAATTGTTTGGCAACATTATTTTCTGTCGGTGATACTTTCATGCTGTTCGATACGGCGAATATTTGTAATGATATTTTAAAAAACAAAGATGATTCGCCAAGTTATTTGCCAACTAAATTGTAAGTATTACGATAATGTACAAATAATTTAATTGATTGCTGAATTTTACATCATTATTACAGAGCTGCTATATGTGTCCTCGGTTCAATGTATGAAAAATTAGGTCGTATGATGGGACGTTCTTATGAAGAAACTGTCAACTTATTGTTAAGAACTCTACGTAACGCTGAATCCCAGGCACGTATTGAAATTATGATTACTCTTGAGAAAGTGTGTGCTGGCATGGGAACTGCGATATCGAATGTCCATAAAGACATATATAAGGCTACTAAGCATGGCTTGACCGATCGAGTAATGGCTGTAAGGGTAGCGGCTGCGAAATGTATTTTAGAAATGATACAACACGCCCCATTTCTTTATCAAACTGAACTCGAAAATTTACCAGCCCTTTGTTTTCGTGCTTTCGATGGCAGCAGTTACGAAGTTCGTTGCGCTGTAGCAAAACTGTTGGGCACCTTATTGGCTTTTACACAACAGCAACAGAATGACGTCAATAATAAAAAGATGTCTGTGCAGACAACACAGTCTAAGGCTTCTACAAGACAAGTGTCATTGGACGAGACACTAAACGTTCTTATGACGGGATTTTTAAGAGGAGGAGGTTCATTCCTGAAAGGTACTGGTGAAATCATTAAAGGCAGTTCCAGTGTAAATCGTGAGATACGCGTTGGCGTAACACATGCCTATGTGGTTTTTGTAGACTACATGGGTAGTGTATGGCTTGAACGCAATTTGTCAATTTTTTTGTCACATGTTTTGGATTTGGTTGCAAATCCCAAGGCAGCATCTTCGCATGTTGATGCTGTTTACTCTCGCAAATGTATTAATTTCGTTCTGCGTTCCGTACTCGGTAAAATGCTTGGTGAAAAAGCCCAAACATCTGCGTGTAAGGAACTGATATATATGATAGCCAAACAAATGAATTCGATAGACTTTAACCCTGAAAATGCCAAGGACTCAAATCAAGAAACATTATTTAGTCAACACTTTTTAGTATGTGCTCTTCAAGAGTTGGGGTCTTTAGTATTAGGCTTAGGAACAACAGCTCAAAATCTCCTGGCTGATCAAACTTTAAATGCTATCGACACGACGTGTGCAGTCCTTGTACATCCAAGTGCTGCTGCAAGATTAGCAGCAGCGTGGTGTTTAAGATGCTTTTGTGTAGCTGTACCAAGCCTTATAACACCTCTTATTGATCGCTTTGTAGACGCTCTTGAACAAATGCGGTCCTCTCCGGAAGCAGTAGCGGGTTACAGTTGCGCTTTAGCGGCTATTTTGGGAAGTGTACGTTACTCTCCTTTAGGTATACCTCATACCAAGGGAAAAGTTGTATTTAATGCTGCTGAGGAATTATTGCGTTCAGCTTCGCAAAACAGTCGCATGTCGTTAAATCGTACCCAAGCCGGTTGGTTGCTGATTGGATCCATTATGACTTTGGGTTCCCCCGTTGTTAAAGGTTTACTACCAAGACTTTTGCTCTTATGGCGCCATTCATTTCCCCGTTCGAACAAAGAGTTGGAATCTGAAAAAGCACGCGGAGATTCATTTACCTGGCAGGTTACGCTTGAAGGACGGGCAGGAGCATTGTCTGTAATGCATAGCTTTTTAGTCAATTGTCCCGATCTGGTTACTGAAGAGATAACAAAGCGTCTATTAACACCAATTGAAAGCGCTTTAGCTATGTTGGTAAAGTAAGTTATAATGATGATTTAAACTTGTTTGATTTTTCTCATTCTTGTTTATTTTTTGTTTTTTCAGTTTATCTCCAGTATTAAAAAGTTATGGTACACAATTAAAAGCACCTGCCGCCATGGTACGTCTACGACTTTATGAGACGTTATCACAATTACCATCTAATTCGTTAGAAGCTTCTTACACTCATTTATTGCGAATGCTTATATCGGAATTTACTTTGGCGGAAAACCCAGCAAACACTACAAATTCTCTTCTACGCAATTTGTGCCATGCAGACGATTCTGTTATTTTGGGCACCTGGCTTCAAGAAACCGATCATCGTATTATAGAAGATCAGGTAAATTATCATTTATTCTTTTATTTTTTTAATTTAGAGTCACATGTACGTACTACTACTGTACAACTTCATTGTATTCATATTTCAATAAAAAAAGTAAATCATAGAGTTAGAATACTGTATACTAATAGGAATAAATATTTGTAAATAACTTGTTTAAAACGCAATTTAAATTTTACTTTTACCTACATTGAATTAAAACTATTATAAGATGGAACCGAATCGAAGATGGGATGGCGATCATGTAAGTGTTGTTTGTAAAATGAACTTGATGTTGTATGTTGATTTTTCTATTGCCTTATTATTTGCATTTTTATTTTGCTAAATTTGTTAAATTGCTTTATTTTCACTGAAGTCAGAAGGTATTTGACCGCCAAATTAGCGCATTTTTTTGTTCTAACGATTACTATTTGATATTTTGTTGAAGAAATTCTTTAATGAAAAATCCTTGTTTTTTAGTTCGTCTTGAAAAATATATTTATAGAATACAATTAAATGAATTCTATCATTTACAGTTACAGCCTAATAGCGCCGCAGGATCGGGTGCTTTAGAACATGATCCATGTTGTCTGTACAGAACCGCTGGCAATTCTTCTAACACAGGCACAATGAATGGAGCTTACGGGTACAAGGCTGATCAATGTCCTGGACCACTTCCCCTGGGAGTGGCTATAATTGACATGTCAATAACGCTTTTCGGAGTAATTTTTCCAAAAGTTGCAAATAAGCATCGTTTACAAATGCTTGATCATTTCGGCGAATGCATACGACAAGCAAAAAGTAGTCGTCAAGAAGCAGTTCAAATGAATGTATATACAGCTCTTCTATGTGGCCTTAAAGTGCTAACAGATAATAAGGCTAGCATAGGACAAGAAGATGTAAGAAAAAGCTTCACGAATCTAGTAACTTCTGGACTCACCAGTTCTAATTCAATGCTAAGATGTGCTTCAGCAGAAGCTTTGGGTCGTCTTGCTCAAGTAGTAGGCGAGTCTCGTTTTACAGCGGAATTGGCCCAAAATTCATTTGACAAATTGAAATCAGCTCGCGATGTTGTGACTCGTACTGGACACTCATTATCGCTTGGCTGTTTGCATCGTTATGTTGGTGGAATGGGGTCATCGCAGCATTTAAACACTAGCGTATCTATATTGTTAGCCTTGGCCCAAGATATATCTTCACCTATAGTGCAGTTATGGGCTTTGCACGCCTTGGCTTTAATTGCAGATTCAGGAGGCCCAATGTTTCGCAGTTATGTCGAAGCAACATTGACATTATGTATGAAATTATTGCTAAATGTACCACAGTCATATGTGGATGTCCATCAGTGTATTGGTCGTGTTCTGAACGCATTAATTACAACGATGGGCCCTGAACTTCAAGTATGTAACACCTTTATAAGTGTTTGTATTTATGTAAAGTTTTGCTAACAATTTATATTTATAGGGAAATGTTGGCAGCATTACGAAAATGCGTAAAACTTTCATTTGTGCTGCATATATAATGCAGGGTCACTCTGATCCATTGGTACAGGCAGAAGCGACCGGTTGCCTTCAACAAGTTCATCTTTTTGCTCCTGGTAGCATTAGCTTACCATCTTTGGTGCCCACTCTTGTAAAAAATTTATCGAGCAACTATCTGACACAACGTAAAGCTTCTGTCTCTTGTCTGCGTCAACTTGCACATCGTGAAGCTAAAGAGGTTTGCGATTTAGCCTTAGCAATTAAACCTGATGACTGTCCCAAATTGGTTGTCACTGAATACGGTCTTCCTGGCATACTTTTTGCCATGTTGGATTCTGAAACTGACATAGAAATGCTTAAGAACATACATGATACTCTTACGTCAATGTTGCAATTAATGGCCGCTGAAAGTTTAAGTACCTGGTTGAGTTTATGTAAAAATGTGCTTACTGTTGCTGTTGAAAACTCACCACTACCGGATGATGTTGCTTTAACTTCTAAGGGAGATGCTACTAAAACGACACCAACTTCCAGTTCTTCAATATCACAAAATTTAGCCAATAATGATCAAGATGATGAAGATGAGGAGGATGATGCTGATGATGTTACAGAATACCATGCTATAGAGAACTCTTCCACGCATCCAGCTATTCAGCCCCGCTGGACAACCCGTGTTTTTGCAGCACAGTCTGTAAGAAAGGTAATGTCGGCATGCGAATTTGATAGCCCAGTGCACTTTGATTTGTTGCAAGCTAAAGAAATGCAAATGACAAAATCAAGCGGTGATTATTTGATACTCCATCTATCGGAGCTTATTCGTATGTCCTTTATTGCGGCCACTTCGGATTCTGATCAACTTCGATTAGAAGGTCTAAGAACTTTGCAGGAAATAATAGATCGCTTTGCAAATGTTCCTGAACCAGAATTTCCTGGTCATTTATTATTAGAACAGTTTCAAGCTCAGGTAAGGTCTAATCATAATGTTTAATTATGTATTTTTCAATATAGTTTTTTTTTTTGGTTTATAAAGGTTGGCGCTGCTTTACGTCCAGCTTTTGCTCCTGATACACCGTCGCATGTAACTGCAGCGGCTTGTGAAGTTTGTTCAGCTTGGATTGGTTCGGGTGTAGCTCGTGATCTAAATGATTTGCGTCGGGTCCATCAACTGTTGGTATCATCATTAAATAAATTGCACACGAAAACAAATAGCACACAATTATTCAATGAGTCTATGACAACGCTAGAGAAGTTGAGCATATTAAAAGCTTGGGCTGAAGTTTATATTGTCGCTATGATCACCAACAATACTGCACCAGCCTCCTTGTTAAGAAAACAATTAACCGCTTCAAATTTAATACCCTCACTGACTAGTGATATTGAAATAGAAGAAGATGAGTCAATGGGAGCGGATTCTGGCACAGATCGAAATTGTGAAAGTCTTTTAACGTTGGTTAAACCAGAATTAGATAATCTTTCCACCCATTGGTTAGCTGCTATGAAAGATCATGCATTACTTTTATTGCCGGCTGAATTTCAAAGTCAATTACCACATGATGGAGGAGCCTTTTACACTCCTGACACCATAAATTCCTCCAAACCACATTATTTAGCTTCTTGGCCGCCCATATTATATGCTGCATCATTATGGCTTAAGGATGAAGGCTTTCAACTACACTTGGAATCACCTAGCCAACCAGATAATGAATTGAATAATACTGATAATACATCATTAGAAGCTAACAATAATATATCGCATGGTTCATTATCGGCAGATCGTTTCCATATGATTTTTGGCTTATGTATGGAAGCTTTGTGTAGTACAAGAACGTCAGAGAAACCAAAAAATGTGATAAGTTGTTTACAATCCATGTACACCATATTCGATTCGAAATGGGCTCGCCAACAACTCGTTAAAGATAAAGTATTGACCATTGAATTGTGCAATGTATTGCATAGGCAAATCTTAACTAGTGATGACCTATTTGTGCAGCTGTTATGTATAGAAATATTAAAGCAATCTGTTCAAGCATCTAAAGAACAATTAGCAGAATATCGCAACAACTATTTGGAGAAGCACAAAAACATAGAGAATGCAGATAATATTTCACTCCAAGATCAAATCGATCAAATGGGAGAAGGAGGTTGTTCTGGCGAAATAACACCTGGATCCTCACATATTTATGCGGTCTTAGAGGTATGTTTATGTTTATTTGTGCGACAAATTCCAACAATGAACCCTGGTGCCGCAAATACAGTACAATTTCGTCAAGATTTAATTGCCAAAACCGCATTATCTTCACAATCATTCTTTAATAAGTTAGCTGAGGATAATGGACGACTAGTGGCTAGTGCATTAGAATGTGTTGAAGAACTAACCACTCTTTGTTCTCCAAAAGGGGCTTTAGCAATTTTACCAACCATTCTTTATATGACAACGTCCATTATAAAGGAAATTGCAAATAAATCATTTATTGATTCAACGATTTTAGCAAATACATTAGCAATTCAAGCTGCTTTACATGCTTTAGAATCTATATGTAAAGATAAATGGGCTAAACACCCTTCGGTAGCCAGTGAGTGGCAGGAATTATTACAAAGTTCTTTGGCGACAATTGTTGATTTAACAAAAACTGCAGGCAATAACGAAGATCGTAAAATGGATGAAGTTACAATGCTAAAGGCCATTGCCGTTTTTATACTACACACTCCTCCTGCTGTAGTATCAACTCCTTCGCTTCAGTATCCATGCATAAATCACTTCCGTCAATATTTACAATCGAATAATTTATCAGTTAAACTGAAATGCATACAAACAGCTCGATTAATATTTTCGCAATCGGAATTAAAAGTATCGACACCCTATATACATGCTCTGGCTCCGCGCATAATTGAGGGACTATACATGGAAAGTGCCAAACAGCCAAAAACAGAATTGGAATTGCAAATTATTTTGGAAAGCATAGTGACAGTTGAAGCTTTAATTGAATTGGCTGAACCCCAAAATCGTAAGTCAAAGTCAGAAATACTTTTAATTTTAATATATTTTGTGTTGTTATTTTATCCCTTTATACAACTGAACGATATGCACAATCCCTCTAAAAGTAGTAAGAGGAAATGTCAAGAAGATTGTTCCTTATTAGAATGTTAAATAAGAATGGCGGTATAAAACAAATTTCAATTATTTTACCATAACAAAATTATGTTTTAATCTATAGAAGGAATAATTTCTTTAAATTTCTTTGACATGTGTATTAGTATAGCATTAACAAGACAAATAATTTAATTCATTTGTATTTTTTCTTGTTTAATTATTTCTTTATTTAATCTTCTAATGCATTACAATAATCACAAAACTTAACTCTCCCTAACTATCATCTATTATGTATGTCCTTAACATACTGATACGTAACTTAACATAACATAATACAATAATATAGGAAATCTTATGCAAGGTAATTTTATCAAATACTTTATCATTTTGCATTCATTCATCTTAGTTTCTTAATATTTTATTTATATGTATGTTTTGAGTTTATATTGTTCAATAATTTGATTATATTTCCATTAGCTTTTTTTACCCGATATCTATAATTTCTGTAAATTTTAAACTTATTTCTCGGATTTAATTATTTACTCTCCTTACTTCTGTAGGCATACAAATGTTAACCCTTCTGGTACCTGTGCTAATAAATTATTTGGCTGAACCAGCTAAGTTACGAAATTTACCGAAATATCAACGTCAATTACATGAACAAGCTTTACAGTGGCTTATGAAAATTGGTCCCAAATATCCACAAGAGTTTAAATCATTGATGGGACAGTCACCCGAACTGCGACAAAAATTAGAAGCAGCTGTACGATGTCAACAGCAATCAGTGGCCATTGCCAATCGGGTTCAGACGGCACAATCTCGCAGCAGTCTTGATAAACAACAAAAGCCTACTATTAAACTGAAAACTGATTTTAGTAATTTCCAATAAATTTTGCATATTTATCAATCGTTGCGGAGCTAATTATTTAATGAAAAAAAAGTAAATACATGCTATAAATCTATATATATACGTATATATATATATATATAATAACGCTTAATATAGTCAATAAATAAATAATACGTAATATATTTATACATATTCGCCATGTTATTGCGCTTTTAAAATAAAATAATAACAGCTCGGATTTTACATATTTTTTATTATTTTCATTCTTTAATTTTTAACAATTTAAATAATAAATTTTACAATTCTTTTCGTATTTAATTTTTAGAATAATTAAAAGAAGAATGGAAAAATGTTTATTCATATATATACATACATATATATCTTCTAACAATTATTACAAATGTTATGTGTACGTTAAAAAAAAATTAAAATCATATAAAATACACGCATATAAAGTGATGTCGTCTTTATTAACCAACAACTAAATTAATGCAGTTTTCTTTAATGGCTTAAAAGTTCAATCTTTACACAAAATCTACAAAATACCGAAAAATCTATTTTGTCTGATAAAATTATTTTTCTATTTAAATGAAACAAACATTTTTATTTTAGTGGTTTTTAGTAATTATTATTCAGTTTTTATTTACATCAATTTTACCTTAATGTGGCAATTACGTTTCAAATTCTGTTTTTATATGTGAAATTATATCATTACAAACATTTTTATAAATAGTTTGAGAATCATTTTTACTGCTAGATCTTTTCCGTTTCCTTGCCTTTTGTATTGTTTTTGTATCTACCAAATCAATTTCTGGCATACTGATACCCACAATACTGGGTTCTAAACGACTTAGTAAAGCTGTGGAATAGAAGAGTGCATGCAAACGTTCACGGAATTTTGCAATATGACTATGCGTATCATTTATAACAGGCAAAGACGGCAAATTCTTCAAGTCACTATCCGCAGTGTGTATGCACAATGCCCGAAACCCCATAGCTGTGGACCAACTAGAAGGTAAATTTTGTATTGGTCTAAAAGATGGGATTATTGGTGACACAGTTTTTAAACTTTTCCCCAGTTGCGCTGGCATACTAGTATCTAGTTCACAAGCTTGTAAAGAAATCGATATTTGAGGATTCAATACTGACATTGCAATTGACAAATTTTCACTGTTTAATTGTATGTTATCGCAAAGATAATTATTAAATTGGAAATTATAGGCATATTTGAAAAAATTATAGTTTCTAATACCATTTGGTCTTAAACGGGAAATATACAGTCTTTCAGGGGCAATTTTTTTTCTTTTTACTGCCACCATCTCAGCTGATGGTATTTGATCTATGGGTTTCTTATCTTTAGCTTCTTTGTCCGCTTTTTCCAATTTAGGCTTTATAGGCAGGTCTACGGTTTTTGGAATTTTAGCTTTCGTTTCTTCTTTTTCATCTTCATCACCCTTTGGTTCTATTTGATTTGTTGACAACTCCTCCAGTTTATCTTTCCAATTGACTATGTTAATTGTATTATTTTTCCTGTTGTTTTTGCGCGGAATGCTTTCAATGCTTGCTTCCGGGTTTTTTTCAAGATATCTTTTGATAACGGTAAATCGAGTGCGACAACTAATACGAGTATGTTTTCCATTTAAGGCCTTTTCACATTTTTTCCATTCCTTGACACCATGTTCCGTTACGAAATTTATTAACAACATGTCATCTTCTAAAGTCCAAGGCTCACATTTGTGACGTTTCGATAAGGTATTCAAGTAACGACCTCGCAACTGAACAACTGTGCGATTGGGAAAAAGGTTTCGCGGTATGCAATTAAATTTAGTACCATATTCATTGACAGCTGCTATCAAAAGTAAATCTTCTTCGGGTGTAAAGGGTGCTTTTAATGTAGGAAATCCAAAAAGTAAGTTATAATAAGAGAAAAAACAAAAGAAATAAACTCAATTACCTCTGTTAATTTTCGGATTTAAACTATAAAAGTAACGACTTTGCAAAGTAGTTTTTGCTTTATGCGGAAAATGGGCCACTACATTGCTCCAATTAGTGATACCATGTATAGTATTCTTCTCAACAACCCTTACAAGACGTTCATCATCTTCTTTGGACCATTTGCTGGTATTTTCTGGTAATGCATAACGAACACTGGTTTGAAATTGAACAAAGCACTGTAAATAAATTGGACAGTATTTGGAAAATAATAAAACACAAATATTTTAAACTGTTACCTGAAAATCTGATCTCTGCCCAACTTCTAAGGCTATAGCATGCCAGTCTTGGTAATTATATTTTTTGACAGCTTCTATAAGTTTATTATTTTCCTCTTCAGACCAACTAGTGCGCTTTAATGAAGGATGTAAAAATACATTCCAGATAGCCTCGCATGATTTAGCAGAATGGCGATGTTGTACATCCTGACTGGATATATAATCCCAGTCAATTTCGAAATCTGCTTGCACTTCAGTTAAAAGTTTTGCCAACTTTTCACTATCTATGTCAGATCTTTTTCTGAATTTCCTTCTAGAGGTTTGAGCCATATAGTCAAAAATCTAGACGGTCAAATAATTATCATTTCTTTTTTGATTGACTAATAACCATTAGACTTACCTGATTTTTAATGCCCACCACAATGGCAAGCTTGTCTCGCGTAGACCAAACATGTCTGGCTTGTAAGTCCAAGTCCATAGGAAACATTTCGTTTTCCGATTTCCTTTTTATATAATCTGGATTATTGGGACAGTTGCGGCATTTTATATCTTTAAAGAACATATTCCCCTTTAAATAGAAAGTTCCCCCCTTTAAATAGGCTCCTTTTATTCCTATACCCGTTTGCCGTTTACTACAAATGCCCTTTTTAAGAAAAACTTCGTTCGCTCTATAAGTTTCTTTTACATTGGATAATAGATTCTCTAGTTTTTGTCGAATGACCAGTAATTGATGCTGCATATTTCTATTTAGCGTTAAGGCTTCATTTAGTTTGCCTTTCACATCATCACCATTATTAGTCGCCATTGTAAGGAAGGTATATTTTTTGTTATTTTATGCTTATAGGACCGCTTTCGTTTTCTATCTTCTTTGTAAACAAAAAATATTTCTTCTTCCTGTACAAAATACAGAAATATGAAATATAAACAATAGAAGTGATGCCAACAGTTGAAAGAACATTTGACATAAAGTGGTCAAGAAACTGCTAATATCGGAACAAGACTACACCATGCAAATGTTTAAGCATTAGAAATTTACCAATTTGAAGTGGAATTTAAAGATAAAAATAATACAGATTTTATTCATTAGAACAATACATTTATCTATTGTATGAAATCTATATTGTTCTTATACACAAATAACCTATAGGTAGGGAGTTCAGCTTGCTAAAACTCTCCACTTTCGATTATTGAAATCTTACCACATCTTCTAACAAGTTCTTAATAAATTTTAATTATAATTAATGTCAGCAACTTAAAAAACAATTGGGAACTATATTACATTCAAAATTTTTGATTTATTACAAATTAGAAAACCATACATCTTTCAAACTAACATTTTACTGACAGTACTTTTTTGAATATGGTAACACTTGCCTAAATGTCATTAAAATTTTTCTCTGTTTTTTTCCACAAAGGCAACAAATCTGCATAAAATATATAAAACACATATAAATAAGTCATACTCATAAATTAGTAAAATTATAATTATAAACTAAAATTTTTAATAGCATAGAAAATATTTGTGCATAAAAAATAAAATAAAGTGAACATTTGGCAGTAGAAGAACAGTATGTACAATGCCAACTACATGGATGGCGTACCAGTTAAGATAGCCGAAAAGTATAAGCCTCCTCCTGCTATATACAAATTGCCTCAATCGTTAGCAAACAAATTGAATTTGGAAAATAATTATTATTGGATTTGTACAGCATTTGCTTATGATTTACAGCTCGAACACAAGGCCCTGACAAAAATTCAGCAATGGAAACGTATACGCCAGCGCGACAAGGAACTGCGGAAGGAAAGAATTTCTAGAAGAGAATTACAACGCAAACGTGAAGATGAAGAAAAACAAAAGAATCTACTCTATAGCGTATCATATCCTAGCACCGACGACTTATCCTCAGGCAACGAAGAGGAAAGCGACGAGGTGACCAAGATAAAAGATGAAATTTTAAAGGATATTTTGCCAACGAAGGAATCAGCACCACAAATTAGTGTTGCAAAAACAACAGCAAACAGCTTCCATAATATTTTGCAACCGACAGTATTGTCTTATAGTAGTAATAGCAGTAACGCCACTAATAGTAGTAATTATGTGACAACCCCAGCTAAAACGTCTTTTGATAGTAAACTTTCCAGCAACACTTTTAATTATAAAGATTTCGAAGATGATACTTCTTCACCCTTTGATAATATTGAACTTAAAACTATTAATGATTTGGATGTGCTGGCCCAAGTTTTACACAATACCCAAATAAAATCTCCAGTGGATGAGAAATTAAAAGAGACTATGGCGGAAGATTCAATTAATAACTTAAAAGAAAGCGAGCCTGAACCATGTGATTCTTATTGTATTCCAGAAATAACTAATGAGGACATTCCAAAAGCTAATAATAATTTACCAAGATTTGAAAATTACAGTTATAACTCTTCTCAGACCGCAATTAATACCGAGGTCAGGGACCAAAACACAATTTCGAAAAATGCTATGCAATATAATGCCAACCTAACCGCTCATGCACTAACACCTCAACATCACTATTATAATGGATTACAAAAATCCAATGCCTACTTCAACAGTCAATCCTTAAATAACTATCAATCAAATATGGCAAGTCCTTTAACGAACAATAGATTACTAGCCGTCAGTGATGACCAAGTAATCAAATCGAAAAGTGTACCCGATATTATAAAAGAGCTGAGAGATGAAATTCGAAATTCGGAAATAAGACGACACAGAAATTGTAGCTATAATAAGGAGGAAGTGTCTACACAAAGTACAGGTAAACATTACATCTAAATCTATAAATGATTAAAATATTAAACATTTTATAAATAGCAGAATATTCCATAAATGAATCAACAAACATAACAAATGCGATGACTGAGAATACAGATGTGTTTAGAGATTTAGATGATAACAGCAAAAGGCTAGTCGAACAAATATGTGGTATGGGTTTCCCTAAACAGAGGGTGGTAAGGATTGTCCAACTAGTAGGAGCCGATGATAAGAAGGTTTGTAATTAAATTGCTGGCAATAGTTTTTTAACCTATCTTGTCTACTTGTTATTTTATAGGTCATAGAACATCTTATACCCTTAAGTGAGTTAGCCGACTTAGGGTTTGAAGAACGGAAAATATCGGAGGCATTAATACGTAATAAAAATAATAAAAACAAGGCTCTAGATGAATTGATTGCATAGTCGTCGTATATATATATATTACATTAATGGAGACCCATCGTCCTTTGTGGCAGTCACTATTTACTAAAACACTATGTCAGACAAATAAGCTTATTTTGAATACAGTATGTAATTAGTTATTTTCGAATAATTTGCAGTCTACTCATACCGTATCTTTATAATGATTAATATATGCTATTGAAATGAAATGAATCTAACAATTATAAAAAATAAAATAAACGTTTGTCTTTGTTTATTTTGCTTTGAATATACAAATGAACCTAAAATGGTCGCGTCGCTGAGCTCCATTAAAATCGTTGTCGTTACGAATAATTTTGAGATTTTCACAGGGAAAATATGAAATTCATTTACATAAGAATTATAAAAAATTTGTTTACAAAAACAGTTTATAGGCAAAAAAAATCGTGTTATTTTGAAGTTTTCTTGAAAAAAAAACTCATTAGAATATCATACACTTTTACATAATAACTGTAATGGCAAATAACTGGAATAATTTCAGCGGATGCTTATTCAACAGAATTATTTTAATATAAATTTTGATGATAAATATTTGAATTCAACGTTATTAGTAATGAAAAACGCGAAAACTTGAAGCAACATAGATAGTATGTAGTGAGCGATATTCGAGTTATTGATGTAGATTTTCTCTTATCAGCAAGCTATTGTATTATTAGGCATATATGTATATACCACATATGTAGATATATGTTTTTCTTGACTTTTCACAACACAATATCTGAAAAAAGAAAACAATAATGACGTTGACGATAAACAATGCCAAAATTTTACAACTCTGTCCAAAAAAAGAAAGTAGTAAATTTAGTAGTAGACAAGGAGGACAACTTCTGCATGCAAATAAGAAAAAAAAATAAAATACTGTGTGAAAATTGCAAGAAATACATTCGATTTTTCTTATTTTCTCAAAATTTTTCCTCAATAAATTGGACATTAAGAGTTTTGGGGAACTTAAAAAGGTATCGATACGAACAAATTAAGAAAATTAAAAACAGTGATTATTAAGGCTATCGGCGAAAGAGAAAGATCGCAAAAAATAAAAAGGAATCTCGAATCACCATGAAGTAAAGGTGGAAAGCAGCAATAACAGTAATAAAGGAAAATAGAGCTTGAAGAATACCAATTGTATTCAAGAAACATTTGTCCTGGAAACAGAAATCGGCGTGGAGAGTTGGAAAAATTGATTCGATTTATAGTCAAGCACTCACCAGCCAGAAAATAAAAGTTTTGTCTGGGGGAGTGTTTTATAACACTTTTGGTTATTTCATGATCCTGCTCCAAAGAAACTTTTCGTTTGGGCCTAAGGAAAAAGAAGTTTGTATAAAATAATGGACACTACCATGACGCAGCAACGAAACCGTGTACAATCGGGTGCCACAACGACAACAAGCGCAAGTAGTTCAACAACGACTGCTCTAAATGTCGGGCAAAATATAAACTCCATCAATAATAGCGGTGGAAGTAATATCGGTCAAAGTTCCAATATGCTGGGAATGAATATTGAACCAACAGAGCCAATAGAAGTGCGTAGTACATCATCGTTTGCCAATATGTTGGATGGATTTGCTGCCCGTGTTTCAGGAGATCGCTGCCAGAGCGCTGCGAGCACTCCAAGCTCTAGTAACTCATCAAGTTTGGGAATGATCGGTGTTGCAAATTCCGCCCCGGGCATAGTTCAGAGCGGTGTTGCAAGTGTGGGTTCAATATCTAGCTTAACCAGTATTGGTAATACTGCCAATGCCTTTTATTCTTCCATTGGGTTAGCGTTCAACTCATTGACCTCACCTATATCAGCTGCTGCAGCAGTTGCATCTGCCACAACAGCAGAAGCAGCTGCTGTTGTTGTTGCAGCTGCTTCTGCCATATCCAATCATTTGAGTTCACCAACTAGTACCACACCACCTCGTGAACTGGATGATGAAGACGAGGATTGTGACGACGATGAGGAAGATGAAAGCAATAATAGAAAAGAGATATCACCAACCACAAAAAAGTCATGGACTGAGATTAAGGCCACAGTAAATGAAATACGAAAGCAATTGTCAAATTTATCTAGCATGGTGCCCACAAATATACAATTTCGCACTCTATCTGATGGCCGCGTTCGTTGTTATTTTCTTAGCACTCCGCCTAACGCCTGGGAAACAACATTGCTATATACAGATATTAATCTTTCTGCGGCAACGTCAAGTGAAGAACCAACATCACCTGATAGTCCAATTGATAGTGGCATTATGCGCTTGGGTTCACCTCCCTCTTCGCAAGCTTCGTCGCCAAATCCCTATTCCGGCAGCTTCTTGAGTGGTGGAGGATTTGGATATGGCTTTAATCGGAGCAGCAATAAAAGGTTTATTTATATTGAGACCCAGTTTTGATATAAAAAAGTGAATTCAAATACATATTTTATAAACAATTACAGACTACAGTGGAGCATAGTATTACAGCAGCCAATGTTTAGTGTAGCTAACTCTATTGGTGGTGGCAACGTTAACGCTTGGTCTAGGGAGTTTCAATTACTTCAAGAACGAAAACGTCTTTCTACCTGGGGCATTACTTCCTATGAATTGCACAAACCAAGTGGTAAAATAGTTTTTCCATGTTTTAATGATTTGTACCAATGCTTGGATACTGGATATAATGTAAGTACTCTTGCTTGATTCTTTCTAAGACAACTTTTAAATAATAGAATGGATGAAAAATTTGTGTTAAACTTACGACATTATTATATTCCTTTTAAATGTTTGTAATAGCTTTGAAATTAAAACATATATGAACAACGATCATGTTTAAATTTATCTTTGATTATGCAAATTTAATTGATTTTATTCCCTTTGATTGCGTTAAATAAACTGGTTTGACTTTCTCTAGAAGAAATTAGTCGTTACATTTGACTGATGGGAAAAAGCATTCAAGTAGTTGTTATTGCCTTTAAAAGCTTATAATTTTTTACAATGATTCATAGTTTTTTAAATGATATGATATCATATCATCCTTTAATTATTGTATACCATAGATTGTTTGTCTATTTTGAAAAGGAAAACACGTATGAGTATTATGCATGCCTGTGTTATTGTATTTTCTGAATATTATTTTTATTTTTATTTATTAGGAATTTTAAATGCACAGATTAAGTACATACATATGTACAAAGATTAACTGCTCTAACGTAGACTTTTTAATTTGCTGAAAACCCTCTATAAAAAAATAGCCACCGATATGTAGTGTGAAGTTAATTTTAGAGTTTCCTTTGATTTGAGGCAAAATTTAAAGCGCTATTAATGACGGCTACATTGGTAAACAAGAGATTTTTAATTATGTAATGTACTTTGATCTCAGAAATGTATTGTTTTTATAATATGTTGATATATGGATGTCGTTAAGTGTTTATTTATTTTATTATTGATGCGATTTATTTTGTTTTTCACAGACCAATCCACTCTTCCCTATACAATTGCGCACATGTCCTCAATGGGCTGCTTTGTATCCCCAAATATGCCCACAAAATTCCGATTTGATTGCCTACATAAGCGAAAGTGACATTTGGGTTACACATACACTCAGTGGTCATGAGGAACGTCTAACGTTCGCCCATGATGGTCGACGTTCTTTTGCAGATGATCCTCTGAGTGCCGGTTTGCCATCATACGTAATGCAGGAAGAATTTAGCCGTTATCAAGGATATTGGTGGCAACCCCAATCCGACGGTAATGGTTTTTAAGGCCAGAATTTTGAATTTATTCTATTAATATTCTATATTATCGTTATTTCGCTGCAGATGGTATATATCGAATTGTTTACGAAGAGGTCGATGAATCTGATGTTTGTCTATATAGCTTCCCATCTCCTGATACCATGCCAGGCGAAGTTGAGGAGTACAGATTTCCACGTACTGGTACTGCAAATGCCAAGTCGAAATTAAAAATGGTTCAGTTTGTATTAAACGAATCCCTGCAAATAAGCGATGTGTGTATTAAAGACTTGCCGTATTCTCTGTCAGTTGTTTTTCCTTGGCTGGAGTATATAGTGCGTGTAGGATGGACACCAGATTCAAAATAGTAACGTTTTCAAATAGATAAATAGCTGAAAATAATAGAATATTAATCGCTCTATTTTAATTTTTTAGTGTATGGATGGAAGGAATGGATCGTAAACAGCAGCGTTTGGACTTAATACTTATACCTCTCGATAACTTTTGCGAAACCTATAGTAGTTCAACATCGTCTCCCTCAGGTTCAACCGACCACAGTTGGAAAGGTCCCTGCAGTCGGACAGTATCCCCTCTGCAAGTAAAGTGTTAAACTTAAATTTATTATATAAATGTTGTAACCTAATGTATCCTTTTCGGCAAGGTTTTATATACTCAAGTTTGTGACACATGGATAAATGTTCACGATATATTGCATTTCTTAGAATTAACTGATGTATCAATAACTTACCTGTGGGCCTCTGAAGAGACGGGGTTTAGGCACATTTATTTGGTAACATCTAGTCTGTGCTCTAAAGCAATGAATGGTTGCAATGAAACTTCTTCGGTACCAGGTAGCAGCAGTAATGCTTTCAATAATAGTCAACGCCACAAGTTTCATTGCCCAACAAATATCTTCGACAGCCATGGTGATGTTATAAATGCTGCTACTCTTCATCCAAGAATTATTAATAAGGTAACACATAACATACATACGTTCATGTAGGATGTTTAAAATTTTTACGTTTTACGTTTCTTTTTCTTTCTTTTTTTTTAATAAAGGTGGCTCTCACATCCGGAGAATGGGAAGTATTAGGTCGAAACTTGTGGGTAGATAAAGAAAATCAACTTGTCTACTTTTTGGGACTTAGAGAAACGCCACTGGAAAAACATTTATATGTTGTCAGCCTGCAAAGACCCGAACACATTAGACAACTAACAGAGCCGGGCTATTCATATGTCGTAGAATTTGATGAGGTACATATATTATTGGAGAAGTGAATATTCTTTTATGCAATTTTTGTAACAAATGTGATAATTTTTTTGTCTTTATGAAATTTAGCCTTGTCAATTAATGTTGCAAGTTTATTGTAATATACAACGTCTGCCGTCGTGCAAAATTATGCGCGTAATTCAAACATGTCAAAGCGGCGGCGTAAATGGTATACAGTTGTCGTTAATGGGTTACTTACATGAAGGCGGTAAACCCGAGCCGCAATATTGTCCACAAATATATTCACCACAACTGCCTTCGGGTGAAATTGTCTATGCCATGGTTTTTAAGCCGCATAATTTTCAATTAGGTGTTAAATATCCAACTGTGTTGAATGTTTATGGCGGGCCGGAAGTGCAAACAGTCAATAATACATTTAAGGTACATTTAAAATATACATTCGTAGTATTTAAGATCTGACTGATACCGTTTAATTCTAAGGGTAAACATCAGTTGCGAATGCATATGTTAGCAGCTCAGGGTTATTGTGTCATCTGCATAGATTCAAGAGGATCAAGGCATAGAGGCATTAAGTTCGAAGGCTACATACGCTGCCGTATGGGGCAAGTTGAATTAAACGATCAAGTAGATGCCCTGAGAATTCTTGCTGATCAATTAGGTTACATTGATATGAATCGTGTGGGCATTCACGGTTGGTCCTACGGTAAGTCCAATAAATACGTTGTACTGAATGAATAAGTATATTATTTCAGGAATTTTTGATTTGTATATTACGATAATAGGAGGTTATTTAAGCCTAATGGGTTTAGTGCATTATCCCAACATATTCAAGGTAGCCATAGCTGGTGCACCGGTCACAAATTGGGAATATTATGATACGGGTTATACGGAACGTTATATGGACTTGCCACAAAATAATAAACATGGTTATACTGCTGGTTCGGTACTCAATTACATACATGCATTTCCCGACGAGTAAGTATTGTAATATAATTGTTATATATTCAAATTTATTCAATTGAATTAACATTGCAGAGATAATCGTTTATTGCTCATTCATGGTCTTATCGATGAAAACGTTCATTTCTTTCATACATCCCAATTAATAAATGCCCTAAACAAAGCAAACAAACCTTACACTCTTCATATATTCCCCGATGAACGACATTCGCTGAGGAATCTAGAATCAAATAAGAACTACGAAACAAAACTGTTATCGTTTTTGCAAAACCTGTAAATTTCTTCTTATTACTTGACCTGTCGTTTTGAGCAGAATACAATGAAGAATCCAGTTTTCTCCTTGTTGCTACAGGATAATACATATATTATGTTTCGAGACTTTAACTTCGTTAATTGTATGATCGAATACATTTGTTTTGTCTGTTTTTAATTGCTGATCCTGCTCCTACTCCATATCTCTTTCCTTGCAATTATTTGATTTTCCTAGAAAAAAAACATTGCTTCTGTACTTTTGTTGCTGTTGTCGCGCATTTCAAACGTCATATTTTTACAAACGAATAACAAATGCAAGATAACCTGTTAAAATGAATGCTGAACTCATAATCAGTGTGAATGGACACAGTATAAAATGAATGATTGAAAGAAATCCCGCTTAATATTGGAAAAAAGTTTAATAACAAATTTAATTAAAGACATCATCCTGTTATTTTATTGTGTGCTCGTTTAAAATTTAATTTCAATATATTTTTGTAATTTAAATAAATATAAATTATCAATGTTTTTATATAAATGAAAAAGAAACGCAAGTGTTTTTAATTCTTTTTACAAATATCAACAATATGTTGAAAATAAGTTAACAGTGGAAAGGGGGAGTGATAAATTTTTGCTTTATTTCTTATTGGATGAAGGTTTAAAAAATTTGCTAGAAACGTTAAAGCGTACTTTTAGGCTTAAGCCAAAAAATGCAAAATTTACATGCAGCAAAATGTTGCATTCATTTTTCATGCAGCATTTTTAAATGCTTTACTGCTCCGCTTTAGACCCACTGTAAAACTTATTGTTTTGTAGCCTAAAAGTATGCCAATCTAATTTTTTATTATTAAAGTTTATAATTTTTTTTTTATTAAAAATTGCAATGTTTAAATCGTAATTTTATTTATTTTTTATTAACGCATTGTAAAATAAAAAAAAATGAAAAATGAATGCAACATTTTTGCTGCGCCACTGCACAAAATTTTGCATTTTTGGCTTAAGCCTAAAAGTACGCTCTGTATGAGATATTGTGAATCCTGAGGAAAAATGCTGCATCTAAATCCCGAAGTCGCACACACACACACACATGCACCAATTTTATAAAATTGATCTCAAATGAAAGAAAGCTAGCATAAGACATCTATCTAAGCAAATTAAATATACACTCTTATACTTTGCCTGTTTAGCACCAATTTTCGTAAATTTAGCAGCAAACAAACTTAAACTTTCATTTTCTTCTTACACCCAGTAGTGCTATGCCCACTGCATTATGTTTAAATAGATTAAATGTATTAGCTTATAAATTTCCACGTATTGAAGAAAAAGTAGAAGTGGGCGTGGCAATTAATATAAGAAAATGAGAGTCAAGGTTCTTTGCTTTTATTTGCTACCAAATTTATGACAATTGATGCTGTATAAGTAAAGTTTTAAGCATTTAAATGTAATTTTCTTAAATATCTAATTCTATAAAATGAAAGAACACGTTTCTACCTTTTATTTGATACCAAATTAGTAAAAATTGGTGGTCTACTGACAAAGTTATAAGAAGTTAAAGAAATTACTTTTTTACACAACACAAAAAAATTTTTGCGAAAATTTCATCTCAAAAATTTTGTGTGTTCTACCAGGCGAACAGAATTGTGTAGCAGGGGTATGTTTGGCAAAGTATTTTCTTTAACTTCTTATAACTTTATAACGAAGGCACCAATTTTTATAAAATTGATACCAAATGAAAGCTACAAACATGTACTTTCATTCTCATTATATATATTACAATTTTTGTCACGCCCACCTTAAGATATTTAAGCAAATTAAATGTAAACTCTTATAACTTTGCCTGCTTAGCATCAATTTTCATAAATTTGGTAGCAAACGAAAGCTAAGATCGTAAACTTTCATTTTCTTCTAATGCCCAGTAGTGCCACGCCCACTGCATTATGTTTAAATAGATTAAATGTATTAGCTTATAACTTTGCACGTATTGAAGAAGAAGAGTGGGCGTTATAAAGCCAAAAAGTTGAAATTCTACAAAAATGCAGCAAAAAAAATGCAAATAGCAAAATACATCGCACAAAAGCAAAATGTGCAAATTTTTGAATAATTTTTTTTTCATTTTACAATGCATTAATATTAAAGGATTTATACTTAAATTTGTTCTGTTTAGCATGAATTTTTCAGACCAACTTTAGAAATATATGACTTTCCTGAAATGACCTCAGTCAGTTGCATTATTGAAACATCTTTTCGCGGGAATATTTTTGTTGTTACTAACATCCATACAGTGGCACGGTCCTGTTGATTCCTTGTGCTCTATGCCATATACATTCGCAATCGGTTGGAATAGCCCAGTCTATAAGACTGTCAGACCACTTCAGCGTTTTTCAGGCGGAGGTGGTGGCAATACAGGCTATGGCGAAAATTATTGGGGACGGAAGGGTCTCCAAGCGTAATGTCACCATACTTTCTGATAGCCAGGCGGCTGTCAGGGCTCTAAGTTCCAACGTGATGAACTCCAAGACGGTGTACGGATGTCGCAGATATATCGACGAGATAGCGGAACGATATGATATCCATATCGTATGGGTACCGGGGCACAGTGGTATTCCGGCCAACTGCAGATCTGATGAACTTGCCAGAACTCTCCGATGAGTTCTCGAATCTGGGCATCCCTATGAGGACCCGCAGGCT
The DNA here is from genome assembly GCA_936449025.2 of Sarcophaga subvicina. Classification (NCBI taxonomy): domain Eukaryota; kingdom Metazoa; phylum Arthropoda; class Insecta; order Diptera; family Sarcophagidae; genus Sarcophaga; species Sarcophaga subvicina. The sequence continues at coordinate 11,623,804 of OW388081.2, read as the reverse complement.
CATAATTGATAATGCGGTCGTCGATTCCGTCAACGACAGGTAGGCGGCCTCGGACACGGGTAGAATGGCTCGTAAAATCTGGCCAAGGCTGGATGAGGGGCGCACAATGAGTCTACTTAAACTCCAAAGAGGCGCGCTCAGTGTGCTTATCGGGCTCATTACGGGGCATTGCATTATGGGTACGTATGCGAGGCGCATTGGTCTTGGACAACTTGCTAGCGATTTCTGCAGAAGCTGCAGAGATGAGGAAGAGGAGGAGACTGTCCCTCACCTGCTGGGTACATGCCCGGCTCTTTGCCAAAGGAGAAAGAAGTACTTGGGTGCTTACTACATGCAGATGACCTGGAGGAACTGCCAGGGATTGACATTGGCAGCTAAATCGCTTCATCAGGAGCTCTGAGTGGTTTCGAGACTAGGGAATAGCGGATAATTGTGGTAACACAATGGTCCCAATGCGGCCTAAGTGTGTCCATCCAATTTTCTTGGATGGCCAGTCACCTCTACGTACCTACCTACCGATGCCATATACATATATATATATTTCTGGGTGTATGTATATTCATTATTTTATGGGTTATAAAATGACAACGGCAACCTTATAAGTACGACATGGCTGTTTTCATAGTAGCCGTCTCTTGAGTATATCATTTGGATCATAAATTAGAAAAAGTGAGCAAAAAAGAGAAATTTGCGTCGAGCCAGAGACGCGCATAACACAGCAATAATTTTCATTTTAATTTTCCTTATTTTGCAGTGACCTGTGAGAATAGGTGAAATGACGGATATGTCCCAACGATCCAAGCAGTAAGTAAGTAAATTGATTCTGATTAAGGCCAGGTGAGTCCGTCTGTCAATGAAGTATTCTTCTTCAATCAGGGGGGTTACTCTCTATTGCGATGCGAAACGAAAATGGTACGTAATCGAATAATTGGTACTCTTTATTGCGCTTTCGTATTTTACTTACGCATTCCCTGTCATCATTTTCAACTAATTTTGCGAAAGTTTTGCGTAAGCGATACGGAGTTACCAAATTGTACTCTTAACGCATTTAACTTACGCATCGCAATAGAGAGTAACCCCCAAGTAAACGATTTAAGTATATGCTTAAATTAATTGGTGTTTGATGGGAGTATATCTGCTCTAGCATTTTCATCAGCTACACAATTACCCAGGATATTCCTGACACAACATTGCTGCGAGAGTCACCAAGAAAGTTGTGGTTGTCAGACCCAGAAGGTTTGTTGCATGTGAAAGGAATTTAATTGATTAGATCACATTGCGCCATTGAAACGTACGATGATAATTAAACGCTTTTACACACACACGCTTGTTTAAATATGTATATTTTTTTAAAGATTTTTTTTATTATTTTTTTTAGAATTAATGAATGTATTCTTAAACGGACAAAAAAATTTATAAATATAAATTACAACTATATATACGTTTCGATTTATTTTGGATGCATGAATTTTATTCAATTATTATTTAATTTTTAATTTAATTTAAATTATTGAATAATGTATTAAATTATATTATATTTAATATAGGCTATGTATGTATGTATGCATAAATTGCATATATTACATACATACATATATACATATAATTGTTTGTAACTTTTTGTTAAATATAAATATATTTTACACGACATATAAATAGAAAAACAAGAACTAAAAAAAAAACGCTTAAAAGTTACAATTTCTTATAATGAATGTTGATGAATGATTAATTTAAATGTTAAAAATTTATCTAAATAAAATAATAATAATAAAAAAAATTAGGAAGTATGGTTTTCTATAAAATATAGCGGCAGTTTCAGTTTTAACTTTTGTTAATAAATTTTATTTATTTATATATTTTTCCATTATATTTCATTAAAACAATTCTTCTAACGAATGTTAATGTCATATAAATCTCTAAAAAAAAGTCCATCTCTTAAATATTTCAAAAGTTTTTCTTAACTTTTCTTATTGTATTGAGGATTAGTTTTAATTATTTTGTATTTTGTTGCTATTAAGAAATTAATAAAATAAAAAAAATCCAATTTTGTAATTAGAAACCTTGCTAATACCATTAACTAACTAACTATAGTTTTTTTGTTTGTTTTGTTTTTGTTTTTGTTTTTTTCAATTTTGGTTTAGGGCGACTTCCTTCATACATTTGAGTATATACATAGTTTGAAATAATTTAAGAGACAGTGTGTAAATAAATATAAAAAAAAATTGAACAAAAAAAATATTAATTTTTGGTTTTACCAAAAACTATACCATAAAATGTTGCATTACTTAAAACTAAATATAATATTTAAAAATTATGAATATACTGTGTATATGTATGTATATACATAATTGTATACGTATAATTCTTGTTTTTACGTATGTACGGATGTATTTGAATTTCTTAGGTTTTACATGTTTTGTATGTCGATGCAGGTTTTTTTTGCTTTGCTTTGTATCGTTTATTTTTTTCTTCTTCTTTTGAATGCATGTTGTATGCCTGTATGTATGTATATGTTTTTATTTATACATATGTATAAATATTATAAAGTATATAAAAAATAAAAATAAATTTAATTTTAAAAGTTTCATAAGGTGTTTATTTGCTTATAATTGTTTTAAGTAACACATACACCATTATTTGAATCATAATTATTTTATTGTATTTATTATAATAATTATTAACATTGAATGAAAAATAATATAAAACAAAAATATTAAATAAATAAATAGTAAGATTGTGCTTAATTTTGTTTTTACGCTTTCAACGAAATGTATGTATGAAATCAATTGTTTAGTTATGAAGTAAAAAAAGTTACAAGTTATATTTAGTTTTGGTTGAACGATAGCCATTATAAAATTTTATTTAAGATTTCGTGCTACATTAAATTTCTTTTTTTTTTATTTTCTTTAAATATTTTAAATATTACATTATCTTTATTAAAATTTAGATTATAAACTATTATTTCACTTTTAATGCGTTTTACGTTATTTATTTTTAATTATTTATTCATTTGCCTATAAATTTAGTATTAGTTTTTTATATACTCATACATTTTCATATGGATTTATAAAAATAATTATTTTTACAAAAATTTCTTTACAATTACAGAAATTTCTCATTTTTTGTTTTGTTTTTTGTTTGTAATTACACGTACATAGAAATTAAACTGTGAAAATCGAAAACTGTTTAACCACATTCAATACAGAAGTATTTTTTGTTTGATATTACAAAGAGAGTGTGAAACTAAACGACAGTTTTTCTAAATTTTTTTATTGTTGCAGGCAGTTATATTTGTTTCAAGTTTTTGTTTTTGTTTGTTTATTGAATTATTGGTCTTTCAAATGTCTTAATAAAAATAAAAAAGTCACACTTCTGTTTCAACAAGAATGTTTTAATTAAATGCTGTTGTAATTTGTTATGTATCAGCGAAACAAATCTTTTTTCTCTTAAAAAATTTAAACTATAAAGAGTACGTACTAACACTGATTTAACATATATATTTTTTTAAATTTAATTTAAAAAATTTAAGGGTTTTAAAACAAATTGAATAAAATTTCCTTGCCTTTAAATAACAACCATTTTATAACTAACAAAAGGAATACGATTTTAATTATTGCACAATAAAATGTTTATTGAATATTGAACTTAATAAAACATTTACTAGGAGCTTTAATGTAATTATTTTATGCTTAATATCCTTTTCGAAAATTAAATAAACATATATATTAACTACATATATATTTTCTACACAATATAGTAGTGAAGTATTGATGGGGTAGGCAAAAATATAATTCACAAAAAGGATCTTAAGCTTAGAATAGTTATTTCAAATTAATTTATAAAAAATATAAAAAAGAAACTCTCATTATTAAATATTTACTAGGTTTTTAAAACATCAATACATAATTATAAATATACAAATAAAATAATATATAAATGTAGGTTTTAATTTTAAATAAAAAAAAAAATTAAAAACAAAAATATTGAATATTATAAAGTTTCCAAATACTATAGTGATGTATTGTTTTGATCGACATTTTTAAACATTTTAAATTAGAATTAAACGGTAACTTGTAAACAAAATCATTAATAGTGATTTCTTTTTCTCAAACTATATTTTTTATAGCTAAGTGTCTCAATATAATTGGTTTTTGAATCATGGAAAATAAACACTGCAAATAATTCCCCTTCGTTTAATCAAGAATTTAAAGTATGAAATTTAATTTTTTTTGCACAAATGTATACAAGATGTATACAAGATGAATGTTTAAAGAAACATTATTCACTATAAGGCGGACTGAGGAGACATCCATCAGTGGTGTTCAAATTGAAATAATTTGTCTTTCGATTATATAGAGAAACTAACAGATTTTCCAAAATTACTGTTTAATTTTTGGTTAAATGGAATCCTACAAATCTTTGAAACATTTCTAATTGATGTAAGCAAATATGTTTTTATATGCCATCTATTCGGTGTTTTAAAGCCAATTTTTTTTCACTTAAAAATTAAAAATATTGTTCAAGTGCGTGTACACAAACAATTAAGTTAAAATAATTCGAATATGAAAGAAAAAATTCTCAAAAAATAAAAATAAAATAACTGCCAGCTAAATGGTTGTGTTGTCCATTATTATATAAGTCCCCAGTTCGTACTGGACCTGGTTGAGGCCTAGTGTTTCGAATTAAAAGCTGCTCGTTACAAGTAGAGCAATACATTAATACAGCGAAATTGATTAATTTAACAGATTTACAACTTTTCAATATTATTTTTAATTAATTTCACATTATCTACATAGTGGTAGTTTAAAAGCAAATATTAAAGAGACATACTAGTTCATTATTCAAAATACATAAGCATATAAATGATTTTTATTAAATTATTTTATATTATGCAATATTAAAAACTATTTTTCTTATAAATTCTTATAAATTTAAAACAAATAGGAAATTATATTATTAAATATTAAGAATATTAAGAAATTAAAAAAAGATAAATAACGATTTTTGCCATTAAATTAACCATACAATTTACTATATCGAAAGAAAAAAATTTAAAAAAATTAAAAGAAATTATGTAATTAACAAAAACAAAAATATTTGTTAAAAAGAAAATTCTTTTCATAATTCTTTTTTTTCTTTCTTTACACTTTTGATTTCTTACATGCATGCATATGAATTACATACTTATTGTATTTACATATTTATTTATAATTTCATTAAAATATTATTTATATTCTTCTGCTTCTTGTTTTTCTTTTATTAGTTGTATTTATTTATTAAAATGTATGTTTGTATGTATGTATATTATTAATATATTTTTTTTATTTATTTATTTTGTTTGTTTAATAACATATATGTATATGTATGTATGTAGATTTACATAAAAACAAAGGAACTATATATTTCAGTCTTTTTAGTATAAAAAAAATATCTATTGTTTGCATAGTAAACATATGTGTATACATATATATATGTGTTTGTGTGTGTGTATTTATGTGTATGTATATGTGTTTTGTTATATATATTTTGAATCTATAGTGTATTTATTGTTTTTTTTTTGCTTTCTATTGTATTTCATTTTAAACTTTATTACAAATTTCGTAAAAAAAAATGGTAAAAATTTTTATATCTACAGTTTGTTTTAGTTTTTTTTTTGTTTGTTGTTTGTTTGTTTTGTAATTGTAATTGAACGGTTGAATTTTAACTATTTCTATAAAATCCTGTTTAGACGCCTTTAATCTTAAATGTCGTCGGCCTATGTGTTGTATGTATATGTGAAGGTAAAGCAAGTAGTATCGAGTGCTATTTTTTAATTTAACAGAATTAATTTACACAAAAAATTTCGAAAATTTTAAAGTTTGTTTAAATCTTTCTAGGTTATATTATAGAGTATCGCTGTTATTTGAAAACAAAAAAATATTCGAATTGTCAAATTGTTTGAATGCGCTTTAAAATCGTTTTAAACTCTTAAATGTTAATTTCATTTCGTTTTAATTTGGGAGAAAGGCTTAAAAGACACCTACGGAATTTTCCATTTGAAAAGACAAATGTTGATAATTTTTTTCTTTTTAATTTTAAACTGTTTTAAAAGCCCTGCCATATATTTTTTATATCAGCCTCCCATTTGTTTTTAGTTGACAGTAACTGTTAAGGATTAGTTTAAATTTAATCGTTATTTTCAAACGGGAAGTTTTTCGCTCTTTTTTTTGTACAATTTCAAGTGTGTGTTGTTTCAAAGGATTCTATTTTACAATTGAGTTTTCAAAAAAGTTTAGTTAGTTTTGTCTGTTTAAGATTTTTAGAAATAATTTATAATAATAATAAAAATAAATTATAGAAATTATTTTCCTGACAATGACAAGACACCAGAAGTGATATACAACAACATATTCGCAGAAAATATGCCACATATGTAAGTATTCTAAACCAATCGTTTTGAAAAAAGCAACTATTTTAAAACAGAATTCTAACATCCATTCACTCCTACGTCTTTTTCGCATTTCGATGTAAATGAACTTGAAATTACAAAAAAGAAAAAGAAAAAATTTAACAAAATTCCAAAATTTTTTGTGTACAATCTTTTCTGTTTGATTTTCTTTTTCACGAAAAAAAAAAAGAAAATTAAATTAACATCAAATATAAATAAAAGTAATAGTAACTCGATGTATGGATTAAAAATCAAGTTATTTTTGTATATCATACAACACACACAGTAACTGAAAGTATAATTTTAATTAAATAGACGTAAGAAAAAGGATTTTTTGTACTCTGATTTTTGTTTTGTTTTGTTTTTTTTTTATTGTTATGAACTATATACATTGTACTATTTTAATTATATGTATGTATGTATGTATGTTTAACTATTGGCTTTGTTTGTTTTGTTGTTACACAATGTATTCGTAGGGTGTGAAATTCGCTAAAATAAAAGGACTAAAAAGATTATTTTAACTAAATCGTTTAGAATTTATTTAAATTTCGTTATAATTTTTTAAAATTCGTACTGTAAATTGAATGTAAATAAATAAATTTCCAAAGACTGGTATTTTAGCTGCTCTGCAGGGTAATACAAGTGCAACGTTCGAATGATATCATTTCTGTGCTAATTATGTATGTATGTACAGATAAGGATCTACTATGTTTCATTTTACATATCGCTTGTTAAAAGTGACTATGCTTAATAGCGCACAAAAGTAACTATTATTACGATGCTGTTGCAAAGAAAACTAAGATTTATTTCTTAAAAAGCCTGTGCATTTTAAAAAACAGATGAAAAATAATCTCTTTACACTGAAGTTTTTTGAAATTTTATTTTATATTCTTATGTAGTAGTTGCTACACTCGAATTACAATGCAAAAGAATTGAGAAAAGCCAATGAATTAAATTATGAATTCATTGAAATAGTCTTCAGTATTGATGCAATATTCAAAGGCAAAGTTTTTAATATTTTTCAAATACTCTTTGAAATTTTTGATTGAGTTTCAAATCTTGGCGTTTTTCAAATTAGTTTTGTGTAAAGCATTTAAGCCAATGCTGTTCATCTATATTTTTCTAGTAGATTAAAGGCAACATTTTAAATTGTTTCTTACACAAGCTGCTTATTTGAATTTGTTAATCTTAAATACTGTGTATCGAAAATATATTCATACAAATCATTTTACAGACGTATCTCTGTTTTCGTTCAACTTCGCTTTCATATCACTAGAAATATGAAAAAATAATTTCGTTTTGTTTAAACTAGGCGAATGAGTTTTAAATTTGAGAATGTTTAACCATGAGATTAAACCCTTATGGCAGATAAAATAGTCAAATACAAAAGAAATGTAGTTATGTTCGTTAAAAACAATTTCATTCTTTTTAATATTAAAATATTCCATTTGATTTGCTATAAAATTTTAATCGATTTTTTATTCACAAAAAAAAAAAAAAATGGAATTAAAAAATATATTGAAAAAATTCTGTGGCAATATGGAATAACTGCTTATTATTAACTTGAACTTTTGAACTGAAAAAAGTTTTACGTACTTTCCATGATGTTCTTATGACTTAAACAAAATTAAAACACAATTTTTTTTTACATGTGTGTACTCAGGTATGTACGTATGTCCAGAAAATTTACAAATTAATAAATTTCAAGCAATTTTTCTATATTTATACAGAATCTATTAGTAGTATAGATGTCTTATATTTAAAATAAAATTGTAATAAATGTTTACAATTTTGTTTAACATTTAAAAAATTTATTTTTACTACGGTTAAGAATTGTGTTTTGGTTGTAAGAAAGTATACATATGTATATGCATGCAGCATATGATGTGGTATGATGATGGTATGGTGTTCGTACGTAACTATTGTAATTTATTGAAGTAGTATGTTAAGAATATATGTATGTATTCAACTGTTTTAAATGTACTAAAACGATCTACTTAATTGGAGTTGTGGAGTTATTGAAATATAAAGTATTTTAAAGCAAATTAAATAAAAAGTTGACAAGAAATGATGTTGCAGAATGAATGTTATGACTTGCAATTCGTTGTAGATATTAATATGTTCTATGCTCTTTGCAAAAATCTGTAGAGTACTACATTCGTTTTCGAATTCAGTAGCAAGTATTGTAAGGGAAATTAAATTTTTTTTTCTTTTCGTTATACTATTATTTAATCGTTCGACATACCATTCTGTGTCTGTCCTCAAATATATTAATTGTTTAGTATGTATATACATATATAGTTCATTTGCTTTCTCGTTTTTTGTTTGTTTTTTTTTTCGTTTTTGTTTTATTTCAGTAATTGAGTTTATTTGTTTAATTCTCTAGGTAGTAACATCCTTTCTTTTATTTATTACTCTTTTCGTTCTCTCTTATATTAAGCGTAATTCTCTATTTACATTTCTATTAAGATTAGTATAAAATTGGTGTTGACAAATAATTTTCTTCTATTTTTAGGATAATTTTTTACATTTTTCTCCATTAAAGAATATAAAAAAAAAAATTAAATAAAATAGATTTGAATCAACACCATATTGAGTTGTTGTTTTGTTATACAATATTATTATAATAACAATAACAATGTAATAGCAGTATGTATTTATGTATTGTATGTATGTATGTATTTAATATGTATGTATGTATGTATTGTGTGTATGTATGTACATTCAATAAATATAATTATATCTAATATTGTTACTGTTTCGATCAATAATAATGCGATATTATTGTTATTATATTATTATTATTATTATTATTAATGTTGTTGTTATTTGTTAGAGGTTTAGTTTTGTATTTTGTTTTATTATTTACAAACGCAGTGGTGGTGTATTTAAACCAACTCAGTCAAGTAGATGAATGAATATCTTCTCTTACACATAAATACATAATTGGTTAATTATTTTGAATTTTCACTTTTTTCGTTTTACAGTCATTTTATGATGTTTCTCTACCCACAAAGCCATTGGGTGGTGGTGGTGGTTGTTGTTGATGCTGTTGTTGTGATGGCGCTGGTGGTTGTTTTAACCAATTCTCTTTTGTTAATAATGTTGAAGACGCTATTAGGCCTATGGGAGGTCTACTGGTCGACTGGTGTTGTGATGTTGTAGTTGCTGTGTTACTACTCCGACTGCTGCTACTACTACTTTGGCTGCGACTGCGATTGTTAATGTGTTTTTTCTTTTGGCTACGATCATTACTACTACGTCTACTTAGTGGAATACGGTCAGACTTTATACCCTTTGTAGTGCTTGTGGGTATATCGTCGTCATCTTCGTCCGTTTCATGACTTGAAGATGTTGACATTGCCGAAGAGGAGGAGGAATATTTTGTAAAGCGATCTTTTCCTCCAGTTCGTGAAATAGCTACTTGGGACTGGGGTTGGGATTGTGTTTGGGATTGTTGTTGTTTTTGTGGTAATACTGACGATGATGATGATGGTATTGTGCCCATTAAGACCGAAGGTGGTGGTGGAGGTCCCATTATTTGATAGTTGGGGTTGTCACTTATACTGATGGCACTTGGTTCTGGAGCCTTTGGTTCATTCATCATTACATATGATAGGGTATTATCTTGTTTTTGTGTTTTGGCAGGAGCTTGCATTAATTGATAGTTGGGATTGTCGCTGGTATGAAATAGTAAGTCCGAATTTGGATTGTTTGTAGAAGTGGATGCACCTGTTGTGTTCAGGGATTCATCTAATACCTGGTAGTTGGGATTTGAACTCATTGAAAATGCAGAAGCTGAAGACATTTTAGGTTTATTCGTAATGGTATCGCCACTACCATCATCAAGTCTTTTGTAATTTGGATTCTCGCTAGTGGTACCCCCTGTATTATTGGGTGCAAAAAATTTAGGATTTCCGCAATAACTTCCAGCGCTACCACTTCCTCCACTCTCTATAGTGCCGAGATTTTGTCCACTCATACTTTTACCACGTCCTCCTCTTGTCAAGTTATTGCTACTACCGCTGGCACCTGCTCCCACGCCAGCACTGTTTGGATTTGAGCTGGTACTCTTATAGCTAGCATTACTTCCGGAACGTTTGTGTGTATTAAAGAGTATGCTGCGAAATTTGGCCGTCACATTATTGCCCAAAGAGTCGGCAACAGCTCTAAGACTTGGATACTTTCCAGTTCCAGTTTTCGATGAGGTGTTCGATGAAGCCGCCGACGCTGTAGACGGGTGAAGTGACGATGAGGCCGGCTGCCCTATAACTTCATCGGGCATTGAGCTCGATAAGGGCATGATCGTGGGTTGTTTCGGGTGAGGTTTTGAACGTGTTAGTAAATTTTGTACCGCGGTAGACTGGACACCCATGTCATCTTCGTCATCGTCATGGATATTAGAAGGGACCTTTTCACAGTAATTAGGACTGGGGTCATACATTTCGTAACCTCGTTCGTCTGAATTTCGTTTCATCTCCATTAGGTCCTTCAGTTCAAGGTCTGGCAAGACATATGCATCAGCATCATCTGAACGATGTAGTCGACCTTGGTGCTGCTGCTGTTGTTGGGCATAACGAGTAGGCTGATACAGATTTCGATGATGGGGATGTGTATGTGGATGGGTATAATAACTTGTACTTGGTCCCGTTTTCCTTAATTCAGCAGATGTAGATGGTGCAGAGTTCAACATTGGATTGTGTGAATTCATAATACGCGGCATGTTATAACTGTTTCTCAGCTGCTCGTCCGGTGTGCTACTAATGACCATAGGCGAGCCTGTCAGGCTGTAACATAATAACACAGTAAAATATTCACAATAAATTCGGCAGGCAAGAGGGCTTGTACAGTAATTATATTGCTGTGTCTTCCTATATTTTCTATTTTAATATTAAACTTAATACCTAACTTAAACATACCTGTACGGCGAATGAGGTGCATCGTCATCCATGACCATTGATGAATCACCGCGATGTTCCACCGATGAATTAATGTCCATATTTACTTTATAGCCGCTATATTCTTCAAGTCTCAGAGGAGTTGTCACATCTTCCATGTCATTTTCATGATCATCAAACATATCTCCCGAACTTTGATTGCGTTCTGTTACGAATAGTATGAAAAATTATTATATTCGTCTGATATATCAAAAGATCTGTTCAAGATTTTTACCTGCCAATTCCTGTTTCATAACTTTTTGCCCATCTTCTGAATGAAAGTACGAAACTTCACTGAAATGTGGATCGGCTAAATCGAGTAAATGACGAATTATTTCCATAAACGTTGGTCTAGCTGATGGTCTATGATGCCAACATTTCTGCATTAAGCTATACAATTTATCTGGACAGTTTTCGGGACGCTCCATTACACCGCCATCAATGACATACCTCAAGACCTGATCGTTCGACAATCCCTACAACGAAGACGAAATTAAAATAAAATAAAATTTCCAAACTGAAGACTAATAAAGCATTCTTATGCAATCCTCCTTACCTGATAAGGTTGTGATGCTAATGTTGCCATTTCCCATAATACAACACCATAACTGAACACATCGCTTGCTGTCGAATAAACGCCATCTCGTAAACTTTCTGGTGGCATCCATCGTACCGGTAATAAGCCTTTAGTGCCCTTCCGGTAGTAATCATTCTCGTAAATATCTCTAGTCATGCCGAAATCTCCAATTTTAACAGTTAAATCAGCCGCCACCATACAATTTCTGGCTGCTAAATCACGATGTACAAATTTCTTCGCTGCTAAATAGGCCATGCCATCTGCAATCTCTATAGCCATTTGATAGATACGACTAATGGGAGGTGGCTGGACACCACCAGTACGCGATGAGATAGGCATACCCATTTCATCCCTTTCATCGGGACGATGTGCTCTCAGATAAGATTTTAAATCGCCATTTTTCATCAATTCCATAACTACTAAAGCCGGCTGACCACGAGAACACACCCCTAATAGTCGTACTACATGGTAAGTATCAAATTGTTTCATAACGCAGGCCTCATTTAAGAAGTTCATACGTTCTCTATCCGTAGCATTTTCATTAACTGTCTTAATAGCACATGGTATGTCTACGTTGTCATCTTTGAAGCTCTTGAGTATGCCCTCATAAACCATACCAAATGAACCCTGGCCAAGAGGATTTAATTGTATGACTTGATCACGTGCTACCTCCCATTCATCGGGTATATATTGCAGGCTAATATAATGAGGATTTACGGATGGAAATATTTTCAAATCGGATGGTGGTGTTAAAATCCGCCGTCTATATAAACAGTAAATCAAAATTCCAATGAATAATAAGACAGCCAGAGTGCCAACTGTTATGCCAATAATAACACTCGTAGCCATTGTGACTGGCTGCAATTAAATGAAAGAGAACAAAGAAAATAGGTATATATTGAGTGTCCGATAAAATAAGATTGCTGATATCACTTACCTCTATGTACTTGTAAATAGCATTCGATAACTGTCCCTCACCCGCTAAAGTATTTGTTCGTATCCGAATTGAATAATTACCGGTGCTAAGTCCAGTTATAACATAACCATTCGTCTGATAACCCAACTCAACATAATCTACTTCAGTTATACATTTCTTATCTTCAACAGAATCAGGGGCTTGTAGCATATATAAAATAGTATATGAAACCACGGCGCCGTTTGGATGTGGTGGTCGCTTCCAAAATACTCTTATATTGCTCCTAGAGGAATTGGTAGTTTCTATTTCGGCTTTAAAGTGCTCTTCTTCAATTTTATCGACATTTTCTAAGAAAAAAAAAAACGATAAAAAATGTGCTAGAGAGAGGGGAGAAAGCCAAATAAACGATTTTCAAACATACCTAGTTTAAGTGTTCGTACATAAGTTTTTACTTCGATACTGCAATCTGGTAAGGTGTCATTCGCGCTGTCCTTTTCTCTACAGGCCTCTACACCCAGCATATACCAAGAGAAATGTTTTAAATTAGAAAAAATAAAATCTGTCCTTGAAGCATTTACAGAATCGATGACAACTTCGTAAAATTCACCATCAGAGTTCCAACGCGTTTCGTTGTATGAAAGTGTAGCATCGTTGTGGGGATCAACGGTGGTAGTGAAACTTCCTCCTGATGTACTAGTGGCGGTACTTGTGGTAGTACTCGGCGTAGTTGTATCATCGTGTATATATGTTTCAGATGGTAAATCGCGTATATGACGCAAAAGAAAACTATCAAAAGAATCACCCTCTGCCGCCCGTCGATTTCTATTACTATTTAAATCTAGCATTTTATTTGCACTAATACTTCTGGTTTTATTCTCTTTTCTGCAAGAAATCAATATAATAAATTGCATTCCCGTAATAAAATCAAATATTGTGTATATATTTTCGACTTACTTGACATAGACAAAATTTTGCAAGGCATTCTCCAATTCAATGCTGGCATGTATGCTGGCATCGATTTCATCTTCATCGTACATTTGGTTATTTGATTTCTTGCAATTACAATTTTTTGGTATGGTTGGCTTTTCTGTGATGGTGGGTACAGGTATATCTGGTTTACTAATCTCCTTTAAAGCTGCAAACATACGATTACATTCGATAATTTAGTCGATACTGTCGATCATATTATACTTCTTTAAGAAAGCAATACTTACGATCTTTACAATAGTTTCGAGACTCTATTCTTTGTATATGTTTGTCATATACCGCTCGTATTTTATATTTAATCAATTTACCGTTGGCTGTGGTGGGCGGTAACCAATTCATGATAATCTGATGACTGGAATTGGCATATGCTTGTAATTTATTAACATTTTTTGGCTGATCCGATTTCGTTGTGAATTGCTGTATTCGACTTTGGCCATTGCGACGTTCCGTAGAAATGGTAAGAGTTTTAACATAATACGAATAGCGGGTGTATGGCTTAAGGTTTTGAAAAATATAGATGGTGGATTTGGTAGGCTCACTTACTTCCCATCTATTAAAACGAATTAAAATGTGCAATTAAAAATTTACTTTCAAAACAAAACCAGCGACAATATGTTTGTGATACAAACCCATCTTCACACGGACGAAACGCATGCTCTGTAGCATTGCCGAACGGGTCTTCAATATGCAGAAACTGATAACCGATGAATGTACGTTGATCTTCGTATATAATGGGATTTTTAATTTGTACAATAGCAATTAAAGAGCCGGTTCCGGTTAGAGTGACGTTCAATAAAGTTGTGTTACCTGTGGAAAAAAAACGCAAAAAAATTGTGTTTTTTAATTTGTTGTTTTATTGCTAAAGGTTTTTGTTAATGATTATTTACTCACATGAACCCCTGGAACCGTTTGAATCTGAGACTTCCTTTTGATCGAATTCCTCTTTGTTTAGCATGGGTAGTAAAGTATTGATTTCCTTGAGACACAGTTTCGGATTGAAATGAAAATAAACAGTACCCTTCAATATCTGTACGGTCTGATTGGGATTCCAAATAGTTTCCATATCCGTATTTTCCAAGACATAAAACGCATATCTGTGTTTATATAAAATCAAAGCATAGCAGAATAAATACTTTTGAACAACGCTTATGTGATTTCAGAACAACTTACTCGTTTTCAATAAGATTTTTTCCTTCAATTTTTTGTAAATTTTTAAAAAATTTCAAGTCGAACAAGCCATATGTGCCATGTACCTTTAGAGCTGTCTCTATACTAACTATTGAAGACAAACCATAGGCCAAATCTTCCATTAAGTGACCTTCAAAAATTACAATTACAATGTTAGATAAATGCATTATCAGTAGTTCTAATGTTACAGTTACTTACGTCCGCCTCTTTTAATATTTATAACTAAAGGCGAATGTACAATACTGGTGCAACCATGCAATTCTCTAGCTCTTGCCACACTATCAATTAGACCGCCTTGACACTTCTTAATACACTTATCGCCACACTGAACACATGTCATATTGACTTTTATATAACCCTCTGGACATACAGTGGAACAACTGCCTTCATAGGCTACCAAAACTTCCTGTCTGTTGTTTTCATATTTGGTTCCAATAATACTGCACGCCTCTGCTGTTAAGCACCTTCGATCCAGGAACTGAAATTTATTTAATTTCATTAAATGCACTTGTTATAGATATGGAGAGAGGATATCTATCGTGTCTCACTTTATAATAATTCTCTGGACATTTATCTGTGCAGGTTGTGTTATATATGGAAAAATTTCTACAGCTAATACACTCATTGACATTATCGGGCGAACAACCTCCAAGGCATGCTTCATTACAGCAGGTATTTTCATCAATGCAATTATTACGACACCTCTTAGGACAGACTGAAATGAAGTCGTAAGAAATGATTAAAACAAACAACACTGATGATTACAAATATTGAATTTGATTACATTTTTGACAGGATTTACTATTCCAACAATAACGACGACCGTAGTGTTCCTTGCAAGCAATCTCGTTTGGTCCGACGTTTGACTCACCAGTATTCCACTGGTCTCCTGGACATGCTGGGCATTCAATGTTATCGCGATTGTCCTAAAAAAAAAAAAATAAAAAAACAAACAATTATTAAAACGCACATGCAGCTGGCTGGCAAGCAATTATTACTCACCTTAATTGCTGTATCCGTGTTATTCGAAACAATTTCATCCCATTTAATAGAGTCAACAAAGCATAACATGACATTCTTCTCGATACGAACACCACCTCTTGTGATTGTCGTCAGCTTGGTCAGACCTAGTTCTTCAAGATGTGAATTTGAGTAGACGATTAAGGCATAACCTTCAAACAGAACACGGCCGCGTATAACACTTAAATTTGGAAAAATTCTACCGATTGACCTTAAGTAATGAACTTGATAAACGATTATAAAATCCGTTACTTCCGTTAGCAGGGGAAACGTTTCGTTATAGTCCTCCAGCGAATTGCCACTTAAGAGTGTAATCAGCAAGAAGCCTTCGATAACCGTACAGTTTTCCAATTGATGAAATTGTGATGCTGAATTTCGTATATCGAGCGATTTACAAACTAAAAAAAAAACAAACGATCACATTGCTCTAAGTATTTACCAATAAATATTGTATATAAAATCTTTAAACTAGTACCATACTACATACATTTTAAATATGTACACACTTATATTTGTGTTAAATTTTAAATTTGTGAAATTAAACAATTTCATCTAGTATGGGCATTTCATACATACATACATATGTGTACATATGTACATATAACAGCATGGATAATTATTACAATTACTATTTAATTAAACATTAATAAGATACAAATATTATATTTAATATACATAAACATCTATTAATTAGACGACGTTGTCAGGACCCCCCCTGATGTTCGTAATACAATAAATGAATGACTAGACCAATTAAAGTAACGGCGACAATTTCTAAATTATTATATTCGTTGTTAGGTTTGAGTTAAAATTTAATAAATACTCGTATATGTATTCCGTAACAATTTATAAATTGCGAAGAGGGCCATTATAACTAACTACTCCACTTACCATGTTCTGGACGCGTTAGGCGTACATGATCCTTTGATGTTGTTTCGGCAATTTCCAATTCTGTTGTGGGTGCAATTTCTCGTGCTGATCTCTCCAGGGTAGCTAACGATGACTGTAGAGTCGTTTCAAAGTCTGAGGTTAAAGCTTGAGTTAATGGCACAGATAGAGAAAGTAACGATAAAACCGTTATAATCATTTTGGCTATTGAAAGATTTGGTAAACGTTGTGATGATGAAGTTTTTTGTTTTTTAGCACTATAATGACAACATTTTTGTGATTGTTGTTCTTGTTGTTGCTGTTGCTGTTCGTGTTGATCATTAGAATGCGTCAGTCTTTGTTTTAATTGTAGAAGAGAATTTTGATGGCTACTGTATTGGGGATCATAATAATTATCATTATCGCTAGCGTTAACGCTATCGTTAACCTGTTGATGTTTATGTCTTTTTTTAACAGATTTCTCATTTATGGGTGACAGACGACGAGAGCAATGGTATCGATGTTGTTTTTGTTGTTGCTGCTGTTGACGCAGACGTGTTGGTGGTGGCGGTGAACTCAATAAAATATTTAATAACGTTTTTAATATCATTATTATGTTGTAATAAAGGGACAATAAAGATCTTCGTCTGCAACGAGGATAGGGAAAAATTGTTTGCGTTTTAGTATCCCTCGAAAGGGACAAACATGTTCTGTGAGTGGTCGACGTTACTAGTTTAGGATCAAGTTCTGGCATTGTTGCCGCATTTGTTGTTGAAACACGATAGTGCGTCGAAGTTATTGGAGACATTCGATTCTGCTCTTTTTGATTTCTTAATAAATAATAGGAATTTTGCATATGAATCTCTTGATTACTGTTACTAATATTACAAATATTTGTCTGGGGGCTCTCTGAAGATTCTTGTGCTGTGTTATTACTGAGTACGTTGTGGTGTTGGTGGTCTGGATGCTGATGCTGGTGCTGGTGGCGGTAGTGGTATTGATGTTGATGACGTTTTGATGGTTGTCTACAGCTACTGTGGCAGTTATCTCGGCATGAGCAATTGTTATTGTATATATCAGGCTCTTCTTGTCGTTTCTCGTTTTCCTCACAAATGCGTAATTCTGGATTATTGTAGTCATAATGTGGTTGGCATTTAGATGACGACGTCGTACTGTCAGATGCAAAACAGCTGTTTCGTAGGAAACATTTTGATTCTAATTTCGTAATTCTAGTAGTAGTTGTAGTACCAGTAGTAATAGTAGAAGTAGTAGAGGTTAATGATGATGTTAATGACTGTGATGTTAGTAAAATATCTTCCCTTGTTGCTGTTGTCGAAACAGTATTAGTTAAATTGGAAGTGTTGCAGGTCGCATTGCTGTTGCTATTAATGTTATTATCATCTATTGATTTCACTTGCTTATACAGATACAATTTATGCAGATATAATTTTCTTTTCTTGGCCATTAATTCACTAACGGCATGAAATTTTGCTTCCACTTTGCAATTGTTATCGTTATCGTCGCCGATGGTGGTCATTTTTTAAACATTTTTTTTCACATTTAAAGCGCTTGTTATCTAAAATGAAAGAAGAAAATAACAATAACTATCAAAATATTGTCATCTATGTATGGAGCAAAGAGAAGAAAGAACAATTAAATTAAATTGTTAATTATATAAAGACTATTTAGTATGGCGGTAATAGATTGAATAATAATAATAATAAAAATAACTGAAATAGAGAGTTAGTTAAGTTTATATCTCTTAAAATAAACTGCTAGATATGTAGGTATACAGTTTAAATATAAAAAAAACCTTTTAGGCGTAAATAAAAGGAATGTACATGGAAATTGAAAATTTTCTATTACGTACATACATATGTACATACAAGAAAGTACAGAATACAAAAAAGTTTTGTATGATTTACATCGATAACAACAATATAATAATGTACATACAAATACTATAAACTATAACAACATCAACAACAATATTTAAAGACGAAATATTTTCATGAATGAAATATTTATAGCTAATAGGCCTGGAGGCCAGAAGGGGGGAAACTAAAATTTTTGTTTTTTTTTTTTTGTATTGTATTGGCTGCTAGAATGAATGACTATAGTTGTAGAAACACAACAAAATCTAATATGCTTAATACGATACATTCAACAATAGAGTGTAGAGTGTACAAAAGTATTTTTATTAAAAAAAAGAAAAAAAATATATAAGTAATATAGGTCTGGCATTTCAAAATAAAAAATATATAAAAAAAAAAGATTCATTCATAAGATAAATTAATGAAAATATAATTCAAACAGCTCCGTCCATAAATGTTGCACAATGTTTGACGACAACGAACGATGATAACGACGCTGCTTTTAATTAACAAATACTATGTAAAATAATATACATAAAAGTGCACTTATAATGTCCAGAAATTCTTATGTACATACATAGAGAAGTCAAAATAAGAAAGAAATTAAAAACAAAATCACAATCCCAAATCCAAATCAAAAGACATACATACATACATATACTAAAAGCACAATATTGTACTTATTTATGTACATTTATATTAGTATGAATGTACATAAAATATATACAATCAATGTATCAATGCATTCCTATGTTAGTCAGAGTTCCTAAAGAATTTATTTGTCGAATATTACATAAAAAAATAAAAGCTTTATAGTTTTATTTATTTTTTTTTGTTTATTTTATGAATTGAGAATTAATTACATATTCGAATCATAATTCTTAATGAAAAATTCTTTGAATTCATCCTCTATATGTTGGCTTTTAAATTTAGTTGAGGACTATTAAGCAAAAAAAAAAAAAAAAAAAAGATTTCTTCAAAATATTGTCGTCGTGGTCTAGTACGTAGTGTGTTGTCTTATTAGACGTAGGCTCGCAATTCAAAGCCCATGGGAGACATCTCCAGCTAAACGAAATATGAAAAAAAAAATTCCTTCGATGAATAAAATTGCCATGAAAAGAAGTTTCTTTCGGTCAATTTATTTGTGTGATCGATACGATTTAGAATATATGAGGTGTATATAGAATAGAAGTTGTGATTGCAATTTGTAAGAAATGTTGGATGGTTAGGTAGAATTTTGTCGATTCTAAACTTTTTCTGGAATTGGGCCTCTCTTAAGCCTCCGTAAATTAAATAAAAATTCAAATAAAAATCAAACTCGGGCTACAATTAAAGGCGGCTGAGCACTCACAACGTCGAAGATATGCTGATTGTGTGTAGAAGTAACAAGTTTTCACTGTTGTGGTAGAAAAGCTGATTCATACAGACTGTTTTATGCACATAATGGTCTGAAGGTGCTATTGGGCTACATTTTCTTTGAGAATTTAGCCATCTTACGGCTCGATAACCGGTTTTTAATGCCGTAAGCAATATAACATAATCGATTTTGGCTAAGAAGTAATGGATAAGTAATTTTTTTTTTGGTGACTTCAATTGGCTACCGAAATCATGCAATATGACGAAAACTACAGTTTAAAACTTTTTTTGTTGAGGAACTTTTCAAGGCAATATATTTTACTCTCAATGGAAAGGAAGACGACGAACATTTTTTCATATTTCATTTTGTTCGGAATGTCTGAGCCAGATTTTGGGGACTGTCGTCTAATAAGCTCACACACTACCTACTAGACTACGGCGACTTACAATATTACATACTTCTTTACAATTCTAAACAATAATAAAACAAAAACAAACAAAAAAATTGAAATAAAAACGAAAAATGCTTCAGATTTCTTTATAGTGAAAGTATAGAAGTATTTACATACAATATACATACATACATACATGCATAGTAAATATTGTAGTATTCCATTCGAAAAAAAGAAAGAAAACAAAATTAATTCACAAAATCAATTTATTTCTTTTAAATACCTGTTATTTTATTTACTATTTTTTTTTTTGTTGGTGGTGGCCACTAAACTACTATTATTTTATTATGTTAGTATGTATGTATGTATTATTCTTGTTTATTTATTTATACATTAGTTAGTTGGTTGGTTAGTTAGTTAGTTAGTTAGACAGTTATTTAGTCTTATCTTTGTTAAAAAATTTATCACACTTTAAAATGTGAAAAAAAAACAAAAGAAAATAAAAACAAAAACAAAAACGAAAAATACCACAAGTCCAATAACAACAATAATTTGAACGATAGATTAACAGAAGAATTTCAAAAATTTCGTAATGTTCGTTCATGTGATATGTAGTATGGTGTACATTGTTGTAAAATATTGTATATGGATAGACAGATGGATAGGTTGTATGTATGTACATATATGTATGTACAGTTGTGTTCATAAAAATAGGAGTGAGCCCATTGAAAAACAAAAGCTTAATTTTTAACAAATAAAAAACATGGTTTAATATAATTTTTTGGTGTAATGTAATGTTGATTCAATACTAAATTATTTAAGTTATTCATTAATTAAATAAAGCTTTCAACAAGGAAGTAACAGGAAGTTTAAAAAAAAATATCTTAAAAAGTGCTGTTCAAAATAAAAGGAGTATTTCAGTTTTCATAAAAATTTACTATTAAAAGTTAAAAATGCTTATGACTATAATCAGAAACTTTAAATACGATTAGTATTTGGTAGAATAGCCTTTACTTTTTATTACAGCAGCACATGTACGAGGCATGGAGTCAACTAAATCCTGACATCGTTTTAGTGGAATTTTATTCCACCCATCTTGCACTACAGACCACAACCCAGTTGCATTTGACGGTTTTCTCTCGGCAACATATTTTTTAACATCCCTCATAGATGTTCTATGGGATTAAGGTCAGGAGACTGAGCTGATCACGCCATAACCTTTACCCCATTAACCCGAAACCACTAATTTGCTAATTTACTGGTGTGTTTCGGGTCATTGTCTTGTTGGAATATCCATTTTAGAGGCGTGAAATATGGTAATATCACTTCTCTCAAAATGCTGACATAGACGTTCCTATCCATTATGTCTCTAATTCGATATATTGGGCCTAAACCATTATATGAAAAGCTTCCCCATATCATTAGTTTTGCACCACCATGTTTAACTGTCTTTTGTGTATACTGAGCTTTATATTTGGTGTTGGGCGGACGTCTTTCATGCTGCCTAGACACAGTGCCACCAAATAAAACAATTTTGCTTTCGTCGGTCCACAATAAGTTCTCCATTTTTCTTTCGGATATTTGATATGTTCTTGGGCAAACTTAAAGCGTGCTGCTGACTGTTTTGTATGTCAACAATGGCACCTTTTGTGAACTTCTTGCGAATAAATTGTTGTCCATCAGACGCCTACGAATAGTAGGGACACTTACGGCAAGATTCAGATCCTTTTGAATTTTATTTAAAGACGCTGAAGGATTTATTTTGCTGTATCGCACAATTTGGCGGTCATCGACAGTAGATGTTTTGGCCTTGCGCACACGCGTTTCGGGCTTTTTTTATATTTTAATGTATTTGTGACCATTTGATCGGAGTAACTTAAGATTTCCTTAGCTTCTTTGTAAGTTTTGCCTTTATTTCGAAGATTTTTAATTAGTTTTCACTTTTCTTCAGTACAGTGCTTTTCTCGTCCCACTATTACATAAATTTATGTGAATCACTGTAGAAAAGAGTTTTAACTACATTTTTTCGTACTTATTTTTCACTTTTTTCTTTAAATTATGTGCTGTTATATTTTTATTTTTAAAAGAACACTCACACTCCTATTTTTTTGATCAACTGAATTCAGGGGCAAACACAGAAATGAATCAATTTCATCGTAAATATTAAAGTTATTACGAGATTCTTCTTTTTTGTATTTTATTTCTTACATATCGTTGTAACTACCATTAACATATATCATGTTTTGCAAATTGGTAGAATAAAAAATTTTAACTTTGAATATATTACATGGCAGCACTCCTATTATTTTGAACACAGCTGTATGTATGGTTGGTTGGATGAATGGCTGGATAGATTGGTTCGCTGGCTGGCTGGCTGGTAGGATTAAGTGGGGAAAAATGTACGACAACGCTTGTTTACACAAATGACTGGCATATTTTGTTTACAGTTACAATTTATTAACAAATCAACACTAAATAAAAATACAAAGAGACAGATAAACATACGTATGTATGTATATACGTGTATGTATGTTTGTGTGTACGTTGCCTTAGATAGATATGAATGGAATTTAAAAATAGTTCGTATGATATACATACTATTTTCGAATATTTTTTATTTGTTTTTTTTTCGTTTTTTTTTGGGTCTTTATTTGGTAAATGAAGAATTTAATCAACATTTTTCAAAAGCCATTATTAGTATACGCGTACAAACTCACGTTGTACGTGCTATGTTGTACGTTGAATTTCATTGATGATATATTATGAATGAATTTTGTTTCCTTTTCCATATATGTACATACAAGAAAATAAAACAATAATAATTACATGAGTAAATAAATACTTGCAGGTATACATACGAGTACATACATATGTATGTATATAGATTTTCTATAAAAATATGCTTTTCAATAAAAATATTAGTATTAATCTGTATTTCTTTTTTTTTTTCTAATCCTCTTAACAAAATTGTTTATGGCTTATGGTTATGACCCATTTTTTTTTTTGAACAAACATACAACGGACCGGACCAGTATCATGCTTAGCTAGAGTAGTTGTTGTTATTTAAACATGAGTTTAAGTTTTTAAACAACTTTTTATTCTATGTAAATATCAACAGATCATCATCGTAAAATGGTTCAATTCAAATCAATTGAAATGAAATTGAAATTTTTACCGCTCGATGGCGCTGTTAAATTGGTTTCGGAAATTTGAATGAAATAATAACATACACACACATACTGTATATGTATGTGTGTATGTACATATGCATGTAAACGGGTGTAGTGATTTTATTGAAACTGCATGTGGTTAGAAAGTAAAGTTGTAAAGGGTGTTTTTATAGAGGTATAGAACTTTAAGTTGGCATTACTTTTCAAGATGGCGACCGATTTAACAGCTGTCAAGTGATTTATTCTCAGTTTGGTTTGTCAATTCATCATGAATAGACTCACGCCTGAACAATGCTTGCAAATAGTGAAGTTTTATTTCGAAAATAATGGTTCTGTGCGGAAAACGTATCGCGCACTACGTCCATTTTATCGTCGACAAAATCGTCCATCAGAGCAGTTAATTCGATTAACCATGGAACGTTTTCGCACCAAGTTTACTCTTATTGATAACTCGCATCCCCAGAGACGCTGTACGGTGGTGCGTACAGAAGAAGCTATTGCTGCTGTAGAGCGTAGCATTGAGGAAGACCCGAATGAGTCCATCCGCCATCGAGCACAGGAATTGGATCTTTGTCCATCCAATTTATGGAAGATTTTGCGGAAGGATCTTGGTTTGCGTGCTTACAAAATCCAACTCGTGCAAGATTTGAAGCCAAACGATCATCAAGTAAGGCGTAGATTCGTCGAATGGGCCCAAAACGAGATTACCGTTGTTCCCGATTTTCATAAGCGATTTTTGTTTAGCGATGAAGCGCACATCTGGTTGAATGGCTACGTCAACAAACAAAACTGCCGCATTTGGAGTGAAGGTAATCCTCAAGTGTATGTGGAAACACCGTTACATCCAGAAAAACTGACTGTTTGGTGCGCTTTATGGGCTGGTGGTCCGTACTTTTTCAAAAACGATGGTGGCCAGAACGTTACAGTCAATGGTGGTCGGTATAGAGCCATGATTACTAACTTTTTCATTCCTGAATTGAATAACCATGATCTCCAGGAGATGTGGTTTCAACAAGACGGCGCAACATGTCACACAGCTCGTGCCACAATAGATTTATTGAAAGACACGTTTGGTGACCGCCTAATTTCACGTTTTGGACCTGTGAATTGGCCTCCAAGATCTTGTGATTTAACACCGCTAGACTATTTTCTGTGGGGGCTATGTAAAGTCATTGGACTATGCGGTAAAGC
The DNA here is from genome assembly GCA_936449025.2 of Sarcophaga subvicina. Classification (NCBI taxonomy): domain Eukaryota; kingdom Metazoa; phylum Arthropoda; class Insecta; order Diptera; family Sarcophagidae; genus Sarcophaga; species Sarcophaga subvicina. The sequence continues at coordinate 11,598,902 of OW388081.2, read as the reverse complement.
CACAAACGCCTGACCATTTGGAAGACAACATTCGCCGTATTATTGCCGATATACGGCCACAAATGTTGGAAAAAGTCATCGAAAATTGGACGTCCAGATTGGACTACATCCGCGCCAGCCGTGGCGGTCATATTCCAGAAATCATATTTAAAATGTAATGCCACAAGATTATCTTTCGGATAAATAAAATTCATGCCAATCGAATAATCCATCGTTGTTTTATTGCAACTTAAAGTTCTATACCTCTATAAAAAACACCCTTTAATAGGTTAATTGGGTGTAGTAATAAGAATTAGGATAAGGATTTGTACATTAAAAAAAAAAGCTTTGAATTATCGTCCGCGAAATGCTTTTCGTTAAATCGCAACAAACTATATACCAAAGCGGTAACTTGTGATGAAGTGCGGGTTACTTGTGTAAGCGCTGGTTAATTGACAAACAGGCATACAAATATGCTGTTAACAATCGGACTGTCTAAACAAAGCAACCCCCCATTAGAGGCCAGCTTTGGGCAATACCAGAACTTTAGCAAGCACTCGTGTAACTCGATAGTCATAATTAAAAATGCAACAAGTAACCGAACATGAATAGGTTAGGTTTGATGGAGGACCCCCCCTTAAGTAAAAGGACTCATTTACGCCAGCGTTTAGGCCCATTGTAATACCACAATTAATAACCATAATCGAGGTATTGCAGCAATCTTTACGTTCGGTCAAGGATGATAGAATCGCATATCCGTTAGAAGTCATTCGATGGAATGTCGAGTCTTTCGACATACAGTTTGTCAAAAAAATCTTTGCACATAGATTAAAATAAAAAAACTTCGAAAAATGCATTGATTTCTAATATAAATAACCAACTTTTTCATTTTTTTTCAAACAGGATTTTACAAACATATGTTTTTTTAATATAATAAATAAAAAACTTTTATAACAATGAAAATATTCTAATGTAAAATATTAAAAAACAAAAACAATCCAATTTTATTACTGTCAAAAAAATGTTTGCACACTTGACAAAATATTAAGACTTATGCAATTTTTTTAAATTATAGTGCTAATATTTTGTGTGTCCACCTTGAGCATCAATCACCGATTGTAGACACCTTCTCATGGATTGAATAAGCTTCGGAATGGCATATTCTAATGGTATTTTTTTCATTCTTCTTTGATGAACTTTATCAATTCGTTTTTATTTGTGGGCGATCTTTTTCCTACCTTTTGCTTTAGATGAACCCACAAATTTTCGATAGGGTTAATATCAGGACTTTGGGCAGGAGTTTCAATAACTTTGGAGCAGTTGTAAAGTAACCTGGACTTACATAAATAAGATTTATGTTTAGAATCATTATCTTGATTGTATTTGTAATTAAATTTATTCGGATTAACCGGGTCAATAAAACAAAATTTCTTAATGCTGGCGGTCAGTTCATTTTTTAAAATATCAAGATATACTTCCTTAGTCATTATTTCATTCAAAATCCTGATTACACCAACTCCCTGGCTGGATATACAGCCCCATACCATTACAGACAGTTTTCCAAACTTTACTGTAGGAATAAAATTTTAATTTTCTAGTGCTGTCAGGGGCTTACGCCAAACTCTTTACGGTCCGTCATGATAATAAAGCATTATTTTCGTCTCATCTGAGAAAATAACATCGTCCCAGTACTCCGGAGGAAGTGAAATGTATTCGGTGGCAAATCTTAATCTCTTTTCGACATTTTGTGCTGACAGCAGGGGTTTTTTCCTAGCCACTCTTGAAGAATATTTTTGTTTTTGAACAACATTTCTGATGGTTTCTTGGGAAACACGTAACCCAAAGTCTTTTTGCACTTGAAGAGCTAATCATCTCGTACTGGATTGTGGGCTATCATACACGATTCTAATAATTTTTCTTTCAACTCGCTGCGTCACATTTTTTGGCCTGCCTGTAAATCCTTTTAAGTCTAGTCCTCCTTCTTTTTCAGCACGGTTTATAATATTATATACAGTCCTGATGTTCAAGGAGAACATATCGGCGATTTACTTGGCAGATTTGCCTTTGTAGTAGTTGAAATAGACCAATTGTATAATATTTTTTGAAACTCGTTTTCCTGGCATTTTTTGTATTCAAATATAAGGACACTTGTTACATAAAAAACGATCACTTCATTAATAAAACGTTATATACCCCTTTCACATTCCATCTCATTTGTAAAAAACCCAAAATGCACAACATTTTTGGGAAATAACGGCATTTTTGTCATTTTTTTTATTATCTTCATTCAATATGCAAAGATTTTTTTGACACCCTTTATACTGTGTAGTTCTTTTATTGTTGTTATTATTGTAATGTGTGTGACTATTAGAAAACTATTGGCGCCTTATGGTCGTAAACAAGTACAGTTATAGAATGTGTGCAAAAATAAAAAAGTAGGTAAAGATTTTGTTGTTGGAATTCTTGAATGAAGATCACATTTTACATTTTTTTGATCTGTGCAAAGATTTTTTTGACAAACTGTATGTACCATCTAATAAAATAGTGGGCTGAGAGAATCTTAATTATGCGATGGATGGCCTTGCCATTTAAGTTCAGAAGCCAATCAGTCCTCTTCTTCTCCACACAAGTAGAACAGAGTCTAGTAATATTGCACGTACTTTCCAGCTGCCAGAGAGCTTGAGCCTTCCTATAATACGAGCTGAGAATACTTAATCTAAGGAATAGGTACATATCGATGTCCCGTAAAATGTCGGTGATTGTAAGCTCCATACCAGCTCATCATCAATGCGATTTAAAACAATAACCCTATATCTTGGCACCGTTAAAAGATTTACCTTAGAACGTTGCAAAATTTGCCTGAGAACTTCTCAGCACGTTGAAGAGACGTTCGTTAAGAGCTTAATTGCAGTCTTAACTGCATTGAGCCTACGGATGCATTCCTAATACAATCGATTTAATTTATTTGTATGTATATTGGCATGTAAAATTTACTCTACTTCTGTACACTAACTACATATCTATCTACATATGTATGTATGTATGTATGTATGTAATCAAGAACAAATTATCCCTTGTGTTGTACAAATTTATAGAAAATATTGCATCAGCCAAATTTAGAAAATTTAACTGTAAGTATTATTATTAAGGCATCTGATCATATTATTGGTCATTAAACTAAAGTAAACTAACAATTGCAAGTTAATTTTCTTACTTTCACGAAAAAATTGAACGAAACATGAAAGGATCACATCTCTGGTTTACATTTTTCTTATTCACATGACCATAAAACAAAAACAAAAAGTACAAAATTAAAAAAAGAACAGTCTTTTTGGTTTTCTGGTCGCTGGCTGGCCACTCGTTTTGGTAGTCATGTGTTAAATTTATTAGTGACGGTGATGAGTGTCGTCTTTTTGTTTTTCTAAATAATAATCAAAAACATCGAAAACAACAAATTAAAAAAAAAAGAAAGAAAAAACATTCGTCTTTTTTTTTCCTACTTATTATTGTTTTATTTTTAATTTTATTGCTCTTTTTTTAATTCTGGTAAAAATAGCGTGCCACCAATTTTGAGAAGAAAAGAAAAAAATAGATTTTAAAAATATTTGCACAAAAGCGACTAAATTTAGAAAAACTAACAAGAAAACCAAAAAATAATATAAAAACAACACACACTATAAATAAAAATAATTACCCGCTTGCTCACACACTATACAATACAAACATAGAATGAAAACTAAAAACAAAAACAAAAACGAAAACAAGAAGAAGAAAAAATACTCGTACACATAGTCAGATTCAATGCTCATTCGTTCAGTCACTCATTGAAAGAAAGAAACACAACAAGCAAGACATGACGAGAATGTGAATGACATATGAATGCATGTATGTACATATGTACATATGTATGTATGTGTGAGTATATCTGAATGCTTGGACGGATGGTTAAGATGGAATGGATGAATGGCTGTCTGCTGTTTAAGACTTTTCGTTGTTGGCTGGCTGGTAATTGTTTGGAATACTAAAACAAAAGAAAATCTAAATTCCACTAAAAATGTAAAACAAACAAAAGAAAATATAAAAAAAACCCCAACAACTTGCATACATACATATGTACATAGCATATCCTCTAAAACGAATACTAACAGCAGCTGCAATGAACGACAAAGCAAGCAGCAGCACTACCACAAAAGATTTAAAAGATCTCTACTCTCAGTGGCGATCGTTAAATCTTGTAATTTTTCACTTTATGTGCGTGTGCACATGCTATGTTGTTGGTATTTTGTTTTTTACTTTAGATTTTCTTAAGGTTAAATGTAGATTTTATGTTTTAATGAACAAAAAAAGAAAAAAACAAAAAAGAAGGAAAGTAAAATGAAGCAAAACAATAACAATGATAAAAAAAATAATGTCAAGGTTGATGAAAAACAATACAACATCGACAACAACAACAAACTATGAGAATATGGACGGGGGCTTTATAGTGAAACAATAATCGTCTGGAAGGTACCTATTGGTTGACAAGTGGAAAGAAAGAATATGTAATTCTTGTTTTAATTTATTGGAATACTGTAAATATTTTCATTTATGGAGATTATTTTGTTTTCCATTCCATGATCAACAATTTATTGCAATTCTGCAAATATTATGTACCCATGGCGTAATGCTCAGATACGACCACCAGACGTCTTATTGCACTGCTCTCATATGTATGTACATATGTACGTACATACATACATATATAGAGAGCATCCCTTTAATATCTCTCCTAACTAATCCTGTTACCTAGGCAAACTTCAGGATCACGTTTGTTTCAAACATACATACATACCTGCATATAAAATTAAAAAATTTGATCCAACATTTATGCTTCTAAAACATTAAAAATTAAATTTTTTAACAAAAAAAAAAAGGTGTACATATTTACAAAATTTAAGAAAAATGTATGCCATTTAGGTTATGTTGAAACCGATGGCTATATATGTGTGAGTGTGAATAAATTTGTATTTCCTTTTTGACCAAACAATACCTATATTTTCTTTTAATAACAATGACGATGGAAAAATGTTCTTAAATTATTTAAACCCAGAAAAGAGTGCAAATAAAACAAAGACACTCTAATTAATGAAATGTTAGACAGCGAGTAAAGAATAAAGTAAGAAAGGCAATTCATTTGTTAATATTTTTGTTTTTATTTCTAATTAGATTTACCACTAGATCACAACACATGATGTGTGAACAAAACAGCACATACAAAATAATTTATTTTTTATTTATCTTTTTTATATTTTTTCATATATGAATGACAGAATAAATCATAACAATAACGAAAAAAGTGATAAACAAATCTAGTTTCAATACATAAGTTTGTAGAAAAAAAATACTTAAAGTAGCACAATTCTTCTTTCGGCTATTGTTCTTATTTTTAAAACATTTTTATGAAAATCAGAAACAAAAACAAACTAAAAAATCAAAACAAACAACAACGGCGGCTGTGACTGCGAAGAAGAAGATACCGGTGTCGACCATTTGCCGACAACAGTCATGTATAGGAAAAAAACAAAAAAAATATAATAATAACGTAATACGAAAACAAAACAAAAAAACAGAGAAATAGAAAATTGAAAACAACCCTCAAAGTGACGTTGACCCCGAAAATATGCAAAGCGTAGTAGTCAAAATAATACACAACACACACACACACACACACAAGGAGAAAGAAAAAAAAAAACGAACTTCTCTCTCTCTCTTCCAATTGTGCTCTCTTATTGGCTCTTAAACATATTTGTGTGCATGTTTGTTTGTATATAATCAGAACCATATCATAACAGACAACAACAGTACATAGAGCTGAGAAAATAACAATAAAACGTGGACGCCGAAAGAATGTGGGAAAACAAAACAAATAAAAAAAAATGTTCGTTGTTTGATAAATTTTGTTTTGAAAGAGAAGGAATTGCAATAAAAAGCGCATGTGCGAGACGAAACGTAAAAATTCATTTTAAAACACCAGGGTTGACAATTGCCTTAAAATCGTATGTATTCATTCCAAAGAGACTGGTAATAAATGCATCGAGAAATTTTATTGTGAAATTTACAGCGAGAGGAGAAATTTTCTTTGCTTGGGGCAATGAGATGGTAGATGAACTAGACTCTAGTGTAGCAGTCAGTTAGACTTTCTTGGAACATTTATTCTTTCTGTCTGGCGATAGATCGATCATGCGATTAGACGTTGACCGATTACTTCAAGAAAGAATAGAGAAAATTTTAAAATCTTCAGGCTTTTAAGGCACTCGGTTGTTTATAAAGGATGGTTGGTTACTGAATATAAGTATGGGATCAATAGTATCTCGATTGGTTTTTTTAACATAGCATTGTGCCTTGAGAGCAAGGACCAGCTTTTGATGTTTCAGCAGTTCATAGTGATGTGGAGGAGCTTGAATCTGTTAGGATGTCTGACGTTGAGAGTCAAATTATTGGCATTTTACTTCTTTCCTCAGTCCTTTTTTCCCTCTTTTAGTCAAGTTGAAAATTTTAATATTTATTATACACTTCGGAATTTCAGTGTCTTTGCTACAATTTACGAAAATAAATGTAATAACTAAAAACATAGCAACATCACCAAGTTTAGTTTATTGCTCTTCAAAAGAATTATTTATACCTAAACCACGTTTGAAAATTAAGTCATATAAGCTGTACAAACCTATTTACTTTATAAACTCACTACCAAATTAGGACTGGGAAAACTGTTAATATACATATGTATGGTGGCGTTAACTGGTGATTTTTTTATCGTTATAATCGTTCAATTAAACATGAAATAAGAAGCTGCAACATAGGTACATACATGTGGATCCAAATTTTATGATCAGACCTTTAAGTCTTATTTACAAGGTTCAACAACATCGGCAGCATTTTTCCAGAACTCCATATAGGTAGGTAAGAGTTTTTTTTCGAATACTAATCAAATTATACATATCTACAATCTGCGGGTTCATGGACATGAAACGAGTCGAACTCTTATCATAAACGAAACTTATAGTTTCACCAACGACCGCGAAATTTGTAAATAAACGTTCTAGAAAACGTAAAGTGCGAAAATATGACAGAGTTGGGCAGAGAGAAATATTTAAGGAAAACAAATTAGAAATAACTTAAAAGGGAAACAGAAATTACGAGTAAATTAAGGGCGGAAACAGCGAAAACAAAACAAAATGAAAACAAGATACGAAACGAAAGCAAAACAAATGCAAAATATTCTTTTGAGCTTAAAAGATTTCTTCAATGGATATACTGTGTATGTACCTATGTATGTATGTATGTATGTATGTATGTATGTATGTATGTATGTATGTATGTATGTATGTATGTATGTATGTATGTATGTATGTATGTATGTGTTATATTATTATTATTGAATGGCTGACTGACTGACAGACTGGCTTTGCAGTTGCTTTTAATTGATGAATTGCGTCTTGCATCGTATAATAATCAGATCAATTACATGCGGTAATGATAATAACGCTCGCATATAAGCATACTCTATGCACATATGTATGTACATACCTACATACAAACATGTGTACATGCTTAATATTTGACACTTTTCTCTTTAGACACGGCCGACCAACCACTTCACTTCACTTCACTTCATTTTTTTCTCTCCAAGGGCCAGACTATGAATGAACTGTATTTTGTATCCTCTCATACAATATGATACGAATGATGACGTTAAGTTACGTTACGTTACGTTACATTACGTTACGATATCATAATGTGAAATAGTTTGTATATGATGTATACCTACCTATTGTATTATGGAAAATTGTTGTTGCTGTAGTAAAAACTTCTGTTAACCAATAATAAACACACATACAATTTTTAGGGCCTTGCGGCGAGTAGAAACAAAGGAACAAAAGAAAAAACAAAACAAAAAAAAAACAATTGCACATTCCCAAATGTGTAATAGTGTCATTCATCATTGAAAAGTACGACTGTAGAGAGAGGAAATACATAGCAAAACAAATAAATAAAAAAAAAATAAAAAAAAAAAACAGAGAAAAACAAGAGAGTGAGAGAGAAAAAAAAAAGAGATAAAACACGAATGGATGAATGATAACCGACTATAATTTGGTGAATCAAATAGTAGCTACACACACACACACACAGACACAAACATCTCATCTCATCTAAGGTGAGAAGAAAGCCAAATGATTATCACATTTTTAACAACAATTCTTATCATTCTTGAAAGATACAAACAAGTACAAAAATGCATTCAAGCGGCAAATAAACAGACGAAATATAAATGAAAGGAATGCCATACTAACGGACGGACCGGATAAACAGAATATCTATTTATCCATCACCAATACCACCACAAACATCTGAGAAAGAGAGTAAACGTAATTTATGTGTGTGTTTATCTGCGTTTTTTGTTTTGTTACTGATTTTCAGTCAGAGACGCTAACAGCGGCTGAAAACGTTGACGACGCTGTTAACGCAGTCGTTGCCTTCTGTGTTTTTGTTTTATTTTATTTTTTATTTTCTAAACTTGTCTTTTGGAAAACAACAATCACACACACACACACACACACAGTCGCATTTTAAAAACACGCACGCTCACGAGAGTTCCAAGGCGAATACGGTTATTAAAAGAAAATACCAAAAACTGAAAAAAACAAACAATAATGTGAAGAGGAATGCTAAAAAAACTGTACAAGAAAAACAAACAATAGTGTAGAGTAAGTAAACGACAAGAATTTAAGCACATTTTAGAATCGTTTAGACGAGGTGGAGGAAGGCAAAACTGCTGCATACAGCACAACACAACACAACACAACACAATAACAATAACAATAAAAACAAAGAGCATAACATGGAGTCGCCACAAGTTAGTAAAACAAGTAAAAAATAATGAAGAAAAATAATAAATAAATGACTGGACTTATTTGCCACTATTATACTACAAAAGAAAAAACAAAAACCACCAAAGAATCTGACTCTCTTTCTCTCTCTCTCTCTCTCTCTATGACTCTTTGTCAACTCTTCTACTGGGACTTTGGTTTTTTTTTTTTTTTTTTTTTTTTTGCCAGATTTGTGGATTTATCGGTATTTTTGTTTTGTTTTTTGCCGGTTTGAGCTTTAAAATATTTGTGAATGTGATTTAATATGGTTGGTTGGTTGGGTAGCTGGTTGGCTGTTCGTCGAAATTAAAAATGGAACATTTTTTTATGAATAAAAATTATTTTTAGAATTGACACCAAAAGAAAAATAAAGTAAATAATGGCCAGGCCATAAATCAATAGCCAATATGAGAGAATGGCCAATTCTGGTTATTCTAATCGAACTTCAGTTGAGTTGACTGTTCCTGAAAAAAATAATTGCAGATGGCAATCAAGAGCAACCAACATTTAAAAATTTCTCATTCCGTTGTCAAATATAAAATCGCCTATTAAATATTATTCTACGATAGATGTCGGCAAGCCTGTCTATAGCTGTTAGCAACTGAAGGATTTAGAGGCCAAAAAGTTTGTTAATTACTTATCACTAATTACCTCTGAATTGGATGCAGTAGTTAATCCTATGCCAACGACTCCAATGTTAGGTGATATTATCCAAACCAACAGTTTTTAAAACTCAACTCCTCAAGTGATTGTGGATTGGACACACCCTAAAGAAATCTCTTTTCGCGTCTAGTACGTACGTAATGTAATATGATATTTAATGGACGTAGACGCTGGTTGTAGTCTAATAAGTTTGTATTTATAGTGTGTTGGCTTACAAGACAATTTTTTGAGAGTTAAAACCTCAATTCTGAGATGTCGAAGAAGAAAAATATTTTTTTTCGGCAGCCTTTTGTCAGCAGGCTTCTCGTATAAACTCTTAAAGTAATTTATTGCCAAATCTGTCGTTCAGAGCCGGCGTTGAACTACAGTTGCCGGCAAACAGAATACGAGTGGTGTTAGAAGCTAGGTTGTATTCCTTACTAAAGAGTTGTAAGGACCAATAACGTAAGTAAGAACAGGTTCGAAGGACTGATAATATATGGTTGACCATTTTTAAGTATACATAGGATCAAATGAAATAAATTTGCAACGAACCTACATACATATATTCCTTCTAACCTTCTGAGCTATTGAAAATTGTATTTAAAATACGATTTTAATACTTTAAACAGCCTGGCAACTCTAAAGAAGTACCATTAGTATTTTTGCGTACGTTGTGTTCTTTAACGTAAATTGGTTGGTTCGCGCAGCACTAGCACTGACTCAAACGTTTCTCTCGTAGATGGGTTGGCAAAAAAAAAAAAAAAAAAAAAAAAAGAATTATAATCAACACAAACGTCGAGAATATTATTTTTCTTTCCATTTCAGTTTCATATTTATTATTGCGAGTACAGGCATATACGAATGTGTATGACTGTGTATGTGTGCGTAAACATATATTTTTTTATTTCATTCGTGAATTGGACTGTTTGCGTGCGTGCGTAATCAATGACGCATTTTTTTAAGATATGAAAGAAGAATGTTTGTATGTATGTATGTATGTATGTATGTATGGATGGGTAGATTTGTACAATAATGTAATAAAAAACAAAAACAGAATAATAATAATAAAAACCGAAAAAAAAAAATACCAAAACATAATAATAACAAAATAAAAATAGACAGAGAATGTAAATAAAGAGGTCTAAAGATGAAAAAAATTAGATCCTATTTGAGTCACGATGTTTATTTTTACACACATAACGCATGTACATAAGCATGTGTACATACTTGTATAGTTTTTAGTGTATGAACTTATTTTTATTTTAGTTAAAAAAAAAAACTAAAAAAATATTGAAAAAACAAACCGAAATTATTAATTAATTATAACGATGAACTTGCTCTACTAAATTGCTAAATTCTGTTTACCTCGTTCTTTATAAGCCGACATTTTATTTGTTTTATCTTAATTAGGACACGCCCACAAATCATAAACAATTCATACGATATTTATGACACCATCACCATTTTTACGCCCACACACACACACGACTTTAGTAAAAGAGACGATTAAAGGACCGTTGCCAGCATGCTTGCAATAACTAGGGTTGGTAATGCGAAAGAGCCGGGTATTTTTAATTTACGTATTTTTATCGTTGTTATCGAGATTAAACGGATATCATTGAACGAAAGCAATTACTTGCCAGAGAAAAGTATCTTACATCATCGGCATAAATTCTCTCCCCAGTCCATGGACGAACGGCAATGAGAGAGATAGAGAGAGAAAGTATATGATTTTGTTGTATTTTACATTGACAGACGACAAGACAAGTGTTTCATTTCATTTCAAATCAACGTATTTGATTGTTTAGTAAAGATATTGTCATTTTTAACCGGTTTCCGGTTATTTGTTTTTGTTTTCCGAATAATTTTGTATGCTTTCGACTATTTTCGCATTATTCTTTTTTCGTTTCGCTTTCCTTTGGTTTTCGTTTACTTCATGAATACACTCTCCACACACACACTTCACTCACTCACTTCACTTTGGCAATTGACAAGAATAACAAACGGTTTAAAAGCGTTTTCTTCTTATTCTTATTCTTAATTTTTTTTTTTCAAATCAAATCAAAACAAAAACAGTCATCAAACAAACAACATAAGTACCGTTGTTGTTGTTATATGCGGATATTATTGAATAATTTGTTTTGTTTGATTCTTTATTTGTTTATTTATTTTCGTATATCCGTTTCTAAAGAAGTAAGAATGATGCATACATACTACACTGCTTACTCACTCACTTCTTTATTGTTTGTTATCAAATCCCAGTAAATTATCGATAATTATCTGAAGAAAGACAATGTAAAAAATTAGTCTGCTTAGGTCCCGCCATTAATGGAAAAAAAATTAAACCACACAACGTGAGTGGTATGAGAAGCTATGTATGTCTTAATTACGATTGAAGGGTCGCATTGATTAAGTAATCAGTGCGTGTTTAGTGTTGACATCGTGTACACACACCAGCAGTACCTTCATCAAATAGCCGCTGTTGTGGCTTCATTTTGAGCCCTAGATAAGGCAAAAAGATGAAATTGCAATTCTTTTCGTATATTTTTTACGCAATTTACAAAAATTTAAGATAATTTCCGAAAAAAATTTGATTGCAAACATTTTTGATAAACAAATCTTGTTGATAATACACAAAAGTAAAAAATAAGCAAACTTTTCGCCTTATTTTTGACAGTTTTGCGGCAATACAAAAATATCAGCTGCGTTGATAACACTACCTGTATGAGAATATACATATCTTGGCTAAACGATAATATGACTATATTTTGACTGAAAAATTCACACATACATACATACTTATTGTTATGATCGTTAAACCAGTATGAACTTTACGTACCTTTTTGTTTATTTCTTTTTGTTTTTTTTTCTTGAATGATGGCGAAATATTTGGTTTTTTGTTTGTTTTTGTTTTAGTCCTTAAACGGTATTTTATTCTAAAAAAAATAATTTTTGTTATGAATGTGATGTCGTCTTCTGTGTCCTTCTTTATGTTTTTGTTTTGCTTCTATTTGTTTTGTTGTGGTTGCTTTAGCATTTGTTGTTTTTTTATGATGCTGTTGTTGTTGTTGTTAACTATACAATACGATTCTCACATTTATTACTCATTTAGAGAGAGGAAAAGTGAAGTAAGAAAAACAGAAAAAAATGAAACACATGGATTTATAGTGTTTGAACACATAGGCAGACACAATTCATTTAAATAAATACACACACATTTCTCTTTTATTTTTTTTTATTTAAAATTTTTTTACTTTCAATATTTGTGTGTGGCACGTCGTGTATACAATAATAAATATTTTTCTCGCTCTCTCACTCTCTCTCTCTATACCTATATATGTGTATATATCTTTCACTTTTTTTTTTTAATTTTCCTTTAATTAGGATTATAAATATTTGTTTACTTTTTTATTGTTGTTGTTGATGTTGTTGTTTAATTATCATACACTTTTTACGTATTCTTTTGAAAATTTCATATTTTCTTTTATTGATTTAATTAATTTCTTAACGGTAAATATTACACATACACACACTTGTTGTTGTTGATGTTTTGTTGGACTATTTTTTATCGTTGTGTGCGCTTTCTTCTTTTCATTTGTTTACGTTTGCTTATGCTGTTATATATGTATGTATGTTGCTGTTGCTGCTGCTGCTGCAATTATTACTGTTGATTATTAATCTTGATTTTTATTTTGGAATTTGTAATTAAAATTATTATTTTTAAATAATACTACTCCTCCTCCTCCTCTACACCACTACAAATAATGCTGCAAAGCATATTCACATTTATTTATAAAAATGAATTAAAAAAAAAAAACATAAAATATCCTACAAAGGCACAATCAAATAATATTTTAATACTGCTGTAGCATTGTGTTTTCTTTTTTTCTTTTTCTTTTCGTTTCATAAAATATTTCTATTTTGTTTTTGTTTGTTTGTTTTTTATTTATCATTTTTTTTTTTCATAAACTGCTTGTGTGCGGTGTGGTGCATGCGTTAGTGGATGGATGGATGTACGAGGGTAGCTTGAAGAATAAAATATATTTTTCCGATCTGAAGATCACTTTAGTAAAGCTAATGCACGCACGTACGTACTTTCATACATATTCTAGCATTGCAAAAATCAATTCAAAGTTGATAGGCATGGTAAAATAGTAGATAGGTAGGTAACGCTGCAAAAATGTTGCTGTCATTGGAATTTCCTGTAAATGCCGGTAATGCTTGCCGCTACCCCAACTCTTGCGCCTTAAGAGTAAATAAATTAAGATTACATATTTTTATTTACTATTCATCATGAATCATTCTAAACTTTCTAAATGAATCACTGAAACGATTTATTTGATTAAACATCAGCGTCAACATCATTGCACATACATACATACATATGTATGTATGCATTAACAATGCAGCAAATGTGGTTCTGCTTGCTGACTGACTTTTGAGTTGTTGAAGATAATTATGAAAATTAAAAATTAAAAAATTGAAAATTAAAATAAAAAAAACAATTTCAAATTTGAAATAAATTTTGTACATTTTCTTACTTTTCATTTAATTTTGTTTAAAATTTTTGTTTCCTGCACACAATTCAATTAAAATGTATGAGAAGGTGGCAGCGTGGAGCTTTAGTATCAAGAGTGGGGCCTAGTTTAGTAAAAATATTTTTAATTTTTTTTTGTTATTAAAGATTTCATTCTTTTATTGAGTCATATAGGTACTCATAGAATACATCAGTTTCGAGTCCGAGAGTCATATAATTTCTTAAAATTGAATTTGTGTTGCACCAACAACGTACTACAGATGAAATTATTTTTACAAGAAGAATCAGTTAAGAAGAGTATCAATTCAAAACTAATTGTGAAAAGAAGTTCCAACTTGTTATTGTTTTCTTTCAATTGTTGTTATATTATCGTTGCCTACAATTTTTATTTGCTTATTTCGGTTGATCGTTCGGTTCGTTCGTCATGAGATTTTTGTATTTTCTGCCAGTCTGTCTGTGTGTGTTTGTCTGTCTATTTGTAGGAATGTCTCGTTTTGAACACAACACGTTTTCATTTGTGCATTTCATTTCATTTCATTTCATTTCAAATCGTTTCGTTTATTTTTATTATTTTTATAATTTGTTATTGTCTGCCTTAAACTGTATGTATGTACCTATGTCAGTTTGTCTGTCCGTTTGTCCGTCTGTCTGTCCTGCTATCTGTCTCTTTGACTGTGTTTATTTAATATCTTTCTTTTCTTGTACATTTTTTGTTGTTTGCTTTTGTTTTTATTTATTTATTTATTTTTGTTTTATTGTTATTGTATTTTTTTCACATTTAATTCCATTACTTATTCCATTTTAATGATAATCCAAAGGTGGTGGTGGTGAGATAATTTTTCTATCTTCCTCTCTCACTCTTTTCACTCACTCTCTTTTCTATTTTATTTTTCAATCTTATTTCAATCTTCACCAATAGAGAGTAAAGACGAGTATAATTTTTTTTTAATTTACATACTTCTTAATCTTTTTGAAAATTATTGTAAGAAAAAGAAAAACAAAATTCATCACTTTTACTATTCATTGTTATATTTACACATAATCGTACGTACGTACTACATATGTCCGTATTTAATTTAAAATTTTCAATATCATTTAATTACGATTTTGTTTTGTTTTAATATTATTTCTTTCTTTTTTTCGTCGTTTTCTGAGGAACGTCGTATTAACAACACCCGTCGTCCGTCTCACTGTGGGCTTCCGCATCAGCCTATTAGACTTGTCCGTTGTTGCTTATCTATTTGTGTATTTACGCCTGTGTTATTTTGTCGCTATTTTTATTATTATTATTACCATTGTTGTTGTTGTTATTGTTGTTATACTTCGTCGTCTTCGTCGATGTTGTCTTCGTTCGTTATTGGCGTAAATGTATTCGACGTCGCCGTATTTATTATTGTTCTCCACACGCTAGTGTGCCATACACGATATACAAAAAAAAAAAATAACAATAATAATCAAAATAACAACATAATAAAAACAATAACAAATTCTTATACATTTACATATCGAACGAAGCATTGCATATAGAATAAAACAAGAAAAAAAAAAAAACCGAATGATAAATGAAAAGAAAAACAAAAACAAACTTGTCAATACATAGACTTGCCAATTAAATGTCTAGCGAATGTTTATCCCAATTAAAGAGAATGGTATTCCCCAAAAGGTCTACAACTTGTTGCTGTAATTGTAATTAAATGAATACAAAGCAACGCACATCTGAACGCGACGCTTTTGATTAAAATAAAGTCATGGAAAGCATGAATGAAAGAGTGACAAGCAGAGTATGCTGCCTAATGTTTTAATGAAATTTATCATTACAAAACTTTATCTGCCATGTTTTAGATCAAAATTGTTCTCCGCTGACAAATTCCACCAAATTTACGTATTTTTGAAGTAGATTAGAGCATTAAATTCACACTTAATCGCTTTAAGATCCCAAAGTTCTTATTGGGTTTCTTAAAGTCTGCATTTGCGATAGTCATACAATTTCCATAGAAATTCGCATATCGCAATAGTGCTCATAAGAGTAAGATTACCTTTAAAATACCAAGAACAAATTTGTAGAAATGGAGTATATTTCTGCCAAAGATTTTGTTCCCTTCCTAGAAGCTTCCCTAGGGATTAACTATCCAACAAATCACCAACTGTCAAAATTCTTTTAGGAAAGTAGACTCGCCGCTTTTGGTACATGAAGCGTTCATTTCTTTCAAAGACATTAAAGCGGAGACAGTTTTTGAAAATGGAAATCTAATAATAATCTAAGAATGGTTCGTATTTCCCCCCTTATCCCCTCTTAATTTAAATATTTCCTCAAAAAAGAACGTGATGCTATTTGATTTCATGGTGTTGTGTAAGACAGTTTATTTTGAGAATTTCCTTTGTGTTTTTTTTTTATTATATGTAAATGCCACAGTGATGCGAGCATGCATGTTTTTAAGACAATTTAATATGGGCTGCGGTTTTCTAATTCTTAATTTATTTTATTACTATAAATGGAGTTCATAACCAATAAACAAAATAGTTTTTAAGAGGAAAAATATAGTTTCTCTTGAAGATATATAGGAATGTGTATACATAACTTATAGCATGAAAGAGAAAAGTATTTTAGAGAAACTTATTGATAATACTTCAAAAACTTAAGAGGGATTAATTAATAAAAACTAAACGGATGAAATGTAATGACTATACTCTATTTCTGTTTTATATTTACAACTACAAGACGTTGATACGTTTTAACGTTTGCGTCAAATCCAGTTTAAAACTCAGAAGTGCTCAAATGTCGGCTAACGACAGAGACTTTACAGAATCCCCTTCCAGAGTAGTTACACTCCTCTTGTCAAGATCGTTACAGTTAAAGTGCTTTCGAGATAATGTCGTTGAAAATGGACATCCTCAAAGAAAAAATTTGCAATATTTCATAGATTTTCTTCTGTACTGGTGAAAATTCAAGTGCACAAGGTGGCTGCAAATGTAAATTTTATCTATCTACCTGGTATTGTAAAATCCTATCTCTGAGAATCTAATAACAGCATATAGTCCGCAACTGGGACCAACTGATTACCGCCTGTACCTATATAGAGCGAATAATTTTATTATCGAAGAGACAGTGTATCCTTAGAAGTACTGTTAGTTTAAAAATAAAACCTATTGTTATATGCTAAAAATAATGGAATTATTTTTCCAACACCTTATATTTAAATAGTTATACTTAAAACGTTATAGTCTTCTTTGAAAAGTCCATTTATAACTTATTACAACACATTATAATAAAGTCTGTAAAACAGCGCGTTCAATGTGAATTGCAATCTTGTTTTCCTTTGCATAAGACAAGTAGAAGCCTGGCATCCCTTCTTAATGTTTTGATCTGTGCCTAAAAATACTAAAATAAAGAGGAAAAAACCAAACATAAAAAATAAATGAAACTCACGACCGACTACTATAAAACAACTAGACTTGCCAGTTGTGTCTTATAAATGAAAAAAGAAAATAGAGAGAGAAAACAAAAACACAAAAGGAAACCAAATAAAAATGAACAACAATTTTCATAACAGAAAATTCCCAAAATAACGAAAAATATTTGTAAACTGTCAAGCCTGATATTAAACGACCGAGAATCAAATATACACATATTAAATGAGAGAGAGAGAGACAGAGAGTGTAAACAAAAACAACTTTTGAATAAGGAGAAATAAAAATTAAACAACCTACAATGTATGGTGATGTGAAGTAAAACATACACCATAATGCAGAAGAATAGTAATACTGAAGAAAAGCAATCACCAACACATACCATCACACCACACTGTATGCATAAATAAACATTTGTAAGCAAACCCAACCCAGCCAGCAATAATTTTGATATTCATACACGAATGAAAGTGATCAATTGGTATTTTCTCACAAAATTAAACGCTTATTGGGCGATTAGTTCTCATAGAGTTGGTTGCAGTAAGAATTTCCACATGGTTTTTAATGAAGGGAAATCGAATTGCCAACTAATTCTATTGCTTTCTCAAAAACATGTTTAGTGGATATTACACGAGTCTTGATGTTATATTGTTGTTGTTGTTGCCGAGGTATACAAACTCACACGGTGAGTAACAAAACAACACAAGCCTCTATTTTGTTATTGTTATTATGTACTGGCAGTTATTTTTCATCAATTCCATGTTATTATTGTGAATTGTTAATAATGTTTTGGAATTTTACTTGTTTTGAATTATTTTTCCCACATTTGCGTTGTCTATACCCATTTACGTTACAACGAGAAGGAAAAAAGGAGACAGAGGGATACAAACACATGTATATACCAACACTACCAGTAATGATAGCCATACAAAAAGCCGCTCTCGCAGATTTTCTATGTTGGACGAAGGCAAAGTGTTGCCAGACTCGTGATATTCAAAGAAAAATTAAAAGTAAGTTCATCGCTTACGCCATAGTTAAGCGAAAACAACAATTGTGAACAAAATGCTGTAAACTACTAGCGCACCTATTAAGTTGCTAAACTTAAACCTGTCAGCAATACACAATCACTCAGTTACAAAGTGATTTTGCCACAGGATCCAAATGATATTAATTTTTGATAAAATTAGATAAAATTCTTCAATTTTAACTCCTCAAAAAGTATAAATAAATACTTGATAATGTATTTGTCTGTGGCAGGCATATTTAATGACAGCGTACGTAAAATGTGATGCTATTTTATCTATTTGATTACGTATTTCACGTATTTTTAATCTACAAAACATTGTAAAAACATTTTGATAAGATAAACTATTGGCGTCTACAATTATTTACGTAAAAACCAAAATATCGATAACATTTTTCAAATAATTACATTAATGACTTGTTACAATCGACTGTTTCCTTTCCACACTGTGTAAATACTGATCGTATAGCTCCAAATATAGAATTTGACTGTAAGCAAGCTGCTAACATAGATAATGTCCATCAATAGCACAGTAGGTCTATCACGTAACAGACTTCATACAAATTTTTACGGATGATTCAAACATAGATAGCCCCTGAAAATCTCTCAATGAGACAGCATAACACCATATGGGTACCGGAACATGGTGATATTTGAGGAAACTGCAGGGCGGAGGAAGAGGCCAGATGTGGCCTAACCATAGAAGTAAGTCATTTAATTGGGAAACACAAATTAGATCTGCAATCTTATGATTGAGAATGTGGCCTGAATAAGGCCAGATAAAGAGCATGCATGCTCAGTTGTCGGGGTCTTTACTGAACATTGCATTCTGTTTAATCAGGCGAGCAGTATTGGTCTTTGCCCTATGACCAAAAACTTCTGCAGGAGCAAAGGCAAGAGGAGCAGAAAATAGCTGTTCTTCAACTATTGAGGACATGCTCAGCAGTGTCATTGAAGAAAAAAAAAAACACTTGGACATCTACCGTGTAGATGATCTCTTATTATTGTCGTGGATGGACATTGGAAGTCTAAAAGCAGCTGCGTCTAGAACTGAAGAAAATTAAAGATTTTGGTATCACAATGGATCAAACGAGGCTTAAGCGTGTCTATTATTAAAATATTTGTCAAATCTGGCTGGATAAAGCGCACTCGAAAGTCGGCGAAACGTATTTGTTTAAAGAGAAAATAAAAATTAAATTTTATTCTTTAGAAGAAATTCTTTTAAACATTATAAAATTACTATTAACACTGACTATTACAGTGTTTAAGGGCTTTCTCTGGTTTTAAAGGATTCTTTATTCTTTCCCATTTTTGTTTATATGTTTACCCTTATGGAACATGGTATAGTAAGTAGTATGGCAGTTCCATATTTATGAACGTCGACTATGTCGTAGTTTTTATTGTTGACATTAATGGGATGGTGTAGTAGAATCAAAGAGAGCAAGAGCAAGAGAAAGAGAGTGCTACTAATAAGAGAGTAAAGGTACAGCAGTCAGATACGATTCTCATTCTCTCTACATATAAAAAATATTTATGCAGAGTTGTGTAGATGCAATGCATGTATGCATGTATGTTTGTATGTATGTAAGAGCTATATGTAGAATCTAAATGGCATAATTTGCTGCGTAGTATTTTGTAGTTTTATTTCTTCTTCTTGGTTACATATATTTTGTTTTTGTTTTTCCTTTTTTTATTTAAGAAAAAGAAATATTTTTGTTGTTATTGTAGTTGATGTTAGAATTATTATTGCTGGCCCGCTATTAATGTTGTTGTTGTTTTAAGGAATTTTTTTTCTTTCTTTCTTTTATTTTAATTTTTGTTTTGTTTTTGCAGCAAAATATCTTTGAAAGAAATAATATTCTCTTGTTTTTTTTTTCTTTTCATTTCTTCTGATACAATTTCAATTTTTCAATTCATTTCGTATTTTCGCTACGTTTTTTTTTTCATTTCTTATTTGTTTTTAGTTGTTATTGTTGTTTCTGTTGTTAGAAAAAACTACACAGCACAGCACAGTACACACAATGTAGCAATAAAATGTGTGTGATGATGATGATTATTTATTTTCATTTATTTTTACTATTATTTTCTATAACATTTTTCAATGGCTGTCTGTCCGAACCGACTGACTTCACTGACTGTATAGTATGATGATATTTATATTTTCGTTGCTATTGTTGTTGATGTTGTTGTTTTATTTTGAAGTACTACACATTATTAGTTTAAATAATATTATAGTTGTTAATATTGTTATTGTTGTTGTTTTGTATTTATTTCATAAATCGAATTTCATCATGATAATTAATTATTACTATGAATTACATTAAAAACACTCTTTTTCCTTTCTTTTTGAATTCACTGTTGTAATGACGTTTTATTTTATTTCATTTGCTAATTAATTATACTTCATTACACCAATTTTTCTTATTTTGTTGTGAATTTCCTTCTTTTTTTGTATTTCTTAAATGCGTAGAAAACAGTTTTTTCCTATTCTAAGGTTTTCGAAAAACTACGATGAATGAGACACACGCACACACTTTATTTCAATATAATTTTTCATTAAAAATCACAATTTTTACTTTTTTTTATTCTACGTGTTGTTCTTTTTTCTTCTTTTGTTGTTGTTTTGTATAAGAATATTAATTATAATTGCAATAAATATTTATTTATTTATTTTTTGTTTAATTTGTTTTATTTCCGCTTAATAAAAATAACAAATTGTTGTAGAATTGCATATGAACACACAATAATAATAAAAACTCACTCACAACTAAAAACTCTAGTTAGGCCAGACTGGCCTTCTAAAAAAAAA
Organism: Sarcophaga subvicina; assembly: GCA_936449025.2. Taxonomy (NCBI): domain Eukaryota; kingdom Metazoa; phylum Arthropoda; class Insecta; order Diptera; family Sarcophagidae; genus Sarcophaga; species Sarcophaga subvicina. The sequence continues at coordinate 11,577,594 of OW388081.2, read as the reverse complement.
CACACACACACAAAAACACTCATACACAGCCAACATTTCCATTCTTCTTCTCTCCGCCTTATTCTCTCTCTCTCACTCTAGCTCTCTCTTTATAAGGAATATACTCGCGCGCTTGCTAGACGTTTGCTCACAAAATTTAAAGAAAGAAGAAAAAAAAACAAAAACAAAATATTAAAACACAACAGAAAATAATTTTTGCTTTGTTTTGGCTACGTCGTCTAAATATTTGATATTCTTCGTAAACACCCAACTTTTACCGTTTTTTTTCTCTCATTTGCTGCTTTTCTTAATATTATACTTTCTTAACGAGACCATATCAAACATAAAACACAAACAAACTCACTTACATACATACTCAATAACGTAAACGTAAAACGACGACGTAGGTATTGTATATGCCGTTGTGCACTACATATCTTGGCCATGCATTTTTCATTTCATTTCTTTTCTTTAATCTATAACAAAGCGTCGCAGCTTTTGCCGGCAGCGCTGTTGTTTTTCTTTAAGAAATGTGGTAGTACACACACATGCACACACGATAACCGCACACCCGTCGCGGATACTATGTATTCGAACGAACGAACGAACGTACGTTCAACTATCCCACGACACAACACAGTCGTAAATAAAAATCATTCACTTTCTGTTTCGTATGGTATTTCCTTTTTATTCTCTCTCTTCTTCTCACTCATTATTTTCAATATTATTCTTGTAATTTTGTTGATTTTTTTCCTCAATTTTTTTTTATTTTGCTTAAATATTTTATAAAAAAATCGTAACTTTCTTTGTAAAATTGTTTTCAAATTTGTAAAATTTCACTTGTTGTTGTTATTTAAATGCACTTTTGTCTTCAATAATAATAATAAAAAAATGTTGTTTTTCTTGAATATTTAAAATATAAGAAGAGTGTATAAATTTTATTTGTAAGTAGATTGGTTGTGTATATAAAAAAAATTGAGTAACGTCTGAAGTAAAAAAAATTATTAAACATGTGTTTACTAGCGCGCTACAGAACGTACACTGAAAGATGAGAGCGAGAGAGTCATTGTTTTTAATCAGTGTTGAAAAATTCAGTACTTAAGTACTTTTTTCAGTACTTTTTGACATAAAAAATACGGCTACGCTTTCAGTACTTTTTTTATTATTACATATTTTATTTATTGTCTTACGCTTTTCAACTATAATATTAATATGCACGTTAATGCGATGCTAAAAAAGTAGAATTAGGTTTTAGCCCCGGTCCACAAAACGTACGTTCGTTTTTAGAATACAAAAAGCAATGAAAACGCTTGCCGAACTGTCGTAATGTAATTTCGGTAAGCATTTTCATTGCTATTCAAACGAACGTAACGTTCCAACGAAACGGGACGTAAACGGGGCTTTTTTACGCTTTGTTACGTTCTGGCAAAAACTCTGAGGAAAAATAAAATTGCAGTAATGAGCAAAAAAGGGGAAAATAAGGTGTAGTTGTTGTTGTAATTGTGGTTATGTTGCTGCTGCACCCGCTCTTCGTTGTTGTGGAGTTTGGGTCCATCATATACGACGGACGGAGAGGGACAGGAAGGAAGGAGTAGGGAATAATAGGAAAAAATAGCTTTTTTAACTTTTTAAGTGTGGTGAATTTTGTTGTTGCGGTGAGTCTCCGTTGTGGTGAGTTTTACAAAGTGTGGTGAGTTTAACCGGCGTGGTGAATAAAATCGAAACTCACCAAAGTGCCGTTATTCTAAATTACCTCGTATCAATGTACTGTATATTATGAATTTGGACGGTGTATGTCTAGAATAAGTAATTTTTACCTCTGTTAGCGGAGGCATTCACCAACATGTCGGGTTACCATTATGCTCTGCGATAATTAATATCGATTAGTGAAACACTGAATAAATGGCAGTACACTCAACGAACGAGTAAGGTAGTGTTGCCATTCATTGTCATTCTATTTAAAATTAAAAAAAAATTAAAATTAGAAAACTGCATACAAATAATAATTAAATTTAAACTATTTTGCAAATTAATTTTTGAATAATTTTTCTTAGTCTTAATCTTTGATTCAAAGCCACAGGATGTAAATTTTAACATCAGGAAAATTATTAAGAAAAGCTGTGAATTAATTTAGTTGTTTATTTTTTTCACCGTTAGGTGATTTCTTTTTCAGAAGTTGGTTAGAAAATTTCTTTCTTTCCTGGCAACATTGTTTTGTTTGTTCTTACATTCGTTTCTGTTTTTTTTTGTTTAACAGCAGAGCAAACAACTCTGTGTTAATGTGGCTTAAAGTCTCCCCTCTCTCGTAATGCTATTAGACACCAGAGGGAGCTGATAACAGTAAAATGAAACTTTTTTAAATTCAAATACGAATTGAAACAAAACACCAGTTGACTGTGTGGGTGAAAAAAAAGATTTACATATGAGTAGTTCGTATACGAAAGTATTTATTACGAAATCCTTTTTCGTTTAAGCCATGAACAAAATAATGTCCGGGTGCGTAGGGAGCCAATATAAAGTGTTTAATTTATTGATTTTATAGCCGATATTATTAAATTTTTTTTTGTTCTTTATAACAAAACTGTATTTAAATTATTGCAGTTACTTTTGTTATGAGCTTAAAAAATTTGCTTTCCATTAAATGGCTTTAAAGGCGTAATTTTAAGGCCCAGAAATATTTGTTTGCTTGCGGCAATTAGTTTTGCATCAGGGGGGAAAAATTATCGAATATTTTCTCTGCATTTTTTTTGTTTGCATTTATGGTGGGCATATTTTCATTAATTGCAAATAAAATACACAACGTTACATAGCCACAAATGTAGTTACAGATGCAGATGTACTGCTATTGATATTCGCAACGGGGATATTTTCACAAAAATATTGAAAATTAAATTAAAGTTTCCTTTTGTCTGCATATGAGTGAGCGAGCGAGAGAGTGAGTGAGTGAGTGAGAGTGTAAATAGTCAATTACAATTACATATAAATTTAATTTAAAACAATTACTGACCGAGCAAGTGTTGAAACGTGAAAGCGAAAGTGAAACTGGCAACGGGGCGAGTGTTAAATTTTTAATTGGCAACTGTTCGTTTGCTTATACGCTCATTAGAGTTTTCCTACAAAAAAAACAAGTGAAATAATTCTTGATTTATAGAAAACTTTAGGCAGCAATTGAATACGGTGTTAAAACTATTTGGTTTTTAGTACAAATTAATTCCTATAAATTTCAAACGATATCGTTGGCTTTAATATTTGAATGATTGTGGCTGTTGACTGTGAAAAAGTGTTTGATATGTACGGCAGTAGGTAGTTAAGATATTAAATGTTATTAAAAGAATTCAATTAATAATGAAGAGATGTTAGAACAGGCCTGGAAACCCCAAGATAAAAATCAAATTAGAAATTGTGGCAACTAAAAAAGGGTTACAGTTACTAATGGCTCCTAGCTGCTCCAATGGAATGCTCCAAAATTCTTGCTAATAAAAGATATCGAGGCATTTAGTTATTATTATTATTATGAGGATCCACAAGAGACTGTCCGTCCACCTCCAGAACAATTGATGCAAAAGATCTTTTTTTTTTCAAATGATGAACTACCCTGTGTTCCTTCCTATAGGACCATCATTGCAACTCCTGCAACAGATGATGCAACGGCACTGCTACCGGGAGCATACAACCTAAAATTAAATAGAATAGCTGCTCAGTTCAAACAGCATATCGCCTCCTCTCCATATGAAGTCTAGTAAATCTGGATAAGCTTTCATTTTCGAAATCTAATTGATAATAAGCAATCTAATCCTAGTCAATGCAATACAATTGAATAAACTATGTTCTATGGTTTCATGCTGCTTAGTATAGCCGGCACTCGATGATGGTATTTCAAATAGTAGTGTCTGCTATACTTCTATATACTGTCACCCAATAATCGGATACAGCTTGTAATAAAGGGTGTTTTTTTATAGAGGTATAGAACTTTAAGTTGCAATAAAACAACGATGGATTATTCGATTGACATGAATTTTATTTATCCGAAAGATAATCTTGTGGCATTAAATTTTAAATATGATTTCTGGCATATGACCGCCACGGCTGGCGCGGATGTAGTCCCATTTGGACGTCCAATTTTCGATGACTTTTTCCAACATTTGTGGCCATATATCGGCAATAATACGGCGAATGTTGTCTTCCAAATGGTCAAGCGTTTGTGGCTTTACCGCATAGACCAATGACTTTACATAGCCCCCACAGAAAGTAGTCTAGCGGTGTTAAATCACAAGATCTTGGAGGCCAATTCACAGGTCCAAAACGTGAAATTAGGCGGTCACCAAATGTGTCTTTCAATAAATCTATTGTGGCATGAGATGTGTGACATGTTGCGCCGTCTTGTTGAAACCACATCTCCTGGACATCATGGTTATTCAATTCAGGAATGAAAAAGTTAGTAATCATGGCTCTATACCGATCACCATTGACTGTAACGTTCTGGCCACCATCGTTTTTGAAGAAGTACGGACCAATGATTCCACCAGCCCATAAAGCGCACCAAACAGTCAGTTTTTCTGGATGTAACGGTGTTTCCACATACACTTGAGGATTGCCTTCACTCCAAATGCGGCAGTTTTGTTTGTTGACGTAGCCATTCAACCAGAAGTGCGCTTCATCGCTAAACAAAATTCGCTTATGAAAATCGGGAACAACGGTAATCTCGTTTTGGGCCCATTTGACGAATCTACGCCTTACTTGATGATCGTTTGGCTTCAATTCTTGCACGAGTTGGATTTTGTAAGCACGCAAACCAAGATCCTTCCGCAAAATCTTCCATAAAGTGGATGGGCACAGATCACAGGAATTCGATGGCGGATGGACTCATTCGGGTCTTCCTCAATGCTACGCTCTACAGCGGCAATAGCTTCTTCTGTACGCACCGTACAGCGTCTCTGGGGATGCGTGTTATCAATAAGAGTAAACGTGATGCGAAAACGTTCCATGGTTAATCGAATTAACTGCTCTGATGGATGATTTTGTCGACGATAAAATGGACGTAGTGCGCGATACGTTTTCCGCACAGAACCATGATTTTCGAAATAAAATTGAACTATTTGCAAGCGTTGTTCAGGCGTGAGTCTATTCATGATTAATTGCCAAACCAATCTGAGAATAAATCACTTGACAGCTGTTAAATCGGTCGCCATCTTAAAGTTCTATACCTCTATAAAAAACACCCTTTATAAAGAATTTTGCCCACCTAATCCTTTCATTGAAGTTGCTTTCTGTCTTCGTTTCTCTGCCTAGCTGGAGACTATAATGACGATATCATCGACAGAGTCAACAAAGCCTAAATCTCTTCCATACTCTGCCCAGAACAGCTAAAACGGCCTAGTAAGTATTTCACAGCCTTTAATCATAAACATTGTATTGATTTGGCAGAGAATAGGCCTTAAACTGAGAAGCTTAATTTGTATTGGACTTTAAGGGTTTCATAGTTTTTTTATACTCGCCCGCAAACACATATGTTCATACATATATACATACATATTTGTATGTATGTACGTATATTTAATTACCTCACTTTATGTGTTTAAAAGCGTGTTGTATTATTAAAGTGCGTTTAAAGTAAAATAAAGCACAAGAAAAATCTTTTTTTTTTTTTGCTTTATTTTTTCTTGTTGTTGTTATTTTTATTGTTTTACTTTTGCCTGCCTGCCTGCCTGCCTACGCGTATGAGTGATAAAAATCTAGAAATAAAAAAGAAGAAAACATAACCAAAAAGAAAAAAACCAACAATGACTTCCTCTTTAAATAACGGAAACGGAAGTTCTACTGTATTAACACCTTGTTTACATTTTAAAGTTTCTCTCTCTCTCTCTCTTCACCAAAGAGTTGTTGTAAATCAACAATAAAATGCTATTGTTTTGCCTTCTGTTTGTGTGTATGCAGGTGGGAGTGTGTAAGTATGTTTTTCTTCTTCTTTAAACTCTTCATTAAACTGTTGTTTTCGTTTTTTCATTTATTAACTTCCTTCTTTTTATAATTTAAATTATTGCTTCTTTTATTATTGTTGTTGTTGTTGTTGGCATTTTATTATTATAATTGTTATGGCGTTTATATTGCCAGCATATGTGTTGTGCTGTGCTGTACTGTGCTTTGTTTTTTTATTTGTTAGCCTAAGTATGTGTGTAAATATTGCATGGCATAATAATAAAGAAAGAAAAAAAAAATTATGTATGAACGTGCGTGTACATATGTGTGTGTGTGTGTGTATTACGTTATAATGAGAAAAGAATTATAACAATTTTGTTCTCTCATCACGTAAATATGCATATTTTCTCTCAAAAAATAATTAATTTTCGTATAGTGTGACCTGCTCATAAATCTCTACTTAAATGAACACACAATATTCCACATATAATATACACCTACTGCTACAGCACATTCGCACATGCATATATATTTACAGCAACAGATTTATACACACACACGCACAAAAACATTCGTATGAAATATTTAGTAAATGAGAGAAAGTCATTTAATGGTAGATGATATTAGTCAGAGAACAAGCATTCAAGCAAGCAGCCATCTTTAGTATGAATTTTCAAGAAGAATTGCTATTTTATTCAACTCCTTGAAATTTTTCACAGAAACATACACACACACATGCACATTCCTGCTAGTAAACAAGCCTACATTTGTTTATTAATGTTTCGCATGAATAAAACAAAAACCCTGAATATAAATAAACAAACAAACATAAAGACGAACATATTTAATGACACCAACACGGCTGTCGTCTAACAAGACGATGTTACCTAACGACTGCGACAACGACAACGACAACAACGTTGATGTTGTGTATAATGAGAGTCAGAGATTTAATGTACAAAAAAAAACATCGTGAAGAAGAGCAAAGTAATATTCAGGCAATACGTAAGAGAATAAAAGTGTGTGTGAGAGAGAGAGAGAGGGGGAGATGTTGAGAGAGAATATAATGATAATGGCACCAAATATTAATTAGCTGTGGAAATTGTTCAAGGTACAGTTCTAATTTTACATACATTCATAACTTAATGTATTTTATTTACAAACACACACATGTATGGATGTATCTCTGTAGTTGTTAGTTAGTTGTCTGTGTTATTGTATGCATTTCTAAAGTACAGTGACAAACAAAACTAGAAGATTTTTTTTATCAAATGAAATTAAAATAAACGAGCTTTTGTTTGAAATTTAAGATTTTGTTTCAATTCAAGTATGTGCCGCATTGATTATTAAATGGTTTTCAATGGCAAATTAATTCCACAATGTTTCTTTCGCTCTTATTATATCACTTAACTATAAATTTTCATAAGTTTGTGTGCAGAATAAATTTTTAAACACTTACACTGGCCTATAAGGTGGATGCCTGAAAAATACCCAAGCAGGTCTTTCGAGGCTTAGAGGACTCACTAACGATATAATGAAACACAGTTTATTTAGCAATAATGAAGTTAGGTTAGAGGACGTGTACTTGTCAATTAAGACAAGTACAGTACCCGGAGGTCGAATTGGCCCATTGTACAATATCGATAATGAACAAGTACATCTATCAGCTGGTTAGGGCTAAGAGTTTGGCCGTAATAAAAACACACTCAAACATTTCTTATTGAATATTTTTATTAGGTCACCGTTTAGTCCAGCCCACAATGATTCCACCGCTGTTATTGCTGCCTGAGTTTATTGAAACTAAATTACTTTTCATCAACAATCAGAATTTGCCTAAGAAATGAAGGAATTTGATTGTGAGCCTCAGTATTCAGAATTGGAATTACTTCACGCCCACTTTGTAGATTTGATGAGGAAAACGATAATTGGAATATAAAGGGTGTTTTTTTATAGAGGTATAGAACTTTAAGTTGCAATAAAACAACGATGGATTATCCGATTGACATGAATTTTATTTATCCGAAAGATAATCTTGTGGCATTACATTTTAAATATGATTTCTGGCATATGACCGCCACGGCTGGCGCGGATGTAGTCCAATCTGGACGTCCATTTTTCGATGACTTTTTAAAACATTTGTGGCCGTATATCGGCAATAATACGGCGAATGTTGTCTGCCAAATGATCAAGCGTTTGTGGCTTTACCGCATAGACCAATGACTTTACATAGCCCCACAGAAAGTAGTCTAGCGGTGTTAAATCACAAGATCTTGGAGGCCAATTCACAGGTCCAAAACGTGAAATTAGGCGGTCACCAAACGTGTCTTTCAATAAATCTATTGTGGCACGAGCTGTGTGATATGTTGCGCCGTCTTGTTCAAACCACATCTCCTGGACATCATGGTTATTCAATTCAGGAATGAAAAAGTTTGTAATCATGGCTCTATACCGATCACCATTGACTGTAACGTTCTGGCCACCATCGTTTTTGAAAAAGTACGGACCAATGATTCCACCAGCCCATAAAGCGCACCAAACAGTCAGTTTTTCTGGATGTAATGGTGTTTCCACATACACGTGAGGATTACCTTCACTCCAAATGCGGCAGTTTTGTTTGTTGACGTAGCCATTCAACCAGAAGTGCGCTTAATCGCTAAACAAAATTCGCTTATGAAAATCGGAAACAACGGTAATCTCGTTTTGGGCCCATTCGACGAATCTACGCTTTACTTGATGATCGTTTGGCTTCAATTCTTGCACGAGTTGGATTTTGTAAGCACGCAAACCAAGATCCTTCCGCAAAATCTTCCATAAAGTGGATGGACACAGATCCAATTCCTGTGCTCGATGGCGGATGGACTCATTCGGGTCTTCCTCAATGCTACGCTCTACAGCGGCAATAGCTTCTTCTGTACGCACCGTACAGCGTCTCTGGGGATGCGTGTTATCAATAAGAGTAAACGTGGTGCGAAAACGTTCCATGGTTAATCGAATTAACTGCTCTGATGGACGATTTTGTCGACAATAAAATGGACGTAGTGTGCGATACGTTTTCCGCACAGAACCATTATTTTCGAAATGAAATTGCACTCTTTGCAAGCGTTGTTCAGACGTGAGTCTATTCATGATGAATTGCCAAACCAAACTGAGGATAAATCACTTGACGGCTGTTAAATCGGTCGCCATCGGTCTTGAAAAGTAATGCCAACTTAAAGTTCTATACCTCTATAAAAAACACTCTTTATGTATGTGGCGTTAGTGCTTTTCACAAGCAAACACCTGGTTGTTTATCAAGTGTTTGGCGGAAGTTGTCCTTATTGTCATCGAAAAACATATTGAAGCCAGGGCAACATATTATAGGGGATACGCTATGTGGCTTGAGAGCAGTATAATTAATTGTATTGTCACAGTACTCTAGCACTTTGACACAACAGTAATAGATCAATAAGCTAAGCCAACATAAAGAAACATCTTTAGTTTCTGTCAATCGGTTAGCCTAACAAACAATTACACATACATACATACATAATAGGCCTTCAGTCAGGATTACGATCTAGTTTCTCACACCACTTATGTTGTGTGTGTGTTAATTTTATACATGAGCGGTGGCACCTACAGTTTAAAGTCGACTCCGAACGACAGATTTTTGAGAAACTTTTCCAGGGCAATTTTTTTTAAACTTAAAGTTTTTGCCACAAATCTGCTGAGAGGAAGTCGCCGAAGAAAAACTTTTTGTATTTCGTTTTGATGTCTGGCCTGGGGCTCGAACCCTGGCTTTTCGTCTAATAAGCCAACACACTACCTACTAGACCACGGCGACTTCTAACCTACAATTACAACAAACAATTATAAAGAAACGTAAATACTGGTCGAACAGGTTTACATTAAACTTACATTTATTGTACTCAATCCCTACATGATCTTATATGGCTAGGAAAACTATCTTAAAATCATTTCTTGTACTCCTTAAAAAAAACCAATAATTTAACAAATTTTATTGGAATGGGCAAAATAACAGAATTTTAAAGGGTCCGCCAAATAACTTCTTTTTTTTGAAAATGCTTTAAAAAAAAACTACTGAATATTTTCTCAAATTTCTTTTTTTTTATTTGAAAGTACAATCCTTCCGGTTAAAAATGGAAAATAATTTCATTCAAATGGCTGCCTCGGCTGGCCATGCAGTAGTCTACACCAGAAGATGCCGATTTTGGCAAAAAAAATCATCTTTTCAGATGAAGCTCATTTTGATCTTGGCGGGTATGTAAACAAGCAAAATTGTCGCATTAGGGGCACAGAAAACCCCCACGCATACATTGAAAACCCGACGCACCCAAAACGAGTCACTGTTTGGTGCGGATTTTGGTCCAAAGGCATAATTGGGCCATTTTGCTTCGAAAATGAGCAAGGAGTGGCCGTTACAGTCAATGGCGATCGTTATCGCACCATGTTGAACGAATTTTTGTTCGCAAAAATTGAAGAGGAAGATATTGGCAACATTTGGTTGCAACAGGATGGCGCTACGTGCCACACAGCCGAAGCTACACTCGATGTTTTGCGCCCTGTTTTTGAAGATCGCATTATCAGCCGCAGAGCTGAGGTCGTTTGGCCACTTCGGAGCTGCGATTTGACACCGTTGGACTATTATTTGTGGGGGGTGCCGTCAAAGATAAGCGTTACGCCGACAAGCCAGAGACAATTGACGCTTTAAAGGACAATATTCGTGAAGCTATTGGTGAAATACAGCTGCACACAATCGATAATGTGCTTAAAAATTGCAACGATCGTGTAGGCTACTGCATGGCCAGCCGAGGCAGCCATTTGAATGAAATTATTTTCCATTATTAACCGGAAGGATTGTACTTTCAAATAAAAAAAAGAAATTTGAGAAAATATTCAGTAGTTTTTTCTAAAGTATTTTAAAAAAAAAGTTTTTTGGCGGACCCTTTATTTCAATCCTATTTTGTTTGCCACTGTAAAGGGCATAAAATATTCCCAAAAAACATCTTTATTTGCCATGGCTTCTAATTTTTTGTTGTTTCTTTTTTTTTTGGTGAAATTAGTGGAGTATTGACAGCGAAAAACTATTTTCTCGGTTTTCACCCATTTGTTATTCTACTTATTACTGTGCACTCATACATGCATACACATACATATGCAATTAAATGAAACCTTGAAACATATACTTGCTTGCACACACATACACCCACACACAAAAAACACAGGCAGACAAACAGCAAATATATTCTGTTAAATAAAGAGATGATTATTAATAATGCATATGTAATTAGATAAAGTTAAATTAATATGTACTCCTACACACACTCACAGACACATGCATACATACATACATGCATAGGGATTTAGTCATATGGGCATACTCATATTATGAGTATGCTTATACATATACGTATATAAGTTTGAGAGAGCACGTCGTTTAATAGTATTTCATGCATTTGCAATGTACAGCAAATATATTTGTTTGTTTGTTTGTTGGTGTACATGCAAGTGTACGTGTGTATACGAACGAATATGAAAATATTGAAATGTTTACATGAGCATAGGAGTCTGTGATTAAAAATGAATGTATCATTGTAATACACAACCACCGTTAGATAGAGTGTGAAGGAGAGAGAGTGAGAGAGAGAGAGAGAGAAGGGCAAAGAAATAGAGCAGAATAGAATGAAATAATGTGTGAGTGAGTGTATTTCATTGTTTAATTACAGAAAATTAAATGCAATTAAATCACTTTTCTCTCTCTCTCTCTCTTTCTCTTTCTCTCTCTCTCTCTGTTGCTATTGTTGTTCTTGTTGTTGTTAAAATTAAATTATTTTTTTTTTCGTTGGTTGGTCGGTTGATGTTCGTTAAATCTGTGCGTAGTGAGTGAATGCATTATTCGCATGTTATTATTGTTGTTCTGTTTTGTATTGTTGCTGTTTTCTTTTTGTAAATTTTAATTAAATTAAAGTCTCATTATCATTTAAAGTAGATTTACGTGAAACATAAAAATGGAGTGCATTAAACACAATGAAGAGTAATAAAAACAAAAAAAGAAAACAATAAAAAAATCAAAATGAGAGAAAAGCGTATGTATGTTCTTGAACATTTGAAAACATTATTTTTATTTTTAATTGTTTTTTATTAGACTCCCTGCCCTAAGGTGGGCGAAAGGAAATGCGGTATTTTACACTCTCAAAAAAAAAAAATGGGGAATATGGTAAATAATATTATTGATTACTGGTTCAAGTGCTAGTGTTCATACCCAGGAGAATACGAATAAAATTACAAGATGGTTATTGAATTTATAAAATTAAGAGGCTTTTAATTCCCTACAATACTCCATACATTGAAATTCAGCCTTATTTTATGGTTTCAAATGGCTTTTGTGAAATATTTAGTTCTGAGGCAATTGAAACATGCTTGCAAGATGACTGCAGATGCTTTCAATTATTTTTATCGACAATTTTGATAACTGGTGTATCTATGATATCAAAATTGGTTATTGCAGTATCATCACTGCTGGTTTAAATTCATTCTGGTGGCGTGAGCGTACATGAAAACTTAGGACAATATATACGACCATTCCAGTAAATTTAAAAGGGGACAATGTACACGAATAGTCCTCTAGTGTTAAGCCTCTCAAACTCACATACAAATGTACATATACATCGGGTAATGTCTCTTATCCTTAATTCAAACAATTCCTCCTCCAAGTCGCAAATTCTGCAGAAATCTCGCATGTCGACAAGCATATCTTCTTATTAGGTAATGTCCAGTGAGGACAGAGGCCCATAATAAAGAAAAAAATTACCAATTTTGTTCTTCCTGGGTTAAAATTCGTTTAACTGAACCTAGTGGTTTGAACAGACATACATACATACATACATAATTGGTCATTACAACCCTTCAGTCAGGATTATCAACCTAGTTTCTCACACCACTCATGTTATGTGTGTTAATTTTATACATGAGTGGTGGGACCTACAGTTTACAGTCGACTCCGAACGACAGATTTTTGAGAAACTTTTCATGGCAAATTTTATTTACTCTCGGAGTTTTTGCTAGAAATCTGCTGAGAGAAAGTCGCCGAAGAAATATTTTTTTATATTTCGTTTTGATGTCTAACCTGGGGCTCGAACTCTGGCTTTACGTCTAAAAAGCCAACACACTATCTACTAGATTACGGCGACTAGTCTTCCGACTTTGAGCAGATCCTCTCTTTTATTCAAGTGTTGGCCAAAGACTGAAAGATATCCGTTCTGATCAGTGCATGTTCAATACAGTATTCGAGCATATCTCTGTGTTTATGCACCCTAATTAGAATAACCGCCATTTCCCGAAGAAATAGGCGATAGTCATGGACAGGTTTAGACATGGGCATGACGTTTGGAAGGTACTTAATGGCAGCCAGACTATCCGAGTGTATCAGGGAATATTCCATTTCCATTTCTGTCCAGTGATATGTAAGCCAAGGAATTTTTTTATAGCTTATGTCATATCCATTAGCGTCCATGCATTTATATATAACACAGTTATTAACACATAAACGAACATTTTTTAATTTTTTTGAGTTCAAAGAAATTTTCTTTTAATTCAGTTTCACTTACGTTTCTCTCTGAGTGAAATTTGATAATCTAAAGAAATTAAAGAGAGTGGCAGACAAAGTAAAAGAGAGAGGGTGAATGAGCGTAAGCAAACACACACAAACACACACACACACACACAGAGAGAGAGAAGAAAACATTTGTAGTGGTAACGTGTAAAAGGTAAAATGAAGCATAAAATCTACCATTTGTTTGCGTGAGTTCTTCTAATTAACAGCTATAAGAATGGCAACAACAACAACAACAACTACAATAGAAGCAAATGACAGCACAAACGACAACAACAACAACAACAACAATAGTAGTAGCAATGAACAAAGAAAGCCAACAAAAGCTAAAAAAAAGAAGAAAGCAGAAAACAAACCAACAACAAAACAAAGTGATTTAATTTCGTGTTGTTGACGTTGCTTTACATTTTACTTCCGTTTCTGGTTGTAATAGGCGTCCATTAAGGAACTGAGCGCGTACAGCCATAGATTACCACTGTAAAGAAAAGAAAAGCATTAAAAACCTAAAGGTAGCGGCGGTAAGAGAGAGAGAGGGATGGAGAGAGAGGCAGTGAAAAGAGCACACATACTCACAAACAGTTTTAGACATTTAACATTAAGCAACTGGCTAAACGACTAAACGATGAAAAGTCTTTTAGCTGTGCTTCTTCTTTCTTTTTTTTACTTTTGCTAGACACAATTGCAAAAGCGGAAATGAAAAGAACACACAAACGAAAAGAAAATAAAAATGGCAACAACAATAAAACATTGAATGGTAGGAAAAATATAAAATTCTTACTCCTGTTTTTTATTTTGTTTTGAGTGAGTACATCGGTGTGTGTGTGTGTGTGAACAACAAGGGGAGAATATCAGGAACAAAACAACAGCAACAACAACAACAACAGCAACTATACAGAATAAAAACAAAGAATATAAAACTGTTTTAATTGTTTTCAAACAAACACACACACGCGCACTCGTATTGCACTTGTATACACATAAACATGCAATACACACATGCATACTTGTCCAAAAACAAGAAAATATATTGTAGTTAAAACAATAACAACAACAACAACAACAGCAGCAATAAAAAACAAAACAAAACAAAACAACAAAACAATATTGGTTTGTATTGTAACAAAAGTAACCGTTTTTTATATTTTATATTCACTCTCTCCCTCTCACTCTCTCTCTCTCATTTGTTCGCTTGCTATCTTTGGTTAAATGAAAAAAAAAATAACAGTAACAGCAAGAACATCAACAACAAAAACATTTTACACACCCGAGTGCGAAACTTAGAATACAAAACAACACAACAGCACTGCTAAACACACAACAATACAATGCGAGGCTAGGCGAGGCGATCCGAGGTAATGCAAAACGATCTGATACGTAATGTTACAGTGTTAAATATACGAATACAGGGTGTAAAAGTTTATAACTGCAGGCCATTTTAAAGCGAAACGAAAAAAGAAAAACTGAAAAGAACAAAAAAACAGAAAAAAATAGAAAAAAAAACTTTCAAAATGGAAATAAATTTTTGAAACTGTAACTTAAACACACTCACGTACATACATATGTATACACACACGCAACAAGAATTGTAAAGCAAAAGCCAGCAAAGAGTTTAAAAACTCAGAACTAAAGAATGAAAGTAAAAATAGTTTGTAGGTGTGTGGGTGTAGAGGGTCAAGTAGCTTAGCTAACAACTCCTGTACAAATTTATCTAAAAATGGGGGAAAAATTTTCATTTTTTTGGATAAATTTTCTTGTTTTTGTTTTTATTTTTCTTTTTGTTTCCTGAGAGAAATGTTTACAAAAATGCTACTAAAAAATATTTAAAGGGAGAAGCAAGCCTTAATACAACTCCATTGGGAGCATGCATTTAAAGCCAAGTACATATACGAAGCTTTTGAAGAAGTACAGCGTTAAACGGGGGGGTCCATAAAAGTGAAATACATTTCATATGTACAATTTTTGTTGTTAAAACTTATTTGATTTTCATTAACGGTTTACATAACTTTTTTTATTGTATTTTTGATGAGGACATACACGAGTTAAATAAAGAAAAAAAAATGCTAAAAACCAACAATATTTAGAAAAGTTACTTTAGGTTTGGGATTTTCTATTTTTTTTTGTAATGGCAATGGTTAATGGGTTTCACTAAGGGATAACGATCTACGAGATAAGGCTAAGGATTTCTGAGGATTTGGAGTGAAGGTAATCCTCAAGTGGATGTGGAAACACCGTTACATCCAGAAAAACTGACTGTTTGGTGCGCTTTATGGGCTGGTGGAATCATTGGTCCGTACTTTTTCAAAAACGATGGTGGCCAGAACGTAAACAGTCAATGGTGATCGGTATAGAGCCATGATTACTAACTTTTTCATTCCTGAATTGAATAACCATGATGTCAAGGAGATGTGGTTTCAACAAGACGGCGCAACATGTCACACAGCTCGTGCCACAATAGATTTATTGAAAGACACGTTTGGTGACCGACCGCCTAATTTCATGTTTTGGACCTGTGAATTGGCCTCCAAGATCTTGTGATTTAACACCGCTAGACTATTTTCTGTGGGGCTATGTAAAGTCATTGGTCTATGCGGTAAAGCCACAAACGCTTGACCATTTGGAAGACAACATTCGCCGTATTATTGCCGATATACGGCCACAAATGTTGGAAAAAGTCATCGAAAATTGGACGTCCAGATTGGACTACATCCGCGCCAGCCGTGGCGGTCATATGCCAGAAATCATATTTAAAATGTAATGCCACAAGATTATCTTTCGGATAAATAAAATTCATGTCAATCGAATAATCCATCGTTGTTTAATTGCAACTTAAAGTTATATACCTCTATAAAAAACACCCTTTACGAGATAAGGCTAAGAATTCCTGGGAATTTACCGTGTAAGCATTACTTTGGATAGAGACTTAGGGTATTTTACTTGTAGAACAGTAGGCGTGAAGCCCTGTCCAAATCAGACTTTTGCATTCTCTGGCCCTAGTCTTCATATTTCGCCATTTATGTTCAATATCATTTGCTTCGAGATTGTTTCAGTGCTAATTACAGCATTAATTTTTTTTTTCAATTTCCCCATCGTCTACATTTAGGGAATATGTATTCTGCATGGTTCTAGTTTCTGTGGGCCCGTGAACAACATGAATCTTCTGTTTTTCCCATTCTAAAGATGTATTTCTGGAAACAGCGATAACCAGACAGCATTGAGTTCCAATGGTGGCCTCAGTTTTGCTGTCTGTTCATCTTCATTTCATAGAGTTATTCCATTTGTTTCCCCAGTTTCCACAGCTTTGGTCCGATCCGTTACCTTGCCTTTATTAGGTTCGTATTTTAACTCTCTTTGCGATTAAGAGGTTTATTGGGATTGTGCGTCTGATTAAAAGAATAGTTTCATTGGAGGCTGTTCTATATGCCGATGTTCTTTGTTCGTTCAGTAGTGTATACCGTGTGCTTAGCATGCCTCTCTCTGTGCCTCTCCTCTCCTCTTTGAACTGTAGTGGGCCTCTCACAATTGCCGTCAATCTGCATACTCCTTGCTTTTTTGACAGCATACTCCTTGCTTACTTGGCAACAGAGATCAGCAATGAATCGTTTTTCGCTACTCATAAGTACTCATGAAATTTTGAATATAAGTGAGTCAATAATATTGAAATTTAACTACTCTGAGTCATTCATACTCACTACAACGTGGATTTATAAGTACAGGTTGCAATGAGTAAGCGTACTACTCTGACATCAAACTCATACCATTCGAAATAGGTTTGATTCATAAGCCAACTCATATAGATAAGCCTACTCAATTAGAAAAATACTTATAATACTTATAAATGATTTAAGTGACTCAAATCATTCATCAGTCTTATCATTTTACAGTCTTAGTTGTTGTTGCATTTACAAAAAAAGAAAAAAGACACATAAGCACAAAAGACAGAGCAGCAAGAAGAGCAAACACACAACCTTTTAGTGAGTATTATAGTATTCGTACGTCATTCATGTGTCATGTTTTATATGCTGAGTTATGGAGAGTCGAAATCAACAACATCGTACGTGTTGTTAAGTATGAATATGATGAGTACTTCAAACTTTGAATATGAGTAGAGGTTCCATGATATTAAAACAAGTATGAATGCGTATAAATATCAGAAATTATGAGTATGATTCGATTCTTCACATCTTTTTGAATACTCATTGCTGATCTTTGCTTGGCACCATGGTTAATCGTTGAGTAAATTAAAATCTTTTATCAAGTATGTTAAAATCTATTTCCATGGGAATATACTTTTTGGTCATCAACAACAGTTGCTTTTATTTTTTAACAGCGAGACTCAAGCCATGTTACTTCTATCATGGTTTGTTCCGACACATTACCGTCTTTAGTAGCCATTTTGCATTATTTATGTTTCTAACGGTAATAACAACTGTTATGTCACCGTAGTCTAGTAGGTAGTGTGTTGGGTTATTAGACGTAAAGCCAGGGTTCAAACCCCAGGCCAGACATCAAAACAAAATGCAAAAAGTGTTCCTTTCCTCTTCGACTTCCTCTCGGCTGATTTCTGGCAAAAACTTTGAGGGTAAATAAACAATTGCCATGAAAAGTTTCTCAAAAAATCTGTCTTTCGGAGTCGGCTTTAAACTGTAGGTCCCGCCACTCATGTATAAAATTAACGCACACAACATAAGTGGTGTGAGAAACTAGGTCTTAATCCTGACTGAAGGGTTGTAATGACCAAATGTATGTATGTATGTCGCCTACATTCGATAGCAAGTAATGTTCCACAGATCACATGGTTTTAATCAAGATCCCGTTTTCTATTGCTTTAAGAAATAATTTCCGCTTTTGAAAACTGTGCTGTCTTAGCAATAGAACTCCTGGCCTTTCAAACTCTATTGCAACTCTACATTTGATTGGCTTGGCTTTTCCTTTCTCAACTTGCTGTTGATTTCCGTGATTGCACGAACACGAGTTTCGCAGTGCTGCTTAGTTAGTATTGTTAGTTTTGAAAAAAAAATAAAAATAAATAAACGGCATTAAATTACTGTCACAAACAGCCATAACAATCAAATTATTATTCCACAACCAATTTTACATTTTAAATTCACTGCACACTACACAATAATATTTAAATTGGCCGCCAATCTATTACGCTCGCTCTGCTACAATATTTATTCTGCTGCCCTCTGTTAATTTTTCAAATTTTCCCAGCCCCTCTTTGTGCAGCAAGCAAATAATGTGTACATGTGTGTGTGTGTGTGTGTGTGTTAAAACCACAGTTATTTTTCTTTTTTGTTCAATTAAATCTTTTTCAAATAATTTGTTTTATACCCTGTACAACAAACATTTTCTGTTATTTTAAGCTGGGTGTTGTTGTAACGAAAATGAAATTCATTTTTAAACATTAAATTCCCTACGTTTTTACACACTCTGTTGCTCTTCTCTTCTTGTTCGTTTTTTTTTCAACAATAAATGTCAACTGGGGATCATAAACGTCCTTCAAAAGAAAAAAAAAAAAGAAAAGGAGAAAAAATTGAAAATTTAACTGGATTATGACACAAATTCGCACCTTCAACAGTTTTTGTGTTAGCAAAACATTGACAGACACTGGCACACACATACACACACACACATGCATTCATTCATACATTGAGCCATGCCAGTAGGAAGGAGAGTAGGAGTACGAGAGTGCGAGTATAATGCAATCAAATAATATTTTATTACACAGTATAAAATATGTTTGCATGATATGTATGCATGCATGTATGTGTGAGCTTATGTGTTGGACAGTAAGCGACCATTAGTTGTAGAGAGAGAGAGCGACAGAGCGTTAAAGTATGTGAAAAATGTGTAGGTTGTAGGAGAACACCATCGTTTAGTAGTTGTTACTATTATGTTCGATTGTTTTGTTGGTTAGTAGTAGCTTGTGTATGCATGTGTGTGTTTGTGTTCATATTAGTGTTTGTGGTCGTTTAGTGTGCTGGTTGTATAACAATAAAAACATTAAAAGTGCGAAACATAAAAATCATGATTGACAGACATAATGTGATTTGACTTGGTTATGAACTTGTTAAAGGTCTTGTTTTTATTATAATTACAACACTGACACACACACACACCCATAAAAAAAGAAAATAAAAATAAATAAAAAACATAGAGTGGTTTACACATATAGAATGTAATAAAAATCAGAGTTTACATGTGTGAATTAAATAATTTCTGTTTTTATTTCATTACACAACCATGATTAGTGAAATTTGTGTTCCTTCTACATGGTTACACTGTAAATGTACAAACAAAGCTTATCAGATTTTTCAAAATGTACTCATGTGTACGTATTTTTTTTGTGCCTGTTAAAAAAATTAAATTGACAGCTTTTTTGCATCTTTTTTTTGCCTCTTTAAACTAAAAAACAATCATAATTTTTATAGGTTATTGGTTAAATCATAAAAAAGACATCACTAAAGAAAATTAATATTTCAAATTGTGTATACACATATATAGTATATATGTATGTAGTGTATGCACACACATATTGTGTTTAATCCCAGCCAGCATTTTTTGAAAATTTTAATCAAATTCGAGTCTTTTTTGACTCTTCTGCGCGATTGAAAAGTAAGAATATGCGCTCATTTTCTGATCACAAAAGACTCATTTGTCGGGAGAAAAATGTTAGTACGGGCGACTCTTCTCAAAAAATCATTTATGAGTCATTTTCTATATTAATTTCGAGTAATTTTCGATGCGTTCTCGAATAGTTTTGTGATCATTTATTAGTCGTATTTAACATCGTTTATGCTTCTTTTTCGAGTAGTCTTTCAGTCATTGTTTAATCGCAAGCGCGTCTTTTATGAGTAATCTATCAGTATGTTTAGGAGTCCTTTTATTGTCATTTATCAGTCATGTTTGTATTAATCTGGACTCCTTTTTGCGTCATTTATGATTCTAGTTTGAGTCATTTATTAGTCGTATTTTAAAATGTGTTTTTAGACGACCCCAACAACTAATCAAGGTGGCAAAAAATGAAAATGCATTGGCCATCTTTAAAGGCATACAACGAAAGTTAAAATCCGACTTTAGCCTAGCCCCAGGCTAATAAGAGCTTTGGGCTTCATACATACGGACATACATAATTGGCCATTACAACCCCTCAGTCAGGATTACGACCTAGCTTCTCACACCACTCATGCAATGTTCGTTAATTTTATACGTGAGTGGCGGGACCTACAGTTTAACGTCGACTCCGAACGACAGATTTTTGAGAAACTAAACTGAAAGGAAGTTGGCGATTACCAAAGAAAGAATATTATATTTATATTTAAAAACAAATTGTACTTCATTTCATAGCCATCTTTTTACATTAATGAAAATTTATATAGAGAGGGTGAAAAAAAGCATTGTTTAATCATCCGTCTGTTCAATATATGATCATAAATACATACTTATAATCA
This sequence comes from Sarcophaga subvicina, assembly GCA_936449025.2. Classification (NCBI taxonomy): domain Eukaryota; kingdom Metazoa; phylum Arthropoda; class Insecta; order Diptera; family Sarcophagidae; genus Sarcophaga; species Sarcophaga subvicina. The sequence continues at coordinate 11,556,639 of OW388081.2, read as the reverse complement.
CTTTCCAAACACCTGCATGATGTGTTTTTGATTAATCGTTTTTCAATCTACAGTATAAGTAGAATATAATAATAAATGATGTAAATAATAGTCAAATTTTAAACATCTGGATGATTAATTTTCGATTTCTATACAATTTTTTATTGTATTTTAAATCAAACTTATTTTACGTATTGGCGCGAATCATTTATGAGTCCTTTTTTAATCGCGTAACTGACTAATAAATTTTTGATCGCCAAAAGTACTCTAAAAGGACTCAGCAAGGTGATTTTTCAAAAAACAATCTTCCAAATGCTAGCTGGGAAGAAAAAAAAACGTATTTTTTATGAAAAATATTTGATTCTTTTTAAAGGCTAATTAAAGGATTAATTTTTGTTTTAATGACAGAGGACTTAATTCAGTGTTTGAATAAAGAAATTTACACCAAGAAAAAAAAAACAATTCTTTTAATATTAAGCTTCCAAATTCAAATAGAATTCAAAGAGCGATTTTTACTACAATGTACTGGTAATTGCTATAGTCTAGTAGGTAGTGTGTTGGCTTACTAAACGTGTGGCTACGGTTCAAACCCCCAGATCAGACGTCTACAGCAAAAAGAAATCTGAAACAAATATTTCTTCGTTGACTTCTTCTCAGCAGATTTCTGGCAAAAAACTCTGAGAATAAAAAAATTGCCAAGAAAAAGTTTTTAAAACCAATTTGTCGTTCGCAGTCGACTTTAAACTGTATGTCCCGTCACTTATGGATAAAATGAACACACACAACATTGGTGGTGTGAGAAGCTAGTTCGTAAACCTGTATGTATGCATATGTGTACTGGTAATTGTCATCCGTCTTACATAAGCTTTGACCTCTGCATTGGCCTGTAAAGTGCACTGTTTAGAGGCGTTATCCTACTCTATCTAGCAAAGGTATCTTATACAAGTGGACCTGTTAAGGTTGAGGAACCATTTTACCTAAGGCTGGCTCCCTGTTTCTTAATATTTCGTTACTGTGTTCAATATTTCGTTTCCACGTTTGGGATTCCACAAAAACATCCTGAACCTATTAAAAGCAAATCTTACGCCAGATATTACACCATCTCATGCCTCTTATGCTCAGAAGTTTATTTCAATGTAATGGTGCTAAAGTTCCCTAGCGTTTGTTGAAGGCTAAGGCTCTCACATACTAATTTCAGGTTACGTGCTCAATGGGAGCCGTTTGATTATCCTACAGAGATAGTCCCTCGCTTGAATGCTTATGTGAAGTGTGGTGCAAATTTATACCGATGGCTTCAAATTGAACGGAACTGTTGGAAGTGCAATGCTTTTCGTAAACGATCGGAATAGTCCTGTCTACAATGCTGCCCGGACCATTGTATTGCCTTTCAGGCTTAGGTGTCAGCAATTTAGGCTGCGGTAGAGAATTATTGGCCACAGAAATATTTCCAAGCGGCATATTATCATACTTTCTGATAGCCAGGCGGCTACCAAAGCACTAAATTCCAATGTGATGATCTCCAAGGTGGTGAACAGCTGTCGCAGATGTCTCAATGTAAGATAGCAGAACGATATGATATTCATATTACAAGATGATCGGAACACTGTGAAATTGCGTTGGAATGGGGTTGCCTTTGATCGAGATATCAAGCTCTCTCCTTACTTCCTTTGTCCACATTGTAAAGAGAAATACTGAGGTCTTTGGAGCGGATAACCTCAATCTTCTATTCCGGAAAGATTTACCAAATGGTGGCCCGTATCTCTTTTTAAATTTAAAAAAAGTGTACGTTTAATTGAATATTTTATTTTTTTCAATGCTAAACATGGTAGTCAAAAGAATCTTCGATTACCTGAAGAAATTTCTTTTTCATTTTGTGCTTAAGGTATTCAATTTCATTTCATTATTGCGCAGTAAGTGATTCACAAAAAAAAAAGAAAAAAACTCATACTCATCGTTCAACCTGAAATTTTTTGTTTCATAAATAAATTCTTTTAGAAAATTTAATATTTTTCAATAAATCCCATCAAAGAGTCAGTCCTGCATGATACCAAATAATCTGGCAAGTATGTGTAAATGCCAAGATTATTAAAAAAAAAATTCAAAAACTCAAAAACTAATATTAAAAAAGAAAAACTAACAAAAACTGAAACTGAAACTAAAATCTTCTAAGTGCTCTCTATAAAAATATTTGGAAAATATTTAAATCTACTAAAAGATTGCTCAGCTTAAAAAAAAAACAAAATTTTCCTTGTGTCAATACCCTACGAACTAAAATGCCGACTATGCAGGAAAAGCTTTCAAAGTTTGTAATCCCCAATCAAAATATTTCCAACGATCTTATAAAACTAATAAGGCCTCAAGACAATCTGTAAGTTTCATGATATTTTCTTTGCCAGATGGCACTTAAAGGCATACATTGCTTCCAGTCATTAGCCAAGAGCTCCAGTTCACTTACAATAAAATCAGTTGAAAAAATAGGAAACTGAAGTAAAAGCTAGCTACTGGTTAGTAAAGATTTCCGGTTCGTTTTGTGGAGTCAACTACTGTCAATTGCTTGCCTATGGCCATGTAATTAATTTGCATCGATATTGTCAAAAATTTAATCATTTGAAGCAAGTAATCGCTGACAAGCTATTTGCAATAGCAAGTACGAGCACTGTGCCAGGTAAGATACATATATCCATAGAAGCTTCCATACTATATAATGCTAAATAAAGTCACCGTGGTCTAGTAGGTAGTGTGTTGGCTTATTAGACGTAAAGCCAGGGTTCGAGCCCCAGGCCAGACATCAAAACGAAATATAAAAAGTATTTCTTCGGCGACTTCCTCTCAGCAGATTTGTGGCAAAAACTCTGAGTGAGTAAATAAAATTGTCATGAAAAGTTTCTCAAAATTCTGTCGTTCGGAGTCGACTTTAAACTGTAGGTCCCTTTGCTCATTTATAAAATTAACACACACAACATAAGTGGTGTGAGAAACTAGGTCGTAAACCTGACTAAAGGGTTGCAATGACCAATTATTTATGTATGTATGTATGTAACTGCTACGACAATACTTCGTACAGTACAGAGGCTTGTATAATCATGCATCACAGTAGTTCTGCATCTAACATCGCTTAACATGGGAATAATAAACGAGACTGCTAGACAGAGGCAACCAGAGATCAACAATGAGTATTCAAGAAGATGAGTAGAATCGAATCATACTCATAATTTCTGATACTTATAGGCATTCATACTTCTTTTAATATCATGGAACCTCTACTCATATCCAAAGTTTAAAGTACTCATCATATGCATACTTAACAACACGTATGATGTTGTTGATTTCGACTCTCCATAACTCAACATATACACGAAGCACAAAATAAGTATGAATCGCGTACGAACGCTAAAATACTCACTAGAAGGTTGTGTATTTGTTGTGCTTGCTGCTGTGTCTTTTTTCTTTTTTTTAAATGCAACAATAACGAAAACTGTAAATGAGTAGGCTTATGAATCAAACATATTTCGAAAGGTATGAGTTTGATGTCAATGTTGTACGTATACTCATTGCAACCTGTATTTATAAATCAACGTTGTAGTGAATAGTACGAATGAATCAGAGAAGTTTGAATTTCAATATTGTTGACTCACTTATATTCAAAATTTCATGAGTGCTTATGAACAGCGAAAAAACGATTAATTGCTGATCTCTGCAAACAACCTTCATTTATAGGTAGAAAGCCTTATTGGTTGGTCATTATGTCCCTAATAAGCCTCTGTGTAGGATGTAGATTCTGCTGTAAGTAAATGTACTTGATTTAGCACTTGTAGCACCACATGTGTGTATAATCAATTGGGGCAGGGGAGATATGAGATTTTAAACGATTGTATGTTGGGAGAACAGGACTTCCAAGCACTTTGGTCTCTATGGTTAACAAAATGGTGTACAATAAAGTGACAATAGTGGCAGAATTAAGCATTTTTTGCACCTGATCTCATCTGCCTTCGACCACGTCGTCAAGGCAAGGTAAGTTAATGGAAAAGCCTTCTAAGATGATTTATTGTCACTGTGACAATAATTGCCGCAAGTTGCCATACAAAACTTCATTAAGACTTGAAGTAGATTAGTTTGGGCGGAGATCCATTTTGATACCTAAATTAATATTGTTACGAATCTAGATAATGCTGTTTTGCTTTTATTTACATCGCTTAACATTAAAATTTTAAACAAAAGCTACAAAAATAAAACAATGCAGTAAACAAACCTGTTTACAATATATCGTACTACTTAGGTTAGGTTAGGTTAGGTTAGAGGACGTGTACTTGTCAATTAAGACAAGTACAATACCCGGAGGTCGAATTGAACCATTGTACAACGTCCTAGTTTCTCACACCACTCATGTTGTGTGTGTTAATTTTATACATGAGTGGTGGGACCTACAGTTTAGAGTCGACTTCGAACGACAGATTTTTGAGAAACTTTTTCATCGCAGGTTTATTTACTCTCAGAGTTTTAGCCAGAAATCTGCTGAGAGGAAGTCGCCGAAGAAATACTTTTTGTATTTTGTTTTGATGTCTGGCCTTGGGCTCGAACCCTGGCTTTACGTCTAATACGCCAACATACTACCTACTAGACTACGGCGACTACTTAATATAACAACAGTCACCAACATAAAAAAATGGTAAACAATTAAACAAAAGTACACAAACAATACTACGATAATAAATGTAAACAACGATGTTTGCATTTATAGAGATATCGAGAAGGCAAAGTCATGAACGTTCGCCTTCAAGAACATGCATAAGACTGTTTACTTTGCGATGTAAAAGGCAAGGCAAAGCAGGCGACTGAGTTAGTGAAGTTCGGTCAGTCTTGTGTGAAGGCGCGGTGTGTTTGAAGAGAGTAATCGTGGTTTGAAGATCTGCGTTACAATGATCTGTCGAATAATTGCCTGGTAATTGTTATTGTTTATGAAAAGAGTATAAACAGAGGAATAACAAACAAAGCAATTGTTGTTGTTTACACAAAGTTCTGAACAGTGGCTTACAGAATTGTGCAAATAATAAAGAATTTTTATTTAAACTCAACACAAATTTATATTTATTTTATTTGTAATCTACGAGCTTATATTTTAAACGTTTCTAAAAGGTAAAAACGCAACAATATCCTATACGAGTATCAAATATACCTTAATGAAACTAACCTGATTACAGAATAAATCATGCTATGCCATCAAACTTTTATTAGAGAGTTTAGTCAAGAAGAAGGTAGTCGCTGAAGTTGCCGTGGTCTAGTAGGTAGTGTGTTGGCTTATTAGACGAAAAGCCAGGGTTCGAGCCCCAGGCCAGGCATCAAAATAAAATACAAGAAGTATTTCTTCGGCGACTTCCTCTCAGCAGATTTCTGCCACAAACTCTGAAGTGAATAAAATTGCCATGAAAAGTTTCTCAAAAATCTGTCGTTCGGAGTCTAAAGTCGACTGTAGGTCCCGCCACTCATGTATAAAATTAACGCACACAACATAAGTGGTGTGAGGAACTAGGTCGTAATCCTGACTGAAGGGTTGTAATGACCAATTATGTATGTGTATGTGAAGGTAGTCGCTGTAGTCTAGTAAATAGTGTATTGGCTTAGTAGACGTAACGATACGATCCAAACCTGTGGTCAGACATCTCAAACCGAAACGAAATCTGTTAAATTATTTCTTTCAGCAGCTTCCTCACAACAGTCTACTGGCAAAAGACTCTGAGGGTAAAAAAATTGCCATGAAAAGTTTCCCAAAAAAGAACCTAGTGTTCGGAATCGACTTTAAGCTATAGGTCCCATCATTCATGGAGAAAATTAACACACCATCAACATGGGAGGTGTGGGTTTTCAAAAGAAAATCCATGTTTAGGTTTTGATTTTAATGCGCACATAACTTTAGAAGTCATGCTTCATAGTCCATGTTTAAAAGTAATATGCCGGTATAGCGTACTTACTATCTGTTTTTCTATTTTCTTAAAAAAAATGTTTCTTTTAAGAAAAATATCGGAAAATTCATTTAGTTTTAGTCTGTTAGAGTTTCAATTTGCAGTTTCAGTTTCAGTTTTTCCTTTTTTTTTCTTTCTTTCTTTCTTAAGTTTGCAGGTGGAAGTGGGTTTATTGTTTTCAATTAAACTCAGATAAATGTTTGTAAGTGTTTGAGTGAGTGAGTAAGTAAGCGTGTATGTGTAGGTATATATATGAAGGTGTGTAGAGTATTTGTTGTTTTACAATAAAATAAAGAACAGAAAAGAAAAAAAAGAAAATTTTTGATTTCTTTTTGGAATATTTTTGAACAAATTTTTTTTTGTAACCTGATATTTAATCTTTCGCCTAACTTAGTTAATTTGTTCTTATTATAGTTGTTGTTGTTGTTGTTATGTTTTAAAGGACCTGTGCACATATACACACCCCTACACACATACATTTTCGTTGTCATCGTATACGTATCGTGTTGCATAACTTGTTTTATGAACATGTTGTTGCAGGTGGGGCCAAACAATTGTAGTTGTTGGCTGTCGGTGTTGTTGTAGGTATTCTTGTTGCTGGGGCCCTAAATAAATTTCAACAACAACTACTACTACTGCTACTACTACTACCATTTGCAGATGATGCTTCTTGTTGTTGAAAGAATTAAAAAAAAGAGAAAAAAACAAAACGAAAAAAATATTGTATTGCCCTACGCCTCCTTAGCTTCTTTGCGTTTTTTTTTTGCTTTCACGCTTAACGTGTTTTATTTATTATTTTCACGCTGTTGTTATAGTAGTTGTTGCTGTTGCTGTTGCTAGTGGTGTTATTGGTTTCATGTTTTGTTTTTTTGTTTTTGTTCTTTCACCATTATATGCATACACACATATGCTGTTATTGTTGCCGTTGGTGTTATGCCTGTGTATTGTTATGTTACGTTACGTTACCATTTGCCATATTTCTTGTTCTTGTTCTTGTTTTCATTTTCGTCTATCTTTTAATGGCAAACCGTTAAATGGAAGGTGGTACTGAATTCCTTACCAAACAAATGGATCAATTAACGTGTTTCTTTTGCTTTTTCTTCTTCTTCTTTCTCCTTTTTTTGTTTTTGTGCCGGTTTTTTTTGTTTTTGTATAATTGTAGTGTGTTATCTGCGCTAAAAATTGAATTTAATTTTCAATTGAAATTGATTATATGTATTCCTTTTTATCTTTCTTCCTTTCTTCCTTAAAATGCACACACACACACACACACACACACACAAACGCTTTGGTTATGGAAGACATGCATACAGACACACAATTGAATTGAATTGAAGTCATAGATACGATTTAAATAGCAAATGATATACAATCTGAATGAGAACGAGTATAAAACAATAAGTTATTCATTTAGATACACACACAAACACCCACGTACACTGAGAGGAATTTTTTCATTATGAAATTCTTAAATACAAAGTTATTCTAATCAACATATGGATAGCAGGGCCTCTGATGGAAGGTGAGAACTTTAAATTTGTTTAGTAGGTCTGGTAGTCGTATGCAGTTAAAGGACTTTCTGACCTTAACCAGAATCTAGGATCTGGAATAGTTCTACAACTAAACTGTGTGCATTTATCGGTGCAAGGGTTGCTGATTGGATTTCCATCAGAGACTTTAGTCTCCTTCTTTAGCGTTTTTAAACGCTTTTTAATAAAACAAATTAACCAAACACAGTTAAACTTTAATATTCAATTAAAGCGCTCTATAATACCAAAAAGGCAATTAAGTCACATAGGGCATCATATCGGTATTGAGCTACTTAACCTTGCATGTTGAACAGCACATTTTGAAAGGATTTTTAGCGATTCAGCGATTCAGTCCCTAACGAACATAGTTTCCGAATTCAACGTTTTTGAATTCTATTATGAAACTCAAGCCTGTGTACATACATTACTATTGATTAACGTTTCTAGACTTCCCTATTCACTCCACGATATCAGAACCCGTTTTCAATCATCCTGTTCGCAAAAATTAATTCTTTTGACAACTTCCTCTCAGCAGACTTCTGCCAAAAACTTTGAGGGTAAAATAAAATTGCCATGAAAAGTTTCTCAAAAATCTGTCGTTCGGAGTCGATTTTAACCTGTAGGTCTCGCCACTCATGTATAAAAAATTAACACACACAACATAAGTGGTGTGAGAAACTAGGTCGTAATCCTGACTGAAGCGTTGTAATGACTAATTATGTATGTATGTATGTATAATAGCAAAAAGGCCATTAAGTCACATAGGGAATCAAATCTTTATTGATCTACTTAACCTTGCATGTTGAACAGCACATTTTGAAACGATTTTTAAGGCTGTACTAAGCAAAGAATGCCAGACAGCGATTCAGTCTCTAACGTACATAGTTTACGAACTCAACATTTTTGATTTCTGCTATGAAACTGAAGCCTGTATTCAATGCACGATATCAGAACGCGTTTGCGATCATAATGTTATAATGAAAATTCCTGATTTCATAAGGAAATGATTTTCGGTTTTTTTGAGAGAACGTCATTGAAGTATACATTGACGAATGCAGTTCACGTTACAAGTGGCCTTCGAATGACCCGATTACTGTAGCAGTATTCATTATGAAATAATGACTATAAAGACTTCTGCTGTTTGACTATGATGTCAGAGTATAATGAGTGGAGATATGCTTTACTAACAGTCACCGTAGTCTAGTAGGTATTGTATGGGCTTATTAGGCGTGCAAGTACGTTTCGAACCCCACGATAAATCGCAAAAATTATTTCTTTCAGTAACTTCCACAAAGCAGTCTACTGGCAAAAAGTCTGAGGTAAAAAAAAAATTGCCATGAATCTCAATAAAAAAATCTGTCGTTCGGAGTCGAATTTACACTGTAGGTCCAGGCGCTTATGAATAAAATTAACCCACACAACAGGGGTGGTGTGAGAATCTAGGTGGTAATCCTAACTGAAGGGTTTTAATGACCATTTAAGCAAGTAAGAGTGAAAAGTGTACCGCCGACGAAATGATGAAACTCGTTCTCTAAAATCGTAAATTTTCACACAATACAGGGCAATCACCTTGGCGAGTGTAACCCTCCATGTAAAGGGTCCGCCAAATAACTTTTTTTTTTTTGAAAATGCTTTAAAAAAAAACTACTGAATATTTTCTCAAATTCCTTTCTTTTTTATTTGAAAGTACAATCCTTCCGGTTAATAATGGAAAATAATTTCATTCAAATGGCTGCCTCGGCTGGCCATGCAGTAGTCTACACCAGAAGATGCCGATTTGGGCAAAAAAAAAAATCATTTTTTCAGATGAAGCTCATTTTGATCTTGGCGGGTATGTAAACAAGCAAAATTGTTGCATTTGACGTACCCAAAACGAGTCAGTGTTTGGTGCGGATTTTGGTCCAGAGGCATAATTGGGCCATTTTTCTTCGAAAATGAGCAAGGAGTGGCCATTACAGTCAATGGCGATCGTTATCGCGCCATGTTGAACGAATTTTTGTTCACAAAACTTGAAGAGGAGGATATTGGCAACATTTGGTTTCAACAGGACGGCGCTACGTGCCACACAGCCGAAGCTACACTCGATGTTTTGCGCCCTGTTTTTGAAGATCGCATTATCAGCCGCAGAGCTGATGTCGTTTGGCCACCTCGGAGCTGCGATTTGACACCGTTGGACTATTATTTGTGGGGATGCCGTCAAAGATAAGTGTTACGCCGACAAGCCAGAGACAATTGACGCTTTAAAGGACAATATTCATGAAGCCATTGGTGAAATACAGCTGCACACAATCGCATGGCCAGCCGAGGCAGGCATTTGAATGAAATTATTTTCCATTATTAACCGGAAGGATTGTACTTTCAAATAAAAAAAGAAATTTGAGAAAATATTCAGTAGTTTTTTTTTTTTTAAAGCATTTTCAAAAAAAAAAGTTATTTGGCGGACCCTTTATTACATGATGTCTGTTATGTAGCTTGGTGCCACCATGTCATCACCATAAAAATTGAAAAAAAAAATTTCGTTTAGATTTCATACATAGTTTTCTTAAAGTGTCTTCTTTAAACTTAAAATTTATTCACACATAAATTAATTTGCTATGCATGTAACTATGTGTGTGTGTTAGCGTATATGTATATGTGGATATAGAGGAGGTTCTAGACAAGCATTGTTTCCTTTTTCGTGAAATTTTAACAAATTAATTGCACACAATAAATCGTGGTAAATTTTCTAACGAATAAGTAGATCAAGGAGCTTCAGCGTGTTTTTATTACACGGCTGATACTGCTACTGCTACTGCTACTGCCATTGCTGCTCTTGCTGGTTGCTGGTTGCTGGTTGCTGCTGTTTGCTACTAGTGTGGCTGTCATTGTTGCTGTAGTCTCTACAGTTAACCCTTTATCATGCGAAGAATAATGAAAAGAATTTTGTAAAGAAACTGGAAAACTATCGAAAAGAAAGTGTTAACGAAACAAAAAGAAAAACAAAAAAAAAGAGAAGAACGAAAAACTAAAAACAAAAAGCAGGAATAAAAGTGTCAGTGAAAACAAAAGAAATAAAACTTACAGGCGATGATGGGTACAATTTATAAAGTTTCTACTTTTCTGTTTTTGTTGTTGTGTTTTCTCTGTGTGTGTGTGTGTGTGTGTTTTTCTTATACTTTTTGCATGAGTTTAATAGGATTCCACATGCAAAGTTCCTTTAAATCCTTACAAACAAATACACGCACACACACATACATATATGTATGTATGTATACATGGAGAATTTCATTTCTATAGATAAGCCATAGTTGTTATAAAGAATTACTCACACTTATACTCTCCTTCTTCCTATGCTTTCTCACTTTCTCGAATAGCATACACGAACACAAACAAACACATACCCATACACACAAGCTGTTAAAGCACACAAGAAGTTATAAATATGAGTAGATTTATTTGTAACTGACACCTGAAACTGATAACAACGATGAGCACAATATGATTGTGAGAATGAGAATTTACACACACACTCATACACGCATTCATTCACATATACTGGCATGTATGTATATATGTATGTAGACATTAAATATATGCCTGGTTAAACACATAATCAAAATAACATACGAATATAATGGCTTGTATGGTGGGGGGGGGGGGATATGAGTATGATTGTATGTGTGTGTTGAAAGAGTAGATATTTGCGTGTCTTCCACTGTTCAATGTTGATCAACAAGGCACAGTGCGGCGGATTAATAGAGATTTCAATTAATTACTTTTGAAATGTGAATTCATTAATATTATGTGGAGAAAATAAAAAAAATGGGCGAAGGAAGGAAAAAAAAAACACGAAAAAACAAGAGAAGAAAACAACACTGCCTTTTGCCATAAAAACTGGGATTATTTTGTAATTTTTTTTCCTTGTCTCGTTCATGTTCAGCCCTAAAGAGAAAGAGTTTTCAAGAGTTTCAAACATTAAACTGTGATAAAAATAAATTACAAAGTTTTAAGCCTCTTTTTAATAATTGACTTCTTGTTCTCTTTCTCTCTCTCTCTCTCTCTCTCTAGCTCTGTTTTGGCTTCTTTAATGTTTTATTAAAGGGATCTTGTGCTTAAATTTAACAAAGTTTTAAAGCTTAAATAAATATATTCAAAGAAAAGTTTCAAAACAATTTTTCTTTTAAATAATTGTGTTTTTAGAGATATCAGTTGGGTTTTCGGGACAACTACTGTATTTAGCTTGTAATTAAAAAAGTTGACTGATTTTAAAGAAAGCTGGCTTGTGATTGAAAACCTATAAATTGACAACAGACCTCTTCTGCCACTTCTTTCAGCATTTCTGGTCAACAATTTGTTGCCATGTTAGAGTTCATTGGTATGATCAGTGATACAAGATTATATGAGATCTGTAGGGGCTAATGTATTGTTATACATACATACAGTGAGCGCCATAAGTGAGTCAACACCCACTATAATTTTAAATTTTCTATTACGTTCTTAAGTATAAAAAAAGTTCCCTTATCATGAATTGTTTTTTTGGTTTAACATTTTAAACGTTTTTATTTTTGGAAATTTATTCGACTATTTACTTTTATTTACTATATTTACTTTTCTCGCTATCCTAAGAAAATAAATTATTTCAGTGGTGTTTACTCACTTTTGACGCTCACTGTACATACATACATACATACAGAATTGGTCGTTACAAGCCTTCAGTCACTTATGTTGTGTGTCTTAATTTTATCCATAAGTGGCGGGACCTACAGTTTAAAGTCGATTCCGAACGACAGATTTTTAAGAAACTTTTCATGGCAATTTTATTCACTTCAGAGTTTGTGGCAGAAATCTGCTGAGGGAAAGTCGACGAAGAAATATTTTTTATATTTCGTTTTGTTGGAGATGTTTGACCTGGGGTTGCAATGAATCAATGAAGACTAAAACTAAATAAATTTTCCGATATTTTTCTTAAAAGAAATGTGTTTAAAGATAATAGAAAAACAGCTAGAAAGTACGCTATACCAGCACATTACTTTTAAACATGTATTATGAAGCATGACTTTTAAAGTTATGTGGCCATTAAAATCAAAACCTAAACATGGATTTTCTTTTGATAATCCTACACCTCTCATGTTGATGGTGTGTTAATTTTATCCATGAATGACAAGATCTACAATTTAAAGTCGATTCCAAATACCAGGTTCTTTTTTGGGAAACTTTTCATGGCAATTTTTTTTACCCTCAGAGTCTTTTGCCAGCAGACTGCTGTAAGGAAGTTGCTGAAAGAAATAATTTGTTTTGTTCCAGAAGTCTGACCAGGGGTTTGAATCGTTTCGTCACGTCTAATAAGCCAACACACTACCTATTAGATTACGGAGACCTCTATATTGTTGTGTTGCATTAAATTAATTAAAGACTTTGTGGAAATTCTTACATACATACATACATACATACATGCATACATAATTGGTCATTACAACCCTTCTCACACCACTTATGTTGTGTGTGTTAATTTTATCCATGAATGAAGGGATCTATGGTTTAAAGTCGACTCCGAACCACAGATTTTTGAGAAACTTTTCATGGCAATTTTATTTTACTTTCAGAGTTTGTGGCAGATATCTGCAGAGAGAAAGTCACCGAAGAAATACTTCTTATATTTTATTTTGATATCTGGTCTGCGGCTCAAACCTTTCTTTTCGTCTAATAAGCCAACATACTACCTACTAGACCACGGTGACTTCTTTATTACATGGTAGAGATTTTCTGCTCTATGTCTCTGACAATTTCTTTAAACTGACTGACTAGCGTAAGACAAAACTCTCTGTCAGGATTACAACCTAGCTTCTCACACCACCTATGTTGTGTGTATTAATTTTATCCATAAGTAGCGAAAACTACAGTTTAAAGCCGAGATCGAACGACAGATTTTGTTGTGATAAAACCTTACAAAGCAATTTCATTTTACTACTTTGCTCTCATTGTGTAAAATCATTTCATTTTGTAGAGTGTAGAGAGTTTTAAAATTTATTTGAAATTTATTCTCATCATCAATTTCAAAGTAATATTTAGTTTAAGAATTTATTAGACAAATATAACAATATTGTTATGATCCTTTTTGGAAAAGTAAAATTAAAATTGAATTTCTCTTTTGCATTATTGCCCACACCACCTGTGGTGAAATTGAGAGAAATTTATTATTTTGTCTAATAAAAAAAAAAAAAAAAAAAAACAATGAAAGGAAGAAAAAAAGAAAAAAAGTTAAGAAATCTGTTTCTGTTTATAAACAATCACTTATATTTGTTGTTGTTATTGTTTTAAAATTATTATGAAAATAAATATCAAAACCGGATTTAATTGTTACGAATGCAAAACTCTAAACACTGTGCCCAAGAGTCTAATGCACAACTTTTTAGTTTTTGAAATTGAGGAGAATTTTTCTATTATTTTATCAGGATGCATGAGTGTGCGAGTGTGTGTGTAAGTGTGAATAAATATGCAATAAACTATTCACAATTGTTTTCTTGTATAGAAAATAAAATAAAAAATAAAATAAAAAAAATTTCTTTTTATTTCAAAACAAAACAAAAAAAAGAAAGAAAAGAAAAGAAAAACCAGCTACTTGCACATGTAAATATCCATTCTATAAGAGTGTGTATTTGTGTGTGTGTCAGAACATGCAAGTTTGGTTGACTGCTTCAGTTTTTATAACCTTTTCTCGTTCTTGCATTTTTTTTCTTTACCCCCCCCCTTTTTATTTTTCTTTTGTAAGGCGTTATTGTGTGTTTAAGAAGAATAAGTTAAAACTTATTGTTAAAAGAATTAACTACGCTCATAAACACAATACAAATACACGAACACCAATTCAAACATACACTTGCATATACACTCGCACTCGTACTCACACATCCCGCATAACCGTAGAAAAAGACAAAATTTTCAAAATACAAATACGACGACTACATGCATACATACATACATATGTATGTACATAAATGTGCAGCAACTTATTTGTCTGAACAAATCTTCCATAAACGAGCAAGTAAAGTAAAAGTGAGAGTATGTCGTCTATGTATGTGTGTAAAAAGTTGGAATAAGAAAATGAAATAAGGAAAAAGTAAAACGAAAGGAAGAAGAAGAAGAAGGAGGAAAAGAAAAACTTTTAATATATTACATATTAAACATGAAACCGTATGTGCATTATACTCAACGATGTAAACTTAAATTTTGTGAAATTTTTTCTTCCAGAAAAAAACTTACAGCAAGTGTTAGGTAAATAGTAATGATTTTTTTTTAATGTTGAGCACTTGAATGTGTTTATTTTTGTGGCATTGTTACAGAATTTCCAGAATCGTATCGATACAGCCCTACAAACAAATTAGAAATACAAGATACATACACTTGTGGACATACAATTAAGTTATTCATGCATGCGGTTTGCCAAAACCCACCTCCATAAAGACGAAAATTTTTGGAAATTAGTCGTATGGAGTGAAGAGTCCAAGTTTAATATCTTTGGAAACGATGACAGAACCTATGTAAGACGTCCTGTCAATACACAATTAGACCCAAAGTACACCAAAAAACCGTAAAGCATGGAGGTTCATCAGTAATGGTTTGAGGTTGTTTTACCTCATCCGGCGTTGGTGCACTGGTAAGAATCGATGGGAAAATGACTGCGGAAATGTATAAATACATCCTATTGAACAATTTGACTAAAGATTATGAGGACGAATTACGACTAGCGTGGATATTTCAGCATGATAACGACCCGAAGCATACATCTCGGGTAGTTAAAGCTTGGTTTGCTGGGGAAAAAATAAGGTTTCTTGATTGGCCAGCTCAAAGAACCCTATTGAAAATTTTTGAGGGATCGTACAACGAGCAGTTGCAGCCAAAAAACCTAGCAACAAAAAAGCACTTTGGCAGCTTATCCAGGCAGAATGGAATAACATTAGTCCTAAGCAGTGTCGCAATTTAATCAACTCAATACCGCAAAGATGTACCGAAATAATACTCCAAAAAGGGTACTCCACAAAATATTAAAGATTCAAAATAGTTTGGGGGAAATTTAAAGCAATTAAATTAAATTTTCAATATTTTTTTTTCAAATAACTTAATTATGTGTCCACTTAAATTTTAAGTCTGATATCAAGTCCGTACCAAAACATTTTTTACAATGAAAAACTATTTAAGTTTTTGTTGTTAATTAATTATTAAGCATATGAAATTAATAAATATTAGTTGTTTTTGTTTCCTCTTTTCTTAAATATTTTTAATTTTTACAAAAATGACAAATGCTGCAAAGTGACTTAATTGCGTGTCCACAAGTGTATGTGTTACCGAGAACATCTCCAAGTTAGGGAAGATATTCCGCTGCTATCTTTTGAAATTTTTAAATAATAGAAGGTTAGGTTAGGTTAGAGGACCTGTACTTGTCAATTAAGACAAGTACAGTACCCGGAGGTCGAATTAATCCATTGTACAACGTCCTAGTTTCTCACACCATTTATGTTGTGTGCAAAGCTGCCAAATTTGACGATTTATCGTCATTTTGACGATTTTGATCTCCAAAAATATCGTATTGACGATTTGACGACTTTTACGACCTTATTTTGACGATTTTTAAAAATTAAAATTTTATATCATATTCTTTACTTTAGTACATTAAAAGCCACTTTAAGATTTGCATTTACTTTGCAATTGTTACTAATCTAATTTTACCATATAACACATTCAGCAGGTATTTGAATTCTTCTTTGTTCACCCTGTAATATTCCTGGAATCTATTTAGAATAGAGCCTAGAATTGCATAGAATCGAAAAATCATTCAGCTTAATTCTAAATTTATGGAGTATACTTTCTTTTTAATTGTATTTGAACTATATTACTCATACGCATCAAATTACATGTACTGGAATAGTTACCTTGAAAAGTATGCAATAAAAAAATTTCGATTTTTGTCTTGTATGAAACTAATGGAATTAAATATAACTCATACGTCACATATGTTCTCGGCATTATGAAATTTACATACGGATTAGATGTGAGCATAATGTGAGTAAATATGATAGGCTGGCGTTCTAAAAGTTTAAATTTAAAAAAAAAAAATAAAATAAAAATACTTTGAAATTTTTATAAATCATAGCTCTCAGATTTATGCCCTTATTTTGGCGGTTTTTAATTAATTAAAAATTTACATCATATTCTTTACTTTGGTACATTAAAAGCCACTTTTAAGTTTTGTATTCACTTTGCAATTGTTACTATTGTAAATTTATGTTAGTTAGTAAAAACAAGGAGTAAAGTATTGTATTTTTAAGTTACTTTCGAATACATGTGAAGATTTTTCTATATTTTATTCCTTAAAAGCCAAAAAATTACAACTCCTAAATAACCTCGTAATTTATCACTTGTCGTTGCAGAGAATTTTAAAAATTCGAGTATAGCCTCTAATATTACCATCGGAAGAACAAAGGCTAGCGCCGTTATTTTTTCCCGTACGAAAAGAAGAAGCGAAGAAGGAAAGGGTGAAAAGTGTTTATGGACACTAGGCTTGTATATTTTTATACCCTAAGTAACAGGAAAGAGCTCTGCAGGAATTGAGTTGCACATACGAATAGTCAGACTAAAAAACGTATTATTACTGTAATGCAGTTTACGATCCACTGGCCTATCGATCACATATTGATGTGCTGGGCGAGAAACGAGCGTTACATAGGAAAAGTCCCCTTATTTCGTTCGGGCAAAATCCTTCTGTAGTAACTATAGAACAGTGAAACTCAAACCATATTGCACCGATGCTCCATTGATTCAATGAAGTGGGACACACTACCGTCATTAACGTAAACCTCAAAAAGGACGGTGCCTCAACCATACATGAGAGTTGTATTCCATTCTCGGTCGGTTAAAAATGGTGTAAATAAATGATAAGATCTTAAGAAGGAACTGAAGGAACTGAAAAATGTTCATGCTTAGAATGTCAAGAGCTTCTGACTCCTTAATATTTACACCACCCATAGATTAAGATGATGCAATATTATTGCTGCCCTTATGTATCAATAAACAACACTGGGATAGCTTGTTTAAACCTTAAACAATTTTTTCGTGAAAATTATATAAAATTTCTCCATTTTTGCAAAAAAAAAAAATAATAAATGAACATATTTTTTAAATGTTTTATTTTTGAACTCAGATAAATAGATTGACTTCATATGTTTTGTTGCAATAGAAATAATTTTGGTTTTTAAAAACTTTTAATTTTTTATTTAGTTTTTCTGACGATTTTCTGGCGATTTCAACAATCGGCTTTGACGATTTTGACGATTTTTTCTCAAATATTTGACGATTTGGTTCCTCATTTATCTGGCAGCTATGGTTGTGTGTGTTAATTTTTTATATGAGTGGCGGGACCTACAGTTTAAAGTCGACTCCGATTGACAGATTTTTGACAAACTTTTCATGGCAATTTTATTTACTCTTAAGAGTTTTTGCAAGAAATATGCTGAGAGGAAGTCGCCGAAGAAATACTTTTTATATTTTGTTTTGATGTCTGGCCTGGGGCTCGAACCCTGGCATTACGTCTAATAAGACGACACACTACCTATTAGACTACGGCGACTTCAAAAAAATAATATAAGTATAATAACTAATAGAAGGTTAGGTTAGGTTAGAGGACGTGTACTTGTCAATTAAGACAAGTACAGTACGCGGAAGTCGAATTGACCCATTGTACATAAATAATAGAAACCATGAAGAAAACTTATAATGCCTCAAGAGCTAGAATTAAGTGAATGTAACTTTCTCAGTAGTCTTCTGGCATAAACTCTGAGAGTTAAATAAAATTGCCATGAAAAGTTTCTCGAAAATCTGTCGTTTGGAGTCGACTTTAAGCTGTAGGTCCTGCCACTCTTGGGTAAAATTAACACACACAACATGGTTGACATGAGAAGCCCGATCGTAATCCTGACTAAACGATTGTAATGTTTAAATCAAAAGAAGAGTTACAATTGCCTCCTTAAGACAATAACATACATATGTACATACATAATTTGGCCATTACAATCCTTCAGTCAGGATTACGGCTTAGCTTCTCACATCACTCATGTTGTTGTGTGTTAATTTTATACATGAGTGGCGTGACCTACAGTTTATAGTCGACGCTGAACGACAGATTTTTGAGAAACATTTCATGGCAATTTATTTATTTATTTACTCTCAGAGTTTTTGTCAGAAATATGCTGAGAGGAAGTTGCTGAAGAAATATTTCTTAATGTTTTCGTTCTGATGTCTGACCGGGGATTTGAGCCGTGGATTCGCGTCTAATAAGCCAACACACTATGTCAACTATATTCACGAACTTGGATATTAGTTTGCTTATCAAACACCATTCCTCAATCCCGTGAAACTTTTGGTTTAGTAGGCGCCTAATGTTATGACTGTTCATAACGCAGGTTCTAGACTCCAACTAAACACAGTTCAATGAAACACTTCTAGGCCGACGTGAAGTTCACAAGTACTTAAGTAATTGCTTAGAACGGTGATTGAATGGGAAAACAATTACGTGCCTGAGAACTGTGCGACAGACACATTGACCAGAACTTGAACCACATTCACAATCCGCATAAGGGTCGCTTTATCTACGATAGGCTGAAAATATAGAAAATATCCAACAACTTGTCTAACGCTTCCTGGGCAGAATACTAGATCGAGCTGACTTAATCCTAAGCCAGGGAACTCGTAGCAGATAATTTCTCTTCCCACTAGGCATTTATTATGTGGTCTCTCTCTATACGCGACACTGCATAAATGTTGAATAAGAGCCCCCTCGTGTGATTCTTGCAGAACTAGCTGCTCGAATGTTTACGAGAATGCTAGAAACCACTTCCTGACGCTCCTCATGAAATTATCTGACTTTAGGATAAGGAAAATTCCCCGATATCGAATTACGTTTGGATGACTTTTATGGCCATTATCGAAACAAAATTCCCCAAACAGAGGCACAGGAGCTTTTAAGCTTGAAACTTTGTTGTTCTTAAGTGTTGCAAATAACTTCACATCTACCGAGTTCGATCTTTCAATATGTAAAACACAGTTGCTTAACAGAGTTGCTTACTCTCGAGCCTTTCTGAATAACAAGTCGCCCATAATTCCCGTTGTCCATTTTTTGAAGTGACTTCGAAGCTCAGCAGTTCGTTAGCCGAATTATCGAAATTAATTATTGAAACAAAATTCTCCAAATTGAGGCACAGGAGCTTTTAAGCTTGAAACCAAAAACCTTGTTGTTCTTGAGTGTTGTAAATGACTTCATAACTTCTGAGGCGCAAAAGCTTTTAAGCTTGAATTGAAAAACCTTGTTATTCTTGAGTGTTGCAAATAACTTCATACCTACCGAGTTCGATCTTTCAATATGTAAAGCAGAGTTGCTTACTCTCGAGCCTTTCTGAATACTAATTTGCCCATAGTTTCCGTTGTTCATTTCTTGAAGTGACTTCGAAGCTCAACAGTTCGTTAGCCGCTGCTGTAATTGCATTTCGAATTGCCAATTTCTTGTTAGCTGACCAATATTGTACAATAAACGTAAGTATGTATGTATGTATGTAGGTTTTATTCTGTGTATAATCGTTTAAATTATAAATGGACAGACGACAATATAAGTAGGCACACACACACACACACACACACACACACAAACGTTTAGTGCGGTAAATATTATACAAAAACATGTGCATGTGATGTGAGTCTTCGAATGTATTGTGTATTGATATGTGCCCTATAAGTGTAGGTTTGTATGTATATATGCCTGCATATGTATATGTATGTATGTATCGCATGCAGTGTATGATGGGAAAAGCATTGTTAATACTGTAAATGACAGTTATGTGTAGAACAATACATTGATTTCAATACACACAATATATGTACATATAAACAAAATCTACATGGCGTTATAAATTATCTTCAAAGAGAGGGTGAGAGAGAGAGAGAGAGAGAGTGCGGTAATATTAAAGTATAAATGCATATAAACACATACTTATGTACATACATACATACATACATACATATGTAGAGATGTACGTATTAAATATAAAATATAAGTGAATGTTTATATCGTATAGCAACGTATAGAAACATTATGTAGATTCACAGACTACAATTGTCTACATGTACATATGTATGTATGTATGTATGTATGTAATTATGAATGTAAATGCGTATATAAATGTGTGTGTATTTATATTCGTATATACATGATATACTTCATTTAACGGCCTTAATTGTTTCTAGAAATGTAGGACAACGTTTAGCTTTTTATTTATCTGCTGGCAAAGAGTCTATCTTTGCTGTTCTTTATCTTGTTGTAGCTGTTGTTTTGTTGTTTTTTTTTTATTTAAGAAGTTAATGTCTCAGTGTGTCATACAAATTGAGATTATTTCTCTTCTTCTTTCATTTCATTTTATACCTCGCACTTTATTTTCTCCCACTTTTCGTCGTTTTTGAATTCAAGAGAAAATCTGAAAAAAAATTCCTTAACATCGACGACCACGACCACGACGACGACGACGACGATTACGATGATAGTGTTGCTGTTGATGCTTTTGATAATGACGATGATGATGACGTTGTTGATAAAGCATAAAGAAGGCGGCAATACAGCAGCACAAGGGATTGTTAAGAGTATAAGAAAGAATACGAGCATCGAAATCAGCAGCAGCAGCAGCAGCAGCAGCATCAAGTGAAGCAACATTAAAATGTTGATTTTCTTTAATTTTGTCTCGACATTACAATGTTGAACATCAAAGTAACTCCTGGCACAATTATTATTGGACATTTAAAGCAACAACAACAACAACAACGACACAAACTTGTCAAAACACATTTTTTCATTCCATTTCTGCGTTCACTCGTTCATTCACTTTCATTTTCACTTCACTTCACTTCACATCGTTTTATGGCGTTGTGTGGTGGATGGGGTGGGGATGTGTTTGGCTGGTGTTGTTAAAATTTTTGCGTTTTCATTTTTGTTGTTGTTTTTTTCAATGTTTTTTTTTTAATATTTTAAATGATGTGGGTACAAAATAATAACAACAGTGACAGCAGCAACAAAAAGAACAACAACAAACGAATGGTTATTAACATTAAAAACAACTACAATAACAACAATAACAAGAACAGTAGCATTTATTAAGTATTAAAATGGTTGTGGAATAAATTAAAAATGCGAATTGGTTGTTTTGCCTACCAATTTCGCTTGCCTGTCTGTCTGTCTGTCTGTCCGGTGTCAGCCGTAACGGTTAAAAAGTAAATGTAATTAATACTGTTCCTCTTACTCCATCCATCCTTTTTGTGTAGTTTTTTTCTTTTTCCATTTCTTGTTTTGGCAAATTTGTATGTCGCATAAGTAAATGTCAAAGAAATTGTCTGTGCGTCCTGTTTTCTTCTCATTTCTCACTTGATGGTTATCGCATTGCTTTTCCTTATGTTTTCTTTGCAATTCGTTCGACAATTAAGCGTGGCCTACAGTATTTGAATTAAAACCTTTTTGGATATTATCGCACTTTTACCATATTGTGGGGTGGTGTAGGTGTACAAGGAAGAAAAAAAAAAACAAAATCAGATTATCGTATACGATACACAATACTCGTATATTCTGTAGTGCTTAGCTTTGTGTATTTTAATCCTACAAACAGGAAACCAAATCTGGTACCATAAGTAATAGACATGCTTAGGATTAGGAAACAGTTAACAATTGTTGTTAAAGACTTTATTTATGAACGTCTTAATGGCTTACTCGCCAAGAAAGTCTTTTTGAATTCACAGCTTTAGCACTGTATTCAGTTTCACTTGATAAATTTTTAACGAATTATAATACAAGCCTAGGATTAGATTAGATTTGGTAGAGTTATCACATAGAAACCTTTTGCTATCACATTGTGGAATAGTGTGCTAGCCTAAGCCATCCAAACGTAATTCTATATCGGGCAATATGCCTTCTCCTTAAGTTAGATAATTTCGTGAGGAGTGTCAGGAATGTGGTTTCTAGCATTTTCGGATGCATTCGAGCACCTAGTTCTGCAATAATCACACGAGGAGGCTCTTATTAAACATTTATGCAGTGTCGCGTATAGAGAGAGACCACATAATAAATGCCTAGTGGGAAGAGAAATTATCTGCTACGAGTTCCCTGGCTTAGGATTAAGTCAGCTCGATCTAGTATTCTGCTCAGGAGGCGTTAGCCAAGCTGTTCAATATTTTCCTTATTTTCAGCCTAATCGTAGACAAAGCGACCCTAACACGGATTGCGAATGTGGTTCTGTCGCACAGTTCCCAGGCACGTAACTGTGCCCAGGGAACCATATTTTTTGCGCAAGCTTGGATGTCCAAAAGGGACTTAATGCATACAAGTGTAATACCAGGGGCTATTCCGTTACTGAGCTGACAATTAACCTACAGGAGAATTTCCTTCCTATCCATGACTTCCACCTGGAAGACATGTTCCTAATATTCAAGTTCTCTACACACACATCACCCCCTGTTTTCCCATTTAATCGACATTCTAAACACGCAATTACTTAAGTACTCGTGCACTTCACGTCGACCTAGAAGTGTTTCATTGAACTGTGTTTAGTTGGTCATAACATTAGGCACCCACTAAACCAAAAGTTTCATGGAATTGAGGAATGGTGTTTGGTAAGCAAACTAATTTCCAAGTTCGAGAATATAGTTGACAATCATCAACGCCATGTTGAACGATCATAGAATCATAGATTAACGAAATGTATACGTTGATTGAAGTCGCCGTAGTCTAGTAGGTAGTGTGTTGGCTTTTTAGACGTAATTCCACGGTTCAAACCCCAGGTCCGACATCAAAACGAAAATATGAAAAAATATTTCTTCGGCGACTTCCTCTCAGCAGATTTAAAACTGCCATGAAAAGTTTCTCAAAAATCTGTCGTATGGAGTCGACTTTATTCTGTAGGTCCCAGCACTCATGTAAAAAATTAACACACACGACATGGGTGATGTGAGAAGCTAGGCCGTAATCCTGACTGAAGGGTTGTAGTGGCTAATTATGTTATGCATACGTTGATTGTGCCACATGTATCGTTGCCTTTGGCAATATAATTCTTAAAATAATTATACGAAATTGGCCTCTCAGTATGTCTTACCACATGATTAAGAAACGACTGCAAAGACCATAATTTTTAGCAAACAAAAGCCATTGCTCAATAGAAATTTTCGTGCAGCTTTAAATTAATAAATAATATCGGCTTTGTTCGGCGTAGGGTATATCAATTACTCAATGAAAGCTGTCCCATGAAGCATTTGTGCTTTATTAAGCATATCGTCTTCAATGCTTTGGACCCCAGCATGTGTTCTTCGAACAATGAATGCAGTAAAGTTAACAACAGCAATAATGCCAATGACAACAAAGAAATCGAATGGAATACATACATACATATGTATATACATATAAAGCTGATTATATAAGTATGAAATACATACACGTGTACATATTTAAATTTTGTTAAAATTTCCTTTCCTTAAGCACATGGACTACTGATATATATTTAAACGGGAAACCAATCAAACGCACTCTTAAGAATGATGATGAGAAACGTCGTCTGTTGGCCGCCAACTGTGTACTAAGTGTTGTATTCAATTATATGACGACTATGACTATAACTATGGCTATCAAAATGAATATGACAATGAAGATGACGATGACGATGACGATGAAGATGAGAGCACAACTAACTGTAAATAGCGTTTATTTTATTGACATGCCAACGGCATGGAGTTTAAAAACATCATGTAAAACGGGAACAAACCACAAAAGCGATTATATGCACAAACACACACGAGTGTATTCATATACATATATAAAGGGTGTTTTTTACAGAGGTATAGAACTTTAAGTTGGCATTACTTTTCAAGATGGCGACCGATTTAACAGCTGTCAAGTGATTTATTCTCAGTGTGGTTTGGCAATTCATCATGAATTCATCAATGTTTGCAAATAGTGCAATTTTATTTCGAAAATAATGGTTCTGTGCGGAAAACGTATCGCGCACTACGTCCATTTTATCGTCGACAAAATCGTACATCAGAGCAGTTAATTCGATTAACCATGGAACGTTTTCGAACCACGTTTACTCTTATTGATAACTCGCATCCCCAGAGACGCTGTACGGTGCGTACAGAAGAAGCTATTGCTGCTGTAGAGCGTAGCATTGTGTCCATCCACTTTATGGAAGATTTTGCAGAAGGATCTTGGTTTGCGTGCTTACAAAATCCAACTCGTGCAAGAATTGAAGCCAAACGATCATCAAGTAAGGCGTAGATTCGTCGAATGGGCCCAAAACGAGATTACCGTTGTTCCCGATTTTCATAAGCGAATTTTGTTTAGCGATGAAGCGCACTTCTGGTTGAATGGCTACGTCAACAAACAAAACTACCGCATTTGGAGTGAAAGTAATCCTCAAGTGTATGTGGAAACACCGTTACATGCAGAAAAACTGACTGTTTGGTGCACTTTATGGGCTGGTGGAATCATTGGTCCGTACTTTTTCAAAAACGATGATGGCCAGAACGTTACAGTCAACGGTGATCGGTATAGAGCCATGATTACTAACTTTTTCATTCCTGAATTGAATAACCATGATGTCCAGGAGGTGTGGTTTCAACAAGACGGCGCAACATGTCACACAGCTCGTGCCACAATAGATTTATTGAAAGACACGTTTGGTGACCGCCTAATATCACGTTTTGGACCTGTGAATTGGCCTCCAAGATCTTGTGATTTAACACCGCTAGAAAGTAGTGTGTAGTGTGGGGCTATGTAAAGTCATTGGTCTATGCGGTAAAGCCACAAACGCTTGACCATTTGGAAGACAACATTCGCCGTATTATTGCCGATAAACGGCCACAAATGTTGGAAAAAGTCATCGAAAATTGGACGTCCAGATTGGACTACATCCGCGCCAGCAGTGGCGGTCATATGCCAGAAGTCATATTTAAAATGTAATGCCACAAGATTATCTTTCGGATAAATAAAATTCATGTCAATCGAATAATCCATCGTTGTTTTATTGCAACTTAAAGTTCTATACCTCAATAAGAAACACCCTTTATGTATAAATGTGTATGTATATGCATGCATGTATATGTGTAATCATATTGAAACTCATATTAAAACTCATATCGATGGCTCATGTGTGTCTATATTAGCATGTGGCATTTTAAAATGATTTAAAAAAACAAAAAAAAACTTTGATAACTTTTATACTCTCACTCTCTTGCTGGGTAATATGTAAAATAGAAAAGAGAGAGAGAGGGAGATAGAGAATATAACAGTCAACAACAATGGCAAGTATAACAATAACAAAGGAAATCCAAAATTATTTCATGACATGAAAAACAATAAAAAAAAAACACAAAACAGAGAACAGCGAACACTTTTAACAATTGTTTTATATATTGTGTGTGTGTGAGTGTGAGTGTGAGTGTGTGTGACTTTGAAGAGGATTATAGAGTAACAAGAACAAGAAAAACAAGAAATTACTTTATTGTGTTTGATTGTGTTATAAATCTTTTTATAACAACAACAACAACAACAATTGCTACAACAATAAAGCAATAAAACAATAATAACAACAATTGAAGAAGTAAGAGAGTCAGTCCTACAGGCAAACACATACAAATAGAAAAAAACGAAAGTCATTGAGTGAGAGATAGAGAGAGAGGAAAAGAAGAAGAGAAAGATTTATTCTTCTCGTTTTATTTCTTATTGTTTTTTTTATTTGTAATTCAATTACGTTTACAAATCAAGTTCAAAAAGTAAAATTTTTATATTATGGTTATTGTTATTATTGTTGTTCTTGTATTTGTTGTTGCCGTTGTTGTTCCTCAAAGTACGTGTAAGAGTAAATTATTATCGTATATGTTTATCGTCTATGTATACTCTTACATACACTTGCACCCACCCGCCGCTACATACTCACTCACCCATAGCCGTAGACAGTAGATAAGCTTAGAAGAATAGACAACAAAAAAGACAAAAAAGAGAAAAAGAAAGAAAAGAAAGATGGTATAGCGGAAAAGAGGGACATAGTTGATTTCTATGCAGCGCACTATGTGGCATTTTGCCTGAAAACCTGGCCAAAATTAATAGAAGTGTTTTATGACTTAATGGCTGGAATTTTTTGATAGTGTTAGTGATAATTAGGCCCAAGGATGAACCCAGCCTAGCTCCCGTACAAATTCCCCTTGAAATTGCACTTATTTACGCATAACTATGTTAATTATGCAACAATCATGATAAAATTTAGCACGGATTAGTTCTGTGTACTAAGAAATCATGGTGTAAAGTTTGGTGAAAATCGGATCACATTTGACCCTAGTCCCCATATAAAGTCCCCTTTAGAAATTCACGTTTGCGCTTATAAATGGCTTAAAAACATCGGTATCGTGATGAAATTCGGTATGAACGTGTATTTTATAAATATAAATCATATTTGTTATAGTCGGTCCATAATTGCCCCTTGGTCCAAAATAGGGCCCCTTAGGAAAATATGTTTAGCAATTATAATTGGCTTAAAAATTTTATTACCTCGATGCAATTCGACATGAACATGTTTAATATGAATCTGAATCATTTATGATCACATTTTATTATGATCGGATCATAAGTGCCCCTAGGTACCACATACAGTCCATTAAGAAAATCAAACATACATCTCATATTGTTATAATAGTCGATATACATACATATGTAATGAAGTTTTTAAACTTCTATGATAATTAATATTTATTCATAATATTTATTTTACATTATTTAATACTTAACTTAAAAATACTTAAAAAGTGAAACTATGTAACTACAATCGTTAAAATCGTTATCATTTTCATCATCAATGTCAGGAAGGAGTAACTTCATAGTATCTGATGAAAATGCTTTTCTATTCCTTCGCGATTTATGTATACTGCAGCTTATAAAAGGGTCACTGCTTAAAAGTAACCTATTCAGGACATCTCGATTGGTATCGCTTCTACTGAATTTCCTCGCATAATTCGTACGCCATATGGCTTTATTGCCTATGGCTTTATTACACTGCGTCTAATTTTTTTAATTTTTCAAAAAAAAAAAGGAAAATTTTCAAAAAATCGCCAAAAAAAATT
Organism: Sarcophaga subvicina; assembly: GCA_936449025.2. Taxonomy (NCBI): domain Eukaryota; kingdom Metazoa; phylum Arthropoda; class Insecta; order Diptera; family Sarcophagidae; genus Sarcophaga; species Sarcophaga subvicina. The sequence continues at coordinate 11,529,017 of OW388081.2, read as the reverse complement.
GCGCAAATTTGCGCAAACTTTTTTTTTGTTCCTGAATGTAGAGAGATCATATTTTCTTGTGGTATATAACATTAAACTACTAAAAACTACTTTCACCTAAAAAATCCTTATCTTTTTTTTGGGTAGGGTAAAAAAATGTGAAATTTTTATTATTTTTAAATTTTGAACGAATAATTTTAACATTAATATATGAGATATATATATAAAGAAAAAAACTAAAAGTACCAGTTGCTCATACCTTTGAAATAAAAAAAAAATCAATATAAAACCTCTATTCGTTTAGCCACAAAAAAATATCATATAAACCTATTAAAATTTCAAAAAAAAACTCCAAAAACGCATTTAATTTTCTTCACTTTCCTGACTTTGACATCGTCCCAAATCTACAAATCTCAACTGAAAGTCGTGAAAATTCATTATATAATGCAGAATAATGTCTATCGAACTGTATATTCAGTTTTTTAAATTTCTTTAAATTCATTTTTGCCTTTTTGGCCAGCTTTTCAGGGTAAATGCCACATAGTGCAGCGCTTTAAATGTTTATATTCCATATGAGTATGTTCTATGTGAACATGGACATGCAAATGCGTAGGGAGAGTCTTGTATAAGTGTGCGTAAGTGTTTGTGTGTATTTAGTGAGGTACTCTGTTGGAAAATAAAAGTGAACACAAATGAAACTTAATATTTTTTAATACAAAAGAAAGAATGAAAGAAAGAAAAAAAAAAAAAAGAAACAGAAAAAACAGCGAAAAGCAGTCATTGAAATGAAATGTGCTGTAAAATCGTTTAAAATGTATAGGCACAGCGGAAAGCATTTTGTAGAGAATATTAAGGTTTAAATAACTTTTATTATAAAGGGTCCGCCAAATAACTTTTTTTTTGAAAATGCTTTAAAAAAAACTACTGAATATTTTCTCAAATTTCTTTTTTTATTTGAAAGTACAATCCTTCCGGTTAATAATGGAAAATAATTTCATTCAAATGGCTGCCTCGGCTGGCCATGCAGTAGCCAGAAGACCAGAAGATGCCGATTTTGGCAAAAAAAAAATCATCTTTTCAGATGACGCTAATTTTGATCTTGGCGGGTATGTAAACAAGCAAAATTGTCGCATTTGGGGCACAGAAAACCCACACGCATACATTGAAAAGCCGACGCACCCAAAACGAGTCATTGTTTGGTGCGGATTTTGGTCCAGAGGCACAATTGGGCCATTTTTCTTCGAAAATGAGCAAGGAGTGGCCATTACAGTCAATGGCGATCGTTATCGGGCCATATTGAACTAATTTTTGTTCACAAAAATTGAAGAGGAGGATATTGGCAATATTTGGTTTCAACAGGAGGGCGCTACGTGCCACGCAGCCGAAGCTACACTCGATGTTTTGCGCCCTATTTTTGAAGATCGCGTTATCAGCCGCAGAGCTGATGTCGTTTGGCCACCTCGGAGCTGCGATTTGACACCGTTGGACTATTATTTGTGGGGTGCCGTCAAAGATAAGTATTACGCCGACAAGCCAGAGACAATTGACGCTTTAAAGGACAATATTCGTGAAGCCATTGGTGAAATACGGCTGCACACAATCGACAATGTGCTTAAAAATTGCAACGATCGTGTAGGCTACTGCATGGCCAGCCGAGGCAGCAATTTGAATGAAATTATTTTCCATTATTAACCGGAAGGATTGTACTTTCAAATAAAGAAAAGAAATTTGAGAAAATATTCAGTAGTTTTTTTTTTTAAAGCATTTTCAAAAAAAAAGTTATTTGGCGGATCCTTTATTACGCCGTTTGTGTACAGATTTTAAAAGATATTCTCTAAAAAGGTTTAAACAAATAATTTCAATTAAGGGGTTAGTTATTAGTATACTTCATAAGAAACAACTTTTTTGTAAGATAAATTTAATTAAACAAATGATTCTTTTGATATTGTTTATAAAAAATGTTTCTTTTAAATTATGAATGAATGAAAAAAAAAAATGATTTGTGAAGTTAGGAGTGTCTGAGAGTAAAAAATCGAAATGTATTCTCATAGGACATAGCCTGAAGCATAGAATATTTTAAAAAGTTCAAAAAATAAATAAAATTGGCGGCTTTTTGAATTTTTACTTCGCTTTTTTCGCTTATTTATTCTATCATACATACATAATTCGTCATTACAACCCTTAAGTCAGGATTACGACCCAGTTTCTCTCGCCACTTATGTTGTGTGTGTTAATTTTATACATGAGTGGTGGAACCTACAGTTTAAAGTCGATTCTGAACGACAGATTTTTGAGAAATTTTTCATGGCAATTTTTATTTACTCTCAGAGTTTTTACCAGACATCTGCTGAGAGGAAGTCGCCGAAGAAATACTTTTTGTATTTTATTGTGATGTCTAGCCTGGGGCTCGAAGCCTGGCTTTACGTCTAATAAGCCAACACACTACCTACTAGACTACGGCGACTCATATTTTTTCTATCTTAATTGTTTAATATCGGATAGGCCACATCTATCGCTTTAAATTTGAATCATTGGTTATTTCGAATGTGACAATACTTATGCCCTTCTGTTCTGTTACGAAATTCAATATGTTATCTCCACTGAACGTAATAAATCGATTTACGCTTAAGCAGCTTTGGGATTTATCAGACATTTATTTCCAAAACAAAGACAATTGGTCGGAAATCTTTTCGGATGAAGCTCATTTTCATCTTGATGGCTACGTTAATAAGCAAAATTGCCCACACGTGGACGTACAGAAGACAATGCACCCATTACAAGTGACTGTTTGTTGCAGCTTGTGGAGCGGAGGCATTATTGGCCAATATTTTTTTGAAAATGAACACGGCGCAACATTATGGTCAATGGGGACACCTATCGCATCATGATAAACGATTTTTTTGTACCCGCTCTTCATGGTAGTCATGTGAACGATGTATGGTTACAACGGGATGATGTAACATGCCACACAGTTTATGCCACAAGCGATTTATTGCGTCAAATGTTTGATGGTCGTTTAATTAGCTAAAATATGATGTCGTGAAGTCGCCGTAGTCTAGTAGGTAGTATGTTGGCCTATTAGACGTAAAGCCAGGGTTCGAGGCACAGGCCAGGCATCAAAATAAAATACAAAAAGTATTTCTTCGGCGACTTCCTCTCAGCAGATGTCTGGTAAAAGCTCTGAGAGTAAATAAAAATTGCCATGAAAAGCTTCTCAAAAATTTATCGTTCGGAGTCGACTTTAAACTGTAGGTCCCGCCACTCATGTATAAAATTGTCACACACAACATAAGTGGTATGAGAAACTAGGTCGTAATCCTCACTGAAGGTTTGTAATGATCTATTATGTATGTATGTTATGTACGGTCAATGAAGACACCTATGAGACCGTGATAAACGATTTTTTTGGACCCGCTAATCGTGGTATTGATGTGAGCAATGATTGGTTTCAACAGGCTTGTGCATTCGTTCATTAACGTTTGAAGGCCATTTAATTAAGCTGCGATTTGACACCGTTAGACTATTTTCTGTGGGGCGCCGTCAAAGAAAAGTGTTATGCCGACAAACCAGAGACAATTGAGTATTTGAGGGCCAACGTTCGTGATGCCATTGCCCAGATGCGACCCCATACATTAGAAAAAGTGCATGAAAATTGGTCCGATCGAATGAGGTACCCTGAGGCCAGCCATTCACCACCTTTAAAATGATTAATTCGGACTAAAACTACTCGTCGTTTAATGAAATTGGTCAAATAGTTTTTGCTTGTCGGCAGGCTTGAAAAAAGGTATTTCGAGAGAATAGGTTTTTGCGTTTTTCTCCTTCTTTTCGTATCGTTTAAGGGAGAAGAAAATTTCTGTCTTAATTCTATGGCTCTAAAGTAACTAAAATTAGAAAGTATACTAACCCCTTAATTTAAATAATAATATTTTCCACATTCTCTGTTTTAAGATCAGATATTTTGACACTTAATTTGTATTTTTAACTTTTTCTCCTCCTTTTTTTTCTTTGGACGAAAGTTTTCAGTACCGTATTGTTGCTGTATCATTTGAGCATTTAAAGAATACTTTTATAAATGTTTGTGCTTAAAAATTTTTCATTAGCCATGTTGATTAGTGCTGTACAGTAATCCTTCGATATACGTTGCCTCGATTAACGTTGTTTCGATTTACGTCGTCAAATTTTTTGTTTCCCTCCAACTTCAATTTGCGGCGTCATTAGATTTGCGACGCTTTTTTTTTGGAACCAGCTGCGACGTAAATCGAGGGACTACTGTACAGTTTTATTTGGACTTAACTAACTGTTATTCTGTTTCTATTCAAATTTTTAAAGCATTTTAATTAAAATGAAATATGAAATGATTGGTGTTGTATAATAACTTTTCAGTTTTAATTTTGTCAAAAAAAAAAAAATCCAATAATTTTTGCATCCACAATTACTCTTCAATCGTTTCGTGTGGTTTGCAATAAAATTTCTAAACAACAATTTCGTTTCATTTGAATTGAAAAAAAAAACCCGAGAAAAACTTATTTTTGTTTTTATTTTTTTGGTGTTTAAATTGCAGAAAATTTCATTTGTTAAACTGTGAACTTTCTACCTCTCTTTCTTTCTTACTCTCTCTCTCTCTCTGTCTCTCTCTTTCTGTTTGTTATTAAACAATAAAAAGAAGAGGAAAACAAAAACGTAAAAAGAAGAGGAAAACAGAACAAAATTATAGAATTTTAATTCGCTCTAAAAACTTTGAAAACCATTATCAATGCTTCAGAATTTATAACAAAAAGTCCTGCACAAGTGTTATAGGAGTAGAGTTTAATATCCGTTTTTCAATATTTCAAGCCAATTTTTGCAATTATTTTTAACAATTATTTTTCAATTGCAATGATTTAATTTAATTAAAATTAAATACGGTAAACACTTGAAATAGAAAAATACCAGAAAATGATGAACGAAACAGAACGGAAAAGAAAAAGAAATTCAAAGAATAAGACTTAAAAATTTCTGGAAAAAAAATTATTTTCTCCATCTCTTTAGATTTGTTTTTTTTTTTTAGCAACTTTTCTATTTTCCTATTCTAACATCATTATTGTTTAAGGAATTGAAAGGTAAGGAGTGACACCACATCCAGCAAAAAATGGAAACGATGCACAGTACTTCGATTTGATAAATTTTTTGCAAAGAAATTGAAGGAGTGTTGCTAAGACATCGATCATTAGTATTGAGCATTCGATTGATGAATTTAAGAAGAAAATAGAATTTCATTAAAATTAACCACGCCCATTTCATTTCGCCCAGCAATCTAAATCGATATGACTGATACATACTGTTACGAAAATGAAAAAATCTAGATACTGGTGTTTTGCTTTACATCGCTTAACATTAAAATTATAAACAAAAGCTACAAAAACCAAACAATGCTGTAAACACCAGCATAAGAAAATGGTAAACAAGTAAACAAAAATACGCCAACAACACTACAACAATAAATGTAAACAAAATACAAAAACCCTGCAATAATAGAGATTTCGTGAATGCAAAGTTATGAACATTCGCCTTCAAGAACATTCATCAGACTGTTTACCCTGCCATATAAAAGGTAAGGCAAAGCAGGCGACTGGATGAGTGAAGTTCAGTCAGTCTTGTGTGAAGACGCGCTATGTTTGAAGAGAGTAATCGTGGTTTGAATGTCTCCGTTGCAAAGATCTGTCGTATAATTGTCTAGTAATTGTTATTGCTTATGCAGAGGATATAAACAGAGTGTAACGTATTTATTTATTTAATTTTATTTTGTGCACTCAAGGAGCACTATCAAATAAAAAGACTAATAGTTTTAACTAAGTGCAGCTGAACCGCACTATTTGGTTAAATTTTATTGATTAAATTCTTGAGGGAAAATGTCCCTTCTTTTATACTAAATTTTGGCTGATTTGACAATTCCAAATCAAACCCTTAATTCTAATACAATTTTGTATTGACTTAATACTATAACATATGTTTGTGTGTATATTATATGTTTAACTATATTATATTTGTTTGTGTGTGTAATAATTATGGGACAAGTGGATGTTATATGACACGCGCCTATTATCCACAATAATTCCCACGGTGAAGTGTAAAGAGAGTCACACACGATCACCAGCAATGCCATACAACAACAACACACATACTACATATTATATGCAAACCAATGCAGTCAGCGGCCTGACAACAAAGTGTCAAATGATCGTCGCATGTGCGCGACGGTCAATAACATTGAGTCAAGTGGTCGCTGCTCATATGCAATTGGATATTCTTTTGTTTATGCATATGAAATGTTGTGCCAGTATTGACAACTGTAAAATCATGCTACAAGAGGAATAACAAAAGAAAAGCAATTGTTGTTGTTTACATCAAGTTGTAAACAGTGGCTTACAGAATTGGGAGAATAATAAAGAATTTGAATTAAAACTAAACACAAATTTATTTTTATTTTATTTGCATTCTACGAGGTCATATTTTAAAAGTTTTTAAAAGGTAAAAATGTAACAATATGCTTTCCAGAATAAATTAAAAATGCCTGTTAAGTTTTCTTTTTCAAAATCGTCCTTGCCTATTGCTCAGCTCGTATTTATTGCTTTGATTATATGCCACATGGATTGTGCTTTCCATTCATTTTATTCAAGTCTGTAATGAAGAAATGTTGAATTCCAAGAATTACGCCCAAATCACTCATTTCGACAGGTTTGGTTGGCTTTACAAATATAACATACGGCTGTTGAAGCAATATTCGTGATCGTTTTCAATCACACATACCTAATTGGTCATTACAATCCCTTCAGTCAGGATTATGGACCTAGTTTCTCCCATCACTTATGTTGCTTGTGTTAACTTCATCTGTAAGTGGCGGGCCTTCAGTTTAGAGTCGACTCCGATGGAAAGATTTTTGAGAAGCTTTTCATGGCAATTTTTATTTACTCTCAGAGTTTTTGCCAGAAATCACCACAGAAATATTTTCGTTTCATATTTTAGTTTCAATGTCTGACCTGGGGTTTGAACAGTGACCCCTTACGTGTAATAAGCCAACGCACTACCTACTAGACAACGGCAACTTCGTGACCTTTTTCAGTAAAAGTTTTTTAAGCAACTGAGTTGCATCAGTTTTCCCTTAACAATATTTTTTCCAAAGACAAAATATTATATTTTTCTAAAAAAAAAATAAAATGGATCTCTTTTAGCCAAGCTCTTCTCTATAGAACACGATCATTAGATTTTTCAAAATTCATTGTAAAAAAATATTGCTTCTTTGACACCACTGTGCAACGGAAATGAAATGAAATGAAACTTAAACTGAAAACTAACAGAGAAAATTTAAAAAAAAAGTGTAAAAAAATAAGTGAAAAAGTAATAATAAACTTAGAATCTCAATGAGCAAATCAATTATAATAAAAATACTCTACTGTTAGTATACACTAACACGCCTACATACATGCATATGCTGTATGCTGTATGCTGTGCATGTATAATCATTAAGGCGTTCACACTTCTACCCAAAAAAACAAAAAAACACTTACAGTGAGTGTAAAACAAGTATTATCCGTTAAAGTGTCATTAAAGCGGCACTATATTATGCACAATATAACGGCAATGGCAACAGCAACAGCAACAGCAAAAACAACAACCATGGCAACATTGCGATAACGTTAACATTATTAATGTAAAAAAGAGCGTAAGTCAATACTCATATCTATGTGTACGTGTGTTTTGTGTGTGAATGTAATCCAATGCTTGTGGCAGTGTATGAGTGTGTATAAATTTGTTGGCCTCTATCTATGTATGCTAGCATTAGACAAAAGAGACTAAAGTAGCACCTTATGTGTACGAGAGTGTATTGAATATTCAAATTTACAACACAATCACTTTAACAATTACCCACACACACTTAGACAGCAGCAGCAGCAGCAACAGCAGCACCAGAACAAATACCCATGGCATACAGCTAATACCTGTACAGTTAATTTCACACTTGTATGCCTATGTGTGTATGTATGTGCAAGTGTGAGTGTGGGCTGTAAAAGCCCCATAAAATAAAAGTTAAATTTTGTTATAAAAGAGGCGGAAATTAATTACAAATCAATTTAGCAAAAGATTATGAAAAATATTTTTTCTGTTCTTTTTTTTGTTTTCAATAAAAAGCCGTAAAGCCGTAAAATGGCATAAAATGTTATAAAAATTAATCAGCTGCAGAAAAAAACAAAGAACAAGCAACAACAACAAAAGTTAAGTAAGCCGGAATTATGGCCTTATTTGTTGTTGCTGTTGTTGTTGTGTGTGTGTGTGTTAATTTAACACAAATTTTTACCAACAACACTCATTTGCTTATTAAAAAACCAAGGAAAAGAAACAAAGATGGCCATAATTTTAATGGATTGTGGCGCCAATTTGACTGTGTGTCGTCCTAAACACATTGTGGTGTTTTTCCAGAAAATTTCCTTGGCATTTCAAATTATTAAAAATTATGGTTGATTTAATTATTTTTTTTTAAAAGTTAAACAAACTTTTACAAGAAGATTACCTCATGGGAATATAGCCTTCAAAGAGAAGGCTAAAGCCAGCTTAATGAGATTCTTGTGGAATCTACTCCAGGGCAGTCCTACCTATACTATTTGCTGGCTTTCCATTTCGAATTACTTGTAACGATTTGCTTTAAGAAGGTTTATGTTTCTGGTAATATTCGGCCCCCAAATATTCCACATGATAATCAAATGCAGTCGCCGTGGTCTAGTAGGTAGTGTGTTGGCTTATTAGACGAAAAGCCAGGGTTCGAGCCATCAAAATAAATACGAAAAGTATTTCTTCGGCGACTTCCTCTCATCAGATTTCTGGTAAAAACTCTGAGAGTAAAATAAAATTGCCATGAAAAGTTTCTCAAAAATCTGTCGTTCGGAGTCGACTTTAAACTGTAGGTCCCGCCATTCATGTATAACATTAACACACACAACATAAGTGGTGTGAGAAACTAGGTCGTAATCCTGACTGAAGGATTGTAATGACCAATTATGTATGTATGTAATCAAATGCATTTTTTGATTAATTTTTAATTACTTTGTTGAGACATGAACCAAGTTTTACTTTCATTTAACAGCGTAGGCTTAATACATGGTTTGAAAAGTTTTTAGTTTGACTCCAGGTTTTTTGGTGGCGATTAAGAACCAATTTAGTTTCCGACGCTGTTGCCAGGAGGCATCATGTTCTGATATTTGTTCTGTTCAAACGTTTGAAGTAATTTTCACCTTCAGATAAATTTATTTTGTCGTGATATTGCAGGTATTTAGCTTGTCCTTTAGGTCGAAGTGAATGCTAGCTTTGAAATCAAAAGTTAGGTTAAGTTAGGTTAGATTGAATTGTCGAAAAGTTGCCAATTCCCATTGTAACTCAAATATTAGCCACTCCGTCATATTGGAAGTCAAGAATATTTACTGTTCATAATTATTTAAGGCAGCTGTTGACCGAACATGATTTGTTTTGCAAATATTTGTGTCAAATGGTCAAGATATCAGAGCCAAATTGCTTATAATGGTGCACAGTTTCTTCTACTGTGAGAAATGTTCTTTAGGCTAGAATCGTCTTAAAAAAACGATAATAGAACCACGATTATCCAAGAGTGTAGAATTAAAGGAGAGTACAAGAAGAGAAATCTGAATGTGTTTTTTAAGGATGAAAGTGACTTCCAATCTAAAGTAATAAAGGGTCCGCCAAATAACTTTTTTTTTGTTGAAAATGCTTTAAAAAAAAACTACTGAATATTTTCTCAAATTTCTTTCTTTTATTTGAAAGTACAATCCTTCCGGTTAATCATGGAAAATAATTTCATTCAAATGGCTGCCTCGGCTGGCCATGCAGTAGCCTACACGATCGTTGCAATTTTTAAGCACATTATCGATTGTGTGCAGCTGTATTTCACCAATGGCCTCACGAATATTGTTCTTTAAAGCGTCAATTGTCTCTGGCTTGCTGGCGTAACACTTATCTTTGACGGCATTCCACAAATAATAGTCCAACGGTGTCAAGTCGCAGCTCCGAGGTGGCCAAACGACATCAGCTCTGCGACTGATAATGCGATCTTCAAAAACAGGGCGCAAAAAATCAAGTTCGGCTGTGTGCCGAAACCAAATGTTGCCAATATCCTCCTCTTCAATTTTTTGTGAACAAAAATTCGTTCAACATGTCCCGATAACGATCGCCATTGATTGTAACGGCCACTCTTTGCTCATTTTCGAAGAAAAATGGCCCAATTATGCCTTTGGACCAAAATCCGCACCAAACAGTGACTCGTTTTGGGTGCGTCGGCTTTTCAATGTATGCGTGCTGGTTTTCTGTGCCCCAAATGCAACAATTTTGCTTGTTTACATACCCGCCAAGATCAAAATGAGCTTCATCTGAAAAGATGATTTTTTTTTTTGCCAAAATCGTCATCTTCTGGTGTAGGCTGCTGCATGGCCAGCCGAGGCAGCCATTTGAATGAAATTATTTTCCATTATTAACCGGAAGGATTGTACTTTCAAATAAAAAAAAGAAATTTAAGAAAATATTCAGTAGTTTTTTTTAAAGCATTTTCAAAAAAAAAAAAAAAGATATTTGGCGGACCCTTTACCATCGTAGTTCCAGGACGCACATGTCACTGTTGAGGCGATTATTTAGTGAATGAGAGTCAAACTTGCAAAGGGGGCAGTGAAGGCTTCCTCTATAGCTGTTTGAATGAGCAACATTTACTACGTCGAGTGGTACAAGACTAAAGATTTGGATTATAAAAACAGGTTATTCGCACTTTGGATATTTTTTCAAATGAATTTGAAATGTAACATTTAGGAGATCATCCCTGTGTTAGAACTGTAACATTTGGTTGCTAGTTGGGGGAAGTCGCCTTGGTCTACACCAGATTTCGTTTCTCTCTCAACATATTTCTGGAAAAAGCTCAAAGAGTAAATAAAAATTGCCTTGAAAATTTTCTCAAAAATCTGTCGTTCAAATTCGATATTTGACAGGAGAAGGATATCCAGGAGGTACTCATGGATAAAATTAACGCACACAGCACGAGTGGTGTGAGAAGCTAGGTTGTAATCCTGACTAAAGGATTGTAATGGCCAATTATGTATGTATGTATGTAATTGAAGGCAATTGTAATTCTTCTTTTTAATTGATCATTGCAACGTTTTAGTCAGGATTTCTCATGCCAACCATGTGTGTGTTAATTTTACCCATCAGGGGCAGTATCTACAGTTTAAGGTCGCCTCCAAACTACAGATTTTCGAGAAACTTTTCATGGCAATTTAATACATTTAAGTAAGTAAATTGTGGTAATAGTATACCGTTATTTAAGCAGCTTGTAGTCCTATGAGTTAAAAGCCCTGATAACTAATGAGTGTTAGCCTCAGTAAATAAATTAAAATCAATTCTTTGCGTATGTGAACTTCCAAAATTCACAATCCTTTTTGCCATCTGTAGGGTATCTGGTGTATCAAAAATTATTAGAAAATATTGAAAGATATTCAGCGAATATAAAAACAATGCAATTTTTAATTGATGGCATTTCAAATAACTGAAAATATATTGCGCGTAACAATGAGTGCCATTAGAATTTATAATGTTTACAGTGTTTTTTTTTCTTCTTTCTGTCTTACTTTCTTATTTTCTAACTAACTTTGTTTGTGTTTCTCCCTCACTCTGTCTCTATTTTTCTGTACGTCGCATTTCTAACACACTTTTGGACGGTCTGCTTGTCTTGGCAGTCTTCTTCTTCTACTACTTATTATAACTTATTCAACAATATTTGCAGCATCTCAAGAGAAACTTGGAGGAAAAAAATGGCGAAAAAAAACTCTGCTGCTTTAACTTAATGGTATGAACCCAGAGATGAAAACAAAAAAAAAAAAAAAATGGAACGCGAACTAAAAACGAAAAAGAAAAATAAAACACACACACACAGAAAAAAACTCTATAAATTTTTCAATGCAAGTTCAAGCCATAAACTACACGTACAAGTGCAACATTCCTATACCGAAACACCCACACAAATATGTATATACAGTCTTACTAACGCTAATATATTTGTATTACAAGTGAAACAACACACTCGCATACAGAAGATCATGCTCCCTTAAGTATTATAGAGAAAGGAATAAAGGAAACGAAACTAATATAAAAACAAACAGACACTTACACTCACATACACAAACACACACACACATACATATAAAATATACACCTACAGATTTGATATACAGTGGTGGCCACGATATATGACTGACTTATTTGTGATAATTTTTACAACCCTGTAATATCAAGTTAGATATTCTTTATTTTTCTAAGTACCCTGTAGTGTTAAGAAAAAGTACCGTTATTTTATTTTGTTTCTTTTTTTACATTTTGCTGCATTTTGATCATGTTATTGTAAAAACTGGTACTTGAAACTGGCCACGAATTGAAGATATTTCAGGAGTTTCTGGTTTTTAAGTGATTTTTTGGTGTTTTTTGAAGCTAAACGGTGAGTAACGAAAGTTTTATTTTATTTTATGTTGGAATACATCGAAATATTTAATTATAAATGGCCAGAGGTATATGGAGTACCGATCCAACGACTAAAATCTGATGCAAAAACACTAATGTAGATATCCAAGTTGCTTAAATGTTCTAAATGCAAGATTTACAACGCGCTGGAACACATCAAGCAACATGGTACCACCAAAAATGTCAAACAGCAATATAGAGCCCGAAAAACTACACTCAGGGAGGACAGTTTAATTTATAGAGCAGCTGCTAATAATCCTTTCACGACTTCGAATAAAATAAAAAAGGAAATTGCATAAGGATTTTGACATTAATATTTCGTCTAGTACAATAAGAAGACGGTTAAATAAGAAAAATTTGCGAGGATGTATTGCACAACGTAAACCACTTGTGTCAAAAAAAAAAAACATCAAATCCCGACTAGCGTTTTCGAGAGAACATCTCAAAAAACCAATGATATTTTGGAAAAATATACTTTGGACCGACGAGTCGAATTTTTGCCGCTTCGGCTCTGAAGGAAGACAGGGCTCCAAACCATGAGCATCACCCAAAGTACACCATTAAAACGGTCAGACATGGTGGTGGAAATGTGATGGTGTGGGCAGCATTTTCCTGGCATGGTGTGGGTCCCATTTACAAGATTATCAATAAAATGCACCAGCACGTTCACAAAAACATTGTAACAAACACTATGATACAATTCGCTGAAGACAACATGCCTCTAATATGGACATTTACGCATGACAATGACCCTAAGCACACTTCACTTCTAGAGGAAAACAATATCACTTTTCTTAACTGGCCAGCTCAATCCCCGGACCTCAATCCAATTGAAAATTTGTGGAATGATGTTGAGAAACATGTACGAATAGTAAAACCAAAAAATTCAAACGATTTGTGTGAAAAAATCCAAAAGGCTTGGTATGCGATCCCAAAGCAACGTTGTATGGCATTAGCCGAAAGTATACACAGGAGATATGCTGCTGTGATGAAATATAAAGGATTTCCCACCAAATATTAGGATTTTTTTATGAAGCAGAGTTTTACTTTAGTAAATTAAGTGTTATTTTGCCCTAATGTTTTAAATTCATGACCAGGATGAAATTTGTGTTAATCTATATAATGTGTAAATAAAAAGTCTCAACCAAATATAGGTAGTAAAATATTATTAATTTTACTTCATAACATTACTATAATCTTAAGAAAAATATCATGGACTTAAATTTTTTTCGATAAGATTTAAAAATTATCACAAACATATAAGAAAAAGGTCGTGTCTTAAATTCGTGGCCACCACTGTACATACGTATACGAACATAAAAATAAAAAACACATACTCGCACGCACACATGCACACACAATCTCCGTTGTTTTCTTGTGAAACTTTAATGTTTTATAGACTTAAAGAATGAGCGCCCGAATAAGATGAAGGTGTTCGTTCTCTATAGAGACAACAACAACAACAACAACAACAACAACAACACTACGAACATTAACAAAAGATGAAGAATATGAAGAAGAACAGAAAAAAAATGGCAAAAATAACAATAAAAACCAAAAAGAGAAAAAAAGTATGAAAAACACCAGCACTAAAGCTGGAATTAGCGATTGCAAAGCAAAGCAAAAAAAAAAAAACAATTTAAACAAAAAAACAACAAAAGGAACATAAAAAAACTATAAACTATTAATAGATGTTGTTGTTGTTATTACTGTAGCAGTAAGTTTGTTGTAATGTAGCCAGTAACCAGAGCTAAGGAGAGAGAGAGGACTTTAACAGTGAAGGAAACAGAAGAAATGTACGCCATGTTCTCCTCTGAAAAGCAAAAAACAAACGAAAGACGAAAAAGAATTTAAAAACTTAAAAAGTGTTTGTATAGGTATCGCCAAACTTACCGTTCGTTATACACCGTTACATTTGGTTTTGTTAACTGGCATGTGTGTGTGTGTGTTTTTAGTTTTGTTTGTTTATTTTCTTATACGTTTTGTTTTTGTTGTTGTTGTTTTTCTTCTATATTTCCATTCATTCAGAAGAATAGGTAAAGAAAAGGAAATCAAGAACAAAAAAACCAAGTGCTGGCAGTGCAAACGAAAAGAGAAAAGAGCGAAAAAAAATTACAACTCACAAGTAAATTCTTGTGTATGCAAGAAATTCAATTATAGAAGTTTTGACAGTGAAATATTAGAATTAACGATTTTATGCCATTATTTTGTGCAGTGCAGTGCACCTTTTCCCATAAATACTCTCTCTTTCTCTACGCTGTTATACATTAGAATGCGAGAATTGTTCATGTTTACTGTATGAATGTATTTGAATCTATGAATGTCTGTATACAAACGTAGTGTTTATATGTATGTATGTGAGTTACAGTAATGGTAGTTGCTAGTTGTTGTGGTAGCTAGTTTTCACAAGACCTTTTCCAAGAATAAGAGTCACGAAGAAAAAGGAGAAACTTTACAATAAAATTAATTCATAAATTCATGGCATAATGCAGTATGGAAATGTATTTGATGACCCTACTTCAGAGCTTAACAATTTCTCATTGAAAGTTTTGTTTTGGAAATTTAAAATCTGAAAACTTTAATTGCTATATCAATATACTTACTTACTGAATTGGCCATTAACAACCCGTTTAACGGATATTAGCCTGCCTTAACACGTCCTTTCAAGGGCCTCTGTTTCTTACTCGCCTTAGCCGGTTGGTCATATCAATCGATGACTGGACTTCCTCGATTTGGTCCATGAATCGTTTTTTTTCGCTACTCAGAAGCACTCATGAAATTTTGAATATAAGTGAGTCAACAATATTGAAATTTAACTTCTCTAATTCATTCGTACTACTCACTACAACATTAATTTAAAAGTACAGATTGCAATGAGTATGAGTACAACCTTGACATCAAACTCATACCATTCGAAATATGTTTGATTTATAAGCCTAGATTAGGTTAGGTTAGGTCGGAGTGGTAGCTCTGATATCACAAAGCTCACTTGAGCACGCAAAGCGGCCCGTTGTAATGCCACGGGTGAACGCAGTCCCTGTACTGACCAAGTTCCACCAAAATCAGGGAAGAGGAAGAAATTGGTCAGCGCAAGAGCTACACTGGAAAACCAGACAAAAAGTTTGATGAACGAAGCTATATCCTTGATATCAATAGATGATAGCTCCGTCAAGCTGACAAGAAATGGAGAGCCAAATAACCTATATCTACACCTAGCAAGAGACGGGAAAAGAAAGTGGATAACAGTCTCCTCTTCCTCAGCGGATCTGCATTCACGGCAGAATTTTATAAGTCTACTCGTTTAAATTCCTAACTTTAGAAAAATTCTTATAATACTCTAGTGACTCGAGTCATTCATCAAAATTTACGGTCTTAGTTGTTGTTACATATACAACAATAGAAAAAAGACAGAGCAGCAAGCATAGCAAAGAACCTTCAAGTAAGTATTTTAGTGTTCCTACGCGATTCATACTTATTTTGTGCTTCGTGTATATGTTGAGTTATGGAGAGTCGAAGTCAACAATATCATACGTGTTGTTAAGTATGAATATGATGAGTCCCTCAAACTTTGAATATGCGTAGAGGTTCCATGATATTGAACTAAGTCTAAGTAAGTAAGTAAGTATAAGTATCAGAAATTATGAGTATGATTCGATTCTACTCATCTTCTTGAATACTCAATTCTGATCTCTGATTTGGTAGTATTAACGCAGACAAAGTTTTTACTGTGACTTCCGTTAATCCTCGTATCTCGGTGGAGTATCTTCTTCCACCAGAACGACATGGCCAAACAAACGCAGCCGCTGGACATAAATGCGCTGCACAATATCTATATGGCTCATCGTTGAATCGAATGCAGAAATCATCGCCAACTCATATTGGACCGAAGATCTTATGTAGGACTTTTCTCTTGAATACTCTCAAGGCTTTATTTACGTAATTGGTCATTACAACTCCTCAGTCAGGATTACGACCTAGCTTCTCACACCGCATCTGTTGTGTGTTTTACTTTTGTCCATGAATGGCGGGACCTTTAGTTTGAAGTCGATTTCGAACAACAGGTTTCTTTTTCATGGCAACTTTTATTTACTCTCAAAGTTTCAAAAAATCTGCTGATCATCAACAACCCTTCAGCCTACTATGAGAACAGACTGGACCGTTCTAGTGCGAAATGGGTAGCCTGTATATTAAGTTTTCTGATCTGATTGGGCTTTGTGTTGTATCATCTTTTTCTGCGGATTGTGCGCTATTGAATCACAAATCTTGTGTGTCTAGGTACTCGACCAAAGTCAATCGTTCTCGTAGATTGACTGGCTGCTGTATTTCTCTTTTTCTATTCTTTTACTTTGCCTTCTCTTTTTTTTATTTTTATTTTGTCAGCTAATTTCAACCTTACATTCAGCTTTAACTTTCCAATTTTTTCTTCTTTATTTTGTGTGTGGCGTATACTTAATATTTATTTAAGAATCTCTCAATTAATTATACGTGACGTATACTTAATATCGTATACGCATCGTGCATATCGTATTTTTTTAATATAGGAACTCTTAAATGGGAATAATATCTGCTTTGTTGTGGAACTTGGTCATGGGTAAGTAACTCACGAGGCTTGTGGAAAATGTCTTTCAGGGTTAGCACTCTCTTACACAATCTAAGTGAATCAAATAAAGGGTTTGAGTTTGAGAATTCATACATAGACGACCAAGTTTATTGTGTTCACCAGGAAATATAAAATCATGAGAATCGATCCACCTAGATTGGTGAGAATTGAATGCAGTTTGTTCTCTAGACTCGAATGTTTTGTCATATACTGGGTAAACAGGGCTCTAGTTGTACCGGGCATTCTGTATGGATCGACGACCTATAACTGCACGATTATAGATGACATTAGAAGGTAATATTTTGCCTTGAGGAAAACATCAACCGGGGCTTTTTATGCAGATTGGCTTTTTCTTTAAAAATTCAGTATCGAGGTTCATGCTAATCCATGTGAACAACGATGTTTATATTTATAGGGATTTCGAGAAGGCGAAGCCACGAACATTCGCCTTCAAGAACATTCATCAGACTGTTTACTTTGCCATATAAAAGGCAAGGCAAAGCAGGCGGCTGGATGAGTGAAGTTCAGTCAGTCTTGTGTGAAGACGCGGTGTGTTTGAAGAGAGTAATCGTGGTTTGAAGATCTCCGTTACAAAGATCTGTTGAATAATTGGCTAGTAATTGTTATTGTTTATGCAAAGGGTATAAACAGATGAATAACAAAGAAAAGCAATTGTTGTTGTTTACATCAAGTTGTGAACAGTGGCTTACAGAATTGTGCGAATAATAAAGAATTTTAATTAAAACTAAACAAAAATTTATTTTAATTTTATTTACAATCTACGAGCTTATAATTTAAATGTTTTTAAAAGGTAAAAACATAACAATATGTTTGACTAATAGGTTGAATCCAACAGATCAGTTTTCTTTTCCGACTTGACAATTATTATATGATTTTGTCGTCACGATGCATTTGGCCTAGTAGACATCAGCGTATGAAGTCGCCATAGTGTAATAGGTATTGTGTTGACTTATTAGACGTAAAGCCCGGGTTCGTATCCCACGTCAGGCATCAAAACGAAATATGAAAAAAGTATTTCTTCGGTGATTTCCTCTCAGCAGATTTCTGGCAAAAACTCTGTGAGTAAATAAAACCTGCCATGAAAAAAGTTTCTCAAAAATCTGTCGTTCGGAGTCGACGTTAAACTGTAGGCACCGTCACTCACGTATATAATTAACGCACACAGCATGAGTGGTGTAAGAAGCTAGGCCGTAATCCTGACTGAAGGTGTTAGTTACCATCTCGCATGAATTTTGCAGAGGCTACAACTAGGTGGAAGAGCAATAGAGAGTCTGTTACTGCCGTTTTTTTATGTGTGGTAACACCACCTAACCTAACCTAACCTGACTTTATGAAGAATGCTGTTGTATGCCCAACGTACGACTGAAAATCAAACAACTAGCTGAGTGTACTCGTTCCAAGCCCTACTTTTAAGGTAGTTTATACAAGTAATTATTGCCACAACAAGTGCTTATTAATGTTTTAATTACAAGCAAAAGGTTTTTAATTTGATTAATTAATGAACAATGGCAGACGGACAGACGCAACTGTTTTTTTCTGCTTTTATATGAAAAAATAAATTTCAATTACAAAAAAAGACCTTCCGTCCCTTATCCCCGTCCCGATCCTTTATTATAATAAATAAATTTCCATAAAGTGTCGATAATAGGAAAAGAAATTAAATGCAAATCATTAGGAATGATTGGAGGCAGGCGCTACCTAGATCGGCGGCATTAAATTATTCCCACACAGTTTTCAATGGCATTTAAAGGGAATTTTATTGCCGGCAATGGAAACAATTATTGCCACTGAACTTTCCAACTTCAATTCGAATTAAAATATTAAATTTAGTGTGGCGCATAGTTGAAAACAGTTGGCTATTGGCCATTGAAATAAACAATTTAAAGATTTCAAATGTTGTTGTATTTAAAATTCACATTTAAATGGTTAGAGGAGTTCAATTGAATTAAATTGAATTGAACGCGATAGATTTTCTGTGTTATCGAAATGGTCCATGTATTATGTGCCTAATAAGTCATTGGCTTCTTAGCTACATGCTCGCAAAGCCATTTAGCGAGTGGCATTGTCAGAGGCAGAGTCAGTGTGTGTGTTTTTTTTTGAAGAGAATTTATTTGCCCAGACAAATTTAAAGCGGAAATTTAATTAAACGGCACAGGACGTGAACACACAAATCTAATCTTAAATATATGATTGGATGTGTATGTATTTCATGAAATAAAATCCACGTAAGAAATCAAGTTTAGTTTTCTTTATTTCTTTAGAATTTGGAGGAAAAGGAGCAGAGTTTTTTAAACTTCCATTGAGGAAGATTTGATTTTAAAATATTTCAGATGAGTATTGTTCCAACATAACATTTGTCCAATAAAAGACGGTTATGTTCTGGTTATTAAGTATTCCACACGATTAGACAACCATTTAACTAGGATTACAACCTGGCTTCTCACACTACCCCTGTTGTATGTGTTAATTTAATCCATAAGTGGCGGGACCTACAGCATAAAGTCAACTCCGAACGACAGATTTTTCAAGAGATTTTCCATGGTGATTTTATTTTACTCTCAGAGTTGATCCCGGAACACTGCTGAGAGGTAGTTGGAGAGAGAAGTATTATTTCACATTCGTTTCGTTGGAGTTGTCTGGGCTGGTGTTAAAACCTCAGGCTTCATGTCTAATAAGACAGCACACTACTAGACTACACTACAAGAATATGGCGACTTCGAGGGTATGATTTAAACAACTATGTTTACATTTATAGAGATTTCTAAAAAGCAATGTCATGAACATTCGCCTTCAAGAACATTCATCAGACTGTTTACCTGCCATATAAAGTTGTGAAGTTCAGTCAGTCTTGTGGGAAGACGCGGTGTGTTTGAAGAGAGAATAATCGTGGTTTGAAGATCTCCGTTACAAAGATCTGTCGGATAATTGTCTAGTAATTGTTATTGTTTAGGGTATAGACAGAGGAGTAACAAAGAAAAGCAAATGTTGTTGTTTACATCAAGTTGTGAACAGTGGCTTACAGAAATGTGCAAAGAATAAAGAATTTTAATTAAAACTAAACACAAAATTTATTTTTATTTTATTTACAATCTACGAGCTCATATTTTAAACGTTTTTAAAATGTAAAAACGTGATATTACCTTAGAGCCATAAAATTAAGGTACAACACCCTAAATTGTGCACTGCGTCCAGGTGCGGTTAACTTAAATGCGCTGGACCATAATCGAAAATAAAACTTTTTTTTATAAACAAACAAATGTCCTCCTTGACATGTAAAAAAATTAATTTCTTTAAGTAAATTTAAGTTTAAAAAATAAGGCGAAATATTGCCATAAAAAATATGCTAAGCCCTTAATCGTAATGGAATTAATAGCTTTAAGGCTCTGTTTTTGTATTAGGGAAACTGAAAATATGTTTTTAATGCTGCTGCTGCTGCTGCGGCTATGGCTACAATTGCCGCAATTTTTTTCTTCTTCTTTTTGCAATTGCTGGTGTGGGGGATTACCAATACCAAGGCAGCAACAACGAAACCAACCAACATCAAAACCAAAGCAAATACCCTTAAAATCTTTAAATATTATTTGTGTGTATGTGTGTATGTGTGTGTGTGTGTACATATTTTATGCATTCATGAATGAACACAAGATGAGTGAAAGGAAAATGCATTTGTAGGGGTGGTGATATGTGAGTGTATGCATTTTCGTTTATTTTTTTTGTGTGTACAGTTACAATCCTTGTAAATTGTTGATATTATCCAGGCCTGCCTATCTTTTGAATTACAATTATAACAATCATCTCCATTGAGTATAATATTTAGATTTCAAAATACATATTCAAATATGTATTGTATGTATGTATGTGTTTGTAAATGCTAAATGTTAAATGTCTAACATTAAATTGTACATTAAATATTTATAATAGAAGTTTAAGGCAAACAAACTTATACACAGAGACATACATATGTACATATGTACGTGGCTATATGGGCATAAAAAATAACTGTAGGTGTTGGAGGGTGCGAGCGAATATGTGTTTGAGTTTGTGGTTGCAATTTATAAGGCTTTCGTTTCGGCGTCTATAAATTTTATTTTGTTGACTTTTGGGCATATTTTTTATGTGGCTTTTACATTTTACGTTTTAGACGGTTTTATTTGATAGCGACGCTGTTTTATTTTATTTAGAAGACCTTGTTGGTTTTTGTTTCATTTTTTTTCTTATGGTTTTTGTTATTGTTCTTGTAGTTTTTTAGACATCCAATTAAATTTTATAGCTTAGCTTTGGGTTTTCTTTTTCTTATGTTACTTTCAGTTTGTTGTTGCTATTGTTTCTTGTGTTTTTCTTTCTTTTTTGTTTTTTTCTTGTTTT
Organism: Sarcophaga subvicina; assembly: GCA_936449025.2. Classification (NCBI taxonomy): domain Eukaryota; kingdom Metazoa; phylum Arthropoda; class Insecta; order Diptera; family Sarcophagidae; genus Sarcophaga; species Sarcophaga subvicina. Next base: position 11,507,515 of record OW388081.2, on the reverse strand, counting down.
GTTTTTTTGTATCATCTTGGCGAAGAATTTAATTTTTCAAATTTTTCTTCCAGTCTTACGGTTTAATGTTACGCTTTCGTATTTAAAAACCTCTTGAATTTTTTTTTCGTTTTTTGTTAAACGTAAACGTATTTGCTTTGTTTATTAAATTCTCTTCTCAATACGTACGATTTTTTTTTCATTTACAGCATTTTTGCTTTTCAGTTTTTAGCTCTCCAAATGCTCTCCAACTGCTCTCTAACTGTCATCTCGTTACAAATTTCCATTAAAAACAATAGCAAAGGAAAGAACAAAAAAACAACACATAAGAGAAGAGAAAAATACAGAAAAAATAAATGAAAAGAAGGAAACATGTTTTTAAAAACACACACACACAAACACATAACAAAATAAAACACATCTACAGCGCAAGACTTCAAATAAATATAATATAACGAACGGTATAAGAGAATTTGTAAGAGAAAGAGAACGAAAGAGATAATGAAAATGAGAATAAATGTGCCTGTTTTCACAATGCAAGCATAAATCTGTATTTAATTTTGCAGTATTTTAGAATGAAGAGAGAGAGAGAAAGTGTTTGCTACAGTTGTTGGCTGGATGGTTGCTGTATTAGTGTTAGTTACTACACATGCATGTATCCATGTATACATGTAAGAAAGAGAGCTTTATTATGATTTTGTGCTTGTGTGATTTAGTGTGCATATGTAAGCGTGCACGTTTAAATAAAATGCTGGTATTTATTTTCACTTTTCGTTGGATGCTGGTGGCTTCTAATGACTTTATTTGTTATGCAGTGTTTATGGACAAGTTTAAATGATGAAAATATAATGGCAACAGTGACAACAAAAATTACAACACAAGTACACAACGTTACACTTTCGGAATATAATTAAAAAGGAAGAAAAAGATAAAAGAGAGCAAGCCGTAAGAGCCGTAAGAGGCATGAAAAATATAAACAACAATGCGGTGTAAACAAAATTTAATTAAAATTTGAAAACGATACAACTGAGATTCTTGTTCTTATGCTTGTTTTCTGTTTTTTCTATCATTTAGCAAAATAGTTTATAAGTAATTTTTTAAGGTACCTTTATATTCTTGACCCTACACAATGACTTTCTTTCTCTCTCCCTCTCTGCTGTTTATTTTTCACTTGATAAAATGATTACAAAAATATTCTAGTTTGACAACCGAAAATATGTTTTACTTTTAAGATTACGACAATAACAACAACAACAACCTCACCACCACCAAGAAATTAAATGAATAGGAAAACATTAAAGAAACTTTTTTCGAAGCCATAAATCATTTGAAGTTTAAGTTAAACGCAACCACAAATTCTTTTATTTTATATTTTTTTCTTTTTGCTGTTGTTGTTGTTGTTTTTGTTGCTGTTTTCGATTAATTATTAATCCAGTCACGTTTCGATTTACACGTTTTTTTTTTGGTTCGTTTTTCGTTTATCGTTCTTTGTTTTGTTGTTTTGTATGTATCTTTTCGTACTGTTTATACATTTTTTAGGGCAAATGTCAGGGCAATTTGTCTGAAGTGTTCTTAAATGAAATGCTTACACATGTGTAATCTTGTTTAAAGTCTAATTTAGACATTAGAACGTATGCTATTAGGATTTATGGAAAATTAAATTATGGCATCAGATTTGGCTTAAAAGTACGTACATACGGACGTAAATCAATTGTTGTACGTTTAAAAACTTTGCTGTGATCTTCTTTAAACATATTAAAATATTATGCACCGAATGTAATTTATGGCTAAGTACTTATAAGGAGCTTAGTTTCATTGTAGCGAAATCGAAAAGGCATCGTTCGGCACTTTAATAATTATACTCGATAATGTGGAAAGCTTAAGTCCAGCAAAGAACAACGACAAACGAGTCTTAATAGTTGAAAAGCGTCAAAATTTATTAAGGTTGCAACTACTTGGATATAAGATATGTTGGGCACGGAGTTGGTGTTGCTAGGGGAGATAGGGTCATGTTTTGTGGGATAACAAGTCATGTGAGATGAAAATGAGCTTGCGAGGAGAGGAGTAGAGTTCCCACGCCGTTGATAAGGCCAGAAATGTTTTGTGGAGCATGACAGAAAGGTATATACAATGAGCGCCATAAGTGAGTCAACACTTTTGTTCTTAAGTATAAAAAAAGCTCCTTTATCATGAATTGTTGTTTTTGTTTTAACAGTTTATAAGCAATAAATAAACGTTTTTATTTTTGGAAATTTATTCGACTATTCTCATTTACTTTTCTCGCTATCCTAAGAAAATGAATTATTTCAGTGGTGTTTACTCACTTTTGGCGCTCAGTGTATGTACAGACATAGAGGATACCGAGATAGGCAATGATTATTCACAAATCAAATTTTTATTTAAAACAAACTAAACATTTGCCGTGTAATTAGAAGAAGAAAGATTTGAATCAAATGCCTGAAATTGTCTGGGATTAGTAACTGCAATAAATGGTTTTATGTGGCCGTGCTTATCTATGCAATCATATTTAGGCAGAAACTGTTAACAGAGTACTTCAGGTATAATGTCGAGGGCATATAGTGTAAGTAGGTAGAACTGCTTTTTCAAAGAAGAGAAAAATGGAAGCGTGGTCATTTGTAATATCTGAATCGAATCGTGAAAAGATTTGCAAATCATAATAAAATTCCTGACTTTCCTAATGTCTGTCTCCGACACAAAGGTAAATTCGATTGCATGCTAGGAGTCCAAGTGCTTCCTGCTTGTGAAACATAACGCTTGACATGTAAGCAATTGTTTCCTCCTCTTATAGGTAGGTCTCTGCAACTGCTAGAGGAGTCGCTGGATAGATGACCAAGACCAATACGTTTCACAAAAAAGGCTCAGAATGAAATGTTCAGTAATAGAATCACCGTGGTATAGTAGGCAGTGTGTTCGCGTATTAGACTTGAGGCCACAGTTCAAACCTCAGGTCAGAAATCACGAAACAAAACGAAACCTGAAAAAATATTTCCTTCAACAACTTCCTGAAGTCGCTGTAGTCTAGTAGATAGTGTGTTGGCTTATTAGACGTAAAGCCAGGGTTCGAGCCCCAGGCCAGACATCAAGACAAAATACAAAAAATATTTCTTCGGCGACTTCCTCTCAGCAGATTTCTGGCAAAAACTCTGAGAGTAAATAAAATGTTCATGAAAAATTTGCTCAAAAATCTGTCGTTCGGAGTCGACTTTAAACTGTAGGTCCCACCACTCATGTATAAAATTAACACGCACAACATAAGTGGTGTGAGAAACTAGGACGTTGTACAATGGGTCAATTCGACCTCCAGGTACTGTACTTCTCTAAATTGACAAGTAAACGTCCTCTAACCTAACCTAACCTAACCTAACTTCCTCTCAGCAGTCTGCTGGTAAAAACACTCTGAGAGTAAATAAAATTGCCACGGAAAGTTTCTCAAAAAAAATCTGTCGTTCGAAATCGACTTTAAACTGTAGAGCCCACCACTCATAGATAAAATCAACACGCACAAGTTAAGTGGTGTGAGAAGCTAAGTAGTAATCCTGACTGAAGGGTGGTAAAGACCAATTAATCAAGTAAGTAAGTAATGACTTTGACAACAAAGCTAAGAGTTCTTCTTTTACCAGTTTTGCTGGGCTATCTTGAATGTGGTGCAAAGGGAAAGTATGCCTGAAAGTCTGGTGGTTGTGTCCTATGTAGTCAATTTATCGATAGTGCAGTGTCCCGTAATATCGCTGCGTTCAGGTACCCATATGGTGTGAGTGTTATGCTGTTATAGCTTTCAACTGTATTCGAGGTCATTGTCTTTTTACAGCCGCCAAATTATCCGAAACTATAAGAATATCTCTACCGGAGATATTGCCAGCAGCCTGAATATTCTGCTAGCTCATCCACTCTGCAACTTATTTTATAATTGCTGATGATTTAATGCTTTTAAGGTGATTTATTGCCTCCAAGTATGCTTATTGATGATGTGTTTACAGCTAACATCAGTACCAAAGTACTAAATTCATGATTCAATGCTATAAATAACAGAAGAGGAAAAAAGATTTTCAACTGAAGCCAGTAAGATTACTTTTTGTTTCCTTTGAATTGCTTTGATTTGGTCTTTGGTTCACAATACTATTCTAAATAATACGATCTTTTTTAATGGAATTCTAAATAATACTTAATGTTGTAGAAACAATAAATTTATTTTCATTTAAATTAACAAGAAAAGTAGAAAATTTAATTGCGTTCTCATTTAAAAAGTTATTTTTGCTTTAAACTTTTATTGTTCATTTGCAAATTATCATTCCATTTGAAGTTATTACTTTGGATTTCTAATAAAAATGCAATTTTACTATGCAATTCTCGTTTAGCATTTCCTATGTTTTTGCCTCTGTCTCTCTCTCTCCCTCTGTCACATTTTTAAGGGCTTTACGTTTAAGTGCATTTATAAAGAGAAAAAAATAACGTTTTCAACATCAACAACGTGCTTAACGGAATAAAATCAAACTATAAAACTTGAGCAAATCACTATGATTTACGAATATTCTACTACAACTCACTAATGCATCTCTGTACACCAACACACACACACACATACACAAACATATGCATATGCAGGCATGCACATACTATAATAAATAAAACGCTGAAATGAATGCATACGCTTATAAAGAGATATTTTATAAGTAATACGTCATAATCTCTATGCATAACAAAAGTATTTAGTAAAGAGAACAAATCGTTGTTTGGTTGTGTACGAGTGTGTGCGTAACATTATAGGGGTATTAAACACACACTTATAAAAAAAAAACAAATCACTGTACTGAAGAACAATTGAGAGACTTGCTTATGGTTAGTGTACGTTAGTATAAGAGTTTGGAATAAATGCGACAGAGAGAGAGCATGAGAGAGAACGAAATGATTCTTAAGAGAGCAAGAATAATAACACACACAAGCAGTGTTTTATTGTAAAGGACATGTTAATAAAAATACAGTCTTATTTGAGTTACGTTATAAGCAGGACGTTCAAAACGCCAGGCAAAAAATTAAACTCACTTTTAGCATGAATGTTACACATTAAATATGAGGCAAACGGGATGTTACAAATGAAATAAGAAAGAAAAAAAAGCAAAAAATAAGAAAAGCAAAGAAAAAGTGTGATTATGGCACAATGTGCACAACGGTGTGGTAGCCTCCAAAACTACAAAGAGAGCAGCAACAAAAAAATTGTATGTGTTAAGCAAGTAATGAAAAAAGGATTAAGAAATAATCTGGTTACACACAGCTTTACTATAAAAGCATAACGGAAATTGTGCGTGTTAATGTATTAAGCAAGAAAAGAAAAACGAAACAAGTGAGAAAAAAATAAAGAAAATGAATAACAAGTAAAGGAAAAGGTATAGAAAAGATTATCACAAGGCAGAAAGAAGGTAAAAGGATTTTAGTTTTGTTTTTTTTTTTTAACACCAACGGGAAGTAAGAGAATAACAAACAAAACAAAAGCAAAAAAAGGCAAATCAAAGCAAAAAAAAAAAAACAAAAATTAAAAAAAAAAAGAAAATCGATAAAAGATAAATTGTATGCTCACCTCTTAAATGTGTGAGCAAAAATTAAACAAAAAAAATAATAAAAAAACAACAGCATGAAAAAATATACAATATATCACAACGACAACAAAATTTCAAACAAACATATACATGCTTACAAGAATACTTACTGTGTTCCAACAAGCATGTGTATATGTGTGTATAAAAGTGCAAAGAGTATAAATGTTAAGAATTTTTATGAGTTCATATAGGTACTCGTACATATGTATGTATGTATATGAGTGTATTTATTTTTATATAGAATATATATATGTGTGTGTGTGTGTGTATGTTTAGAAAACAACAGCAACAACAGTAGCAACAGTAGCAGCAAAAAAAATAAAAAAACGAAAATATAGCATGAGAGTATGAGAGCATAAGTACGAGTTTAAATATGTGAGAGTAAATATAAAGAAAAGTTTTTTTTTTTTATAAATTAGTAAGTGAGCGAGCGTACAAGTGAACAAGTAAAGAGCACAACAGCAGCAAAAGAGTGTTGATTTGGTGCTATGAGTGTGAGTGTAAGTGCGACTACGAGTACGAGTGCGAATGTGTGTGTGTGTATGTGTGCTTGCACATAAATTTTAAGCAATAATAAAACAAAGAATTATTATATTATTTGTATGTAATTAGATGAAGTGCAAATGGTACAACAACGACAACGACAACAACAACATCAGCAATAACAGTAACAGTAGCATATAAAATATGCATATAAAACAAAACAAAACAAAACAAATAGTAACAAATGTAAAAATAAGAGAGTATGACAGAGGGAGAGAGAGAGGGATTATAAAACAAAAAAATAATAAAAAGAGAAAACAAACATCAAGAGTAACGGAAAGGAAATCACATTAACACATTTTTAATGATTACAGTCCCCCGTAATCATAAAAAACATAAAACATAAAAATAATAAAAAAAAAACAACACAAACAATATATAAAAAAAAAAAAAATAAAAAATGAAAATGAAATGCCATTAATAACAATAACAAAATACTTTTAACAGAAGGAACGAAAAATGTACACAGTAGAGTACAGTGAGTGTGTGTGAGCAGAGAAATGTGTTTTCATTTCCATTAACAGTAAATAACCATAAAATAATAATGAAAACAAACCAAACGAAACCAAACCAGAAGTTAAAAGCTTAAGAAGGCACGTTTCTGGAAATAATTTTTAATTTAACTTTTTAATTCGAAAACAAAAAAAACAACCCATAGAGCTTAACTAGAGTAAACAATGCAAAGTATTTCATTTAATCTCAAAAATACACATAAACACAGATACACTCTATGTATAGTATATTTTTGAATTTATAGGTGACCTAAAGTCATCGACAGAAAGAAAAAAAAAAAAACAAAAACCACAGAAACTTTTTACGCATATTTATACGTATTATGTTGTATTATATTCAACAACAACCACAGCAGCACTTGTTTTAATTCTACAAACAAACTGAAACAAAAAAACGATGAAAATGTTGCTTTAAAGGTCAATTATTTATGCCAGCATTGAAACCAAAATAGCAGAAAAAATTACATTAAAACAGCTTGAAAAGGAGTGAGAGAGAGATGAAGAGCGCAAAAGAGAAAGTGTTTAAATATAATTATAGTCTTAAATAATATTTACATTTATGAACTTTGTAATATCGTATAATGATTATATACGGCTCTAAAACTCTCTTATACACACATGCATAGCTATACTATACCATAAACGTCCTGTGTTATAAAACTTGTGAATGAGGCAATTAGTTTGTATTTTAAGCACCTTGTTGTGTATGTACAGTGGTGGCCTTATAATTAGAAACGACTTAGCAACATGCATGTTTGTTAATTTGTTTTACAGTTTTCACTGTGTACCTGGGATCAAAGGCTTTGTTTGGCGGACGTCTTACATACGTTTTTCCCATCAGATTGGGACAAATTAAACTTAGATTCGTCACTCCAGAGAACATCGTTTCAGAAACATCGTTTCTAATTATAAGGCCACCACTGTATGTACATGTGCTACATTGTACTTGTGCATGTATGTATGTACGAATGTATGTATGTGTGAGGAAAATAATAACAATAATAATAATTCATATAGTCTCTGCTCGTATACTACCTTTGGCCGAATATCTTAGAATAGGCTCTGCTAAGTTCGAGGTTGTTTTCCTTTTGCAATCAAAATTGATGCTTATTAAAGGAAATCAATTGCTCTGGTTCCTTTAAAGAATGCCAGCCTAAAGATATTTTTTTAAAATTATTTTCTGACGAAAAGTCGGTATTCCATGAAAATGATTTTCAGCGCCGCCTGTGTTATTTGATCAAAATTTCTATTTAAACGATTTACCAAAAACTTTCCAGTGAATATTCTTTACATATTACAGGCATTTCTCTATAGTTTTATAACGAAATTGAAACTGCAAATAAATATTTAAGCTCTGTGTGCTATAGTAGCCACCATTGAAGTGAAGAATATTTCTTAATTTTTATTGGTTAGGTGGAAATGTACAAGTGACTGTCACCCAAGCGGATGGATGATGCCTTTGTGATAACACAGTCTTTCAATACACCTAAACACCGAAGCCATCCGGAGCTTCTGATGAAGGTATTTAGATTTTTAGCACGTATCTTTGACTGTGTGATATCTGCATAGCACATGTGCTTGTTAATACTTCAATAAAAAGCTGGATATGTGCCTATGGGATGAAAAACAGTTTCTTCCTCTTAACCGTCTATGAAGCACATGCAGAATTCAATCTTCTCTGATGACTAGGGAAACTGTGCGAAACGTACATACATAATTGGCCATTACAACCCTTCAGTTAGGATTACGAACTAGCTTCTCATGCCACTCATGTTATGTGTGTTAATTTTATACATGAGTGATGGGACTTACAGTTTAAAGTCGACTCCGAACGACTTTTTCATGGCAGGTTTTATTTACTCACAGATTTTTTGTCAGAAATCTGCTGAGAGGAAGTCGCCGAAGCAATATTTTTTCATATTTTCGTTTTGTTGGAGATGTGTGAACTGGGGTTTAAACTATGGTTTCAGGTCTAATAGGCCCATAGAAACTTGAAAAATCTCCATAAAAGGTCTTGGTTTCGTTCAAATTCTTCATTCCTTCGCCGAAGATGGCGATGGTTTTACCAAATATGGCTAATTCATTAGCGCTGTAGTTCACCGAAACGACATTTTATCCCAGAACCCATGCGACATTAAAATTAGTGCGCACTAAAATCTCGCAGTAGCTTCACGGCAGCTGTAGCTCGCCCTAGAGATAATTTTTTAAGCATCTAGTAACCTGATAGCAGCCTGGCAATCAGAAAGTATGGGCATATCTTTCTCAAGGATATCCTCATTCTTAATTATCATTAGCTCAGCCCGTATGGCCGATCATTATGCTTCAAAGACGTTGTAATGTCATCGATTCTGAAAAGTTACCTCCACCCAAAAGCTCTCTTCAGATGCGAACCATTTATGATTATGTTGGTGAAGTAATTTACACTTTTACACTTCATTGCAAGCATACTTTATATTCGGTTTCCTGCAAAATAAATCCTATAAAGTACATCTTATCATTGATTGTCAAAATTCCCCTCTTACAACCTAAATGAGAGAAATGTTGTTTGCTGGTAAATTTTGGGAAAATTAGAATATCCGTTATCACTACATTTGCACATATGCCGTGAGAATTACGAAATAATACTCGTGAACAATTCCAAAGAAAATTCGCTTTTGAAGTACCCTGTACGTATGAGTAACGTTCATATAGTACAAGTACCAGCTTATTATGGTAGAATAAAGAAAAATGGTTACACAAATATATACAGACACATTAAAGACTAGAAAGCAGAAGAAGAAGAAGAACAAGAAGACGAAGAAGTACCATATTATAAAACAGAGAGAGAGAGAGAGAGAGAGTAATACAAAAAAATTAAAAAAATAAGAGGAGAGGACAAGAAGAAGAAGAAGAAGGCAGAATGTGTATTATTATTGTGTTCATATATTATTTTTAATAACACAATGGGAGAAAAACTCTTATACCCAGCATTTAAATATAATAATAGTACAGCATACACAACACACATACACATGTATGTACATATGTATAATAAGTGCACTTACATACACTAATTCGTTCATTTCACTCTTACTTTTGTGTCAAGAGTTGCCAGTAGGAATGGATTGGTTTTGTTTGAAATTTTTTTATTTTTTTGTTTAAATTTTCATTGCAAGGGGAGTTTTAAATTTGATTTTTTGATGGAATAATTTTCACTAGAAAACAATTGGTATATTAGACAGACCTTGACTTGGTTAAACTTAATACTGCAAGCAAAATAAATGTAAACATGATTTGCATCAAGGAATGTCAGCATTCAAAAGTTTTAAATTTGTATGAAAAAGAGGAGGAAATATTTGAGAAAAAAAAATAAAATTTCTAAAGAAAGGATTTTCACAAGCTTGCATTTCACGGCTTAGACTTTATTTATATTCAGCAACTTCCTCACAGCAGTTTTCTGGCAAAAGCTCTGAGGGTAAATAAAATTGCCATATGAAAAGTTTCTCAAAATTCTACATATCTTGCCACTCATGAATAAATTAACGCATATAACGTAAATGGTGTAAAAAACGAAGCCGTAATTCTAACTAAAAGTTTATAATAAACAATTAAGTAAGCAAGTGAGTAATATAGAGGAACGTCGTCTTGAGACGACGTGCCAAAGAAAGTTGCTAGATAAGGTGCTGGACACATCGTGGGCCATTAGGAGCATAGCTGCCAGATAAATGAGGCATCAAATCGTCAAATATTTGAGAAAAAAATCCTCAAAATCGTCAAAGACTTTTATTAAAATCGTCAAGAAAAATAAATAAAAAATTAAAAGTTTTTAAAAACCAAAATTATTTCTACTGTAGTAAAACATATAAAGTCAATATATACACATATCTGAGTTCAAATATAAAACACTTAAATTTTTTTTTAAATTAAAAGCCAGTGTCCCTCATTTTCATTTATTTTTTTCCAAAAACGGAGAAATTTTATATAATTTTCAGGAAAAAATTGTTTAAGGATTAAACAATCTATCCCAGTGTTGTTTATTGACACATAAGCACAGCAGTAATATTGCATCATCTTAATCTATGGGTGGTTCAAGTATTAAGGAGTCAGAAGCTCTTGATATTTTGAGCATGAAAATTCAGTGTAATGTTAGCTTCAACCGACACATTTTTCAGTTCCTTCTTAAGATCGTATGATCTCACTATTTACACCATTTGTAACCGACCGAGACTGGAATACAACTCTCATGTACGGGTCGGTGCCTCAACGTCTATTTAGAGGTTTCTCGATCGTGTACAGGAGAGACCGTAGTAGCTCATTAATGACGTTAGTGTATACAACTCCATTGAATCAATAGAGCTTCGTTGCAATGTAGTTGGTGTTTCACTGTTTTATTGCTTCGACAAAAGGATTTTGCTGGAACGAAGTAAAGGGACTTTTCCCGAAAATCATATATTCCTACGTAACGCTCGTTTTTGTCGGTCACCACTTCCATATGTGGCCGATTAGCCACACTGCATTACAGTAAAAATACGTTTTTTACTCGGACTATTCGAATGTGGAACTAATTTCCTGCAGAGGCCTTTCCTGTTACTTATGGTATAAATATATACAAGCCTAGTATTCATAAACGCTGTTCTCCCTTTCCTTCTTCAGATAACATATTTTCATAGTTCCAAACACAATGCCATCGATCTCCTGAGTGTTGGTCGTACGAAACAAAATAACGGCGCTTGCCTTTGTTCTTCCGAAGGTAATATTAGAAGCTATACTCGAATTTTTAAAATTTTCTGCAAGTGATAAATTACTCTCAACTACGAGGTTATTTAGGAGTTGTAATTTTTTGGCTTTAAAGGGTTTAAAAAGGAATAAAATATATAAAAATCATCACAGGTAGTTGAAAGTAACTTAAAAATACAATACTTTACTCCTTGTTTTTACTAACTAACATAAATTTGCAATAGTAACAATTGCAAAGTAAATACAAAGCTTAAAAGTGGCTTTTAAAGTACCAAAGTAAAGAATATGATGTAAATTTTTAATTAAATAAAAATCGCCAAAAATAAGCGCACAAATCTGTGAGCTATGTTTTATCAAAATTTCAAAGTATTTTTATTTTATTTTTTTTTTAAATTTAAACTTTTAGATCGCCTGCCTATTATTATATTTACTCACATTATGCTCATATTAAATATGTATGTAAAATTCATAATGCGGAGAACCTACGGGACGTATGAGTTATATTTAATTCCATTAGTTTCAAACAAGACAAAATTGAAATTTTTTATTGCATACTTTTCAAGGTAACGATTCCAGTACATGTAATTTGATGCGTATGAGTAATATAATTCAAATACAATTAAAGAGAAACTATACTCCATAAATTTAGAATTAACCTGCATGATTTTTCGATTCTATGCAATTCTAGGCTATATTCTCGATTCCAGGAATATTACAGGGTGAACAAAGAAGGATTCAAATACCTGCTGAATGTGTTGATGGTAAAATTAGATTAGTAACAATTGCAAAGTAAATGCAAATCTTAAAGTGGCTTTTAATGTACCAAAGTAAAGAATATGATGATAAAATTTTAATTTTTCAAAATCGTCAAAATAAGGACTTAAATCGTCAAAACGTCAATATGATATTTTTGGTGCTCAAAATCGTCAAAATGACGATAAATCGTCAAATCTGGCAGCTATGATTAGGAGTGCTCTCTAATAGTCAGTAGGAATTAAAACTGAGGTGACATCAAGTTGTGCAGCTCCCAAGCTGAGCAATTTCTTCTATGAGTTCGGTAGAATTTGGTCAGTAGTAGTAGACTGCGTTTACCCGTGGCATCACATCGGGTCCCTATGCATGCTCACGTGTGCTTTTGCTAGCAAAGCTACCACTCCAACCCACCTACCTACCAGAGATCAGCAATGAATCGTTTTTTCGCTACTTATAAGCACTCATGTAATTTTGAATATAAGTGAGTCAACAATATTGAAATTTAACTACGATTCATTCGTACTACTCACTACAACGTTAATTTATAAGTACAGGTTGCAATTAGCATGAGTACAACATTGACATCAAACTCATACCATTCCTAACATGTTTGATTCATTCGTACCCACTACAACCTTGATTTATAAGTACAGGTTGCAATGAGTATGCGCACAACGTTGACATCGAACTCATACCATTCCTAACATGTTTGATTCATTCATACCCACTACAACGTTGATTTATAAGTACAGGTTGCAATGAGTATGAATACAACCTTGACATCAAACTCATACCATCCGAAATATGTTTGATTCTTAAGCCTACTCATTTAGATTCATAACTTTAGAAAAATACTGAATAATACTTATAAATAAATCGAATATAACTCGAGTGACTCGAATCATTCATCAAAATTTACAGTCTTAGTTGTTGTTGCATTTACAAAAAAAGAAAACAGGCACGTAAGCAAAAAAGATGGAGCAGCAAGCAGAGCAAATACACAATCTTCTACTAAGTATTTTAGTGTTCGTATGCGATTCATACTTATTTTGTGCTTCGTGTATAGTCGAAATCAACAACATCATATGTGTTGTTAAGTATGAATATGATGAGTACTTCAAACTTTGAATATGAGTAGAGGTTCCATGATATTAAAATAAGTATGAATGCGTATAAGTATTAGAAATTATGAGTATGATTCGATTCTACTCATCTTTTTGAAATACTCATTGCTGATCTCTGTTACTTACCTACATCCACTTACCTTGGTAGTTGTTTCAAGGGGCTATGTAATTATTACCGATGATACGAAGACGGAAGTGAGAAACGGGGCGGGCTACGACTTGGGGAACGACATGAAGTTATTTTATTTATTTATTTATTAATTACAATACAATTACAAAGTCGCCGTGGTCTAGTAGGTAGTGTGATGGCTTATTAGACGAAAAGCCAGGGTTCGAGCCCCAGGCCAGACATCAAAATAAAATACAAAAAGTATTTCTTCGGCGACTTCCTCTCAGCAGATTTCTGGCAAAAACTCTGAGAATAAATAAAATTGCCATGAAAAGTTTCTCAAAAATCCGTCGGTCGGAGTCGACTTTAAACTGTAGGTCCCGCCACTCATGTATAAAATTAACACACACATCATAAGTGGTGTGAGAAACTAGGTCGTAATCCTGACTGAAGGGTCATTACAATGACCAATTATGTATGTGTATGAGATCTCGAGAAGGCGAAACCACATTCATCAGACTGTTTACGTTGCCATATAATAGGCAAGGCAAAGCATGCAGCTAGTTAGTAAAAGTTCAGTCAGTCTTGTGTGAAGACACCGTGTGTTTGAAGAGAATAATCGTGGTTTGAAGATCTCCGTAACAAAGATATATCGAATAATTGCGGCGATTTCCTCTCAGCAGATTTCTGGCAAAAAACTCTGAGAGTATAATAAAATTGCCATGAAAAGTTTCTCAAAAATCTGTCGCTCGGAGTCGACTTTAAGCTGTAGGTCCCATTACTCATGCATAAAAATTAACACACACATCATAAGTGGTGTGAGAAACTAGGTCGTAATCCTGACTGAAGGGTTGTAATGACCAATTATCTATGTATGTATGTATATTCCAGACAGGCCACTCAAGCAGGCAAGTACTAGCAATACTTCGCCACAAATATTTTCTCTTACGTACGCAGTACCACTAGTCAGGAAGGTGGTTTTTATGCAGATATTACGGAACGGAAGTCGCCGTAGTCTAGTAGGTAGTGTGCTGGCTTATTAGACGTAAGGCCATAGTTTAAAGCCCAGGTCATACATCAAAACGAAAATATGAAAAAAAATATTTCTTCGGCGACTTCCTCTCAGCAGATTTGTGGCAAAAACTCTGAGAGTAAATAAAATTGCCATGAAAAGTTTCTCAGAAATCTGTCATTCGGATTCGACTTTAAATTGTGGGTCCCGGCACTCATGTATAAAATAAACGCACACAAATTGAGTGGTGTGAGAATTTAGGCCGTAATCCTGACTGAAGGGTTGTAATGGCCAATTATGTATGTATGCATTACGGACAGTAGAAATAAAGCCCGATGTGCAGTTCATCTCTTGCATAGAATATGCCTTGCAAGAAACATCTCGTCTTGACTGTAGCATCAAATCTATACTTCTATTCATGGTCTATTTTCATGGCATGCACTGGCCCGAGCATTTAGATCTGAAACCAAACTGTACAGAATAAAGGTCTTACGAGCGATAACCGGTATCTTATACTTACCATAGGCAATAAAGGGAAGCTCCTCTTTACTACACCTTATACAGTAAACTGTGTGTTTGTGTTTTGAGAAGAGAAAAAGAGAAATTACGCTTTCATTTTGTTGTAGGAATTTAAAATTTATAATTAAAAATAATAATTATTACAAAGAATATTTCATTAAAAATTATGTTCCTGATTTGGATTTAAACTTTTAAAAGATTTGTTTAAAGAACAATTTACATGATATGTATGTATGTACATATGTATGTGCTGATGGTGATGGTGATGAGCTGAGATTGTAGAAAAACTAACTTTTCGCAAAACTTCATTACAGTTTTGTTTCGTTTTGTTTTGTTTTGTTTTATTTCTCATGTTATACTTTCTCTCTCTCTCTCTTTGTGCTATTTTGTTTTAAAGCCATAAAGTTGTAAACAAAAATATTGTTTAATATTGTTATTGTTGTAACCTCTGACCTTTAAAGAAAAGAAGAAACTTTCATGTTTGTAGGCAAAAAATATAACAAATAAAGGATTTAAAATCGGGGCTACGAAAATTTGTTTTCCTTACTAAAAGACATTACAGCTCTTGTATTTGTACTTCGTACTCGTTGTCTTATGGAAATTTCTGAAAGTATTTTCCATTCTCTGCCTTCATTATTTTGTTGGTTTTTGTTTTTGTTTTGTTTTGTTGTTGAATTTGTGAAGAATAATTTGAATTATAAGCATACGTTGCCAAAAAAAAAGTGTTGTTTTCTTTTATTACTTAAAACCTTCTAAAGGATTTCCTTATTTCAACTAATTTTACTTTAAAAAATAAATTATTTTTAATGCTGGGAAGTTATTTTTCTTCTCCCTTTTTTTTTGGTACTGAAACGAGAGTTTTAAAGCCAGAAAAACTTTGTTTTTTTTCTTTTTGGCAGTTTTATGCTGTTTTTTTTTTGGGTGATGGTTTCCCAAGTCAAAATTATTCATTAAGAAAAACGGAATGACTTCCGTTTTCTACTTCTTCCAGCAAGGCTTACTTAAGGCCTTATTTTAGGAAACAACAACCGTGTTTTTCTTCATGTTTTTTTTTTCTTTGGTTCTGACATGTTTTACCGTAAAAGGAGACTGTCGGTGGCACAAGATGATTCGGAAATATTCTTTTTTTTAAACTAATTAAATGCAAAGGGCCTAAGGAAAGTTTAATTATGGCATGAAAAGGTAAATATTGTTCATAAGAGACTTATTAAAGTCGAAAAAAGTAGAAAGAAATTTCAATTCATAATGAAAGAGTTCTTAGATTCACAGGGAAAACTGTTTAATACGCAGTATTTTCCGTGACTTAAGAAGCCAAAGATGTTTTACCATAAGATTAGGCAGGCTTCTGTTAAGAGTTCATTATCATATTGCCCTCATTGCCTTAGCATTAGTATGTTGGGAGGGGGTAGGTATTAAAGGCTGAAGCAATCATGTTTACTTTAATTTAATTTAAACATTTAAATTTCTGTTTTCACAATCCATTATCTTATGTTGAAAGTGAATAATTTTTTTGTCTTCACTTTAAAGCACATTCAACATATTCTATTGGATGTCAAAATAAAGCGTGTTTTTTATAGAGGTATAGAACTTTAAGTTGGCATTACTTTTCAAGATGGCGACCGATTTAACAGCTGTCAAGTGATTTATTCTCAGTTTGGTTTGGCAATTCATCATGAATAGACTCACGCCTGAACAACGCTTGCAAATAGTGCAATTTTATTTCGAAAATAATGGTTCTGTGCGGCAAACGTATCGCGCACTATGTCCATTTTAATGTCGACAAAATTGTCCATCAGAGCAGTTAATTCGATTAACCACGTTTACTCTTATTGATAACTCGCATCCCCAGAGACGCTGTACGGTGCGTACAGAAGAAGCTATTGCTGCTGTAAGGCGTAGCATTGAGGAAGACCCGAATGAGTCCATCCGCCATCGAGCACAGGAATTGGATCTGTGCCCCTCCACTTTATGGAAGATTTTGCGGAAGGATCTTGGTTTGCGTGCTTACAAAATCCAACTCGTGCAAGAATTGAAGCCAAACGATCATCAAGTAAGGCGTAGATTCGTCGAATGGGCCCAAAACGAGATTACCGTTGTTCCCAATTTTCATAAGCGAATTTTGTTTAGCGATGAAGTGCACATCTGGTTGAATGGCGACGTCAACAAATAAAACTGCCGCATTTGGAGTGAAGGTAATCCTCAAGTGTATGTGGAAACACCGTTACATCCAGAAAAACTGACTGTTTGATGCGCTTTATGGGCTGGTGGAATCATTGGTCCGTACTTTTTCCAAGACGATGGTGGCGAGAACGTTACAGTCAATGGTGATCGGTATAGTGCCATGATTACAAACTTTTTCATTCCTGAATTGAATAACCATGATGTCCAGGAGATGTGGTTTCAACAAGACGGCGCAACATGTCACACAGCTCGTGCCACAATAGATTTATTGAAAGACACGTTTGGTGACCGACTAATTTCACGTTTTGGACCTGTGAATTGGCCTCCAAGATCTTGTGATTTAACACAGCTAGACTACTTTCTGTGGGTCTATGTAAAGTCATTGGTCTATGCGGTAAAGCCACAAACGCTTGACCATTTGGAAGACAACATTCGCCGTATTATTGCCGATATACGGCCACAAATGTTGGAAAAAGTCATGGAAAATTGGACGTCCAGATTGGACTACATCCGCGCCAGCCGTGGCGGTCATATGACAGAAATCATATTTAAAATGTTATGCCACAAGATTATCTTTCGGATAAATAAAATTCATGTCAATCGAATAATCCATCGTTGTTTTATTGCAACTTGAAGTTCTATACCTCTGTAAAAAACACCCTTTATTTAAATTCAAAAAGTAAGGGCAACTCACAAAACAAAAAAGAAAGTCATACATATGATATTGTTATCATTTCCAGTTTGTTTCAATCGGTGATAATATTTCTTTTGAAATTAAAATTCTATTGAATTAAAATATTTTTACGAAAATGGAAAAATCTAGATACTGGTGTTTTGTCTTTACATTGTTAAACATTAAATTATAAACAAATTATCCTACTGCTTAATATAACAACAAACACCAGCATAGAAGAAAAAATGGTAAACAAGTAAACAAAAATACAACAACAAACGCTACAAGAATAAATGTAAACAAAATACACAAACAACAATAGTGCACGTATACAACGATGTTTACATTTATAAAGATTTCGAGAAGGCAAAGTCACGAACATTCGACTTGAAGAACATTCATCAGACTGTTTACGTTGCCATATAAAAGGCAAGGCAAAGCAGGCAACTGAGTCAGTAAAACATCACTTGACTGAAGAATCATATTTTAAGTCACTTGACATTGTCATAAGTAACACAATTTCTATCATCAGTTACCATATGCTTTCGTGTAAATAAATTTCATATTTTGTGTGCCGTGGTTGCCCATGTAAAAGCAACAATTCTAATTCAATTTACTTGACATTTTGAACAATTGGTATTCCACACTGTGTGGTGGTGTATATTTTATTACAAAATAAACAGAATGGAAAAAATTTTCTATGGATCGCTGTTACAGTAACCGCATCATAAGCATGAATGGCTGTTACAATCACCTTTCAACCCATTGTTACCCTCTTTAACCTTTCTTGCAAAATGATATTCGTTTTGCTATCTTTTCAATCTTTGTGCAAAAAAATCTGTGGCTTTTAACCACAATTGGATTAAAATTTATTGATTTATTGAGATTATTTAAACTGCAAAACATACATACATACATACATACATACATAAAATTTCTGTTAACCTTCACAATGCTTGAGGCAACATGCCGCCTATGTTACGTAGCCAAATTTAATCCCTGAGTGTTGACACCTTTAGTTTAACATTCTGACAGAATTCTTGCCAGAAGCTAAGCTTTTATGGGCGCCATGCAAACTTGTAAAGTAAACTTCCGCATGCCGAAATTGCTTAAAATTTGCCATGCGGCACCTTTAGCCCGGAGTTGAAATATGTACATAATATATGTTGGAGGTGCTTAATTGATTACATATTCTGTAATTTGCTGATACTTAATGGGATTTAATTATCCATGAGTGTAAGATATCTGCGGGTAATTCTGGACCTGAAATTATGCTGGCGGAATAACATAATGAAAGAGGTAAAGAGTATTATACTTTACACCTCTAAAAGGACTGTGATCGAGATTTGTAACTAATCCGGATTGCAACCTAGCTTCTCACACCACTTATGTTGTGTGTATTAATTTTATGCATGAGTGGCGGGACCTACAGTTTAAACTCAACCTCGAACGACAGATTTTTTTGAGAAACTTATTTCCTCTCAGAGTTTTTGCCACAAATATGCTGAGAGAAAATTTCCGAAAAAATCTTGTAGTTTTACAGACTTTTTGTTTTGTTGGAGCTATCTAAGCTGGGGTATGAATCATGGCCTCGCATATAATAAGACAACACACTGCCTACTAGATTAAGGCGATTTCATTACACAAACCATTACATTGAAAATTTGTACTCTACGTATGATATTTGTATGTAAAATACCTTACTAAAGTTTTTAAGTCCCATTTACCGTTTTACGGGACAACCATAATTAGTGACATGAGTCATTAAATAGAAAATGAGGCCATAATTAAGGTCAACTATACCGCACACTATCGCCTACCTTAAGTAGTTACTGGCTACCTAAAGTTCTTTACATCAATTATTTATTATTTCCGTTTGTGTTCTGGTTTAGAATTATAAATTAACAGTTATTAATGCAATACTATTTGTATCAGAGATCAGCAATGAGTATTCAAAAAGATGGGTAGAGTCGAATCATACTCATAATTTCCAATACTTATATGCATTCATACTTATTTGAATATCACAGAACCTCTACTCATATTCAAAGTTTGAAGTACTCATCACCATATTCATACTTAACAACAGGTATGCTGTTGTTGATTTCGACTCTTCGTAACTCAACATATACACGAATAAGTATGACTTGCGTACGAACACTAAAATACTCACTAAATGGTTGTGTGTTTGCTCTGCTTGCTGCTCTGTCTTTTGTGCTTATGTGTCTGTTTTCTTTTGTTGTAAATGCAACAACAACTAAGACTGTAAATTTTGATGACTGATTAGAGTCACTCGACTTGCAACCTGTAGCTATAAATCAACGTTGCATTGGGTATGAATGAATCAAACATATTTCGAATGGTATGAGTTTGATGTCAATGTTGTATGCATACTCATTGCAACCTGTACTTATAAATCAACAGTGTAGTGAGTAGTACGAATGAATCAGAGAAGTTAAATTTCAATATTGTTGACTCACTTTGTATATTCACAAATTTCATGAGTGCTTATGACCAGCGAAGAAACGATTCATTGCTAATCTCTGGTGGCTACCTAAAATTCTTTACATCAATAATTTATTATTTCCGTTTGCGGTTTTGTTTAGAATTAAAAATTCACAGTTAATAATGAAATAATATTTATAACAATTAGTCTAGCAAGCAACCAACAACAACCAACTGCCGTTATTTTAAGAGAATTGTTTATTTTCGTTGTATTTGTGCAAATGATTTGTTTAAAAGCCCCTGAAACTATGCTTTGAAAAATTTCACAAACTACTTGGAAAAATATTGTTTATGCAGAAACTGTTTTGTTTTTCTTACCCCCCCCCCCCCCCACCATTCCCGAAAAAGTATGAAAATTTTCTAAAAATTATAAGAATTTTTAGTTAAATTAGTACAAGGACTTTTTATCATAAAGTTTTATTAGTTCATACTCTGTCCATTACTCTCTCTCCCTCTTTCTCTCTCTCTCGCTCTGTTTCTTCACTCTCACTTGCTTGTTTGAAACGTGCCATATTTCCCTATAGTCCTTAAAAACATTTCTACAAAAAAAGAAATAAAACCAAACAAAAAAATAGAAAAACTATTGGGTTCCCAAAAGTGAAATTTGGTTTATTTTATGATGACATCTGCTGCTGCATCTTCTTCTCTTGCTGTTTGTGTGTATTTTTTTGTTTCTTTTTCGTTTTTTCGTTTCCCATTTCTAGTTGTTATTTTGCTTTTTCTTATTTATTTCTATACAAAATTGTTGTAGTTTGTTGTTGTAGAAGCAATGATAGTTGTGCAGCAGTTAATGTGCCCTGCTTAAGAGCTGCATTTGTAGTTGCTGTTCCAGAAATTCTTGAGAAAGTTTTTCTTGCATTTACTTCAAAAGGATACAATAAGTAATCAAGCATACACAACAACAACAACAAAAATAAAGAAAAAAACGGAAAACTTTTTAGCAGCAGAAGAAGAGGAAAGAAAGAAATTATCATCTCATTGCAAACAACAACAACAAACTTTTCAAGATTATCACTATTGAAGAGAGTGTTTGTATCGCTCACCATATTGAAATATTTATCGCGATTGTAACGCGTTCGTTCTTCTTTTTTCAACTATTTTTTTGGTTGGTATTTTTGGCTTCCAATTGAAAACATTTTTTAAAGGAAAAAATAAAAAAAATAAAAAGAATCGTAATATTTGCCAGTCATATGCAGTAATATTCGAATATTGAAAATATTTTCCTTTTTTGCTTTGCTTTTGAATTTATTTCAGTATTTTGCTGGCAATATACCTGTCGCAACTAAAAAAAAGGAAAAAAAAACACAAGGAAAAAATGATTCGGTAGAATTCCTTTTTTTTATAAACGTTAACGCAAAATGGCAAATGTTAAAAGGAGTTGCGGAATTGCGATAAATATAGGTTACAATATTGCAACATATATGTGGGAAACATATATTTTTTTTTTCATTTGAAAATTTTCAAATGGAAATAATTTTCTCTTTAACATGTTTTATGGGACTGTGGTTGTAAAAATATATTACGTAGATATTTTAAAAATATTAAACAAAACCGGGAATATTTTAAGAACTTGCCAAAGTATTTTTACGTTGTATGGTCAAGAATGTTAAGAATATCATCAAGTATTGTCAATGCTCTGTTAAAGCCAAGCAGTATATAAACATATTGTTATGAAAATGAAAAAAATTTGATACTGGTGTTTTTCTTTTACATTGTTTAACATTAAAATTATAAATAAAAAAATTAAAATTATACCAACAAACACCAGCATAAAAAAATGATAAGCAAGTAAACAAAAATACAACAACAAACACTACAAGAATAAATGTAAACAAAATACACAAACAACAATAATGCACGTAAACAACGATGGTTACCTTTATAGAGATCTCGAGAGAGTCGCCATGGTCTAGTAGGTAGTGTGTTGGCTTATTAGACGAAAAGCTAGGGGTTTGAACCCAGGCCAGACATCAAAATAAAATACAAAAAGTATTTCTTCGGCGACTTCCTCTCAGCAGATTTCTGGCAAAAACTCTGAGAGTAAATAAAATTGCCATGAATGTTTCACAAAAATCTGTCGTTCGGAGTCGACTTTAAACTGTAGGTCCCGCCACTCATGTATAAAATTAACACACACAACATAAGTGATGTGAGAAACTAGGTCGTAATCCTGACTGAAGGGTCATTACAATGACCAATTATGTATGTGTATGAGATCTCGAGAAGGCGAAGCCACATTGATCAGACTGTTTACGTTTCCATATAATAGGCAAGGCAAAGCATGCAGCTAGTTAGTAAAAGTTCAGTCAATCTTGTGTGAAGACACCGTGTGTTTGAAGAGAATAATCGTGGTTTGAAGATCTCCGTTACAAAGATATGTCGAATAATTGCCTAGTAATTGTTATTATTTATGCAAAGGGTATAAACAGAGGGATAACAAACAAAGCAATTGTTGTTGTTTACATAAAGTTGTGAATAGTGGCACACAGTATTGTTCGAATAATAAAGAATTTTAATTAAAACTAAACTCAGATTTATTTTTATTTCATTTGCAATTTACGAGCTCATATTTTAAACGTTTTTAAAAGGTCAAAATGTAACAATATTATATGTTAAGAACATTCGCTAATCTCTACATATGTTATGTTACTTACATAAAAGTCTTAATAATATTCCCCGTCTTCACACAAGACTGACTGAACTTTTAATAACTCACTCGCTTGCTTTGCCTTGCCTTTTATATGGCAATGTAAATAGTCTTATCAATGTTCTTGAAAGCGAACGTTCATGACTTTGTCTTCTCGAAATCTCTATAAATGTAAACATTGTTGTAGCGTTGTTGTATTTTTGTTTACTTGCTTATCATTTCGACGTCTCCATTCTATAACGTTCTAAGTGTACTTAGAACGTTTTTAATGTTCTTGCATTTTTAAATTCTACGTTCTTTAACTTAAATATTGTCAAAATTTGGTTAAGATGCGCCGATCCGTTCCGAAGTTATAGGGAAAAATATACTTCGAATACACATATAGTCGTATGTCGCGTGAAAACTTTGAGAGCTCATAACACAAAACACACTTTTTCGACTTAGAATGTTATAGAACGAAGGCGTCGATTTGTTTTATGTTGGTGTTTGTTGTTGTATTTTTGTTTACTTATTTACCATCATTTTTTATGCTGGTGTTTGTTTTTGTATTAAGCAGTACGATAATTTGTAAACAAGTTTGTTTACTGCATTGTTTTGTTTTTGTAGCTTTTGTTTATAATTTTAATGTTAAGCGTTGTAAAAGCAACACAACAATATGTAGATTTTTTTCGTTTTCGTAACAATATCTAAATTTCTGATTTAACCACCATAAAGAGATCCTTACGATTATGGACATAACTTAAGAATTAAAAAATATACGCCTTAATTACATAAAGTTGACCTTCTACTATCACTGAATATAAGTTTAACATCCTTAAGTTAGTGGAACAAGTTGGATTTAAGTTTTCAAAAGAAATTAACAGTAAGCAGAGCTATAATTCTGATTGTAAGACTTGAGATAAAAACGATTACCTTTGAATATTAAAAATTTAATTTCTTAAATTATAAATTGTTGTTGTGTTGTGTTTTTTCTTCAACAATTTTTACTGTCATGGTATCCTGAGGACCACCAATCACCATCAACAATTGTTGTTGCGTTGTGTTTTTTTCTTCAACAATTTTTACTGCCATTATATCCTGAGGACCAACAACATCACCTTTTCAGATCGTGTATAAAAACTCATTTTCTTAATTGCTACAGTCGTCTTCGTATGTATGTATTTTTGTGTGAAGTTTAATAAATTAAAAATAATAATGATTATAATAAATCAAATACGGAAAACAAGAAAACAATTTCCTTATTTACATAGAAATGAAAAAAAAATCTTTTTGTTTTGTTTTCCGCTTTTTGTGCTTTTTTGTTTTCCTTGTGTTCGCATGAATTGTTTTAAATAATTGTGATGATTTCAAATTACATTATTAACACAGATAATCACTCTGTCGTTCTCCCCCGTTCCCGTCTCTCTATCTATCTTTCTTTTCGCTTTCAGAAAATGTTTAGAATTGTCTTAAAAAAGTGAACGATTAATAAATCAAATTTAGTACAGTAACAACAACAACAACAAAAAGAAAAAACACTCTGTTTTACAAAAATAATTCTCTAATTCAATAGAGAGCAATAAAAAAGTGGACATTTTTCCAGGAAAATGAAAATCCTGTTGTACAGGAATAAAGGCAGAAGAAAGGGAGAAATAAATGAGTTTTATATACACACACACAGGATGTTTAACTGTGTTGGTAACAATAATATTCTTCTGTTGTGTTATGCTTTTACTTTTGCTCTCTTTGTTTAGCCAAATGCTCTCTCTGGCATAAAACACTAAATGAAATGACAACACTCTCTCAATTTCTATTTTTTTGTTTTGTTTTTGTCCTCTAGGCATTTTTGTTTTTTTCTAATTTTTTTTTTCTTTTTGGTAACAACAAATGCATATTTTTTTGCATGTGCATATGCATGTGTTGGTAAAATAAAAACTCTTTCTCTTTTGTTTGGTAAATTGTAAAGCGAAAAGAGTGAAAAAGAGTGTGCGAGTAAATGTAATACATTGTTACACATACATACAAACTTGCACACACAGCTCAGTGCAACAACGGTCAATATTGCTGGCGATAATTACAAAAGGTAACAGTTTAAAAGAACAAACCATTTTGCTAATACGTGCCAACGATAACGGTTACACTCTGTCTCTCTCTGTCACTTCTTTTTCTTGCTTACTCCATGGCGTCCACTTGTGTTGTGCTATTGTTTAAACGTTTGGATGAGTGAAAGAAAAAAAGAAATAAAAAAGAAACACACTTCCTTAATGGATATTAAAATATAAAATACATACAGACCACACACACATACACACACACATATGTATATCTTTAGTTATTAGTGACATACATGTCATATATTCTTGCACACACACACACACCAAGGTATGAACGTAAAAAAAACGAGGAAACAATAGTTCAAACAGAATATTGAAGCGTAACTTTATAGGGAAAACGATGAAAACGATGAAGAACATAAGAATAGCACTGAGCATGAACATAAACATGATCATGATGATGATTGTGAAGTCAACGATAATGTTGACGATGATGATGATGATTCTTTTCTTTAACTGTATTTGTAAACATGTAAATCAAAAAACAAAGAAAAAAATAATACAGGACAACAAGTATAATAAAAACGACTACCACTAACACTAACAACTACACACAGCAATACAATACTACTCATAAACCTCGTACATATATAGTATAGTACCTCGGGTACACAAATACAAAGAAAGAAAGAAAGATAAGAAAAGTGTAGAAAGGGGAAAGGAGCAGGGGGCAAGAAATTATTATTAAAAAGGAGTGTTTTTGTTTTGTGGCTGTATGTTTGGTAACCTAACTGGTGTATTAATGTGCGAGTATGTTTGTGAATATGAATATGAATATAAGAAATAAACACATTAACTGATGTGTAACGAATGTACATATAAAATGTATCTCTATGTGTGCATACATACATACATACATGTGAGAGTGTGTGTGTACATATGTCTGTTATACTTCTGGAGTAGTGGTTTTTTTGCTACCAATCCTGTGAAAAATATAAAATGTTGTGTTATTTTATAAAAAAAAAAAAACAGAAACAAAACAAAACAAAAACAAAAAAATCATCATAAATTATAATAATTACATACACATGTTTTATATCGTGTAAATAAACGGTGTTCTTAAATGTATATGAAAAGCTTTTCTCTTACTTTCTCTACCACACCATCCCCCCCCCCTTTCTCATTCTTTCTCTCTAGTTCTTTCTATCTATGTCGTTTAACATTTACAAAACAACAACAGCAACAACAAAAGAAGAAGAAAAAAAATAATATAAAACGGGAACAATAATAACCACATTTGCTGTTGTATTTACACAAACATTCCTGCACAAATGTTATGTTGTAGCATAACATGTTAAAACACTAGCCCACAGATAGATAGTTAAAAACCACTCGCTCTATATACCTCTTTATATTATGTACATACATATATACATATATAAATATATACATTTAAACATACTTAAGTACAATCTATAACACATACAAATAAATATACCACATACATATACAGTGGTGGCCACGAATTTAAGACACGACATTTTACTTATACATTTGTGATCATTTTTTCATCTTATCAAAAATATTTTAGGTCAATGATATTTTTCTTAAGATTTTAGTAATATTAGGAAGAGAAATTAATAATATTTTGCTACCTATATTTGGTTAAGAATTTTTATTTACATATTATACAGATCAAGACAAAATGCTGGTCGGGATTTGATGTTTTTTTTTTGACACAAGTGGTTTATATTGTACGATACACCCACGCAAGTTTTTCTCATTTAGACATCTTCTTATTGCCCTAGACGAAATATCAATACCAAAATCCAATGCAATTTTATTTTTTATTTTACTTGAGCTCGTGAAAGGGTTACTAGCAGCTACTTTAAGGTGTAGTTTTTCGTGCTCTAGTTTGCTGTTTGACATTTTTGGTGGTACCATGTTGCTTGATGTGTTCTAGCTCATTGTTAATCTTGCATTTAGAACATTTAAGCAGCTTGGATATCTCCATTATTATTTTTCCATCAAATTTTAGTTGTTGGGTCAGTTTTCGCTCGGCATCGGTATTCCAAGTACCTCTGACCATTTATAATTAAATATTTCTATGTATTCCAACATAAAATAAAATAAAACATTCGTTGCTCAACGTTTAGCTTCAAAAAACACTAAAAAATCACTTAAAAACCAGATATTTCTGAAATGTCTTAAATTCGTGGCCAATTTCAAATAAACGTTTTTACAATAATATGATCAAAAAGCAACAAAATGTAAAAAGAAACAAAATAAAATAATGGTACTTTTTCTTAATACTACAGGGTACATAGAAGAATAAAGAATATCAAATTTGATATTACAGGATTGTAAATATTATCACAACTAAGTCAGTCATATGTCGTGTCTTAAATTCGTGGCCACCACTGTATATGTACATGCACATATAATGGCATAAAGGTACATAATACCAACAGCTGTTGTTGGCTAAATAGCAAGAAAACGAATCGAAATAAAAGCATTGAAAGTGGGTTTATGCTGCCTGTAAACATTTGCAGAAACTTTAAAGGAAATGTTAAAGAAAAAGGAAAACTGTTTTTAAATGTTACTCTGCTCTGCTCTACATGTTGTGCATGTACATACATATTGAGGAAAATTGTATTTTATTTTAATCCCAGAAACTTTTTCGAAAACTAAAGTAAAGAACAGAATTTTTTTTCTTTTTTTTTGTGTACTCATGATAAGTTAAATTAATTCAGCTTTAGCTTTGCAGTACTAAGTTTTTCCTTTTATTTGACTACGATTAAATAAATTTAAAGTTTGCCATTCCCACACCACCTCAAAGACAGAGGGATAATTTTTGTGACCAAGAAGTTCAACAATATTGGCTTAGAATCACTTCCTTTTGTATAAAAAAAACAACATAAGTGGTGTGAGAAACTAGGACGTTGTACAATGGGTCAATTCTATCCCCGGGTACTGTGCTTGTCTTAATTGATAAGTACACGTCCTCTAACCTAACCTAACCTATCACTTCCTTCTGGTAGTTTAGAAGCAACCTCAATAATTCTCTCATTTTATATCGAAATTTCTTATCTAATGCTCCATAAACGCTGTTATAGATGGGATCCCATAAGATAAGTTCAGGCTGAATTAGCTATCAGAAGTTGAAGTAGTCTAGTAGGTAGTGGGTTGTCTTATTAGACGTAACGCCACGGTTCAAACCCCAGGACACATACATATGTATCTCCAACTAAACGAAATATGAAAAAATATTTCTTCGGCGACTTCTTCTCAGCAGATTTCTGGTAAAAACTCTGAGAGGAAATAAAACTACCATGAAAAATTTCTTAAAAATCTGTCGTTCGGTGTTGACTTTAAACTGTGAGTCCCACCACTCATGTATAAAATTTGCACACACAACATAAGTGCTGTGAGATGCTAGGCCGTAAGCCTGGCTGTCAATAAATTTTACCGCCTTGTCTGCATTATATTGAAAAAGAGTCAAACAAGGACATTGCCTATCGCATACACTAGATTTCAAGGATACCTTGGAAGACTTTTGTGTAAACATTTATAAAACAAATTCAAAATTTACGCTTCTATTTGGCATAAAAACTTAGAATTCCTCTCGCAATGGTATGTAAAAAAATCCGAATATTTATAAATCAAAGCCTCCAATAAAGTCTACGCATTTTCTGGCCAAATGTCATTTCAAACAACAGATTATGGGAACAGACTGATCGAAAACCTATGACAGACGAAAGAGAAAAAAACGTTTAAAATGGCGGTGGATTGAACAATTCCTTAGAATGGAATGCTCAGGAAAGCCATCGAAGAGGGCAACGAATACGTGCATAAAAAATGCCAATTGATGCGGAAATATCTACAATAAATAGAAATATGTTCACTCAGTTTGTCCGGCGATTCGATAGGTAATTGGGAAAAATTTTAAATTCAATCCTTAGTATATCACCACATGATTATGAATATTTTATAACATACATAACATAATTGGTCATTACAACCCTTCAGACAGGATTACGACCTAGTTTATGTTGTGTGTGTTAATTTTAAACAAGAGTGCTGGGACCTACAGTTTAAAGTTGACCCCGAACGACAGATTTTGCAAAACTTTTTCATGGCAATTTTATTTGCTCCCAGAGTTTTGTGCCAGAAATTTGCTAAGAGGAAGTCGCCGCAGAAATATTTTTCCATATTTTCGCCTTGATGTCTGACCTGGGATTTGAACCGAGGCCTTCCGTCTATTAATATCACAGCCTTGCAATTTTGGACTTTTTTTGTGCAAATAAGATGGCTCCAGGTGTTTCAAGAATCTGGGTTCAAAGGCAAAAATTCAAAATGGCGGATCCAATATGGCTGTCGAGGTTTATAAAAATTAATCAGATTTACTTGACCGCCATATTGGATCCGCAATTTTGTTTTTGTTTAATCTGAATGAAGATCTGTAATCAGCGACCCCAAAAACCCCTGAGTAACAATTTTCAAGTAAATCTGATTAATTTTTAAGGGCCTCCGTAATGTGTTTCATTTTCTCTTGCACCCCTTGACATAAACCCACACCCTACTTTAAGGGTGCATGCAAACAATTTGTCTTTGGGCTCATTTTAAAGAGCAAAGATCAATTTCTAACAATAGCGATGGTTCTAGCACGTCAGTGTTTAGCTCTACAATTATTTGAAAATGGCCAAAATCGCCTTTTTCTCGAGAACCTGACGTGATGGAAAATCAAAATGTCTTCGGAAACACCTGGAGCCATCTTATTTGCAAAACCCATGCAGGGCTGTGTGTATTTAATGCCAACTTTTTTACAGTAAAAATAATTCCATCCTTATAACCTTGATGACCCCCCTAATTAGCTAACCACGGCTGTATTAGTTTAAAACTGAACAACCATAAGCATGTTGTTGATACGGTTGTGGTTGAGCATTTGTCTTTCGACATGTTATTTAAATTTATGCAAAAAGCCATAATGAAATAATAAAAATAACGAATAAAAATAATATTAAAATGAAAATGGAAAATGGAAAATGGAAAATATAAATTATTACGTATTATTATTATTATAATAATATTTACTCAATTACCTCCTGACTGACTGGATTTAAAATTGTTCTTCTACAGCTTATTGTTCTTAATGTGCTTTGTACTTGTTATTGTTGTTGTTGTTGTTGTTATTGTTGTTGTAAAGTCTATAGTCATTAGCGTAGCAGAGTGTTGTCGGTACTTAAGTAAACATGTTAAATAAATACAAAAACAATTTATACATTAAAATTAAAAATCATCAAGTGGGAGAGAAGACGGGTGCAGCAAAAAAAAAGAAAAAAAATAATAAAAAATAATTGAATAAAAGAACAGAGAGAGAGAGAGAGAGAGAGAAAGAGAATGGAAAAGAATCAGTCATAAACTCACTAACACACACCTATACACACAATGTCATGCCATGTCAGGCGAACAATCGTCGTCAGTCAATATAAATTTGTTTCCATTAAATACAGAAGAAAATTAAATGAATTGCCAGGCAATAAACAAATTTTTCCAAGTTAAACACTTTAATGACCCTTTTTTGCCAGCTCAACTAAAAGGACAAAGAATGGGGAAAAAGAAATGTTAATTGTGAAGGAGAGAGAGTGAGAGAGAGAGAGAGAGAAAATAAAACATTTTTAACTCTCTGCATTTAATTGGGTTTAAGAGCATAAGTGTGTAGTGTAGGTGTAGGTGTAGTTGTTGGTGTTGGTGTATGTGGGTGAGTGTGATTTTAAAAGTGTTTAAACACATGTACCAATTTAAGTGCCTGTATATGGATGTGTAAGTGTATATGCATGTGTTCGTATTTGTGTATAACACATAATAAAGCAAGAAAACCAAAAAACCAAAAAACAAAAAAAAACCCCAACAACAACAATGAAAGAAAAATTAAACGAAATAAAACTTGAAAATCTCAAGTGCTTAAGTGAGTCTACTACGGTTAGCAGCAAAGCATCAGGCCGTAGAAGAGAAATGAAGCCAGAGAGGGAGACAGAGAGGAAGTTTTTAAAATACTTGTTAGAACAAGTTCTTGTTTGCAGGAGTTTGTTTTAAAAATATTTTTGGCATTTTCCTAATGCCAAACATCATTTCTCTTTGCCCCACTACCACCATCACCATCACCACCATCAGTTGCAATTTTCCTTCCTTGCTCATCTAAATGCCTGGCAGTCAATTTAGTTTTGTTGTACATGATATTGAATGTTATTGTTATTGTTGCTGTTGTTGTTGTCGATGGCATTTAAAACTAGGAAATTAGTTAATTAAAGCAATAACTATTTTGTATCTGTCAAATCTAATTAAGTAAACATGTTTAGAAAATATAAACGAACGAGTGTGAGTGAGCATAAAAGGGCCAGAGAAACCCACATGAACACAATGATAGGAAGAGGGAAAGAAACAGTAGGAGAAGAACATAATTAATTAATTAAATTAATTAATTTATATGTTATTGACTTTAGATCTATTTACGTTTTACTCGCTTCCTGATGGTGACGCCACCTCTAATGTCAAAAAAGAGAGAAAAAACACATAAAATTGTCTACTTTTAATAATGTTTGGTTTGTGCTGACAGCACTGGCAACAACATCAACAAAAACTGTTAACTTTACATTAGCGAAACTGTCAAGATAGAAGAGGAAAAAAGGGTCAAATAAAAGGGGAAAAATAATTAAAACTTTAATAACCGTTTAGGAAATATAATTTAAGGCCATAAAAATTATGAAATTTAATCGAATTTCCAATTGAAAGGCTACTTAAGAGTTCAAATTATTTCATTAGGATGTATTGTGCATTCATATTAAGAACTCACTCAGATTCCCGCATTAGTGCAGTGTCTTCTAGGTGGAGGTCATGTCAATTTTAATGACTGCTCAGTAGCAGAATATTTTCTGAGAATATACTGAAATATGAGAACAGCATGGCTGCCATAAAATCCCTTTCGAATGTTGTCGAGTTATTTCTTCCTGAAATAAAGGACTATTTGAAGGCCTTCATTATTAGATCTCTGAACATAAAGACATACCCGGAAACTATGCTGCGGATTAGAATGTTTACCACATAGGAAAACCCTTTGTGTGATCCCTGTGTAGTGATCTCCTTGAACATAATTTAGTTTTCTGGCTAAAGGATGCGACCTGTTCCACCGCTGGTCTGATTTAGCCGAATCTTAACTAAGGAAAGAGGAAATACGTAAATTTTCTCTACCGAATTTATATTTATTATGTGGACAAAAAGGAATGGCTGTTCGCTACGCACCCCACAGCGTGATTTTTTCAAAAGTAGAGACCGTTTGTCACTAGAAGCCTTAGTGTGAGAATACTGGAATCCTAATTATTAAAATCCTTGACGATATAGCCAGAATTATGGGATAAAGAGACATGAAATCAGCGTAGTGTGGTAGGTAGTGTGTTGGCTTATTAGGCTTGAGCCTGTAGAGCAGTATAGACCCTTAAGTCGCCGTAGTCTAGTAGGTAGTGTGTTGGCTTATTAGACGCAAAAGCCTGGGTTCGAGCCCCGGGCCAGGCATCAAAGACAAAATACAAAAAGTATTTTTTCGGCGACTTCCTCTCAGTAGATTTCTGGCAAAAACTCTGAGAGGTGTAGGTTCCGCCACTTATGTAAAGGGTGTTTTTTTTTATAGAGGTATAGAACTTTAAGTTACAATAAAACAACGATGGATTATTCGATTGACATGAATTTTATTTATCCGAAAGATAATCTTGTGGCATTACATTTTAAATATGATTTCTGGCATATGACCGCCACGGCTGGCGCGGATGTAGTCTAATCTGGACGTCCAATTTTCGATGACTTTTTTCAACATTTGTAGACGTATATCGGCAATAATACGGCAAATGTTGTCTTCCAAATGGTCAAGCGTTTGTGGCTTTACCGCATAGACCAATGACTTTACATAGCCCCACAGAAAGTAGTCTAGCGGTGTAAAATCACAAGATCTTGGAGGCCAATTCACGGGTCCAAAACGTAAAATTAGGCGCTCACCAAACGTGTCTTTCAATAAATCTATTGTGGCACGAGCTGTGTGACATGTTGCGCCGTCTTGTTGAAACCACATCTCCTGGACATCATGGTTATTCAATTCAGGAATGAAAAAGTTAGTAATCATGGCTCTATACCGATCACCATTGACTGTAACGTTCTGGCCACAATCGTTTTTGATAAAGTACGGACCAATTCCACCAGCCCATAAAGCGCACCAAACAGTCAGTTTTTCTGGATGTAACGGTGTTTCCACATACACTTGAGGATTACCTTCACTCCAAATGCGACAATTTTGTTTGTTGACGTAGCCATTCAACCAGAAGTGCGCTTCATCGCTAAACAAAATTCGCTTATGAAAATTGGGAACAACGGTAATCTCGTTTTGGGCCCATTCGACGAATCTATGCCTTACTTGATGATCGTTTGGCTTCAAATCTTGCACGAGTTGGATTTTGTAAGCACGCAAACCAAGATCCTTCCGCAAAATCTTCCATAAAGTGGATGGACACAGATCCAATTCCTGTGCTCGATGGCGCATGGACTCATTCGGGTCTTCCTCAATGCTACGCTCTACAGCAGCAATAGCTTCTTCTGTACACATCGTACAGCGTCTCTGGGGATGCGAGTTATCAATAAGAGTAAACGTGGTGCGAAAACGTTCCATGGTTAATCGAATTAACTGCTCTGATGAACGATTTTGTCGACGATAAAATGGATAAAACTTAACACACGCAAAACATAAATGGTGTGAGAAACTAGGTCGTGATCCTGTCTAAAGGATTGTAACGACCAATTATGTATGTATGTATGTACATATCATCAAATAAATTTAAAAAAAAAATCGCTTTTGAAAAACAAGAAATTTCCATTCGAAATAAATATTTTGCTGTATGATGAGAGCAGATCAATAGGTGCACAGGTGCCATAAATTGCAAGTCAATTGATATTTATTTACCACAACTGCTACGAGTGATTATCGGGCATAATCCGCTTTAATTAATCCTCCCCTGTTGGTTCATTTCCCACTGACACTGCAATTCAGATTGTCATTAAATTCGTTGGTTTTTTTTACGTTTTTTTTTTGGTAAGTGAGTGGTGAGTGAATATATGAGTGAGTGACTTAAGACTA
The DNA here is from genome assembly GCA_936449025.2 of Sarcophaga subvicina. NCBI lineage: Eukaryota > Metazoa > Arthropoda > Insecta > Diptera > Sarcophagidae > Sarcophaga > Sarcophaga subvicina. Next base: position 11,473,422 of record OW388081.2, on the reverse strand, counting down.
ATTGACCCAATTACTGCCATAATATTAATGTCGCATAATAGAAGAAGAAGAAGATGATACACTTAGAATGGTGTACGCGCGTTATAATTTTATGTCTTCAACAATTTTTGGATCGTTGCAAAAATAATTTTCCTTTGATTAATGCTTTTCCTACCATTATCCCCTCCCCCTTTCTACTTCTTCTTCTTCTTCCGTTATGTCTTGTGTTACACGGTATGTACTGTGTAAGTGTAAGTGGTGATGTAAAATAATTTCTTTACTCTTTTTTTTTGGTATTTTGTTGCTGTTGTTGTTGCTGTTGCTGGTGCCCTCTCATCTTTAAAAGCTTTTGCCACAATTTGGTTAAGAAGATGCTCTTGTAAGGTGACCAGATGGTATTTTTTGTTCGTTTTTTGCTTTAATGTACAACGGAGGACAACAAGGGAAGGCTTTACAATATAATGCTCAAGGTTAATGGCTCAATTATGGTTGTTATTTTATAATTAATGGTCAAAGGCAGGCTAAATGGTTGTGCGAGTAGAAGATTTTAAAAGAAATTTATTCGTTTTATGTTGACGTTGTTGTTTTGTTGTTTAATTAAACTTACTTAAGAGGCACAAATTGTTACTGGATTTCCAAGAACGGAAATTTACAAAAAAAAAAAAAAAAATAAAAAAAATACTGAAGGTCTTACATACCAATGCAATGCATTTTGATTATAGGAGAACTAATTACCATTGTGGTAACCTTTGAAGTCGCCGTAGTCTAGTGGGTAGTGTGTTTGCTTATTAGACTGTACGGTCACGGTTCAAACCCCAGGGCAGATCACTCGAACAAAATGAAATATGAAAAATAATTCCTGCTAAAAACTCTGTGAATAAAATAAAATTGCCATGAAAAGTTTCTCAAAAATTTGTCGTTCGGAGTCGGCTTTAAACTGTAGGTCCCGCCATTCATGTATAAAAATTAACGCACACAACATTAGTGGTGTGAAAAGCTAGATCGTAATCCTGGCTGAAGGGTTATAATGGCCAATTATGTATGTGTGGTAACCTTTATATACTGAAAGCATTACACAAATATCAATTGGATATTTAGACTCTCAAAATCCGTAAAGCAATCGTGGTAACACAGACATTTATGGAGAACACAGATTAAATCCAAAATGTGCAGCATTAGGAAGAGTTGGAGGGAAATAAATGTGATGACATAGATGACCTCAAAATGTGTTGTGATTGAACATAGCACACTTCATATAATAACGGACGTTTCCCCCATTTGCTTTACTCTTTCTCGAAGATTTAACGAAGCCAAAATTTCGTAAACTTGCCGTAGTCTAGTAAGTAGAGTGTTGGCTTATTAGATGTGAAGTTGTGCTTCCAACCCTAGTCCATACATCTTAAAGGAAATGAAAATGAAAATAATGCAGTATCTTCTAAGTGGAGATCAGGTCTATTCTAATGACTGGTCAGTAGTAGAATATTTCCTGACAATATACTGAAATATGCGAACAGCATAGCTGCCATAAAGTCTCTTTCGTATGTCATCTCAGCGTCCAAGGCTGTTCATTAGTAGTCGAGCTATTTCTTCCTGAAATAAAGGTCTATTTTAAGGTCTTCATTATTAGATCTCTGAACATAAAGACATACCCGGAAACTATGCTGCGGATTAGAATGTTTACCACATAGGAAAACCCTTTGTGTAATCCTTGTGTAGTGGTCTCCTTGAACATAATTTAGTTTTCTGCCTAAAGGATGCGACCGCTGGTCTGATTTAGCCGAATCTTAACTAAGGAAAGAGGAAATACGTAAGTTTTTGTTCCCGAATTTATATTTATTATGTGGACAAAGAGGAATGTCTGTTCACTAGGCACTCTGTAGCATTATTTCTTCAAAAGTAGAGACCTTTTATCACTTAAAGTCTTAGTGTGAGAATACTGGAAACCTAATTATTAAAATCCTTGACGATATAGCCAGAATTATGGAATAAGAGACATGAAATCGCTGTAGTGTGGTAGGTAGTGTGTTGTATTATTAGGCTTGAGCAGTATAGACTCTAGAGTGGCCGTTGTCTAGTTGGTAGTGTGTTAGCTTACTAGACGGAGAGCACGTGGTTCAAACCCCAGCACATGAAATGATAATTTCTTCGGCGGCTTCTTCTCAACTGTCTTCTGGTAAAAACTCTGAGAGTAAATTAAAATAGCCATGAAAAGTTTCTCACAAATCTGAAGATTGAAACTGTAGGTAGTGCAGCTCTGGATAAAAGAAACACACACACAGTATATGGTAGGACAACCATGGAGAACTTAAGACAGGAAATTTAATTGGAGACATATACCACATGCATCAGGCGTAGGTCCCGCCACTCATGGATAAAATTAACACACACCTAGCATGAGTGGTGTAAGAAGCTAGGCTCTAATACTAACTAAAGGGTTGTAGGGTTTTCAATAATGAACAAATTACCTCCCTGGGTTTTCTTAAAACGTAAAAGATGAGAAAGAAAATTTGACTTCGAAATACTAAACCACACACAATCCATTGATTTTCCTATAAAAACACGTGGGGTGCTTTTATTTATAGTCCTTTAATAATGGCCTGTAATTAAAGTAAATTAATCGTAATTAAAGGAAAACAAAAAAAAAACTCAATTATTTTGTAATAACAGCTGTAGTATAATTGCATACATAACTGTACAACAATTGGGGCTGTTATTAAAACAGTCCCTTTGGTATGGCTATGAAAAAGTTAGGAAATGAATTGGAAACTAATTAAATATGACAACCAATTTAACCTATCGTTATAGGAACATTTTGTATAACAAATGCGTATTACTTTGATTTTTTTTTTGGGATATTTTCAGACCCATACCCAGGCCCAAAATAGAAGACAAAAAAAAAACAGAAGAAATATTTCATAGTACGGGCATGTATTTCTACGTGTGTTGAAATCATTTTTGCTGCTTAACACTCGTATGTAAACAGATACTGATTAAATGTGAGAATTTATCGATTATTGGCCGTAATTGGTTGCTCCATTTGGTTACGTTTGACTTGCTATATTCGTTAAGGTAGACAGACAGTAACATGTGTCAAGTATACGCTGCGTAAATACCTGTGTGTCATTTACTTTACATATGTATGCATATGTTGGATTTGTGTTCAATGTTATGCCTGATTTGTTAATACTTTTCGATATGAAATTGACATTTTATTTAAGTGATTTAAATAAAATATAATCCCATGTCTTTCTTCTTCTTCTTCATCTTTATAATTCCAATTTTAGAACAGAAAAAGCAGGCCAGAGAGTAAAAGTGCGAGTAAGTTGGATGGAGAGAAGAGACAGGTGTCATGTTAATATGGAAATAAATTTTTATTTGTTTTTTTTTCTCTGATTTAAACATTTGAAATGGCGCCATAAAAGGGATCAGTTATCAAAACATGTGTGTTAAATTTGTTTGTTTAAACAAATTAGAATGATGACGCCAATGCTTTGCATGAATTTTTTGAATGTTATTCGGTTTTTTTATTTTTTGCAAATCAATGGTAATGCTTCAATTTTGTGGTTCGAGAGTTTATACGTACGACAGTGAAATAGTCGTGGCCATAACTCATCCATCAAGGGCAGAATTTTTGAAAGAAATGCTTTACAGTCTACGTTTAGGATCTTTCTTCAATGATAAGAATTACACTCACTGATAAAGTTATGAAGCCGCCGTAGTCTAGTAGGTAGTGTGTTGGCTTATTAGACGAAGAGCCAGTGTCAAAACCCCAGGCCAGATATCAAAACGAAAATAGAAAAATATTTCTTTGGCCACTTCCTCTCAGCAGATTTCTGGCAAAAACTCTGACAGTAAAATAAAATTGCCATGAAAAGTTTCTCAAAAATCTGTCGTTCGGAGTCGACTTTAAACTGTAGGTCTGTCCCACCATTCATGTATAAAATTAACACACACAACATAAGTGGTGTGAGAAACTGGGTCGTAAACCTGACTGAAGGGTTGTAATGACCAATTATGATGAAGTTATGAAAGAATTTGTTTATGATGTTTACTTTAGTTATATATTCTTTAAGCTGGGGAACGTATATAAAGGGCTCCACAATGAATTTTGTGACACAAATAGAATAGTGAACTGCCCAAGTTATTACATGCAAACCACAGATCAGCAATGAATCGTTTTTTCGCTACTCTCTAATATAAGTGAGTCAACAACATTGAAATTCAAACTACTCTGTTTCTTTCATACTCACTAGAACGTTGATTTATAAGTACAGGTTGCAATGAGTATTTGTACAACGTTAACATCAAACTCATACCATTCGTAACATGTTTGATTCATTCATACTCACTACAACGTTGATTTATAAGTACAGATTGCAAAAAGTATACGTATAACGTTGACATCAAACTCATAATTTGAAATAAGTTTGATTAATAAGCCGACTCATTTAGATTCATAACTTTAGAAAAATACTGAATAATACTTAGAAATGATTCGAGTGATTCGAATCATTCATCAAAATTTACAGTCTTAGTTGTTGTTGCATTTACAACAAAAGAAAAAGACACATAAGCACAAACAACTAAGCAGCAAGCAGAGCAAACACGCAACCTTCTAGGGATTATTTTACTGTTCGTGCGCGATTTATACTTATTTTGTGCTGCGTGTATTTGCTGAGTTATAGTGAGTCGAAATGAACAACATCATACGTGTTGTTAAGAAGAATACGATGAGTACTTCAAACTTTGAATATGAGTAGAGGTTCCATGATATTAAAATAAGTATGTATGCGTATAAGTATTAGAATTACGATTCGATTCTACTCATGCTCATTGCTCATCTCTGATGCAAACATACGTATATTGTTATTCAACTCTTTAGTCAGGATTGCAATCTGTTTCCTTACACAATCCATGTTATATGAGTCAATGGCGTGGTTTACAATTTAATAATGAAACGGAACAATACATTTGAGTATGTAGTGATTTCATGATCATTATTTTACTTTCAGAACTTTATCCAAAAAAACTGCTAAGAGAAAATCGACAAAAGAAAAGTACACGTATATTGGTAGACCTGGGAACAAACTGACAGATGATCTCGCTAGGTTGGAGTCACTTGCTTGATGGTTGCTTCTAATCCTTAAATTTGCAATCTCAACTTTCTTGTGGGAAGATGAATCTACGCTTTTCCTGTAAGAACAGGTTTGCTACGTCGTAAGACTGGTTATTGAGTTTCTTACAGGACTTTATAACCCTTTAGTCAGAGTTACAACCTAGCCTCTCACACCACCCGTGTTGCGTGTGTTAATTTTGTTCATGAGTAGCGAGACATTGGAAAACTTTTCATGACAATTGGATTTACTCTCTCAGTTTATGCCAAAAGGCTGCTGAAAGAAAGTCGCCGATGAAATATTTTAGTTTTATTCGAGATATTTGAGCTAGGGATTGAGCCATGGCCTGACGTCTAATTAGCCAAAACACTATAGTACTTACTAGACTAAGGCGACTTTGCAGTTAGATCGCTAGCAGTTGTCTGGAATAGATCTTTGTCGAACTATGGAGGGCACGTTGCAGTGAGGAGAAAATGAAGACATTAGACCACCTTCTCTGTAACTGTCCAGCCTGGAGTTCGTTCTCGCCTTACGTTTATAGTTGGATTGGGCTGGCTGAGAAGTGCATAGTTAATCAACACATTTTTGTATGTTTTGTTTGCGTAATTCTTTCATTTTCTTTTGGCGATTCTGTCTCTCTTTTTCTATTATTCCTTCTTCTCTCTCTTTCATCACATTTTTTTGCTTCTGTTCTCGTCGTGATTCTAATGGGTGTGGGAAAATTTTGTAATTGTCTTAATGTCAGGTTCATTTCCTCTTCAGTGATGAAGATCGTCTAACATTTTTGAGCTGACATTTGCTTTTAAAATTCGTTTTGAAGTTGTAGCCAAAGTTCAAAATTAAACCATCATATGGCGCTACTACCAGTTAAATATTCAACGATTTGGGAGTGATCCTTGCTATCAAAACGTATTCGGGTATATATGTACATACATAACATAATTGGTCATTACAATCCTTCAGTCAGGATTACGACCTAGTTTCTCACACCACTTATATTGTGTGTGTTAATTTTTATACATGAGTGGCGGGACCTACAGTTTAAAGTCGACTCCGAACGACAGATTTTTTGAGAAACTTTTCATGGCAGTTTTATTTACTCTCAGAGTTTTTGCCAGAAATCTGCTGAGAGGAAGTCGCCGAAGAAATACTTTTTGTATTTTGTCTTTGATGTCTGGCCTGGGGCTCGAACCCTGGCTTTTCGTCTAACAAGCCAACTCGCTACCTACTTACCTATTCGGATATATGTATGTTTTGTTTAAATTGAAGCCAGCAAACATTTTTAAATTATTCTTATGCTGCAGACAACTTTGGTTTATTAAAAAACATTTTTTATTTCTTATTTTTATCTCTTCGGCGTGTGCTCCCACCAATGCTTATTCACCAGTTTAAAAAAACACAAAAAAAATCGAATTTCATTGGAAAAATCACTGAACCAAACAGTTCGATGTCATCGGTGATGGGTGGCTTGGTAGAAAAGTTCAAGAGATAGAGCATACTGACAAGAGAGGTGAGGAGATCAGTAAGAGTGTGTGCATTGCACTTGTTTAATTTTTTACTTTGACCACAATAAAGACACTAATGGCCCATGCATGACTGGGTATTACTTTTTCATTTTATTCTCACATGGATTTGTATTTGTATTCGTATTTGTTTTTGTTTTTATATTTTATATTTAATGTTCGTTTCGTTTTTGTTTTTCGTTACGATACATTTCGTTTCGTTTCGTTTTTTTTTCTGTTCTCAGTAAAACCACGAAATATTGGTAGAAAGAAAAACAACAACAACAGCAGCAACAACAAGAAAATGTTGTTTAAAGTTCATGCTGTGCCTCCCTTGTATTTCGATTTTTTTTTTCGTTTTTTTTTTTCTTTTGTTAACAAAAATAAGAGAAAATCAATCTGTCAAGTAAAATAAGATGCCAGATGAAGGCATACAACCGTAGTTACTGCGAATAATGTCAAGCTACTGTTGCTTCTTCTTAATGCTCTTGCTTATGGTTGTAGTTGTTGTTGTTATTGTTCATGTACAGAATTGTTTTTGAAGGTTATTTGTTTTTTTTTTTGTTGAATACGAATATTTTTAAAAATAAAAATTTCACTTCATTTCGTCTCAATTCTTAATAATTCGTTTGGAATTCTTTTCCATGCGTCTTTTTCTGTTCTGCATCTCTTTTGCATTTCTTTCGCATTGTTGTGCCAGTGCTGATGATGTTGATGTTGATGAAGACTATGATGGGGATGATGGTGATGATGATGATGAAGGAAATGTGATGGATTGTAGAAGAAAATTCTGACAAGAAAGAAATGACCAAGAAACGTAAGAAGAACAAAATCAAAATATTATTTTAAATGAATTTAAAAAAAAAATTTACAACGCATTGCGTATTCTATCATCATGATCATCATCATCATCATCGGTTGCCTTTAAATTTATTTCATTATGTTTTAAAGGCAAGTGAGTGTGTAATAAAAACCGAGTTGAAAATGCTTTAGAAAGTATAACTAAAATTCTGTTCTGTTCTGTTCTCTGCTCAGCTTTCCCTGCCGCTTTGGTGGAAATGAAATGAAAATTATTTAAATTTTCTTTTTTTCTTTTGGTTTTTTTTATAACCCTGAAGGAAATATTTAAAGGAAACTTGATTTCTTTCACTTTTTTTCTTTCTTTCTTTCTTTCTTCTTTTATTGTTATTGTTATTGCTGCAGTTGATGCTGTTGTTATAAAAAACAGCAAAAAGTTCTTATTGAAAGATAGAAATTTTTATAGAAATTGTATTAAAAAAAATTCACTCGAAATTGCAGAAACTGATGTGAAAATGAAAGAAAATTCAAGGCATATTTCCGTTTTATCACAACACAGGAAATTTCTGATGAACATCTTGGCCTTTGGTTGCTTGGTTGGTTAAGCTTTTATTTCCATATGAAAGTATCTCCTCTGAAAAAAACGAAAAAAAAAGAAAATCAAATATTCATTCAGATCTACATAATAATGAGCTTATATATGTATATATGCATAGTATATGCTTTTAATTTATGTTCCCCATTTGATATTGCTTGGCTGAAAGCAGTAACTGCTTAACAGCAACTAACCATGTTGGTTGCTTATTAACAAGGCCCCCTATTCTTTGTATTTGCAATGCAATGATAGTTCAAATAAAACTTCACTTTGTGCTTCAGATACATACTTAGGTTTGCATTACATTATGAATACATACATATTTTCATTTCCAATTGTTTGTTTGTCTCATATCATATTAAATAAAGCAAAGCCTTGTATGGAAATGCAATGCAAATACAGACGTATAGAAATTAAATTTATTGTTAATAAAGATAGAAGAGATTTAAAAAAGGAATTACATTTGCGTTCAACTACAGTTCAAATGTATAGGATAGCTCCAGTCACTATGATCAACAAAGTAGGATATTTCAACAAAGACTGAAGGTGGCACTCTATAAAATAATCAGTCAATAATAGAAGTCTTCCACAGTGCTTTCTAAGTAGCACAATTCAAAATGCTAGACCAGCTGCATAATCTCCGCATGATGAGAAATAGAAGGTTGAAGAGATTGTAAGTTAATGGACAACTATTCCACGTTTGATAGCTGTTAACGGCTCAAATCATTTGTGAAGTATTATGGTATACGAACTTGGTATTCATAAACAAGAAGTGGACGTTGAACTGTTTTATATGAATGAAATAGAAGATGATTCCAATGTTTGTGGTTAATTGGTCTTTACAATCTTTTAGCCAGGATTCCTACCTAGCTTGCCACAGCACCCATGTTGTGTGAGTTAATTTTTTCCATGAGTAGGGACCTTTAGTTTAAATTCGACTCCGAACAACATATTTTAAAGAAACTTTTCATGGCAATTTTCCATTACTCTCAGAGTTTTTGCCAAAAGACTGCTGAGTGTAAGTCGCTAAAACAAAAATTCATTTATAATTCGTTTTGTTCGAGATATCCGAGCTGGCGCTTAAACCACGTGCTCTCGTCAGAGCAAGCTAATACACTACCCATTAGACTATGGCGACTTCAGAGTCTATACTGCCTATGATATGAAGGTAACTACCCTTCTGTAGTAAGGAATTTCCACTTGACCAGTGCATGTCAGATAAGCATATCTAGAAGGATATTCTTACCTTAGCTTATATTGTCGAGAACCACTTGTTTGTGATTTCGTTTATCTCGCTTCGAAAGCAGTTTGAGCGGCACTTAGCAGTATGTATGTATGTATGTATATGAAGTCGCCGTGGTCTAGTAGGTAGTGTGTTGGCTTATTAGACGAAAAGCCAGGGTTCGAGCCCCAGGCCAGACATCAAAATAAAATACAAAAAGTATTTCTTCGGCAACTTCCTCTCAGCAGATTTCTGGCAAAAACTCTGAGAGTATATAAAATTGCCAAAGTTTCTCAAAAAGCTGTCGTTCGGAATCGACTTTAAACTATAGGTCTCGCCACTCATGTATGAAATTAACACACACAACATAAGTGGCGTGAGAAACTAGGTCGCAATCCTGACTGAAGGGTTGTAATGACCAATTATGTATGTAGCAGTATGTATAGGAGAAGAAACTGTGTTAAAAATTTGCCTCCGTATACATGATTGATCATTACAACACTTTAGTTAAGATTACGATCTAGCTTCTCACACAACCCATGTTTTTTCCCTGAGTCTTTTGCCAGTAGCCTGCTGAGAGGTAATTGCCGAAAGAAATATTTTTTCAGATTTTATTTTGTTCGTGATGTCTGACTCAAGGTTTAAACTTTGGCCTCATGTCAATAAGCCACACACACACCCTAATAGACATTGGCTCCGTATTGCGACAAAAAATCTTATAAGTATGGTACGTAATCAAAATTTTCAATTTTTGTACAGAAGGTTTCAGAAAAAAGTGGTTGGAGCATGAACTATTATTTGATCAGCTCAGTAACTTATAATTACCAACAGATAAAAGGTACGACAGCCAGACCTGTTCTATTCGGGTGGTTCTGTTGTATTTCCATGCTTTTCAAATATCAATTTATCCTGCAGCAATCCCAAGTTCTATACTGTGATTAATGAACATATGCCAACAACAACAAATACAATCAACAAACTATGCACATGTTGAAGTAGGAAAACTGAATTCAAAAAATTCTAAATTTATGCCCATGGCATGAGTATGGAATTTGTTTTAATTAAAACGAAAATTTAATATGATTTCCTTATTCTAGGAAAAATCATTAAAAATCCTTTTTAAATTATTTTTTAGATTCTCTGATAACTTCAATATTTTAATTAAATTAAGTTTGAAACAACAAACACTGAACGAACAAAATGTAACAATAGTAGGTGAGTCTACTCTTGGAGAATGTCTACAAGGAAAATTTTCAATCATTTACTGTAAAACACACATAACATGACATAACATTACATATGTACGTATGTTTTATATCATGATGGCATTCGTTTTTATGGTTGGGTTTGTTTTATTGTTGCCCAAATAAAAACAAAAACAACAAACACAAACAAAATCTAATTACAAATATGAGCACGAACTTCCTTTTGATTTTTTTTCCTTCTGTTGTTTACTGCTCTTCTTTAAATAGCTCACACAATATCGTTAAGGTTCAATTATAAAAAAAGGGAAAACAGTTTCGGCTCTTAAAAAATAAAATAAGGAAATAGAGAACACTCACAGACACATACACAGAAACACATATGAACACATATGAACCCCTTACAATCAGTCTTTTTTTACTTTTGCACGCACCATTCAATTAATATTGTATTTGTGTTGTTTTTCTTGCTCATACACACATACATACATACACACATTCAGATGAAATTTAAATCAAATAAACAAACAACGTAAACGAAACGAATAAAAACGAACGTAGAAAAATATACGAAATTAATTATACAAAAACCATAAAAGAGCACCATTGTTTCAAGCAATCACAAGGCGACACAGGGTATATATGTACGTATGAAAAAAATAAAAAATAAAACATAATAAAACTATGAAATATGAGATGAGTGCTGTATGCCAACAACAATAATAACAGCAGTAACAAAAGCAACAACAATAGCAAAAACCCCAACAATATTAAAATATAATCTTTCACATGTGTGTGCAGTAGCAAAAGTGTGGGGTGTGAAGTTTGTGTGGCACTGTCAGAGTGTAAGCACACATCACACATCCTGTGTATATGTGCTCGTATGTCTGTATATGCTTGTGTGTTCAAAGAAGTTTTCAGGCATTGCTTTAACCAACCATCACCATTTAGTAAAATAAACAAATCTGTTGCCTGATACTGTTGTTCTGCTTCTTCTTCTTCTACTACGGTTTCCTCTTATAACCATAACCCCACACACTCTCAACGCACACTGAGGCTATCACACTTTTCCTATACTCCTAAAGGTACTTCAAACACAAAAAAACAACACACACATACATCTACATACTTCCACATGCATTTATGTAAGTACGTACACTCACTTGTACTCAGTCGTAATGTAATGTGTGTAAATGCTATACCGTTGCCACTGATTTGTATTTCGTATGAAACCAGCCAAAGAGCGAGGTACAGCGAACGACAGAGAGAGAGAGAAAGATTGTCCGAGATTATTTTTTTAAATGAAAAATTGCAAATTATTGTATTCATTTCTTTCATCGATTTTTATTTAAATTTAATGCCATTTTTTATTTCTTTTCTTTGTTAATTTTAAGCAATGCATGTGGGAGGCTATTCTGTTGTGGGGGCAGCTATAAGTACATACGATAGGAATAAAAAAAAAGATGAAAGAGAGAGAGAGAGAATAAGAGTCCAGTCTGAGGGTCTATTTTATTTGATTGTATTTAAAATGTTACAAAATAAATAACAAAAAAGAAAAAAAAAAGAAAAAGGCACAGATAACGTCTGATGATGATATTTTCTTTAAAATTGCAATATCCTGAAATACGATATACAATACATATTTACATACATACTTAAACATATATTCTATTATTATTATTATATATTTATTTACAAGAACATACAAACAGTAGCAAACAGTGGTTCTAATGGAAAAAATTCAAGAAACAAAGGTAAAGCTTACGGAGATTTTAGACAAAACATGGGTACTAGCATCGTGTGTCTAATTTATAGACACACACTGTGTGTGGTGAGATCCACATTAATATACAGATGTATGGTCTAATAAAAGTACAATGAAAGATAATACATTAATGGCAGTAGAGCCTATATGGGCAAAGCAGTGTTTGGAAAGCATTCGCAGAATTTTAAATTCTTTGGAAATCTTTAATTCCATTGGAAAGATAATAAAAATGCTTTCTACTCAGATGTTACTAGTATGGATATAGAGATTGCTTCATACCTTTCTCCGAAAGACTCTTTCAAACGCGAATCCAGAAAAACTTTAGCAGAAAGAACAAACTGAACTTCAGTTGAAAATATCATGATAGGTTAGGTTAGGTTAAGTTAGCGGGCATCTAGCCCGTCACACACAAGATCAATTGGTGGCCCATATGGCCCACAGTGTTACCCAGTGTAAAACAAGCCCCCTTGTCTTGGTAGGTTTGAACTAACCCTGTTCCCTTCTTGGCTCGTTCGCCACCAAGCCTAGATCTACAAACGTTGATGTCTGAAGTGCAGAGCACTCACATAAAAAATAAAAAACAAAAAAAATACAATGTCATGATATTTGACTAGTTCACTGGAGATAAGAAATTTGAAGTTGCCGCGGTCTAGTAGGTAGTGTATTGGCTTATTAGACGTGAGGCCTCGGTTCAAACCCCAGGTCAGGCACTTCCAACTGAACGAAATATGAAAAAATATTTCTTCGGCGACTGCCTCTCAAAAGATTTCTGGCAAGAGCTCTGAGAGCAAATAAAATTGCCATGAAAAGTTTCTCAAAAATCTGTCGTTCGGTGTCGACTTTATTTTTGGCTGTAGGCCGCGCCACTCATGTATAAAAATGTGTTGAGTCACAGATTATGTCAGTCTTTCTTGTAAAAGGCCAGTAGTAGATGGAAAAATAAAACAACTTGTCCACAAGCTAATGGTTCAAGCGCAGAAAAGTATCTCCATTGACTAATCAGAACACACAACACAGAACTCTTGACACTGGGTAATAATCCCTCTTGTAGAAACAGGGAGGTGGACAACAATAAGGAATCGGAATGAGACCAAGAATTATAGGCGCATTCACATCCATAAGTTAAAGAAGTTCCGCAAAAATGCTTAGAATAAAATGTTGTCTTGTGCGGACTCTTAGCGTGATCCAATCGTATTAAAGCCATGGACTGGAGGATTCAAGAACTTTTTTTTTAAGAATTCATTTGTCTTGATTTCTTTAAGTATTAGAGACCTGCCAAAATGTTAAAAATGCGCACGTAAATGCACTTTTAAAGGAGTTTAATGACTATCAAGTGGATCCGAAGTTATCTATCCATATAGAGCCGGATAGCAAGTACGAGAGTGTGATGTACAGTACGAACCTACGATTTGTTTAATATGAGAATAGCAATGTTAGTGGGGAATAATATGTGACTATGACTGTACAGTTTCATATGTGACTTGCTCTGTCCTTCATTGGGCTTCTTCTTCTGGTCGCTAACCTAGAATCGCTCTTGCATATTATGCGTTTGGATATTATGCTTTGGCAGGAAATTTATGGTGGATTTGATAGGTCTGATTTGAGCTGATATACCGATGGTTGCAATATGAACAATGACATCGATTTCACAGGGAAAATCACAATACACTTCTCAATTTCTTATTGTGGTTATTGTCAGGTATATTGAAATTGATCTGGGCTGTGGGTTTAAGGGTAAGACCTTTAACGTTTTCGTAGATTTCCAGCCTGCCAGCAACTGGTTAACAGGTTGCTAATAAAAGTTGCAGGTACTAGCACTTGGAAAGAGAACCAGTAGTTCTTGGTTACTTGAACACAGAGGAGGATATGTAAAAGCGTGTCCAGGAAGGGGTCCGTACTAGGCTATATAAGTTCGAAATTCCCAAATTAATCAAAGGTTGGATTGGATTGGATTGCATATACTTAGAGCACTGCAATACTTAAATGGAATGTTTAGGCACTTAAAACCTGTCATCGGTCTCCCGTATATCAATTTCTGAGTGGTTTCTCAGACTTGGAACACTTTATGGAACTACTTACTGGTTACTGTAGAGTTTAGCAGATTTGATGCTCAAGTTTTACTTGCTTACCAACATGTTTCAGGCCAATATTCTCTTCTAACTTCAAAGAATTCCAAATATCTCAGCAGCAGCTGGTTAATTCAAATGATTATTTGCATCAGAGATCAGCAATGAGTATTCAAAAAGATGAGTAGACGCGAATTATGCTCATAATTTTTGATACTTATACGCATTCATACTTCTTTTAATATCATGGAACCTCTACTCATATTCAAAGTTTGAAGTACTCATCATATTCATGCTTAGCAACACGTATGATGTTGTTGCTTTCGATTCTCCATAACTCAACATATACAACACGAAGCACAAAATAAGTATGAATCGCGTACGAACACTAAAATACTTACTAGATAGTTGTGTGTGTTTGCTCTGCTTGGTTATGTATATTTTATCTTTTTTTTAAATACAACAACAACTAAGGCCGAGAATTTTGTTTAATGACTTGAATCATTTATAAGTATTATTCAGTATTTTTGTTATGAATCTAAATGAGTCGGCTTATGAATCAAACATATTTCGAATGGTATGAGTTTGATGTCAACGTTGTACGCATACTTATTGCAACATGTAGCTATAAGTCAACGTTGTAGTGAGTATGAATGAATCAAACATATTTCGAATGGTATTAGTTTGATGTCAATGTTGTATGCATACTCAATGTTGTAGTGAGTATGAATGAAGCAAAGAAGTTAAATTTCAATATTGTTGACTCACTTATATTCAAAATTTAATGAGTGCTTATGCTTATGAGTAACGAAAAAACAATTCATTGCTGATCTCTGATTTGCATGCAAAAGCCCACCGTGCACTGTGTAAATATTCTCGTTCAAATATAAATAAAATACGTTTATATGTTTAGATTGTATTGTATGTTATTGTATAAAACAGTTATTTGGACGCGTCTATAGACATACGTGTGTGCGTGTATGTGTATGTGTATGTATGTATTTTGCAATATAAAGTTATCAGTGTGTCGAGTGAGTTCCTCTTGTCATGGTCATTAATAATTTATACTGCTTGCGCTTGTGTTTGTTGTTGTGTTTCCTCTGCTTGTTTGCTATGCTTTGCTTCTTTGCTTTGCTTTGATTTGCTTTTGTATTGCATCACTCTGTATACTACTTTTCCTACTTTGATAATATTTTGATACTGTTCTGCTACAATTCTAAACTGTTACTATTGTTTTCCTATGTTTATTTTTATTTCCATTTTCCAGTTTTCCATTTTGTTGTTGTTGTTGTTGTCAGTGTATGTTTAATGTATTTCTCTAACAAAATTTCTATGGACCAGGCTCTTAGACACTCTTTACTCCCTGTTGCTCTCTCTACATTGCACTTCATTTAGCTAAATTTCGTTATAAGTATAAGTATGTGTGTGTGTGTGTGTCTGTTGTTATTGTATGAATAAAAATAAATAATAATAATGAAAGGAAAGGAAAGGAAAAAGACTAAGAGAGTGATACTAAAAAGGAAAAACTTACATTTTTATAGTAAAAGATTTGAATCTCTAATTTTACTATCCTCTCCTCTCACACGCTCTCTCTCTTGCTCGCTCGTTTATTGTCTTTCTATCTCTTTGGTATTTAACACATACTCATGCATACGTACATATGTATGTATGTACATATGAGTGTGTATGGTATTAAGAGCAATGAAAATAAATAAGAAAGAATGAACGAGAAAGAAAAAAAAACCAAAATTAAACACAATCACAAAGAAAAATCAGAAACCCAATAAACATTTTGAAACATTTTAATCAAAGTCTATTACATGTTTTTCTTTTGATTCTTTTAAGCATAATTTTAGATGTAAAGCAACGAAATAAAGAAAAAAAAAAACAAGGAATGAAATAAAAATGAAATAAAATTTCTTACAAAATGGAATTGTTAATAAGGGGGTAGAAAAACAGACAAACGGGCAAGATCTACCATGTGTATGGCAAAGGAAGAGAAGACCATGACCATGTATTATGCACGAGTATGATGAAATACAAACGAATTTCATTATTTTTCATGTTTTTTTTCTGCTTATTTTTTCAACTTCATAATTTCCATTTTTATTTATTTTCGTTTTTATCACATCTTTTACATTCGGAAAGAGGGAGAGAGAGAGAGAGAGAGCAAGAGGGCCTGCAGATATAAATCCCTTGTTTTATGATTTTAGATAAATATTTAAAGAACATCTTCTTATTCGTATTCTACTTCTGTTTTTTTCTTTTTGATGAAATAATTCTTTTCATTGTATTGTTGTTATTGTTGCTGTTGTTGCTATTGGCATTGGCGTGGGTGTATCCTAAAATGTATCCCTCAAAGATGTTTTTTTTTTATTATTCTTGCCTGTTTAGACATAAGGTCACAGGATTATTATTTATTTAGAGATTCGCCTACGTTTTCGTTTACTTCTCTCTGCCGCTCTCCTTAGACAATGTGTGTGTGGCTTACGGTCATTTTTATAGCTTAACTGTGTTAATATTATTGGCATTAGCATTTGTAAACCGCGAATCGAGGCGAAAGATGTCATTAATCAATTTTCTGATTTCTCAAAGAGACTGTCAGCCAGCCAGGCAGCCAGCCAGCCAGCTATTCAACCAATGAAAGGCAACAACATCAAACAGAATGTGAACCAGAACCAGAACCACAAACAATAACCAGAAACATAAATATTTTTGCGGCCATAGGCGTAGAAAATCTCACTCACTTAATTTGTTATTGAATGTGTTGTTGGCTAACAAAGATCTGTTATCTGTGAGTGGCATTAAGAGGGGGCGGTTGCTTTCTGTTTCATCGAATAAATTTTAAATGCTTTATTGTCTTGTCTTATTGTGCCTAAATGACGCACAGCTGTTCTCCGATTTTCTTTGTTTATGACGTTATCTTTGGATTTTTGGAAATTTTACAGAAAACCATCATAAACAATGGATAACAATAATTTTGTAATGGCAGGTGGAAGGCGGGGGAAAGGGTGCTGCGTTTAGTGGAAATTAAAAATTAAATTTTAAAACAAATTCTTGAAAATTTACAGCATTATATGTACAACAATCTTAGTATTTATAGCAAATCTTAAACGCAGTCTTATCCCCCAAGAATATCAATCGCAAGAAACATTGTTTGCAAAAAAAATAAAATATTCTTATGAAAACGTGTAATATCCTGTTTATTCATAAAATACCAAGAACGCATAAATAATAAGCAAAAAAAGCGTGATGTTTTCCGTAGAAAACGTTCAAATCAAATTGATTATTCCACTTAAAATGAAAAAGAAAATTATGAACGGAAAAAAAAATAAATATGAAATGAAAAATGTATTGTAAAGAGGTGAAAATTCCATGAAAACCTTTTCTAGATCATACAGTTGGGTATGGCATGAAGTAAGCTACAAATCCGTTTTATAAAGTTCGTACATTCAATGGATTTCGTTAAAGCACTGTTTGGTACAGTGACACCAAGTCATGGAGAGTACTTAACACAGTTACACAGGAGCTAAGCTTTGCAACAAAACCTGTTCGTAACTTGCTTGAAAAATTTTGTCTCTGCGACAATTTTTTGTTGGCATATCGTACGAAAAATGCCCCCAGTACCTGTTTTTTGTTAATTGGTTAGACGTGCTCTATAGGGAAAGATAAAATGAAATAATCTTTGTTGTGACGCCAAACAATCAATGTGACCGGATTGGGGTCATCATTCTTAGAATAATTTTTCTTGAATCTTTGCAAATTCAATACCAAATTCAAAGTGCTCCAAATATTCGATATTTTTTTTGTCTGATATATATTGTTACGTTTTTACCTTTTTAAAAACGTTTAAATATGAGTTCGTTAATTGCAAACCAAGTAAAAACAATTATATGTTTAATTTTTCTTAAACTCTCTTTATTGTTCACACTACGTTTGGGCCACTGTTCACACTTAACGATACAACCATAATAACCTGTTTATTCACTTTACTAGTTCACACAAGTATTCGCTAGATCTTTACAACCACGACTGCTTTTGTTCACACGCAACTTCACACAAGACTGACTGAATTCTTACGGACTGCTGCCTGCTTTGTCCAGCCCTTTTATAGTCCGACACAACCAGTCTAACGAACATTCTTGAAGTGGAATGTTCGTGATCTCGCCTTCTCGAGAGCTATATTGCTAATACATTGTTGTTTGTGTACTTTGCTTATGTTGTCCAGCCCTTTTTGTCACATACATGTTGTTGTTGGCGCAACCAGATTCGTCGTACATATGTGTGTGTGTGCAGCTTTAGATAATCAACACGTTCATTGTATACTTAGTGTTAGTGTGTATTTGTATCGTGTGACTTTTGTTTATCGTTTTTGTTGTTAAACGATATTAGGCCGTTTCGATTTGCGAACAATATTGTTACGAAAATGAAGAATCTAGATACTGGTGTTTTGCTTTTACATCGCTTAACATTAAAATTATAAACAAAAATACAAACATCAGCATAAAAGAATGGTAAACAAGTAAACAAAAATATTTACAACAACAAACACTACAAGAGGAAATGTAAACAAAATTCACAAACAACAATAATGAATGTATACAACGGCGTTGTAGGCGAAGCCAGGAACATTCACATTCAAGAGCATTCATCAGACTATTTACCCTGCCATATAAAAGGCAAGGCAAAGCAGGCGAGTGAGTTAGTGAAGTTCAGTCAGTCTTGTGTGAAGATGCGGTGTGTTTGAAGAGAATAATCGTGGTTTGAAAATCTTCGCTACAAAGATCTGTTGAATAATTGTCTAGTAATTGTTATTGTTTATGCAAAAAGTATAAACAGATGCATTACAAACAAAAGCAATTGTTGTTGTTTACATCAAGTTATGAGCAGTGGTTTACGGAATTAGGCGAATAATAAAGAATTTTAATTAAAATTAAACACAAATTGATTTTTATTTTATTTGCAATTTACAAGTTCATATTTTAAATGTTTTTAAGAGGTAAAAACGTAACAATATGAAATATTATGTGCAGTAGTTTATATCAGTCTATCTGTCTTCGTGTAAAAATTCCAATTGCAATTAATTGCCCTGGAAAAGCTTCTTATTGCTCTGTCGTTTGTAATTGACATTTAGCAGTACATTCTGTTACTCGCATTTAAAATTAAAACACTTAAGATGGCTTATTTTACAAGCTAGGCCGTAATCACAACTAAACTGTTATATTAGCCAAGGAAATAAAGCAAATCTATTGTAAGTAGCTACGGTAGTTAACCATGAGAAGAGATTCTTTCAGAATGTCAATAAAAAAAGACAGCATGACAGCAGTTTTCTGACGATATTGGCATAACTTTTACTTCCAGCCACTGAGTTTTAAGTTTTTACTAACGAAACTAGAAGTTTGACAAGAAAAACTGCCTGAAGAGCTTAACTTAGGGACGAGTTTATCCAAGAACGAATATTGACAACAATTGAATTGACCAGGACTATGTAGACCTCAAGTTTGCATTGAAACTTTTGCATTTTACCTGAACTAAACACATACATGGCGGCGCGATGATGTGGAACGGTTAAAAAGGTTAGAAAGAACTCAAAACTTGAATATAAAGTGATTGGGAACTAGAACGGAAGCGAATCTGTAACAATGTAGTCGTATTTTTTATAATCATCATCGTTAACGTTCGTATGTCCGACTAACGACGGTTATCCTTGTTGGACACTGTGGCCAGACTGTGGAGTGGTGTGTTGAAACCCAAAGGCTATCACATCATTGGAATTCGCCTTTCTAGGAAACTAAATTCGAACTGAAGTATAAATACATGAAAAATTATTTGAAATGATTGAAGGAAAAACGCTTCAGAAGTGATTATGTTGATATAATGGACAAAGAAAACCAAAATTAATCAAAAAATTTTATAGGCAATGAATTGGAGAAGTCATTACTGCGGTAGAATTATGCTCAAACTCAAGAAGAACCTGCAGAATCAAAGGAACACACTCCAACAGCAATTGAAAAGCTTTGCTTGAAAAAAAAAATTATTTTTCTAATGTATTTAATATTGGCCATGAATTTATAAAACTTTTGATGATATCACCATAATATTGTCATTGCCATACACATTTTGAAGACAATTGTGATTTAATTGTCTGTCTGGCTGTCTGTATGTCTGATATTTCATTAACCCTTTTGTGATTTCTATTTTATAAAGTAACTCAAGCTATGACAAGACTCGCGTATCATTTACAATACAAAGATATTCTAGGAAATCTTAAGATAATTAATTCCATTGAAAATTTATTATTTCAATTTGCAATGGAAAGCCTTAAAGGCTTCTTTTTTCTACTTAAGTTTCTTGGTCAAAATAAAAAAAAAAACAAAAAAAATATCATTTGCCAAGACAACAAGATTTGCTTTTGAGTACACATCGCATCGAAAGCATAAAATTCTTATAAATTCTTATAAATCTCCATGAATTTAAAAATATTTCATGGAAATCAACAAATAGCATGACAATGACAGTAAAAATTATGCTTCAGTTCAACAAAAGGCCGCCCATTGATAATGAATTGCACTGAACAGCTCATACCTTTGCATGCGTATTCCATAGAAAACGAAATTACTGGCATAAAAAAAGAAAAGATAAAATGAAGGAGAAAATGAGCAAGCGAATGAGTGTAAGACAGAGACTGAGAAGACTAATAGTATTAAAATATTTAAAAGATTAAAAGCTTAAAAAGGAAGATTTATAACAGAATGGCAGGGGAAAACAAACCTGCATCATGCGCCTGGGTCTCACATATTTAAATTATTTTCCTTGAAACTGCCATTATGCAGCTTTTGTACAAAGAAACTTTGCATTATATTTGCATACAAAGAAACAATGCAATACTGAAGAAGAAGAGGACCAACTCACTTTTGTCCTTAACGAACCCATCAAAACCTACGGTGCACCGTAGCAATATTCCTAGACTCTGCTGTACTTGTTTGAAGAAGAATAGGAACGACTCACTTCTGTCCTTAGCTTTTGATGGGCATGCCGAAAGGCTTGACATTCCAGCAAATGACTTCCGCTGGAGCTGTGATTCTGAGGAGCAGAAAAAGATTGTTTCTCACCTCATGTGTCACTACCGTGCTCTTGTCATAAGGAGACGGAGGCTAGCCTAGGTTAGGTTAGCAGGTTCATTTGGTAGCCATACGGTCAATTGTGTGAGGGAAGCCCCCTTGTCATGATTTGTTAGTGGTAGGTTTGAACCACCCCAAGCTTAAGATGAAACCGGCCAGTTCTCTTAGTAGCACGTATGCGACTATGCCCATATTTTCAAACATGCTGTCACCCATAAACCGAAAACGTTTGTGCTGAAGTGTAGGGTACTGGCATAAAATCAATTCCGTTTCCTCCACATTATGACAGCTGCTGCAGTAATCCTGGTGGCGCAGACCAAACTTATCAGCCAAACTGCAAATAGCACAGTGTCCCTTTAGCATTCGTGTTAGAAGGCAAAGCGTTCTCTTTTCGAACTCAAGTAGTTCCCTGTTAAATGTTGGCCTTGATAGTCGCCGTAGTCTAGTAGGTAGTGTGCTTATTAGACGTAAGGCCAGGGTTCGAGCCCCAGGCCAGACATCAAAACGAAATACAAAAAGTATTTCTTCGGCGACCTCCTCTCAGCAGATTTCTGACAAAAACTCTGAGAGTAAATAAAACCTGCCATGAAAAAGTTTCTCAAAAATCTGTCGTTCGGAGTCGACTTTAAACTGTAGGTCCCACCACTCATGTATAAAATTAACACACACATCATAAGTGGTGTGAAAAACTAGGACGTTCTACAGTGGGTCAATTCGAACTCCGGGTACTGTACTTGTCTTAATTGACAAGTACACGTCCTCTAACCTAACTTAACGTAAATGCTGGCCTAAGTAGTATTCCTTTCGGATAAAGGCGGATCATCCATTCCGTTAATTTTATAAAACTTGGAAAACCATTACAAAACTAGAATTTTTACAATTAAAACTTTTTATAAAATTCAAACTTCATATGAAAACTTTTGCTGGGTTACTCTTGTGGCTCATGGTGCAGCAACATATTACGGAAGCAAATATTTTATCGTTCACCTTGAAGTTTGTTTCTCTGTTTCTTTATTTTTTTGTTTTTGCTGTTGTTGTTGTTGTTGTTTCTATTTTAATATTATAAAACATTGATATTTTTAATTGGGTTGTTTGAAAATGTTGCTTTTATGTACTCAAATTAATAGAAAACTTTTTGTTTGTTTTTATGCATATTTGTACATACGATGATAATGGGAGTAATAAAAATCCAGAAAAAATTGTGAAAATAAAAATAAATTTTTCATACTTTTTTACTGTGCAAAAACTCTACTGAAAAGTCTAAATTGGCTAAAAACTAAAATAAACTTGAAATTTAATAGAAAAACACACACTCAAACACACACGCACACAGAGATGCACTCTCATACAATTTGTTTAAATTTATTCTTCTAAAAGGTTAAATATGCAACAACAAATAAAATAAATTCCGTTCTCTTCTGTTCTGTTCTGTTCCTGCTACACACAAACACATACACACACAAGAGTATGAATATTTTTAATTAAAAAAAAAAGGCATAGGAAATGCAAGTAATGTACATACATATGTAGATACGCCTCTAATAATAATAATAATAATGATAAGCATACGCCTCTGTTAACCGCAACAATTTAAAAATACCCAGCAAATAAGTGGAAAAGAAGAGTTTTTTTTTACAATAATAATTAAAGCAGATTTTATGTATTTTCCACTTAAATAAACACGATTTATTATATTCGAATGCAAACAGAATTTCAAAATTTATTCAAGTGCCTCTAAATAAACTGCCAAACATACCAACAAAATTAAACAAAAAAAAACAAAAAAAAAACACAAAAATTATGAACTTAATTTGGAAATTTAAAATTCATTAAAACAACAACAAGAAAAAAAGAAAAAGAAAAAAGAAATTTTAATTGGAAAATATGGATATTTTTTGTTGGTTGTCTGTCTGTCTGTCCGTCCATTTTTAATAAAATGATAAAAACTAAATTTTTCTAAAACAATAATAAAAAGAAAATTATAATCTGTATATTATTAATAATTAATTAAAAAATTACAAACATACCCATGTACATACATACGTACATACATACATACATACATACATATATATGTGAAAATGCCTATAGGGGATCTTCAAGCATGGTTGTCTTTTTAAAAGCATAATTATATGAATGGAATATTATTATACGATGCTAGGCCATGATCCTGACTAAAAGTATTATTTTTCAATTTGCATTAAAAGCAGAGATCGGCAATGAATCGTTTTTTCGCTACTCCTAAGCACTCATGAAATTTTGAATATAAGTGAGTCAACAATATTGAAATTTAACTTCTCTGAGGCATTCGTACTCACTGCAAAGTTGATTTATAAGTACAGGATGCAATGAGTAAGCGTTCAACATTGACATCAAACTCATACCATTCCTAACATGTTTGATTCATTCATACTCACTACAACGTTGATTTATAAGTACAGGTTGCAATGAGTATGCGTACAACGTTGACATCAAACTCATACCAATCGAAGTATGTTTGATTCATAACACAGCCCTGCATGGGTTTTGCAAATAAGATGGCTCCTTCGGAAACCGAAGGCATTTTGCGCGCTGAACACGAAATTGGTTTCAAAAACGTCAGGTTTTCGCGAAAAAGGGGGTTGAAACCCCCTAAAAATAGCGTTTTTGGCCATTTTTGAAACATTGTAGAGCTAAACACTGACGTGCTAGAACCATCGCTATTGTCAGAAATTGACAATTGATCTTTGCTCTTTAAAATGAGCCCAAAGCCAAATTGTTTGCATGCACCCTTAAAGCAGGGGGTGGGTTTATGTCAAGGGGTGCAAGAGAAAAAAAAACACATTACGGAGGTCCTTAAAAATTAATCCGATTTACTTGAAAATTGTTACTCAGGGGTTACTTTTGGGGTCGCTGATTACAGATCTTCACTCAGATTTTAAAAATTTAAAATGGCGGATCCAATATGGCGGTCAAGTAAATCTGATTAATTTTTATAAACCTCGACCGCCATATTGGATCCGCCATTTTGAATTTTTAAAACTGAATGAAGATCTGTAATCAGCGACCTTCGAAAACACCTGGAGCCATTTTATTTGCACAAAAAAGGCCAAATTTGCAGCGCTATGTAACCTTACTCATTTACAGTCTTCGTTATTGTTGCATTTACAACTACAACAAAAAAACACATAAGCAAAAAAACACAGAGCAGCAAGCAGTGCAAATACACAATCTTCTACTAAGTATTTTAGTGTTCGTATGCGATTCATTCTTATTTTGTGCTTCGTGTATACATATGTTGAGTTATGCAGAGTCGAAATCATTAACGTCATACGTGTTGTTAAGTATGACTATGATGAGTACTTCAAACTTTAAATATGAGTAGAGGTTCCATGATATTAAAATAAGTATGAATGCGTATAAGTATCAGAAATTATGAGTATGATTTGATTCTACTCATCTTTTTGAACAGTCATTGCTGATCTCTGACGTGAACATGCATACAAAGAATCTTTCAAGCATGGGTGTCATTTGAAAACCATAATTATATGAGTAGAAATTTATCATAGGATGCTAGGCCATGATAATTTGCATTGAAAGTATTGATAAGAACACTGACTACAGAAATTACCCTGTGAACAATAGTTGCTTTAGTCTAGTAAGTAGTGTATTGCCTTAATTAGACGCAAACCATGGTTCAAACCCCTGCCTAGACACCTCGAACAGAACAAGAAAAATATATTTCTTCGTTGACTTCCTCTTACCAGTTGGCTTACAAAAAAAAAAACTCTGAGAGTAGCTGCCATATCAACTGCAAACTTACCCACGATTGAAAAGAAATTTTTTTGTTTTTATAAACAATCCAATGTCCTCTTAAACATATAAAAAGATTCATTTGTTGAAATGAATTTACTAAAGAGGCCCTGTCTCGCTGCGCTTAGGTATCGCGCGAGATCTGAAGTCCACGCTGCAGGCTGGTCTCGAGGTCATCTTGTCTCTACAACCATTAAACATCTTCTTCTTAAACGTGGCTGCTAGAACTACACTGGACAGAAGTGGATAACGGGGAACGAGGGAACTACTTGAGTTCGACAAGAAAACGTTTTGCATACTAACGGGAATTCTAATGGGCAAAGGCGCTATTGGCAGTTTTGCTGACAAGTTCGGTTTGCCCAACCAGTATTACTGAAGAAGCTGCCATAATGTAGAGGAAACGGAATCGGTGTAACACGTTTTATGTGAGTGCCCTGCACATCAGTACAGACGTCATCGGGTTTTGGGTGGCAGAATGTTTGAAGATATGGGCATGTGGCGAACGTGCCACTAAGGGAATTGGCCAGTTTCATCCGAAGCTTGGGGTGGTTTTTAAACCTACCACTAGGGAATCATTGCAAGGTGCGTACCTCATATCGGCCACCGAGCAAACTTGCCTGTGAAAGGCAAGCTACTTGCTAACCTAACAAAAATAAATTTATTTTTGAAAAAGTCGAGAAAAGGCCCTTGGGGAGTATACTAGCACCTAAACAGTAAGGTTACCAGACTTTTCTCTACGTTTCAATGGGGTCTTTTTTGGAGGTAGTCAATATCTTAACAATTAATCAACGAGACTGTCAAACATGTTAAACTTAAAAATTAAAATTTCCCCACAAAATTTACCATGTGATGCCTCTAGTACTCTCCTTGGATGCATATATCCTTGGTTCATAACCAAATTATGATCAAAATTTTTGAAATTAAATTAGAAACCTTTTTATATGTATTTGAAAACCATATTCCCTGTAAGCTGTCTTTAATTAAAAATTTTCGGCAAAACCCTTTTTATCGAAAAAAATAAAAATTCTTAAAATTTTCATGAAATATTTCTTATCAAATTTCATCACTAAAAAGTGTTTTTCAAAAATATGTAGTATTTCCATAAGACCTTGCTTTAAATATTTAATTTCAGAAAATATCTTTTAATACTAAAAAAAAACAAAAAAACTTTCCCCTTTTTTTCCACACATTGCACTTACATTTTAAGAAAAACCAATTCAAAGAAAAAAAGAAACGAATATTTTCCTTCGAATTTTCAAAAAACGTTAACTCTGATGAAAATTTTGTTCGATAATGCAGCTGGCATATGGCAGACTAGTATTAAATTTCTGACAGAAACTAATTTACTTGAATTCAAAACAAAAATAAATTTTCCTGGAATATTTTTAATACCAAATCATCACCATAAAGGATTTGCAAATCTCAAGAGCTTTTAAAAAACAAATGAAAAGACGAAGAAGAGCAGAAAGAAAATTTAATTAAATTAATTATTGAATTCGATGTAAGACTTTAACTGCCCACAAATGATTCATTTAAACAAGAAAAACCAAAAAATAAAAATAAGTCAGCCTTTCATAATGCATAGTTATAGGGAGTTCATGTTTGGACCTACAATACGTAATAGAAATTTAATTAACTTCCGAACAATTTTTCAAACGAATATATTGGCCACGGTAGCCAAAGATGTCAAGAGCCAGGAATACTGAATGAAATACAAGTTTCTCTACATATTTCTTCAGAATATTGTTACGTTTTTACCTTTTAAAAACGCTTAAAATATGAGCTCGTAGATTGCAAATAAAATTAAAATAAATTCGTGTTTAATTTTAATTAAAATTCCTTATTAATCGCACAATTCTGTAAGCCACTGTTCACAACTTGATGTAAACAACAACAATTGCTTTTCTTTTGTTATTCCTCTGTTTATACCCATTGCGTAAACAATAACAGTTACTTAACAATTATTCGAAAGACTTTTGAAACGGAGATCTACAAACTACGATTACTCTCTTCAAACACACCGTGTCTTCACACATGACTAGCTAAACTTTACTAACTCAGTCGCCTGCTTTGCTTTGCCTTTTATATGGCAAAGTAAACAGTCTGATGAATGTGGCTTTCGCCTTCTCGAGTGGCCTTCTCGAGATCTTCTTAAATGTAAACATCGTTGTTTGTGCATTTTGTTTACATTTATTTTTGTTGTGTTGTTGGTGTATTTTTGTTTACTTATTTACCATTTTTTATTGCTGGTGTTTGTTGTTATATTAAGCAGCAGGATAATTTGTAAACAGGTTTGCTTACTGCATTGTTTTGTTTTTGTAGCTTTTGTTTAAAATTTTAATGTTAAGCGATGTAAAAGCAAAACACCAGTATTTAGATTTTTCATTTTCGTAACAATATTTATGTTTTAAGAGAGAACACGTTACGTTATTTTTTAACCACTTATCTAGCTGTAAAATGTGTTCCTATAAGTATGGAGACACTTCATGGAGGTTAGTAAGCAAGGAAAGCAATGTCAAAAGTTCTTAGTAGGTAAGCGAAATTTGTTCACTTGTCCACTACTTAGGCAATGTTTTCATGGATTATTTTCAATAATTGATTGGTATGCTTTAGGGCAGACGAGTCTGCACAGGATTTATTAGTGTACACTCTAGAGGATAGTTTATTTAAAGGATAGTTTAACATGGATAAGAGGTTTACTGCTTTTAGCACGTTTATAAGCTACACAACTGATATGAAATTGATAAAAAACAGTAACTGCATAAGAAAATAAAGGCAGACACCAACCAGTTTATGGTTTGAAAAATGATAGTAGAAATACGCTTCCAGTCAATATCAAATCCGTGGTATTATGATTAATCGACTTGAACTACACTACAGTAGTTTGGAATTTAAAGTATAAAATTGAAACTGTGAAAACTATGCTCAACGGATTTCATAAATCCTATTTGAAGGAATGAGAGAAACAACTTATGTTGTAGTTATTAAGCGAGTCTAACCACTTTAGACAAGAGCGGTCCAGTCAAACCGGTCGTCCCTTGTACTCAGAATGTGTTAACTTTACAGTGAAATGTACTCCTTATTTCCAGCCGTATTGTGGCGATGTTGAACTTTAAGTACATACGTACATACACACGTAATTAGTCATTAGAAATCTTTGGTTAGGATTACGACCTAGTTCCTCACAACACTTATGTTGTTTGTGTTAATTTTATACATGAGTGGCGGGATTTAAAGTCGACTCCGAATGACAGATTTTTAAGAAATTTTTCATGGTGATTTTATTTTACTTTCAGAGTTTTTGCCAGAAATCTGCTGAGTGGAAGTTACCGAAGAAATAGTTAGTTGGAGATGTCTGACCTGTCGTTTGAACCGTGGCCTCATGTCTAATAAGCCAATACACTATACTCAGTTGAATCCTCGAAGATAACTTTGGCAGAGCACTAGTCTTTTATGCTTGGTATTCTACTGTGAAATTCTCCATGAAGAGAACTTATTCGTTTAATATGGGCACGTAAAGGCCTAGAAAATAATAAAAAATAATTATTCTTTCGCACCATAAAGCCTGAATTTGTTAATCATTTAATCTCGTTAAAATGATTAAGTCACCATAGTCTAGCAGGTAGTATGTTGGCTTATTCGACATGAGGCCGTGGTTCTCAAAACGAAATCTGAAAAAATATTTCTTCTGCAACATGTTCTCAGCAGTGTTCTGGCAAAAACTCTGACAGAAAAATAAAATTGCCATGAAAAGTTTCCCAAAAAAAAATTTGTCGCTCAGGGTAAAATAACAAAGTTGGTGTGAGAAGCTAGCTTGTAATCCAGACTAAAGAGTTGTAACTGCCAATTAAGTAAGTAATTAAGTGATGAATAAATTCGTAGTTCCTATAGAACATTTTTCCAATGAACAAATAAATAAAAAGAAAGTAACCCCGTGTTATAGAGAAATTCAATGTGACAACATTTTACAAAAAGAGAAGAGCGGAGCACAGGAGTTACTAATTAAAATTCTATTATATTGAATAGATTTTCATATCCATCCATCTATTCACACATTTCAGTATGCATCCATTAAATTCTATTTAATTTGTATGGATTTAATAATTTCCTTTTTATATGTAAGTGCTGAAATCATTTGAAAATAAATTTTCCACAATGATCGATAAATAGTCATCTAAACAAAAAAAAACTTCATGACAAATTATCTGTCACTGTCATCTGCTATTTCAGAGCAACAGAAAAGAGGCTGAAATAGAAAAACCTGGCCTGGACTGGCTGGTATACAAATAATGATTAAAATTCGATGGTCATTGAGAAATTAAACATACAACGAATACAAGAGAATAGAAATTAAAAAAAATTGGGAAAGAAAAAATTACGTTTATCAAAACCTATGCCATGACTAGCATGATTTAAAAGGTCTCTTTAAAAAATCATTAGAATAGAAAAGCAACGACAACAACAACAACAACAACAACCACAATAACACTGTAATTTACTGAAAACGTTATTATTGATGAATTAAAAAAGTGACACAAAAAGAAGGAGGAGAAAGAGAAGAAAGAGAAAAGCAGTGAAAACAGAAACATAGAAATAATTAATGATAAAACTTTTATAGAAATTTTGTTTCCATGTCCATCCAACCAATCATCTCCACACTCTAACTAACCTAACCCTAGTACTTGCTCTCTAACACTGTCACTGGGGGTGCCAATCAGTTTGTTGTTATCGTAATAATTTTAGTTTTAGTTTTAGTTTAAAGCATTAGTTTTTATTTATTTTCCTTTTTTTTTTTGATACAAATCCATGTATTTTTCCATATAAAATACAGTAAAGTTTTGAAAATGAATTTTCTTGGAATACCATTAACTAACATACGCTTACAATAATAATGTAAACCTAAAGGCATGGAGGGTATATGAACGAGGTTGGGGTAAGGCCGGTGGAAGTAGTTTTATAGTTTAGTTCTCTCTATGCTGGTATTTAAAATAATATTATGACAAGCATGACAAGAATAAAAACAAAAAACAAAAAAAATACATATAAAATATATTTAAAATTTCAAAATAATTTCCTCAAGTTTTATATGTTGCTTTTGGCAATTTAATCCACAATCCAACGCAAAACCAAACCCTTGCCATCGTTCGTAACTAATTGTTTAAAGTTTTGTTTCCATGTTAAATTCAAATTATCAGCTACAAGCGTGTGTGTATACAAAATGAAACAGAACGAACGTAACGATCCGGGGCAATACTTTTGCCACCTTTTATTATTACACCGTATCATCGTTGTTTTACTAGTTTGTTTATTGGGATTTAGCGTGTATATTAATAAAAAAAAGGTGTATTCGCATGTAGTATGTACATAAATACAGGGTCTTACGTGTTCGTATTTCATTTCATTTTCAAAAACATTATTTTTATAGAAATTCATGTGCCAGAGATAAATATTTCCACAAGATCTCACAGGTCTTCTTTCTTTTGTTGAGGTCCGCGATATTGTAGGCCGATTATTGTCATTCATGTATAAAATTAGATACTGTTGTTTTGCTTTTACATCGCTTAACATTAAAATTATAAACAAAAAAATATAACAACAAACACCAACACAAAAAAATGGTAAACAAGTAAACAAAAATACAGCAACAACACTACAAGAATAAACGTAAATAATGATGTTTACATTTATAGTGATTTAGAGAAGGCGAAGCCACAAAGTCGCTGTGGTCTAGTAGGTAGTGTGTTGGCTTATTAGACGAAAAGCCAGGGTTCGAGCCCCAGACCAGACATCAAAATAAAATACAAAAAGTATTTCTTCGGCGACTTCCTCTCAGCAGATTTCTGGTAAAAACTCTGTGAATAAAATAAAATGGCCATGAAAAATTTCTCAAAAATCTGTCGTTCGGTGTCGACTTTAAATTGTAGGTCCCGCCACTCAGGTATTAAATTAACGCACACAACATAAGTGGTGTGAGAAACTTGGTCGTAATCCTGACTGAAGGGTTGTAATGACCAATTATGTATGTATGTATGAAGCCACAAAGAATCGCCTTCAAGAACATTCATCAGATTATTTACCCTGCCATATAAAAGGCAAGGCAAAGCAGCCGAATGAGTTAGTGAAGTTCAGTAAGTCTTGTGTGGAGACACGGTGTGTTTGAAGGGAATAATCGTGGTCAGGCGACCGACCACAGACCACATGGATTCAGTGTTCAGTTTCATTAGGAGATACAGGGCGATATAACTGTCTATTGAACCATGGGGCGCGGACTCGAATAAACACCACGATTTTGAATAGAATCAGAGACATATTTTACGTAGATCTAGATTCAGTTTTAGTAGGTGACACAAGATCATGTTGCTGACCAGAGAAGAGTGGCGATATGCCTTATAAACCTACAAAATACTCTACGCAGTGGAAGCAGGAATAGGATAAGGAATGCTAGAAACATTATTCAAGATGTAATTTATAATTGTAAGAATTAAATTGATTTCATATCTGTCATTAAGGCACATTTATAAGGCATTAATGGAGTCACACTTCGCTCAACAACATGGTCACGTCACTCTGACATGAGTATGCACGGATATATGCCCCTATTGATATGAGAAGTAAAATCAGGGACATTTATGGTAAATTTGGAACTTAGGAGAAGTCATTTCAGGTGAATCCAAACGGGAAAAAATATTGAAATAACATCGTTGGCCATGACTGTTCAGAAAAATTTCTCAACTTTGTCGCAAATAGAGCGAATAGATTGAGATTACTTTCATGAGCCTAGGGACCTAGTCTGCAATAAGCACAGTTTAAGCATATCCGATACTAATAACTGCAGATTTTGCCGTAAGTAAGAGGAAGCGATAAACAATTTATTCTAAAGCACTAGACCCGCGTATTATATATACGCTGGGTGAGCAAAACTTGAATTAGCGGGTTCTGGTTTCTTGTCATATTTAGGGCCATTATTACAACTTACCGTTAACTAAAGAGAGGCTTTTAACGGGCAGATAAATTGTTTTTCGTTATTATGAGTAACCAATAAGATAGAAGTGATCATTAAGCTAAAAGAAAAGGATGATCCGCCCATCCTACCTTTAACATTTAAAAGTCACTTTATGTTTAAACTTGCCATATTATATATTATTTTCAAATATGGCAACTTCAAATTTAAACAAAATGAGCATATACAACAACAACAAAAAACGAAGCCCGCGGTTGCCACTTCGTTAAAAAAACTTGTATAATTGAGCAGTTTTATCGACATTGCTGCGGTACTGCCATATTTTTGAGAATTTTTTTCTGTAAGTTGTAATAACGAAAATAAGTTAAAGGTAACTTTACAGTTCCCTTTAGCTAAAGGTACCTTTAACTAAACCCAAGTTTAACGGCAAGTTGTAATAATGGCCCTTGGTCTGTGGTTAATAATAATCCACAATATGTCAATGTCGGTTGTAATACTAAAGCCAATCTTGGTCCTAAAGAAATTAAAGTGTGCCAAAAACAGTACGTAGGTTACAAATATTTCAATTGAATTTCATAATCCAGATTTCGTTGGATGATTGTAATGATCTATAATATCCGTTGTATATTGATAAACGCTGATCTATTGAAACACCAAACGAATTTGAGCTGATTTGCTTATTAACGGCTCACTTTCAATCAAATCAAAGTGGAACAATAACTCAAAATAGAAAACAAAAATCTGCCAAATGCAATAAAATAATTCTTGAAAAGGAAACTCTATTCTGTCAGATCATTTCTTAGTATTTTCAATATTCTTCTATAACACATACATATATGTGTACATGCACACATAAATCTGTATTAAATTTTTTTACCTATGTATGCTTAAATTTATACATACATATGTAATCCCATATATGTACATACATCCCTACATACGTATGTATATATGTATGTATTGTAGTAATATGTTTATATTGTTGATATATCAACACACACTTTAACCATTTTCATTTATACGATTCACATTCGTAAGTAAGAGTTTAAGAAAATGCGAATACATGTGTTGTTGTTGTTGTTGCTGGTTCTTTTTTTCTGTTTGTTTGCCTGTAGATGTGTGTATGTGTGTGTTTGTTATTGTATTATTTTCTTATACAATATTTATTAAGGATTTTATTTTTTTTTTTTTCTCGTACTCTTCTTTAATAATAATATGGTTGTTGTAACCAATGAAAAGGAAAGAAACACGGTCATAAAAAAGTATACCAGCACACAACAAAAATAAAATCGTTGAGAGGGAGAAAAAAAAAACAAATAATAAAAGATTAATATACATTGTGACACACACACACACATGCACATTATTTTACAACATTCCTTACATACTCTCACTCTCCCTTTCTCTCACTCTTTCACTCTCTTTCTCCTATACACCTACTTTAGCTGTAGCAAGCAATTCGTTAAAAGAAATCCGTATGAAGAGAAAATGAGCAAAAAAAGAACGAAAGTACGAAAGATGAACAGGAAGAAACAAAGCCAAACCGAAAACTCACAAAAAAAAAGTTAACAAAATAAAACACAGAACAAATCCCATTTGCAGTACAACAACAACAGCAATAACAGCAACAGCAACCACATCAAGAACATTATGATTGTGTACAGCTGTTGCTGCTTTGTTAGAAACATTATTGTTACCTTGAGCACCAAGCACTCACTTCATTAAACGTATTGAATTGCTTTATAAAATACAGGCGTATTTAAATTTTACTTTTATGACGTCCTTCATAACGCATATCCATCCATAAGCCATAAGCATTCGTGTGGTGAATTCTTATGGCAATTAATGAAAATAATTTAATTGCGTACAAATTTGCCAATTGGGTTTAATATCTCTCTCCTTCACTGTCAATGGTTATTTTTCAATGTGGACAGGTTACCTAAAGGATACATCATATCAGTGATACCAGATACCAGAGAGATTTAAAGAGTATTTTAACTATACTCTCTTATGTGTTCAATAAGGAAATCAATAAGTT
Source organism: Sarcophaga subvicina (assembly GCA_936449025.2). NCBI lineage: Eukaryota > Metazoa > Arthropoda > Insecta > Diptera > Sarcophagidae > Sarcophaga > Sarcophaga subvicina. The sequence continues at coordinate 11,439,267 of OW388081.2, read as the reverse complement.
TGTTTTTTCCTTCTCTCTACAAGAGAAACAGTAAAACAACAACAACAATAAGAAGCAGAACAAAAAGAAAATGTTGAAAATGTTCCACATATTAAAAGGGATATTAATTTGAAAAGGGCTATAAATAGTACAGAAATTGCGTAAAAACATGCATAAAAAGTATGTTTTAATTCATCCAATTTGCAAAAAAAAAAATATACTCACGTTGATGTTGTATAACGACATACTGTTATGGAAAATAAATCATTACGAGAGCATGTTTCTTGGATAATGTATCGGAGAAATCCTGTAATAAAATTGTAAAGCAAATATTCAATACAGACTTTCATTTCAGCAACAAATGTTTGCAGATACGAATTTCATTATTACACACACCTGATTATGTACATACATGAAGGCGCCGTGGTCTAGTAGGTAGTGTGTTGGCTTATTAGACGTGAGGCCTCGATTCAAACCCCAGGTTAGGCATCTCCAACTGAATGAAATATTAAAAAATATTTCTTCGGCGACTTCCTCTCAGCCGGTTTCTCCAAAAAAATCTGTCGTTCGGAGTCGACTTTAAACTGTAGGTCCAGCCACTCATGTATAAAAATTAACGTACACAATATAAGTGGTGTGAGAAACTAGGTCGTAATCCCCACTAAAGGGTTGTAATGACCAATTAGGTATGTAATTATGTACATGCAATTTCGTGACATATCGTTCCCTGATCTCCTTAAAACAGTGCCCTTAATCTATTGCCATTTACGTCTCTGTGATCTGTAGGTTATTGTATTAAACATGGTTCAATTCGTATTAAATATCCACCATTTTGTTGTTTAACTTTTTGCCATCTTGAGAACATTATACATTATGTATGTACCTCCCATGGCAGCTGTTCTATTCCTTGGGGAAAACATTTTTTATTTATTCGATGCTTATTTATTCTTAGCATTCCATTTCAGTTTCGAACTCTATAACCTTCACCTACATTACCGTCTACCGGTTGCTAACAGTCTTAGGGCCATTATTACAACTTACCGTTAAACTTGAGTTTAGTTAAAGGTAACTTTAGCAAAAGTGAACTTTAAAGTCACCTTTAACTTATTTTCGCTATTACAACTTACAGAAAAAAATTTCTAAAATATGGTAGTACCGCAGCAATGTCGATAAAACTGCTCAATTAAACAAGTTTTTTATTAACGCAGTGGCAACCACGGACTTGGTTTTTTTGTTGTATATGCTCATTTTGTTTAAATTTGAAGTTGCCATATTGAAAATAATATGTAATATGGCAAGTTCAAACAAAAAGTTAACTTTAATATTTAAAGGTAGGATGATCCTCCCTTTAGCTTAACATTCACTTCTATCTTATTGGGTACTCATAATAATGAAAAACAATTTATATGCCCGCTAAAATCCTCCCTTTAGTTAAAGGCAAATTGTAATAATGGCCCTAAGACTGTTAGCAACTGGCTACATAAATAGCTCGTCGGCCTGAGCCCATAGCTGCCAGATAAATGAGGCATCAAATCGTCAAAAATTTGAGAAAAAATCGTCAAAAAATCGTCAGGAAAAGTAAAAAAAAAAAAATAAATTAAAAATTTTCAAAAACCTAAATTATTTCTATTTTAGTAAAACATATGAAGTCAATGTATCTACATATCTGAGTTCAAAAATAACAAAAAATGTATTGGAAATTAAAAGCTAGCGTCCCTTATCTTCATTTAATATTTTTTTTTTACAAAAAAAATGGAGAAATTTTATATAATTTTCAGGAAAAAATTGTTTAAGGTTTAAACAATCCAGCTCAGCGTAGTTGACATGACACATAAGCGCAGCTTTAATATTACATCATCTATATCTATGGGCGATGTAGGTATTAGGGAGTCAGAAGCTTTTGATGTTCTGAGCATGAAAAATCAGTGTAATGCTGACACATTTTTCAGTTCCTTTTTAAGTTCTTATCATCTGATCTTACTATTTACACCGTTTATAACGGACAGATAATGGAATACAACTCTCATGTATGGGTTAGTGCCTTTTGCGGTTTCTCGACCCTATACAGGAGAGGCCATAGCATCTCGTTAATGACGGTAGTGTATCCAACTCCATTGAATCATTGGAGCATCGTTGCATAAGGGAACTTTTTCCCGAAAATCATATATTCCATTGGTCGATTGGCCAGTGGATCTCACACTGCATTACAGTAAAAATATGGCTTTTAGTCGGTCTATTCGTATGTCGAACTCAATTCCTGCAGAGGTCTATCCTGTTACTTATAGTATAAAAATATATAAGCCTAATGTCCATAATTTATTATTATTTTATTAGGCTATTTAGGAGTTGTAATTTTTCAGATTTTAAGGGGTTAAAAAGGAATAAAATACATGACAATCATCACAGGTATTTGAAAGTAACTTAAAAATACAATACTTTACTCCTTGTTTTTACTAACTAACATAAATTTACAATAGTAACAATTGCAAAGTAAATACAAAGCTTAAAAGTGGCTTTTAATGTACTAAAGTAAAGAATATGATGGAAATTTTTAATTAATTAAAAATTGCCAAAATAAGCGCATAAATCTGTGAGCTATGATTTATCAAAATTTCAAAAGTATTTTTATTTTACTTTTTTTTTAAATTTAAACTTTTACATCGCCAACCCATTATATTTACTCACATTATGCTCATATTAAATATGTTGTATGTGAAATTCATAATGCCGAGAACATATGTGACGTATGAGTTATATTTAATTCCATTAGTTTCATACAAGACAAAATCGAAATTTTTTTATTGCATACTTTTCAAGGTAACGATTCCAGTACATGTGATATGATGCGTATGAGTAATATAATTCAAATTTAATTAAAAAGAAAGTATACTCCATAAATTTAGAATTAACCTGCATGATTTTTTGATTCTATGCAATTCTAGGCTATATTCTAGATTCCAGGAATATTACAGAGTGAACAAAGAAGGATTCAAATACCTGCTGAATGTGTTGATGGAAAATTAGATTAGTAACAATTGCAAAGTAAATGCAAATCTTAAAGTGGCTTTTAATGTACCAAAGTAAAGAATATGATATAAAATTTTAATTTTTAAAAATCGTCAAAATAAGGGCTTAAATCGTCAAATCGTCAATATGATATTTTTGGTACTCAAAATCGTTAAAATGACGATAAATCGTCAAATCTGGCAGCTATGCCTGTGCCCCCAGTAGTAAATAAATCTGTAAATAGCCATCTTTCTTAATGGCAAAGATCTTGGTTTGTAGTAAACCTGTGAGGATTCAGACTATCTTTGACTGAGAAAATGTAGAGTTCTACGTCATAATTTATCTTTGAGCTAGCCGTGAAGCCCTAGACAATGAAACCATTTGCTTACTTACTTAATTGGTTATAACAATCCTTTAGTAAGGAGTAGTCTAAGTCTAGTAGGTAGTGTGTTGGCTTATTAGACGTAAAGCCAGGGTTCGAGTCCCAGACCAGACATCAAAACAAAGTACAAAAAGTATTTCTTCGGCGACTTCCTCTCAGCAGATATCTGGCAAAAACTCTGAGAGTAAATAAAATTGCCATGAAAAGTTTCTCAAAAATCTGTCGTTCCGAGTCAACTTTAAACTGTAGGTCTCGTGTATAAAATTAACACACACAACATAAGTGGTGTGAGAAACTAGATCGTAATCCTAACTGAAGGGTTGTAATGACCAATTACGTTATGTAGTAAGGATTTCGACCTAGCTTCCCTCACCACACAACACGGGTGGTGTAATTTTGTCCATGAGTTTAAAGTCGACTACGAACGCTATATTTTTAAAGAACTTGTCTTGGTAATTTTATTTCTTCCCAGAGTTTTGCCAGAAAAATGCTGAGAGGAAGTTACCGAAAAAATAGAGATGTCTAGGCTAGGGTTAGAACCGTGGCTTCACGTCCTATAAGCCTACACACTGCCTGCTAGACTACGGTGACTAGTATTTTATATTTTTTATTCGCCCAAGTTATGTTAGGTGTGGCATTACATTTGTTCTTGCTGTCGATTTTCGACCAATTAAGACTGTAGGTATTCTTGGTTAATGTTTTCGTTTGGGTGGTAAAGAACTCTTCAATATTTGTAAAGCTTCATGTACATACATAATTGGCCATTACAATCCTTCACTCAGGATTACGGCCTAGCTTCTCACACCACTCATGTTGTGTTTGTTAATTTTATACATGAGTGGCGGACCTACAGTTTAAAGTCGACTCCGAACGACAAATTTTTGAAAAACTTTTCATGGTATATTTACTCTCAGAGTTTTTGCCACAAATCTGCTGAGAGGAAGTCGCCGAAGAAATGTTTTTTCATAATTCATTTCTGATGTCTGTCCTGAGGTTTGAACCGTGGATTTACGTCTAATAAGCCAACACACTACCTAGTAGACTACGGCCACTTCATGCTTCATGAACTTAAAGATTTTTCTAAATTTTTTGCCAAAAGTAATGTAATTTTTTAATAAGATTGTTTAATAAGTTATTATACATACATAATTGGCTAGTACAACCCTTTAGTCAGGATTATGACGTAGCTTCTCACACCACTCATGTTGTGTTTGTTAATTTTATACATGAGTGGCGGGACCTACAGTTTAAAATCGATTTTATCTCAGGTTTTTTGCCAGAAGTCGTCGAAGATATAGTTTTCCATCTTTCGTTCAGTTGGCGATGTCTGACCTGGCGTTTGAATCGAGAACTCAGGTTTAATAAGCCAAGACTCTACCTACTAGACTACGACTGTATGTATGCAAGTTATTATAGGATTAGAAAAGAAAATATTCTGATTTATGTTTGAAAAAATATTGTACAGCAGAAGTCCATTAGTCCGGCATCCAACAGTTCGGAATGCCCGATAGTCCGGCATCGCTCCGGAAAACTGTAAACATTTACGTTTTCTCCAAAAGTGTGTCTTTAAAGCAAATAAAAAACCTCCAGAGCTATTCGGGGTAGTTCGGGATCATCCGGAATCTCTCGGTATTGTTCGGAAACAATTAGCGGCCGGCTAGTCTCAGCTGTCACAACAAATTCAGGTGCATTGCAGCTGCGTTAATCAATCACGAAGTCTACAGACTGCTGAGGAAGAACCCCATCAAGACGCTCTGACCAAAGTTTTGGATGTCGTTAGAAGTGCTGACAATCCCTTGAAAAACCTCCAAGAAGATGAGGTAGAAGAGTAGCCGGAACGTGCCGGATTATCGGACTTCTACTGTATATAACTTCTGTAACTTTGATTACAACTAGAAGGAATACAATTTCAAAATTCAAATTTGCTTACACTTTCCTTATCACTTAACTGTTGATGTACGAAAGTCGTTCATTTCTTTTGCTGAATAACGCAATGCATTTAAGCTGAGTATTCACAACAGCACAGCTGGTTGCCACATGAATTTGAACAATTTCTGTTGATCAATTGCACAATTTTCTTGGACACAAAACTACAAAAAAAAAAGGAAAGCAAAAAAAAATAGGAATAAAAAATTTACTTTCAATACTTCGATACTGAATTACTATCTCGTGAATGCAAATATTTGAATAAATTTTTTATTTCATGTTTTATTTTTTTTTTGTTTTGTGCTGCTGCTGCTCTCTCTCTTACTTTCTAAATTCTAATAACGTTTCTAACCAGTTGAGTTTTTTTTTTGTTCTTCCTCTAAACATTTTTTTTCTACATTCTTTTGTACATGCATATGTACATACATATATAGAGTAGAAGAGTATTGTTGGAATATGTACGTAAAAAAAATATTTAAGCGCATACCCAAATATATACTCATATACATGTAAACGTATGTACATACAGTGTTTGTGTGTCTCTGTGTATGTGTGTTAAAAAATGTAAATTGTAAAAATCCTTTCAAACACTATAAGGGTCGTTCTCTGGAATCCATTTAATGTTAAAGAAAAAAACACAAAAAAAATTACTGCAGAATATACATACATACATACGTATGTTTAAGTAAAATATACAAAACAAAAAGAAAATAAAATAAACGAAAATAATATTCATATACTATAGTATATTCGTATGGTATTTATAAAATAAAAAAGAAAATCGAACAGAGAAAAAAAAAGAAAATTTGGAAACCAACCAACCCCGAAAAAACATCACCAACCATCGTTTTAATAAGTTGAAGCAGCAGCAACATTTATTCTCATATTTAAGCGCAATGATATAAAAAAAAACAGAAAAATAAACGAAAATAAAAAATTAATACAGATTGCTATGCGTTAATAAAAAAAAAACCTAGAAGCTGAAAAACACCAAATAAAAAATATGAAATAAGTTATCAAAAAAACGAGAGAGAGAGAGAGAGATAGAGAGAGTGGAAAAAAAATTATTAAAAAAAAACCAAGCAGAACACAAACGAGATGAATATGAAGCCAATTGTAAACGAGTGTCAATTCAACAGACTTCAATATGCAAAACAGAAAAAACAAAATGTTGACAACAGAAGACGACTATTAAAAACATCAACATCAACAATAACAGCAACTGCAACAGCAACAGCAACTGCAACAGCAACAACAATAGGATTTATAAATGCCATGTAAATATAAATAAAAATAGCAGCAAAGCAAACCCCGAAAAAAAAACGAAAACAAAACAACAAAATAGTTTATAAAACAACAACAACAACTAACAAATAAACAACCAAAAACAACAACAACATAGCCATGCTATTAACAATAAATCATCAACATTATCATCATCGTATAGGATGCTTGATTAATATGCAACTATTATTTCTCATCTTATTGGGTAAGTGCAAAAGTAATAATCCTAATACATATACATATAATCATAATAATATCTAGTAATTGTGATAGGGGTAGTGGGGTAGTAATGTTTCTATAAGACGTATAGTTTCCCACAAAAGTCGATTTGTATGGAAACACAAACACAAACAAAAACGCTCAACTTTTCCATACGAAGAGACCATTCGTTTGAAACCATTTCTGTCTTATAGAAACAGCACTTAAATGTGTGTGATAAAATCATAATGATGGCAGAGTGTTTCTACAGTGTGAGCTTTAGCTAGCATAACTGTACGGGAATGTGAGTGTGCTTGGATGCTTAAACTGATGGGAAAATGATGGACTGAGTAAATGAGTGTTTATAGATCATATTATATTGTTTTTATGCCTTTAATATATGAGTATGCATTCTACTACTGTATATACATACAAAAAGAAAAGAATAAAAAAATAAAAAACTGGCAGTTCAAGGGAATGGTAACGAACTGGTGGTTTTACTAGACACAAGACTCTCCCAAAAGGACACAAAATTTTGATGACAAAATTAAAAAAGGCTTAATAAATGATGCGAGATAATGCACTTGGCTGTATGAGCCAGAACTCTCACTCCCTTACAAACCGACAACCCAAATACCCTTTGCCTTTGCGTTGATATCATTCTAAAGAAAGGGTTCGCAATCATTATGCCGGGATATCTAATGAACTTTGAAGATCCTGGTCTAGTACTGTTACTAGCAACAAAGTCGTAAAAATAAAGCTCTTAATACCTTGAAATTTGTACAAGACGTTGTTGCAGTGCAATGAAGTCGTCGTAGTCTAGTAGGTAGTGTGATGGCTTATTAGACATAAGGCCAGAGTTCAAACCCCAAGTCAGACATCAAAACGAAAATATGAAAAAAAATATCTTCGGCGACTTCCTCTCAGCAGACTTCTGGCAAAATCTCTAAAAGTAAATAAAAATTGCCATGAAAAGTTTCTCAAAAATCTGTCATTCTTAGTCGACGTTAAACTGTAGGTCCCGCCACTCACGTATAAAATTAACAAACACAACATAAGTGGTGTGAGAAGCCAGGCCGTAATCCTGACTGAAGGGTTGTAATTGCCAATTATGTATGTATGTATGTATATATGTTGTTGCAGTGTAGTAGATAGTGTGTTGACTTATTAGACGCGAGGCCGTGGTTCAAACCTTAGCTTAGGCATTGAATAAACGAAATATAAAACAAGAAATTTTTCAACGACTTTGCTGAGATCTTCTCAGAGTAAATAAAATTGTAGAAGTCGCCGTAGTCTAGTAGGTAGTGTGTTGGCTTATTTGATGCAAAAGCCTGGGTTCGAGCCCCAGGCCAGGCATCAAAGGCAAATTACAACAAGTATTTTTTCGGCGACTTCCTCTCAGTAGATTTCTGACAAAAACTCGGAGAGTAAATAAAAATTGCCATGAAAAGTTTCTCAATAAATAAAAATCTGTCGTTCGGAGTCGACTTTAAACTGTAGGTCCCACCACTCATGTATAAAATTAACACACATAACATAAGTGGTGTGAGAAACTAGGACGTTGTAAAATGGGTCAATTCGACCTCCGGGTACTGTGCTTGTCTTAATTGACAAGTACACGTCCTCTAATCTAACCGAACCTAAATAAAATTGTCATGAAAAGTTTCTTAAAAATGTGTTGCCCAGACTCGGCTTTAAGCAGTAGGTGCCTTTATTCGGGGATAAAATAACACACAACAGAGAGAGAGAAACTAGGTCCTAATCCTGACTAAAGGGTTGTAATGACCAAATAGACTACGTAGACTTTTTTCTGGCAAATGCACTGAGGGAAAACTAATTTCTCAACTCTGTTGAATGGATTCGAAGTTAAACTTGTAGGTTCCAGTATTAATGGATAAAATGAACCCACATAACATGAGTGAAGTGAGCGTATATGTGCAAGAGACAGTTGTCCTGTAATAAGGTGATTAGTAAAAAGTGATGCAGCTGAACGAATAGCTCAAATCAAAATACAGTGCACGCGCGCTAATGTGAACACCGCATAATATGAACACCGCTTAATGTGAACAATATTTTTGCTTCAGTGACTGCTCTTCTAAAAGATGAAAAAATGTAAAAAGCCCTATAATTTTAACAGAATTTTTTTTTAATTTGAAACGTTAAAAGTTCTATGTTTATTAGTTGCGAGAATGTCCGTTTTAGGTGTACATATATATATATATGTATGTGTTAATACATCTGCTTGCATATTTATTCTTCAATTGCTATTTAGATACTGTGAAGAAAGTTTGTGAAGATTAAATTATAAAATGTGTCCTAAAAAAATTCTAAAAAAATTTAAAAAAATTCATAAATAATGATTTTTGTTTAAAAGATGGTATAATTTTGTTTTAAAATATTCAGTATTCGGAAATGTGAACAATTCGCAAAAGTGAACAACGCCAGTTTTAATTAGTTCACATTAGCGAGCGTGCACTGTAGACCGTAGAGTAACATTTACTTCGTAATTAAGAACATGTTATAAATAATGGTAATTATTGACAAGTATCAATAACTAAGTAGTCTTTTCATGTATCAAGAAGTGACTGTGCAACTTTATAAAAAAAATATAATTTCTTTAGGGGATAGCAAGCAACAAACATTCGTCCAAAGGAGACAATCTTCAGTTGAACATTTAAAGTAAGTAAGCATGAGTGTCTAAATTTGTCTGTCTTGTGGCATGTGTGAGTTTTGTTTACACACAAAACGTAAGCTTACACTTACACTCCAACACCTATACGTTGACACATGTACGCTACAGATAAAATACATTCGCTCGATATTTAATGTCACCACAACCATTTTCCTGTTGTTTTATATAAGGAGGAAGGTAATAACAGTCGTAATGTTAAATTCTTTGTTATTTATTGTTCGGCAATCAAATTTTCTCTAATACCTACAATAACAACAACACAACGGCTATAAATCCTTAATTTGTCATTTCCAATGACGTGCAAATAAAAACAAACAAACAAACTGAAAGACAAACAGACAAGTAAACAAATAAAGAAAAGAAAAGAGTACACAATGGCCAGGTATTAGAGACAGACAGACAAAAAGAGAAAACTGGAAATAAGAAGGGAAAAAACAACAACAACAAAAAATTAAAAGGAAAAGGAAAAACCTGTAAATAATTTATAAGACTTTCATTTTATTTCATTAACGAAGGTAATGCCGTATTAAAATTGCTGTCGTGGTTGTCCTTAGCATTCATTGTATGAAATATTAAATGGAAAATTATACAGGAAAAACAAAAAGGAAGAGACAATCTGATGGCATTTTCCACCTTGACATATACACACACGTGTACACACACATATACACCTACATATCTGTGGTGGTATGGCATGGCAGTTGTAAAAACTATAAAATACGCTAAAAATTAATCATTTTTTTATAGTTCGCTTAGCTTGTTTAGCGAGTGTGCAAACTATAATGTAAGGGGAGTCACCAAGTAAATGTAATAAAAAATTAGAAGAGTGAGACCGAGAGATGTAGAGAGCGAAGAGAGAGAGAGAGAGCGTTCTCTCTGGAAGTAAAAAAAAGCACTTAATAAAATTGTCAATAAAAACAAAAGAAAACAAAAATAAAAGAAACAGAAACAGAATGTAATATAACTAGTAGTAGAGTAAAACGACTGCTAACGGTTTATTTTACAACCCAAAACAACAACAACAATAACAAAATGTTTAGTATGAAAACATACTAAAAACAAAATGGTTGGTTGCTGAGTGAAAATGTTCCAAAAAAAAAAACAGAAAAAATACAGGAAAAGTGCCAACAAAACCATTCGACCGAAAAAATAGTAGAAGAAAAAGAAGAAGAAAAATAAAAATTAGCAGCAGGAAATTCATAAAAAAAACGAAATTTTCTTTAAAAGTATACTGTTGGACACGAGAGGGAGATTTGAGCGACCACATTTGGTCATCTCTTGCCAATTATACACCAGATCCGGTTTAGAGGTTCGCCAGTCCGTAAAGTGTATTGCAGCTCAGCGGCGAACAATCAACCATTGAGGCACAAAAAACCACACATCACTAGCATGCCATATACTATACGTATATACATACGAGAACATATATGTTTAACCAGAGATTTCCATGGATTTAATTTCGTTTTTCATTTTGTTTTATTCGTGTAATTCATTTAGAGTTGCTATATTTTAGTTCTTTTCTTTTATTTTTTATTTAAATTTTTTGCAATAATTTTCGAAAACAGAAAACATGAGAAAAATTATTCGTTTTTTTAACTGCAGGCAATATTATTACCCATATTAAGTAAGAGAAGAGAAAATTTCATTATTGCCACATAAATACTACCACAGTGCTTCAAAAAAAAGAACAAGAAAAACGTATAACTTAATAAAATTACAAGATTTTTTTCTACAATCATTAATAATGGTTGTTTAACCATGCCTGGAAGAGGCAAATGCTGTAGTTACGGAGATAACGACAGCAAAAATTTCAAATTTTATTAAAATTTAAGATTCTGTGTACTTTTCTACCGTGAGTACATAAATCTATTTTTGAATTGTAATTTCCTTTATTGTAGTCGCCGTAGTTTAGTAGATAGTGTATCGGCTTATTAAATGTAAGGAAGTAAGGACAAGGTTCAAATCCCCGGTCAGATATCAAAACGAAAATATGAAAAAAAATATTTCTTCGGTGACTTCCTCTCAGCATATTCCTGGTAAAAAATCTGTGAATAAAATAAAATTGCCATGAAAAGTTTCTCAAAAATCTGTCGTTCCGAGTCGACTTTAAACTATAGGTCCCGCCACTTATGTATAAAAATTAACGCACACAATATAAGTGGTGTGAGAAACTAGGTCGTAATCCTGACTGAAGGCTTGTAATGTTCAATTATGTATGTATGGAATTTTCTTTATTGGAAACGTCATCGTTCCACCGCCACCAACACTTTTATTGCCTGGGTTTGTGGTAGTAAGACTGCCAACTTGAGATAAAGACACACTACAATACTATAATGTCATGCACGCATTTGGACCAGAGATCAGCAATGAATCGTTTTTCTCTACTCATAAGCACTCATGAAATTTTGAATAAAAGTGAGTCAATAATGTATGTACTCTGATTCATTCATACTCACTACAACGTTGATTTATAAGTACAGGTTGCAATGAGTATGCGTACAACCTTGACATCAAACTCATACCATTCGAAATATTTTTGGTTCATAAGCCTACTCATTTAGATTCATAACTTTAGAGAAATACTGAATAATACTTATAAATGATTCGAGTGACTCGAACAAAACTCTAGTAACAATTTTAGCGTTCCTACGCGATTCTGCTATCTAGGCAGTATAATCGATAAATCCGGCGGTTCATCAGCAGATATTGCCAGCCGCCTTAATAAGGCACGCAAAACTTTTGCCCAACTTAACCCCGTTTGGAAATTATATAATATATCGAGACGCACCAAAATTAAAATTTTCAACTCCAACGTCAAATCCACAGCACTTTACGGTTGCGAAACGTGGAATATGGCATCCCGAGATTCCCAGTCTATTCAAGTATTTGTTAACAAATGCCTGCGTAGAATCATGCGTGTTTACTGGCCCTCCATAATATCCAATGCCCAACTCTGGTCAGATACAAACCAGCAACCAATAGAGATGGAAATAAGAAGACGCAAGTGGGGCTGGCTTGGGCACACTCTTCGCAAGCCATTAGATGACATCACAAGGAAAGCCATAGAGATTGGAACCCCCAGAGAAGCAGGTGCATCGGACGACCATCACACACCTGAAAAAGCCAAATCACAATCGAATTATCCAAACTACGTCAACAGTGGAACGAAGTCAAACACCGCGCTAACCATCGAGCTCATTGGAACCACCTTGTTGCGGCCCTATGCTCCCTAGAAGAGTAAGAGGAACATATATATATATATACGCGATTCGTACTTATTTTGTGCTTCGTGTATATGTTGAGTTATGGAGAGAATCGAAATCAACAACATCATACGTGTTGTTAAGTCTGAATATGATGAGTACTTCAAACTTTGAATATGAGTAGAGGTACCATGATATTAAAATAAGTATGAATGCGTATAAGTATCAGAAGTTATGACTATGATTCGATTCTACTCATCTTTTTGAATACTCATTGCTGATCTCTGGTTCTTTATGGGAAACGTTATCGAACGAAACTCTGTTCGATTGCCACACTAACCTGGCATCCTTCGCGACTTTTATTGAAAACAAAGACCTGAGTTTGTGGTAGTAAGACTACCAACTTGAGCTAAGGACACACTGCAATGCTACAAAGCCTTGCATAATTCTCACAATTTTCTCTACAGGGAATTTGTAATTTAAAATAGGGACCTTTGGACTGACAATCCGGAGGTTCTGTGCTATACTTTTATACCGTCGACTCTGAAATATTATACTGAATAGATTGTGTGTATATGCGTGGCATTAAACTTTCTTATTAGCTCGTGTGTCTGACGAGCATATTAATAGTTGTGCAACGCATGATGGACAGAAGGATATGTACTGGAAATATTCTGCTCTATTTGAACAGCTAGGCTATCTCTTGCGAATCTCACCTCACCTTGACGTCTGACCTTGTCCACGAATGACAATGGTTTCAGCAGGATATTTCGGATTTTTTCTTAATGAGCGCTGCGCTGTCTGACCTTCCCTAGGTGGAAGGCTGCATTTTGCATGAATTAATTTCCTTTTTAAATTCTAAAAACAAAACGAAAAGTTGTTCGTATTTTCTCAAATACAGATATGAATTGTTCGGCTTTCAAAGGAGACACTTTTCCTATGTTTTTGAAGCTAAGTCTGTTAAATTGTAAAGTCCGTTTGGCCATGAATGTCGAAAGATTTTCAGTGAAACTACAGAGCAATTGACCGAATTGAATAAAGAGACTGCAATTTTAAAACTATTACCGGGTATAGATGTACCAATTGTCTTAGTTAGGTTTAAAGTATTCATATGTTGAGTATCTGTTGATATTGAAAAATAATTACAAGTTGCAGCAATATCCTGAAACCATCAGTTCAAATCTCAGTCGTTTATAATTTGAATTTCAATGAAGAAAGAGTGACCAGAATACTGTCTACTGTGGCCTCAAGACAATACCTCTTACAAAACAAACTTTTAATCTTAGAATATGGAAACCATCTTTAAACTAATCTTCGTTCCTTAATCTTGGCTTAAATTCTTGCTAATGCTGCTTGATTTCTATGAAGTATTTAATCATTCAAACGGACCTTGCCTTTTTCCCAATAATATGTTCTGATGATTATTCTTACAAAGAACTTCTTATTGCCGAAAATTCATTTCATCATGCGATAATTTCTGTCATCTTTACACATCATCTCTCAAAACTATCATAAGCGAAGAGAGAGAGAATGAAGCAAAAAATAATGTTTTTTTTGCTTTTAAAGCAAATTATCATGTGGCCGTAAAGGAATTTAAATTCAAGAACATTATTCGTTATTTTAAATTACAAGCATAACGTCATCGTGAAGTGCTCATGAGAATGTTGTAAATGATGCTGACAATGATAATGATGATGATGATGACGCTGCTACTCATGCTGATGATGCTGACGATAATGATAAAAATTTTATAATTGAGTAGCTGAAAACAAATGCCCCTTTCTTTTATATGGTCAATAAAATTTAAGACTTAAACATTTAAGCCAAACAACAAGAACAACCACAACATCCATACATCCATACATCCATACATCCATACATCCATATCCATCCATATGAGTGAGTAAGTGAATGAATGAGTATTTGTTTGATAGCCAAAGGCTATAATAACAACATCAACAACAGCTCTACAGTACAGTCATATAAAATAAAGATATAAAAAAGTAACGGCAACAGCAACAGCAACAACAACAACAACCACGACAGTTACAAAACACAGAAAACGAAAAAAAAAATAAAAAAAAAAGAAAAAAAGGCAACAAAAATGAAAAGTACCACCATAATATCCGTTATGACGGTAACTGTAACGGCAGTAACGACTGTTATGTTTATGTCTTTATACGATGCATATGTGTAAGTGTCGAATGTATATGCAAGTGTGAGTTTGTATGATGTATTGAGTTTATATGGATGTGTGTTTGGGTTTTTGTGTTGAAATAAAAGCCTCAAAATGCCTGCCGGAGTTAAACTGACAAGAACATAAAAGCAATGGGGAAATATAAAAGCAGCAGCAAATTGAAGTGCAACTACATTAGAATACCAAATTTAAGACTAGAATACCAAAAATAACAACAACGACAACAACAACTACGACAGCAACAAAAAACAAGGCAAAGACTAAGGCAACAGCATAAACGCAGGCAAACTCCAAGACAATGGGGAAATGAAAATGCTAAAACAGCTTGCCATACCGAAATGAAAATGAAAACCAGTAAAGAATGAAACAAAGAAACAAACAGAACAGCCTTTAAAATCCAAAAACGAATTGTTTTCCAAAATGAAAACATAAAATTGTACATGCTGTTAATAGGCCAAAACTATAAAGGCTTAAAGGCTTTGTGTTTGGCTAATTAGATTTTTTTTTCTTTTTTTTTTTTGCTTACAACACAACAACAACTCGTTGCAATGCAATATTGACACATATTAACTCTCTCCCTTTCTGTCTGTCTCTCTCGTTGTGTGTATCTAATAAAACACTTACCAAATAATTAAAGCCAAATTCTTTAATGCCATTGAATATGTGTTTTGAGCCTTAATTTGTCTCTTCAACATAAAACTTTTCAAGCATTGCAGTTTGTCTTCCTGTTTCTGTTTCTACACACAAATAGAAAAAAAAACCAAAACGGAACTAACAAGACTTAGTAGAAATTTTATTTATAAAAAAAAACTCAATGTACGACAATTATTTTTGGACACCCAACCAAAACACATTTAATCCTCAAAAAAAGAAAAAAAATCAGAAAAAGTAATTCGGAAAAATCCACAAGAAATTTTAATTCCCTCTTATTATTTCTTATAGGCTTTGCTATGATGATGACAAAATCTTTTTCCCATACAATAAGCCAGCAGTAGTAGTAGTAGTAGCAGTAAAAAGCTTATTTCCTCCAAAAAAAAAACCGTAAAACGGATCAGGATTATAAAAAATCGATTTGAAGTGAATTTTGTTCATTCTTCCCTACGCATTTTAACTGTTTGTTTGATTGTTTGCTAGTTTGTTGGTTGCTTGATTGTCAATAAACTCACTCACTCACTCACACATTGTTGTTTGCTTGTAGTTATTAATTAATTAATTAAAATTGTGTAAGAGTGTGTGCATATTTAAACTAATTACTACAAGGCTATTAAAATGGTCTAAAACATCAACCCCCTACCCACCGTCACCATCACCATCACCTACCATACGAGCCGGAGTACATGTTTATGGTAAAAGCATATCGATTTTGGGCTTTAGAAACCATTTATCAAAGTTTTATGCTTGTTTTAGGGTTTTTTTGTAGGATTTTCTACACAGAATTTTTCCCTTTTATTTCTCTAAAATACATGTGTATGTGTCTGTATGTAGCACATGTGTGTGTATGTATGCAAGTGTTTGTTTGATTTTTTTTTCGTTTTCTCTGTAACTCAAGCAGAATTTTTAACTAAAACTACAAGCCTGAGTTTGAGTGATTATGTATTCATGTGTCCTTTTTTTTACTGATTCTACCCAGTTTATTGTGTTTCGAGGGTAAATATTCATGTTGGAAAAAAAATTGAAAAAGAAAACAACCAAAAAAAAAAAAATAAGAGAAACCCAAAAAGTAGAAAAAAAGAAGGCTGAACTGAACTGAATGAATGAAAAGAGAAAAACAACCAGATTTAAACGAAACGAAACGAAATGTTTTTTGGTCAAAAACTTTTCATTTTAATGCTCTACCCGTAAAATACTATAAAACCACCAAAGCGTATGAGTTATGAACAAATATATGCCAAAACACTCGCTCATACAACGCTCAAAAACACACGCACACCCGCTACATACTACCACAGCCACACACGCACACGCCACACACACATAAGTATTTTAATGCCAAAGATTTTTATTCATACTGTGCTGATGACTACTACTGGAGCGTATGAATGATGAAAAATACACACTGACACACTTATAAAACGCATGCATACTTAAGCACACACAAACACAACGCAAACGACACATAGAGGCTCTTATACACACTTTAAAAATTACTTATACGTCGCGTTATGCCATGGGTATGTAGATGTACGAGTATGCGGTTATTTCACCGTTTATACATAAAACACCTCATCGTGAATTAGTGTTTCTGAACACTCGCACATGTGTGGCATGTTGGCAAAGCTGTACAGCTGCTATTAACTATTTAGAAAACATAATTTTCTTGTTTTATTTCAAAATAAGAAATTTTTGAATTTTTTAAAGAGCAAAGGTCACTTCTTTGATACTTTTTGTTTTAGTACTTTTTTAATTTAACTTTGGTACCTTTTTAATTTTACTTTAGTACTTTTTTACAAAATTTCAACGAAACTTTAACCAATTTTTCCAGTTGTTGAGAAGAGATCCTTGAGAACGAATGCCACTTCTTTGATACTTTTTGTTTTAGTACTTTTTTAATTTAACTTTGGTACTTTTTTAATTTAACTTTGGTACTTTTTTTACAAAATTTCAACGAAACTTTATACGATATTTCCAGTTGTTGAGACGAGATCCTTGAGGTCTTAACCAAGTGTTCTTCAATACCGATCGTATGGTTTTACAGTCTATTGTAAGGAAAGTCTTCATAAAATCAATAAATGCGAATTGAAATGGCAAAATTGGCGTGATATTGTCAATATAAGATGAGTTATGTTGAAATACTACGTTCCCTTTTGTTAAGTTCTTATTCATGGTAACGATTTGATTTGGTAGGATTTTATTAAATATCTTGCTGACAGGCAATTATAGCGCTCTTTAGGGTTTCTTCTTTTTGGGTTTTTTATTATTAGGGCTTCCATTCATTTTACTCTTTCACTCTTGGATAAAATTTCTGGACACTTTCTGTAGTTTTTCCGTAATCTTTACGTTTTTAATTTTTTTCTTTAAGAATCAGAAAAATAGGTGATGTGAAGCAGGCCAGATGGGATAGTGTTTGTGAACATTAGTTTTAATCTTTTTATATTATAAGTGGCAGAAAAGATCTCTGCAGATAGGCAGTTACGCACACTGATAGTCCACATACTGATAGTCCCGATAAAAAGTATAATGATCCACTAGACAATCGACCACAAACGCATATGCTCTGCAAGAAAGACGAGTACTACGTATGAATTTATGATTTTTGGGAACAAGTCCATTTAGAACAGAATCCGTTGTGATAGCGATAGACCAGTGAAACACAAGCCACAATGCGATAATGCTCCAACGAATCTATAGAATTGGATACCCTACCGTTATTAATAAGTAACTTCACCTTCTCCTGTACGCGGTATATGCGACAGACGGCTGATATCCCTGTAAATAGGACAGAGGACACTAAGGTTCCAATCGTTGGTCTTACTTTGCTTTCGCAATATTTTGTAAATAATACCAGTTGCATATACCTTACCAGTTCCGTTGTTATATAATTCTGCAAGCGGGCCATCAGGGCCTGCGGCTTTATTGCTTTTAAGTCGCATCATCGCGACATTGACCGGTAAAATCTTCACGTCTTCATGATTGATGGGGTTCGGTACATGAGCTGTGATGGCGGACATGGGTACGTTACCACTCCTCAGTAGAGTAGAGAAGCGTGGCATCCACAAGTTTAATACCCCTTGCGAATCTGTAACCAAGTATTGGTTTTCAACAATGAAAACTACTTTAAAAAACAAATTAAATGCGAAAAACCTGCCGTAGAAAGACGAAATAGCTCTGTAGAAATTTTTTTTGGAAAAAAAGAACACCACCACATAGATACATTACAACCCTTTAATGAGGATTACAACCTAGTTTCTCACACTACTTATGTTGTTAGTGGCGGGACCTGCAGTTTAAAGTCGACTCCAAACAACAGATTTTTGAGAAATTTTTCATGACAATTTTACTTACTCTCGGAGTTTTTGCCAGAAATATGCCGAAAAGAAAGTCAACGTAGAAATATTTTGTCGTATTTCGTTTTTGGTTGGAGATGTCTAACCTGGGGTTTGAAACGAGGCCTTATGTCTAATAAGTCATAACACTACCTACTAGACTTCGGCGACTTTACTGATGTTACTATTCAGTAACTACCAGCTGTGTATGTATTTGTTTGAAAGCGTACATATATATATGTATGTATGTGTCGCTATTTAAACACATACACTCTCTCTCATGCATTCACTCAATAAAAATTACATGTGTCTGTTTGTTTACGTGCTATTTTTACTATTTCTGTCAGTGAGTGAGTGTATGTATGGTGTAAGCGAGTGTGTATATTTGTTTTTGTGTTTTTTTTCTTCTTCTGTTTTATTATTATTATTGGTGTTTTCCTAGTATCCGTTATTTGGAACGTACATTTCTATTATGGCAGAGCAACAGCACAAGCACAAGCAGCAACAGCAATAAAAAATAAGTCAAAACGTTGGAAAATCGTACGTTAACGTGTATCCCAACAACTGAATGAATATTTTTAATATTTTTTCATCCTTTTTTCGGTTTCATTTCTTTTTTTTGTATTTTTTCATGTTTTTTCTGTTGTTTTTGCATTTTTTTCTGATATGGACAGACGAACGAACCCATTCATATTTTTCGTATTTTATTTTTATGGCAGAAAAATGAGATTTGAAAAATTTTATTTTAAAAACCATTTTAGTTTTCCTTTTCAATTTACTTTTCCCCTTTTATATTTGGGCAACGTAGTATGTAGTATGTACTGTGGTAGCATGTTCTAGTGCATATTGATGTTTGTCTTTGGTTTTGAATTTGGTGGAGCATTTTTCTTTCTTTTTTTATTTTGTTGTTTTTTTTTTTTGTTTTTTTTTGTGTTCTTTTTGGTGAATCAACAAATTTCCTCAAACAATCGAAATCTTTCAATTGGGCAATAAATTCAACACTATTGTTAATGGTGCGACCATAAATTAGAGCGACCAGGCAAATTGTGTTCTACAACAACAACAACAACTACTAATAGTACTACTACTACTACTGCTACTACTACTACTACTACTGCTACTATTGAGTAGTAGAGTTGCTTAAAGGCAATAGTAAGTGGTTGTTTGGTGCTGGTGATTGTGGTGGTAATGGGGCTATTAAAATTCCTTCATAAAATGCCATTAAATAACATCATTAATCAATTATGATGGCAATAAAATATTAATACGCTGTCATATGTTATACAAAATCGTTTTTAATATCTTCATCAACGATTTATTTGCTGAAATTAAATGCAAGTTTTATTTGCAAAAAAAAAAAAAAACAAAAAAAAAGAAAAACTTTTAATGCGAACAAACAAACAAACAACTGTTGTTAACGCCTGTCCATCGCCAGCCTTACATACACTTTGTGGTTTTTCCCAGAAGACTTGTGTTTGGCAATTAAACACACATTGAAGTAAAACAGATTCTCCTCAATCCTGGACTTTCTTTTTCTTCTCTTTTTGTTGTTTTCCGAAAAGCAATCAAGCCCTTCACTTTAAATCGATGCAGAGAAAATCAAATTAATGTGTGCGTTCGTTCATTGGTTGAGTATTTCAGCAGATCCCTGAAACGTTAGGCTAAAAGAGATTTCTTGGTTTCGTTTTTTTTTTCATATGAAAATCAATCAACAGAAAAAAATTGGAAAAAAAATTTAAAAATTTCGTTAAAAAGCCTACAACGAGTTGGTGGTTTGGGTAATCGGAAAATAACGTTTTCGCCTTAAGGCCAAAAGGAAAAAAGTTGGATTTTTCACTTTCTCTTTTTCTTCTTTTGCCTTTTTTTGTTTTTGATTTTCCTTTTCGTTAACATTAAAAAAAAAAAACAAAAAAATCAATTGGTGTAGCGGTACAGAAGAGAGCAATTAATGACAAATTAACAACCATTTAGCCGTGGGGTGGCTGGTAGAAACGCAAAATTCCTTTCTTTTGTGGTTAAAAATTACTGAAAAAGTTAATGAAATGAAAATGCGAATGCAAATGGCAATGGAAAGGTATATTGCCACAAAGAAATAAAATTAAAAACGAAAAAAAGAAAAAATTATGTCTGGCCTTGGAAATTAACTTTTCAGTCTTAAAGAAAATTATTTAAAGGAGTGTAATGTTGAATTTAAAAAAAAAACCTTTTTCCGTTTTTCATGTTAATAATATATGAACATACATACTTATGTGTTATATTTTCCTCTTTTGATGGATACATACATACATACTTAATTGGCCATTACAACCCTTCAGTCAGCATTACGTCCCAGCTTCTCACACCACTAATGTTGTGTGCGTTAATTTTATACGTGAGTGGCGGGACCTACAGTTTAACGTCGACTCCGAACGACAGATTTTTGAGAAACTTTTTCATGGCAAGTTTATTTACTCTCAGAGTTTTTGCCAGAAATCTGCTGAGAGGAAATCGCCGAAGGAATATTTTTTTCATATTTCGTTTTGATGCCTGACCTGGGATACGAACCCGGGCTTTACGTCTAATAAGCCAACACACTACCATTTAGACTACGGCGACTTCTCCTCTTTTGATGGATAATATTTTTATTTGTAGGTTGAAACTTTCAAGCTAACTGAATTACCCTGTTGTAAGGCAAGGATACCTTATTTACTTGCTGCTCTTCATCACAGCGTACTTGAACATGAGGGTTATTAGCCGCCTAACAAATACCTTGAAGAATTTTAATACCCAGATGGTATTGTTTTGCTCTCTTACTTGCATCGTCGTATGCCATCGAAGTAAGACCAACTTCAGCACGAATTAGAGGTCATCCTTAAGACCAATATGCAAACAAAATTTCTGCGAAGTAAATATCTCATCAAACGTCTTCACATATTTTAATAAAATTCTTTTAACCAAGGCGGGAGCTTAACAAAACATTCTAGGCCACATAGAAATGGCACATTCGCCATTTGCTAAGCTATGAAAAGAGTGACGTTCAAGTATTACAATAGTGGATGCTTATCACACATACATACATACATAATTGTTAATTACGACCCTTTAGTCAGGATTACAACCTAGTTTCCAACACCATTTATGTTGTGTGTTAGTTTTATGCATGAGTGATGGGACCTACAGTTTAAAGTCGATGGCGAACGACAGATTTTTGAGAAACTTCTCTGCTGAGAGGAAGTCGCCGCAGAAATATTTATTTATTTATTAATTACACTACAATTACAAATTATATTCTAATTATGTATATACGAGCGGAGTAACTTGACCATATGCTCGGTGTAGTGTCACGAACCCACGACCCTCACGCTAATAGTCTAGCACACTACCCACTAGACTACCAGTCGCCGCAGAAATACTTTTTCATATTTCGTTTAGTTGAAGATGTCTGATCTGGGGTTTGAACCGAGGCCTCATGTCTAATAAGTCAACACCATACCTACTATACTACGACGACTACTATCTGCTTATCTAATGCTTGAAATCACTGCTAATGATCGTGAAAATGAGACCAAAACAATAGATACATACATACATAATCGGCCATTACAACCCTTCAGTCAGGATTACGGCCTAGCTTCTCACACCACTCATGTTGTGTGTGTTAATTTTATGCATGAGTGGCGGGACTTGCAGTTTAAAGCCGATTCCGAACGACAGATTTGTTTTGAGAAACTTTTCATGGCAATTTTTATTTACTCTCAGAGTTTTTGCTGAGATGAAGTTGTCGAAGAAATATGTTCTTCATATTTCCGTTTTGATTTGATGTCAGACCTGGAGTTTGAACCCGGGCCTTACGTCTAATAAGCCAACACACTACATACTAGGCTACGACGACTTACGTTAACCTTAGGTAAATTCTCTACCAGCAGAACGATCACATTGAAATATGGAGTAGAAAATATAACTGGGAAGACCCTCGGAAACTTTATGATGTTCCTCCCTATTCTGCTTCATCCTAAAACCCATAGGACTGACGGCAACGTAAAAGATTACACACAACAAGTCTGATCTTACAGAAACCGGTAAATTGTTTGACAAACTAAGTAAACAGAGCCGCTTTAGGATGTAGTACTATGGGTCAACTGGATCTCTGGGTACTGTACTTGTCCCAATTGGCAAGTACACGTCCTCTAACCTAAATATAAACCTAAATGAACAGCGTTAACTTGAAATGTGTTGTGGGAAACTTAAGTTATTAATACGAAATATGACTACGTACAGGGAGTCTATAACAAAGCAGTTATTGATTGGCTAAAGATTTTGTTTTTCAAGTTTTTTTAAAACGGCATTAGATATCTGGATCAGCAAATCATCAAGCTTTATTTGCTTATCGGAGTGTATGGCGGACAACAGGCAAATATCGCCAGCATAACCGAAATCTTCAAATAACGAAATCATCTTTAACATTTGGGTTTTCAATTAACATCCGTCGTAAATTGTATTTGTGTCTGTGGCTACTGAACTGATTTCAAAAACATTTCGCCTTTCAAGTTAAAAAAAAATTCACTCCATTACATTTGTAAAAGAAATTGGATTTCTTAAACATTTTTTTTTCCATTTCAATCAAAGCAAATCACTAAGAATTTCAAAAAAAAAGGAAAACAACGTCTTATTGTATTTCATTCTTGTGTTCCATTAAAAATCAGTTAATTTAGGCCATTAGAGAGTTAAAATCTCTGATTTTGGTTGCGGTAAACAAAATTGAATTAAATTAAGAGCAACTTTACCTTCGATTTTTGTTGATTTACGTTTTTTTTCTTTTTCCTTTTTTCTGTTTTTCATTTCGACCTAAATTAAGAAAAAAAAGAAACGGCACTTGGCAAATTAATTTTCTAAGAAAATTACCATCTTTCAAGGTTAAATAACACGGGCGCATTAATGCTTAACAGTGGAATAAATGGTGGCAAGGGAGGGCATGTTTCTTAAAAGAAAATTACAATATTTCATGGCCGCAAAACACATGCTTTTTTTAAGTCCTCCTACGTTGCATTAAGCAATTGTGGCGGTATATTAAGTTTGTAACGATGTTTGATACACTTTGGTAGATAATACATACATAATTACTTGTCATTATAGAATTACAACCTAGCTTCTCACACCACCTACATATGTTGTGTGTGTTAATTTATACAAGACTGGCGGGGCCTACAGTTTAAAATCGATTCTGAACGACAAATTTTGAGGAATTTTTCTGGCAGTTTTTGTCAGAAATCTGCTGAAAGCAAATGGCCGAAAAAATATTTCCTTCATATTTTCGTTTTGATGTCTGATCTGGAGTTTGAACCCAGACCTCACGTCTAATAAGGCAACACTCTACCAACTAGACTACGACGACGACTAAGACTGGATAACACAAAACTAAATAACGAAATAGCTTAGTCTTGTAAAAGCCCAGTTTAAGGAATTCTTATGTCGTGTTTAGAACAATAAACGGTTTTCTAGAATTTTTTCATTCGTCATCAGATTTGAAGCTGGCTTATCCCATACATAGCTTTCTAATAAGCGCCCTAAATGGCCACCTAACAATCCATTAAAAGAACTTTTTGCTAGGCAGATCAAGGTTCTGAATTTCAGAATTTCCCTGTATGCATGCATGTACATATGTATTAATTGCTACTCTCCTATCTTGTAATACCCCACTTGAAACTTATCTGGAAGCTCAATATAAAACATCGAGTATTGCAGGCCGTAGTCTAGTAGGTAGTGTGTTGGCTTATGTTGGCGTAAAGCCAAGGTTCGAGCCCCAGGCCAGACATCAAAATAAAATACATAAAATATTTCTCCGGCGACTTCCTCTCAGCAGAGTTCTGGCGAAAACTCTGAGAGCAAAATAAAATTGCCATGAAAAGTTTTTCAAAAATCTGTCGTTCGGAGTCGACTTTAAACTGTAGGTCCCACCACTCATGCAAAAAAATTAACACACACAACATAAGTGGTGTGAGAAACTAGGTCGTAATCCTGACTGAAGGGTTGTAATGACCAATTATGTATGTATGTATGTATGTATTGCAGGCTACAGTAGTCCCATATACTTGTTGTAAAATGTTGGGTTATAGCAGGGATACCAAAAATTTTACAAAACCCTCTACTCACGACGCAATTGTACGGCGGCCAGAGGTGTATAGAACCACAAAAAAAAGCTGGCTTGGTCAATATGCATTTTCAAAGCTTCCACTACGCTTTTATTGGTACTTATAATCGACTTATTTGTTCTGGTTCCAGCGGAATAGGAATAAATTCCAATAATGGCTGTGTTGTCAGGCAGTGTGCTGACTAATTAGACGTAAAGCCGTGGTTCAAACCCCAGGGCAAATATCTCAAACAAAACGAAATATGAAAAAATATTTCTTTCGGCAACTTTGTCTCCGCAGACTTCGGGCAAAAACTCTGAGAGTAAAATAAAATTGCCATGAAAAGTTTCTCAAAAAAATCTGTCGTTCGTAGACGACTTTAAATTGTAGGACCCACCGCTTATGGATAAAATTAACATACACATCATGGATGGTGTAAGAAACTAGGCTGGACTCCTGACTAAATGGTTGTAGTTACCAATTAAGTAAGTAAGCAAATAACTTCACGGCTAGCTTTTCTAATTCCTTAGGTGTACCCCAAGTCAAGATCTTTGCCATTAAGAAAGCAGGATATTCACAGATTTATTTACCACCACTAACTCAGGTCGAAGAGCTGTTTATTTAGCCGGCAAAGGACTACATTACCGACGGCCGATTGCTAATAGAGTGTAGCGAAGAATTGTTTACTTTATGCGGGTTCTATGGAGATTAAAAAGCGGGAATGCTTTCACACGCACAACTGACTTGTGCGTTTGCTATCCGGCCTCGTGGCAGTATTAACAAAGGGGTATTATTCTGGACTGGATTAGCTGATAGACGAAGGAAACGTATATAGAGTGGTAGCAGTACCCACTCAGTGGCCTGTAGGTCGATTGTAAATCATGCCTGATGTAGCCGTAGTAGTAAAGAAAAAGAGGATTAATTCTTTTGCTATCATCGAAACATAAAAACTGCTTCCTAAAGAATCTTGATCCAACGATACAGCTTAGGTTAGGTTAGATTAGGACGTGTACTTGTCAATTAAGACAAGTACAGTACCCGGAGGTCGAATTGACCCATTGTACAACGTCTTAGTTTCTCACATCACTCATGTTATGTGTGTTAATTGTATACATGAGTGGTGGAACCTACAGTTTAAAGTCGACTCCGAACGACAGATTTTTATTTATTGAGAAACTTTTCATTGCAATTTTTATTTACTCTCAGAGTTTTTTTGCCAGAATTCTACAGAGAGGAAGTCGCCGAAAAAATACTTTTTGTATTTTGTCTTTGATGCCTGGCCTGGCCGAACCCAGGCTTTTGCGTCTAATAAGCCAACACACTACCTACTTGACTACGGCGACTTCATCACGATACAGCTTTTTGAGACTTGATTAATATGGGATATGATAAAACGTTTCCTCTTCTCCTCCATTATCACAGTTCATAATACTTAAAACGATGTATCATGACACTATCGTTACGGTTGACCATGTAAAACAAATCAATTAACCAACCAGTTAAGGGAAAGGCTCAGTAATGTTTCTAAGTAGGCCTAAAATTAGCTGGTAAAAACTGAAATATGCCTTGGTTAGGATAAGTTTTAAGAACATTATTGGTTTAAATAAGGATTCTGTAAATCAATCCTTAATATCCCACAGTATACAGAACAGAGATCAGCAATGAGTATTCAAAAAGATCATTAGAATCGAATCATGCTGATAATTTCTGATTTTATACGCATTCATACTTATTTTAATATCAAGGAACCTCTACCCATGTTCGAAGTTTGAAGTACTCATCATACTCGTATTCATACTTAACAACACGTATGATGTTGTTGATTTCGGTTCTCCATAACTTAACATATACACGAAGCACAAAATAAGTATGAATCGCGTACGAACACTAAAATACTCACTAAATGGTTGTGTGTTTGTTCCGCTCCGTTTTTGCTTATATGTCTTCTTTCTTTTGTCACTCGAGTCATTTCTAAGTATTATTCAGTATTATTCTAAAGTCATGAATCTAAATGAGTCGGCTTATGAATCAAACATATTTCGAATGGTATGAGTTTGATGTCAACATTGTACTCGCACTCATTGCAACCTGTACTTATAAATTAACGTTGTAGTGAGTAGTACGAATGAATCACACATGTTAGGAATGGTATGAGTTCGATATCAACGGTGTACGCATACTCATTGCAACCTGTACTTATAAATCAAGGTTGTAGTGGGAACGAATGAATCAAACATGTTAGGAATGGTATGAGTTCGATGTCAACGTTGTGCGCATACTAATTGCAACCTGTACTTATAAATCAACGTTGTAGTGAGTAGTACGAATGAATCAGAGTAGTTTGAATTTCAATGTTGTTGACTCACTTATATTGAAAATTTCATAAGTGCTTATGAGTAGCAAAAAAACGATTCATTGCTGATCTCTGATACACAATGTCGGGTAGGGTAGGGTAGAGTGTATGTAAATTTCTGTTTTTTGTTAATTCAAATGACGTACTTTCCACATCCACTGTTGCTGGTGTCATTGTTTATGGAAAATCTTTTTCATTTTTAAAATAAAATTTGATTTTTGTTTATTATTATTAAAAAAAGGTCGCCTAAGGTAAAAAACAAACAAAAGCAGATACACAAACATGTCTACACACACAACCATACATACATTCGTATACACAAAATAAATACATAATGTTAAAATAATTTCTAATCACAACAAGTGATAGAGAGTATTGAGAAGAGAGGGGGAGAGAGTTAGAGAGAGCAAAGAGTAAAAGTAATTTATTCGTTCAGTCGTTCATTCATTCAATTTTTGTTTTATTTGTTTAATAAAAATATTGTTTAAGCTAATAACAGTTGACATGATTAAATAAATAAATAAATACGTATGTATTGTAGAGCAAAAACTTAATTTCATGGAAATTTTGAAAAGGTTTTACGAAATCGAGTGTATGGTTTTAAATACATTTTAATTTAGAAAAATTAAAACAAAAATTGCTTAGTAAACACAAACATAAAAAAAAACAAAAAAAAACATAAAACTAAAGAAGACTTAACAAACAGATTAAAAATAAAATGAAATAAACTTTTCGAAAAACAAAGTTTTTAAATTCAAATATTTTAACCACAAAATTAATCTGTTTTTAAACGGAAACACTGAATTAATAATTTCAAATGGTAATGATGCCATCGTTGAAAGGTGCTTAAATATTCATTCTATTAATATTAAATAAGCTGGAAATAATTTAACTTTAGTAAGAGTAAATAAACCACAATTCTGGAAATACAGAAAAAAATTAATATTTTTACACAAGCTTGTCTTTCTAGAGAATTTCATAGTTGTCACATAGTTTTCGGTTAGCTACCTTTGAAGGTCAAGTTGGGCCAACTCTTTCCATATTCTACGTTAGTGTTTGGCTATATGTTTCTTTTAGATTCCTGGCTAGAGTATGTCCTATCGATTTTAAAATTTAATATTTCGATAACATGCTCTATATTTCGATAACATGCTCAATTTTGCCAAATATTTTGATGGCACCCGACAGTTTATTGTCAACCATGTTATTCAAAACTTTAAGAGCCAAAAACACACTGGTTCCTTCTGCTGACAAGGCATGGTGGACTCAATGCAAATGGCTACCTTTATTATATTCTTCTCCCGATAAAAATGCTAAACCAGAATGCGTAAACCACGCAGTCCTTGACAAAATTGAAAATATTTGTAATTTATCGTAGCAAAGAAATGATCCCTAAATTTAAGCTCCCATAGAGCTTTAAATTTACAAAGATGTTCTTGTTCTAAATCCTCCTCTTTCACAACCTGATAATACAATATGGATACCCACATTTTCCGGCATACGTCCAAAAATATGCTTTTTAGACGCCCAAGCAACGCTCACCCAAATGCTTAGAACCTTTTTGTTCGGTTCACTGAACGGAAATGGCCAGAAGATTCTGCATGTTCTTCATGTGGTGATGTTGATCTACTTGCCTTTCATTTTAATCAAAGCTCATACCATCTATGAAGTTCGACAACGCAACTAAAGGAGAACGTATGTTTGTATCAAGAATGTATCAAGTATCTCACCAAAGGATAATGCTTTCGTTCTGCACTCATCAGTAATATCATTCACTTGGATGCTCAAGTGATTGTTGGGAATTCTATCAGTTCAACATGAGGTCACCCAAACTACGCCAACAAACGAATACGGCTGATACAACGCTTCACCCTTCTAACATTGGAGTCGCGAGTTGAGTGTTAAAACCACATAAAGGATGACGCTTTAGTACTGCAATCATCATTAACATCATTCACTCGGATGCTCAGTTCGACATGAGGTCACCTAAGCTACGCCAGCAAACGAATACAGCTGATACGACGCTTCACCCTTCTAACATTGGAGTCGCGAGTTGAGAGCTAAAACCACATAAAAGAGGTAACTACCAGGAACTCTTTTCACTCAACTCCCAAAAAATTATTCAAATTGTTGGACGTAGAACAACAGTCGATGGATGCCATATTTTTCAGCGCGGAGTAAGGTGTTGAATGCTAAAGCGATTGTTTTCACACAATGTGGTAAGCCAAACACCGACTTATTTTGTCTGCAGTTACACTTCTATTGTATTCAGAGAAGCTTAAATGTAAGCATTTAAGAGCGAAATTAATTTCTTACACAATGGTCGGTCATTTCGGTAATTTCTCATGGCGTTTCAAATTTTTTCAGTACAGTGCTATTCCTGCTATTTCACTTGAGCAGTGTATGATAATATAAGGAAAAATTCAATCGAATCCTTTCAATCGGATCCTGTAAATTCTATTTCATCCAGAGTTTCTAATTGTCTTGTGTTACTTAATGTTGCTTATACTGTGATTTGAAAGTCGGCGTGGTCTAGTAGGTAGTGTATTAGCTTATTAGACGTGAGGCCTCGGTTCAAACCTCAGGAGATGCCTGATCTGCAACTAAACGAAATATGACAAAATATTTCTTCGGCGACTTCTCTCAGCAGATTTCTGGCAAAAACTCTGAGAATAAATAAAAATTGCCATGAAAAGTTTCTCAAAAATCTGTCGTTGTCCCACCACTCATGTATAAAAAAATAACGTACACATCACAAATGGTGAGATCCTGACTAAAGGGTTGTAATGACCAATTATGTATTATGTTATGTATACTGGGATTTCAATTACTGATCGTTATCAAAGCATCTTAAGTGTTGAAAGCAAATAACACACAAACAAAGGAAACATGTTCCATAAAGAATGGAAACCTTGTTATTTATATTAAAATGTGGATATTTTCTTATGCTAAACCTCATAACAAATTAACAATTTGTTTTTCCTCTCAGTGTTTAAATGTATGAAGCAAGGCAATGCATATTTCATTTAAATACTTATTTATATACACAATTCATACTCACATACATTCATACATAAAAATAAAAAGAGAGAAGAGAATATTATCTTAAAACATTAAAATATTTTAATTGGAAATTTGCTTAAGAGTTCAACGAACAGCATCATGTGCCAGAAAGAAATGCTCTTTTCCTCGATAGAATTTATTATCAGTCAGAATAAGCAAACAGGCGACGACAGCAGCAAATGCATAGTTGAGAGCAGAAAAAAATTTTAAATTTTAAACATAAAAATAATCGAGGTTGCAAATTATTCTAAAAAGTAGAACACAATTGAGTATTTTCTCTGCTAAAAACCCATAAAAATTCATTCATTTCTTTATTTTTAAATATTTGGTTTAACCAAATATTCAAAAAAATTTTATATTTGAGAGACTATTTAGTTAGTAGCTATTAAATACACGTAATTAAAGTGGCCTAATTGTTCTCTAACAAGATTAATTTGTGCATCAGCATCTATATGGCATCAGACGCCATCTTAGCGACAAATGGAAGAAGTTGTTTTTGCGAATGTCCAGAACTGCAGATACTCTAGAAAATAATGTTCACAATAAAAAAGCAGATTTTCCTTCTAGCAAGCCTAAGGTGGTAGACATCAAGAACCTACTCAGGAATACCAGTTAGACTCAAACAATATGTGACCGATAAGAATGACAGTTATCGCCTTTACTCAAGGCGCAAGCATAGAAAAGGGGCAAAATATAGTAGATTTCTGCTGTTGCACAATTTCCATGATGTGCTATCGAATCTAAGGCAGAAGGAGGCTAAAGTACCACGACAAATACCAACACAGTCGCCGTAGTCTAGTACGTAGTGTGCTGGATAAGGCGACGGTTCAAACCCCAGGTCAGACATCAAAACGAAAATATGAAAAAACATTTTTTCGGCGACTTCCTCTTAGCAGATTTCTGGCAAAAACTCTGTGAGTAAATAAAACCTGCCATGAAAAGTTTCTCAGAAATCTGTCGCCTAAACGGTAGGTCCCCCCCACTCGTGTATAAAATTAACGCACACAACATAAGTGGTGTGGGAAGCTAGGTCGTAATCCTGACTGAAGGGTTGTAATGACCAATTATGTATGTTATGTAATATCACCAAACTCATATTCAATACAGAATATTATTACAACAAAGGGGAGGAGGCCTCCAAAAAAAAATCGCACGGCCAACAGTACCTAGTGTTGAACTCACGAATAATCGATCGGCTGAAGTCACTTGCCTCCACATATTTGTCAGCCCATGTATGAGGCAATTGTAGGATATTTTCTGAACAATCATCATCATTGCGATAGAGGTACGATCACGAATATAGGATGAAAAATAGTGATGAGTCTGGAATACTCTGCACAGACTACTCTCCATTACAACCAATACTACAATTGACTAGAATCACCCGGGACACCTCCGAAAAGGGCTCACAGGCTACGTCTTATCCCAAAGTTAGAAACAGCGCCACCAAATATCAACAAATTCTGAAACAATCTGAAATCATTTGTAGCAGATAGAAGGAAATAGAGTTCAATGACATACATATACTGCCGGTACTGCCGAGTTCAGAGAACGAATAAAATTGGTATCCAAAGGAGGGTTGGTTGTTATTTCAATTTTACAGTAACTCAGCTTTAGTTCTTCTGTGTAAGGAAGCTCCTCTGTAATGAGCATAACATTTTTTTAATTTGGGTAAAGGGGTTACAGAAACATTACTGGAGCTCATGAGCTTACCATAACATCCCTAGAGGCATGGAAATTATGCAGATTTGTACATTAAACACACAGAACAGATGGAAACCTGTGTCCTTCTATATTATTTCAAGGGACTTCTTGCCACTACATAACTGGGCCACTACTATCAACATTTGACGATCCCTCTAATCTATTTGCGAGCTAATAACGGTGTACACAGTTTATTGAATACTCCTGGTTATAACAGAAAATCTTCTGAGAGGGAGGCAATCATTTATTTTCTTTGCGAATGCCAGGTCTAGCAGCCAGACGTTTAAAAATATTTGGAGTATTTTACTTCAATAGCTTGCACCTGTATTTGATTTACTTTATTTCATAAATAACTCAAGATGGTTGTAAATTTTATTCCTTTTTGTTTAGTTCAGTAATTTATCAGTAATAGTTCATGAGTACCAAATCTAGTTAATCCTGTCTTCGTTTAATTAGTAAACTCATCAAGCCCAACCTTGGCCATAGGCGAGTAGCTCATAATAAACTATTTTATGTCACTCCTATTAAACACACATTAAAGTCTTTCTTAGTATCAGTAATACCTTGGCTACCAATTGAGCCAACTTACAGCAATGCTCACATAATGTTTTCCCTGGACTTTTTCGTAAGGGAAACATTTTTGTTAAATTCATCTCCGTAACAATAAATCAAATGTGATGTGCTATGAAAAACAAATTCCTGAAACCATGTTTTTCTTATTTAAACTTCTGCATCAGTTAACAATTAAAATGTTACAACTTTTTTACTCTCCACTGCTGTACTTTATTTGCAATATTAACATGATAACAGATGCCAAAAATCATTGAGAAGAATAATTCTGAGTTATTTGTTACAAACAACAACAAAAATATAAAATAAAATTTATTTCATTCAGTTTTTAACACACTTTTTATTTCTATTTTTGTATTTATTTTTTTGATGTTATTGCTGTTGTTCTTTTTTCTTTTTCTTCTTTTTTCTGTTGTTCAATACAAAATTAAAAGCAATAAACTTTAATGATTGCTATGAATGCTACCAACAAATATAATATCGGTACTTCAAATAATGATTATGATCATTATTATCATTATCAATATTATTACAGTTATTTATGCATTTACAGATGTATTTGTATTTGTAGTTTCTCTCTCTCTCTCTCTCGTTCTTTATTTTTTCATCTTTATTTATATACTGATTGTTAACGTTAATATTTATGAACCCAAAAAAAAAGATGAAAAAAAATACGAAAAGCAAAAACAAAAACGTAAACAAAGGGAGCGAATGAGAGAATGATAGTTTAAATGCAAGAGAATGAATAATTTTATGCCACTCATGCAAATTTTTTGGTAAACAAAAAATGAGATAATATGACAGGGTATTGTAATCTGGAATTTGGAGGACAATGCTAGAGATAGCAGAGAGACAATACTGATAGAAATCGCTGAGTGGCTTAGGTTAGGCCATCCAAACCAGAGATCAGCCATGAGTATTCAAAAAGATGAGTAAAATCGAATGATGTCTTTTTCCCTTTTTTGCATGCCTAACCACGAAGACTGTAAATTTTGATGAATGATTCGTATCACTCGTATCATTTATAAGTATATATTATTCATTATTTTTCTAAAGTTATGAATCTAAATGAGTAGGCTTATGAATCCAACATATTTCGAATGGTATGAGTTTGATGTCAACGTTGTACGCATACTCCTGTACTTATAAATCAACGTTGTAAGGAGTAGTACGATTGAATCAGAGTGTAGTTAAATTTCAATATTGTTGACCCACTTTGTATATTCAAAATTTCATGAGTGCTTATGAGTAGCGAAAAAACGATTCATTGCTGCTCTCTGATCCAAACCTAAATGGCAGCTTTGTTAAATCAAAACTGAGTTGAGCACCCATGACGGTCCATTGTAATGTCACTTGAAGCGATGCCCTACTGACAAATCCTGATTTATCAATCAACACCAAGACTTCCCAGTTAAAACATGACTTATTAGAATTGGAAGTTCAAAATCACACTCCAAGTTCTACCTCACATAGCTCCGTTAGGCTATCGTAAAAGACAGAGCCAATTGAGAGAAGTCTGGATCGAACCAGACTCTGACATTGGCAAATCAAGTGCACAATACTTCCTTCTCAACTAATCAGGTAAGTGAAGTTTCACCGTATATACCCATTACACAATGACCCTGGAAAAGTATAAATACCTTGAGAATATGGCATTGTTATCCCCACGATCTGATTGGTAGGCCTGTAGAGTATACTCGACAGCGCTGGCTCGACCATGTCGTTCGGGTGTGAGAGGATATTCTGGCAAGACGGGGAAGACAAAGAGGACAAACTTATCTACGTTGAAGGGGCCAAATTGAGGAAGCCCTGTTCATCGATTGGCAAGATGCAGGGCCGCATGGAAGGATGTATTAAAGCAGACCAAAATCCGATAAACAGTTAAAGATTTAAACAATTAAATCTCATTTAGTTTAAGTGAGTGTGATAATAAAGCAGGATGCCTTCTCAGCTCAGAATTTATCAGCGAACAATAAATGTCTTTCGCTAATATACAGCTTAACTTATGATATCTAACACACACTTGGTTTTATTTAAATCTAATGATAGGAAGTCGTTAGGTACTTACTAGTAGGTACTTACTTGGTCAATAAATTGAATTGAACATGTGACCTTAATTACAATGAGTCACTCGATTTATTAACCACTACAGCCCTTTACATACATAATTGATCATCACAACCCTTCAGTCAGGATTACGACCTAGCTTCTCACACCACTAATGTTGTGTGCGTCAATTTTATATATGAGTGGCGGGACCTACAGATTTTTGAGAAACTTTTCATGGCAATTTTGTTTTATTCACAGAGTTTTTGCCAGAATTCTGCCTGAGAGGAAGTCAACGAAGAAATATTTTTCATAAATCGTTTTGATGTCTGATCTGGGGTTTGAACCGTGGCCTTATGTCTAATAAGCCAACACACTACCTACTAGACTACGGCAACTACAGCCCTTTAGTTAGAGTTAAGAACTTTTGCCAGAAGACTCCTGAAATGAAGTCGTACAACAAGACATTGTTTTTGTATTTCATTTTGCAAGATATCAGAGATGAGGTTTGAACTATCAACCCTTCGTTGACTTACTAGACAACACACTACACACTGGATTAGGGGCCTTAGTCAATTATAATGAAAGAACTTGATTTTAAGTCGCACTGATCTCTGCATGCAGCTTTGTAATGTAGGTTAACGCTGGCCGACTGTAGTTTTTTTTTATTGTTTTCTTCTTCTTACTTTTCCTTTAATAATAAAAATAATTTGGCAATAAATTCAGCATCTTTAGGGAAATATGTATGTATGTAAGTATGTATGTATGTATGAATGTATTTCTGGAAAATTCATAAAGAGCACGAAGGAAAACAAAAAATTAAGGAATTCTCTGGGGAAAATTTAAATCCTTCATTCATATATGACTTGTGTCTTCCTTTCAAAAAAAAAAAAATATCAAAAAAAAAAAAACATGAAATATAATAAGAAAAGAAAGGATATGTTTTCCTTTCCAGCTACAACAACAACAACAATAATAATAAGAATAATATTTTAAGCAAAGAGAAGAAAGAAGAAGAAGAAGAAGAAAATGAATAAAGTAAAGAGAAAAGCGCATTGTATGCACAAACTGAAAATTCAAACTCTGAACTCAAGTGTTTTAGAGTAAATAATTTCAAGTTCGTGCTCAGGATTTTTCTTTTGCCTCCTCTTCCTATTTTTTTTGCTTATTTCTTCATCTTTAAACTGCTCGTCTTTTGAGAAAATATTTAACGTTTTCATGTTTTTTTTTCGTATTTGACTTCTAACAGTTTTTTATTTATTTTCATTTTTTTAGTTTTCATTTTTTCTATTAAACGTTAAAAAAAATGGCTTCACTTAGGTTCTCTTCAATTTTTTATTTTTGCTTTCTTACTTTAAAGCTATTATTATTTCTTCTATTCATGTTGTTGCTGTTGTTGTTGCTGTTGCTATTTCAGTTTATACATGCACCTTGCGACGTGTTCCAAATATAGCCGAGTATGTGACATGTTAAGGCAACAAGCAGTCGCCCAACTTGATTTCCTTAACCCCCACCCCCATCCATAGAACGATAAGCACAAAATATGGGGGTCTTTTAGCCTTAACGCTTACAAACACGTTTAACACAGTTTGGCTTTAAATGGAATAATTTTTTAGAAAATTAAGTCACTTTAACAGTGAATTTATTTTTATAACGACAACAACAACAACAACAGAAAAAGGTCAGGTAGTAGAAATTAAATAATTAACCGTAATATTTAGCACGTTGCGGTTTTAGCCCACTATTATTAGGCCATTTAAAATGGCTTAAGGTTTTGAATTTTAAATAAGGGATTAAAAATGTATTTTTTTTTTTGGAACTGGACAAAAAAAAACATTAAAAACTTGACCTCAAATAAAATTACAAAGTTTGGTTTTATTTTTTCAAGCAAGAAAATGGTCATTTATTTTCTATGCAAACAAAAAATAAAAGAAGGCCAAGTAAATTTCAACAAATTTTTTGCAAATTTTTTTTTTTCAACAAATGTCTGGTAAAACTTACTTTGTTGTTTAATAACAATAATATCTCGTTATCGGCATCAGAAACACCCTCATAAAGTCTCCTTAATCAACTACTACGAACGCCTACAGACACGAGGTTGGCATGTGTTTGTCAAGAGGCAATGAAAGGATACCACGCAGACTTCACTCATTTGCCAATAAAGATGGGATACAAACCAGAGGTCAGCAATGAGTATTCAAAAAAATCGAATCATACTCATATTTTTTTATACTTGTACGCATTCATACCAGATATCAGCAATGAATCGCTTTTTCGCTACTCATCAGCACTCATGCAATTTTGAGTATGAGTGAGTCAACAGTATTGAAATCCAACTACTCTGATTCATTCGTATTCACTACACCATTGATTTATAAGTATAAGTTGCAATGAGTATGAGTACAACGTTGACATCAAACTCATAACATTCGAACTATGTTTGATTCATAAGCCGACTCATTTAGATTCATAACTTTAGAAAAATACTGAGTAATACTTATAAATGATTCGAGTGATTCGAATCATTCCTCAAAACTTACAGTCTTAGTTGTTGTTGCATTTACAAGGAAAAAAAAAAGACACATAAACAAAAAAGACAAAGACCTCCTTGCTGTCTTTTGTCAAACACACAACCTTCATGTGGGTATTGCAGTGTTAGTACGCGAATCATACTTATTTTGTGAAATTTGAAGGAAAGACATTACACAAATGTCCAATTAATTTTGAATCATTTTATTGATTTTGTTTCCCGTTGTTCTGATGATTCAGATGAACGGGCCTGAGTAGTACGCATTCGATCAGTTTCTAATCTCACTTCTCGATGTTCAAGTGGTTCCAGCGAACGGGTCTCAGCGACATATACTCGAAGATTTTCCAGTCTCAATGCTCGTCTGATTCTGAGGCTCGTAATGCTCTTTTCTTCCGTGCATGAGGTGTAGGTCGATCAATTGCTTGTCATTCATTTTGAATAATTTTCAGTGGCGCCAACCTCCGCCGACTCATGCGCAACAACTTTGTTAAAGAATGCACACGATTTAACTGATTTTAAGTAATTTTCAGTGGCGCCACCTGCCGGAAATTAATCATACCAACTTAGAAACCTTTCCCGGCTGATGCGCAACAAAGATGCGCTAAAGATCACAACATGGTCAAATGCATAGTTTACGATTCTATAAGGTACATACAAACAAACATTCATTTTTATATGGGTATGTGGGCGTGGCACCATGCCTACTTGAAATTTTAAAATAATTCCAGACATACAGGAAGGTATTGTTAAAATTTCAAGAAATTTTTCCAGCCGTTTAGCCGTCTATAGACTTCAAACAAACCCACAAACAAACAAACACACATTCATTTTTATATATGGGGAATTTCGTGTCAAGTGACCCAATTTTTAAAATCGAAAAAAGGGCCCATTTCGAAAAAAAATTTAAAAAAAAAATAATTTAAAAAAAAAAAAAGTACAAAAAAAATTTTTTAAAAAATTAAAAGAATTATTTTTGGAAATATTGAAGAAATAGCTATCTAATATCTAATTTTTGCTAGGACCAATAGGTGAAATGTTACACACATTTAAAAAAACCCCTGCATGAACAAAATGTCCAAATTCGGCCCCCTCTAACTCCGGCAGTTCTTGACTGATAGAGCTGAAAATTTGTGTCTGGCCTACAATCCAATAGTACTAACCTTGGGTTAGAATCGGAAGACATCGATTTTAAAAACTGGGTCACTTGACACGAAATTCCCCATATATAGATGTATTTCAATTACTGTCGTGTATAAAATATTACATACAGCTGACGGGTGACGTATACGTAATATTTTGGTAGACAATAACACTCATACTTTTTTTATTTACATATTTTATTTTATTTTATTTGCCTATTTCAACATAAAAAGTAGCCTATAACTCCTTCCAGACATACAGGAAGATACTGTGAAAATTTCAAGAAAATCGGTCCAACCGTTTAGCCGTCTATAGACTTCAAACACACCCACAAACAAATAAACACACATTCATTTTTATATATAAGAAGAAAAAGATGAAATCAATTTTTTCTCGGTATTTTTTTTTTGCCGATACAATGATTTATTATTTCTTTTATTGTAGTGATTAAAATGGTACGAACTTCTTTCTTTTGCTGCTTTTTTTTTTTTTTTTTTTTTGTTTTGTTACCATTAACACTTATTACAACTTAAATAACAACAACAAATATTTGATTGAAACTTTAGGTTTAAAAAACTTTAATTGCCTTTACAGAATTTAAGCTTCTGTTGAGTTCTTGTTTTTTTTTTCATTTCCTGAAATTTATTTATTATTTTTAACAATGAAATCAATAAAAATAAAAACAAATATTTTAAAAAATAAAAACTCAATTATTTATTTTTCTTTAAAAAAAAGTGTTTATTTTTTTATCATTTGATAGATTTATAGCAGGAAATAAAAATTTAATTACGAAATTGACTTACCATATATTTTATATTTTGTTACGAGTGTAGAACCTAATGTGTATTCAAGGAATTAATTAGGAAATCGGTTTTTTTTCCTAAAATCTACAATAATTTAGTATTGTATTTAGGATTAAAAAGAAAAAAACAATAGAGAATCGTTAATTATAAATGTTTTTTTTTTGTTTTGTTTTTTATTTTATTTAAACATTTTGAATAATTATTAATTCCAGCAATTGTTGTTTTTGTTTTTGTGTTAATGATTATTCTCTAATTTAGAAAAGCATAAATATTATACAATAATAACATAACGACGTTATAAAAAATAATTTTTTTTAACATATAAAATCAGTAAATGTAGGCAACAAAATAAAAATAATCCTGTTTTTTCTTCTTCGTTTATTTTTTAATAAAATAAGTGGCTTAATTCCCACTTTTACTGTTTTTCTTTTTTAAGC
Source organism: Sarcophaga subvicina (assembly GCA_936449025.2). Lineage (NCBI taxonomy): Eukaryota > Metazoa > Arthropoda > Insecta > Diptera > Sarcophagidae > Sarcophaga > Sarcophaga subvicina. The sequence goes on along the minus strand of OW388081.2, from coordinate 11,399,664 downwards.
AATTATTTAATTAAATTGATTTCAAAATAAATTACTAGGGTTTTTTCTTCTTTACAAAACTACTTTAACAGAACTACATACATACATATATAGTGGACAGCAAAAGTCTTAGTACGGCAATATAATTTAGCAATATCATGAATTTTAGCCAAAAGTTTGTATAAAAATTTATCTTCTTATATATAAAAATGAATGTGTGTTTATTTGTTTGTGGGTTTGTTTGAAGTCTATAGACGGCTAAACGGCTGGACCGATTTTCTTGAAATTTTCACAGTATCTTCCTGTATGTCTGGAAGGAACTATAGGCTACTTTTTATGTTGAAATAAGCAAATAAAATAAAATAAAATAAAATAAATGAAAAAAGTATGAGTGTTATTGTCTAATAAAATATTACGTATACGTCACCCGTCAACTCTATGTAATATTTTATACACGACAGTAATTGAAAACTTCTTCTTCTTCTTCTTCTTCTTATATATAAAAATGAATGTATGTTTATTTGTTTGTGGGTTTGTTTGAAGTCTATAGACGGCTAAATGGCTAGACCGATTTACTTGAAATTTTCACAGTATTTCCTGTATGTCTGGAAGGAGTTATAGGCTACTTTTTATGTTGAAATAAGCAAATAAAATAAAATAAAATAAAATAAAATAAATAAAAAAAGTATGAGTGTTATTGTCTAACAAAATATTACGTATACGTCACCCGTCAGCTCTATGTAATATTTTATACGCGACAGTAATTGAAATCTTCTTCTTCTTCTTCTTATATATAAAAATGAATGTGTGTTTATTTGTTTGTGGGTTTGTTTGAAGTCCATAGACGGCTAAATGGCTGAACCGATTTTCTTGAAATTTTCACAATATCCTCCTGTATGTCTGGAAGGAACTATAGGCTACTTTTTATTTTAAAATTTCAAGTAGGCGAGGTACCACGCCCACATACCCATATAAAAATGAATGTTTGTTTGTATGTACCTTATAGAATCGTAAACTATGCATCTGATCATGTTAAGATCTTTAGCGCATCTTTGTTGCGCATGAGCCGGGAAAGGTTTCTAAGTTGGTATGAACAATTTCCGGCAGGTGGCGCCACTGAAAATTACTTAAAATCAATTAAATCGTAAACTGTGCATTTGATCATGTTATGATCTTTAGCGAAGTTGTTGCACATGAGCCGACGAAGGTTTCTAAGTTGGTATGACTAATTTCCCATAGGTGGCGCCACTGAGAATTACTCAAAATGAATTAAATCGTAAACTGTGCATTCTTTAACAAAGTTGTTGCGATTAATTTCCGATGGATGGCGTCACTGAAAATTATTCAAAATGAATAACAAGCAATTTATCGACCTACACCTCAAGCACGGAAGAAAATAGCATTACGAGCCTCAGAATCAGACGAGCATTGAGACTGGAAAATATTCGAGTATATGCCGCTGAGACCCGTTCGCTTGAACCACTTGAACAACGAGAAGTGAGATTAGAAACTGATCGAATGCGTACTACTCAGGCCCATTCATCTGAATCATCAGGACAACGGGAAACAAAATCAATAAAATGATTCAAAATTAATTGGACATTTGTGTAATGTCTTTCCTTCAAATTTATTTTAGTTGTTGGCGCAACAACACGCGCAAGATACAGCTAGTAATTTATATATTTATTTTATTGATTTATTTCTGTTTTATTATAAAACAAACAATTTTTTAATGTTTTTCATAAAAAAAGAGAAAAATAAGGAAAAGTTTCAGATGACTCCATATCGACGCCTCCGTTCTATAACATTCTAAGTCGAAAAAGTGTGTTTTGAGTTATGAGCTCTCAAAGTTTTCAGGCGACATACGACTATATGTGTATTCTAAGTAAATTTTTCCCTATAACTTCGGAACGGATCGGCGCATCTTAACCAAATTTTGACAGTATTTAAGTTAGAGAACGTAGAATTTAAAAATGCAAGAACATTAAAAACGTTCTCAGTACACTTAGAACGTTATAGAATGGAGGCGTCGATATGTACCCCCAAGGAGAACCCTGAGAAAAATTTAAAATCTAAAAGCCTAATATATGAAAATGTTATCCCTTGTATTTAGTAGAATAACCCTTAAGGTCAAGCACTCCATTTAACTCATTTGGAATTGAATATACAAGTTTTGTTTAGTGTTTTCTGGTGGCACCATGAGCAAGTTTTTCGGTTGACTTTTGTTTGAGGTTTATCGATTACGTAACCCTTCTTTCAAATGATCTCCTAAATACTGTCTTCATGTCATATCAGGACTTTGTGCAAGAGTATTAAGCCTGTGGGTGCTTTTTTTTTGTCAAAATATATTGCCGTACTAAGACTTTTGCTGTCCACTGTATATGTATGTATGTATGTATGTATATAAATAAAAAAGCATAATTTGCTACAATTATAGCATTAAAGCATAATTTGCTGCAATTGTTGCTATTTTGTTAAGGATTTTCATTCCTACGCATTATTCGTTTCGTATGAATTTCAAAGAAATATTCTTTATTTTTTTTATTGTTAAATATTCAATTTGCTCTCAAAGTTAAATACTACCGCTCCTCACCTTTGTTTTTGTAATTTTTACTCATTTATTATCTCTCTTATTTGAATACAGTATACAGTTATAATTTTTAATTATTTTTTCTTTGTTGAATAACTGTAGTAGTTAGTGGTGAGAGTTGAAGGAGACGGGGTTAATGAGGGCAAACCAGGTTCGAATGGAGTTCGGTTTTATTGTATAAAGAATGCCGTTATAAATACTTGAAAACTTTTTACGTTTTCATTCCTATACACCTACACACACACACACACACACACACGCCCCTACACAAATCAAGAATTTTTATCTTTAATGGTGGTAGTAAAGTTTGCTTTGCATTTCATAATTTCAAAGTGAAGAGAGAGAGAGAGAGAAAAGAGGAAAAGAAAGAGAAAGCGAAAGGAGTGTAGTTTTTAAGCATAAATTAATTTCTTTAATTAAATAATTATTATTATGCAATACACTTAAGGAAATATGCCCAAATTAGCACTGAAGATAATCAAAAGAAGAAAATTTTGGCTGTGGAAACAAAAAAAAATACATAAAAATGCTGCTAATTTGGAATAAAATGAATTCTGCTACACTACTATTAATACTAATAGAAGATCGGGTTAAATAAACTATAAAAAAATAATACGGCACAAACTTTTGCTTGAACCTATAAATAAAACTCTCGTTTGCCCTATCAATTCAGTTTTTGTTCACTTCAGTGTTGCCATATCCAGAAACTTATATGCAGTTAAACGCTGATTGTCACAAACAAACAAAAAAAATTTGTTCTTTATGAAACTGTACTTCAAAATCCATTCCATTAACAAATGCCTCAATAAAATATAATGTAATCCCTTGGCCAGTAATCCAAGAACCCACCGCCTTAATACAATTTTGATTGGGCAACTATTTATAAGAACAAAAAATTTACCTGATTTTGAGAAATATACTCTTTACAGCATTACTACTATGTTAACGAGCTGTATTACTCCTTAACAATTCCCATTTAATACTCCGTATAACTTGACTTAGGCCTCAGCGTGAACTAATAAATAGGTAGTGTGTTGGCTTATTAGAAGGCCACAGTTCAAATACCAGGTCAGACATTAAAATGAAAAAATATTTCTTCAGTGACTTCCTCTCAGCAGCAGATTTCTGACAAAAACTCTGAGAATAAATAAAATTGCCATGAAAAGTTTCTCAAAAATCTGTCGTTCGGAGTCGACGTTAAACTGTAGGTCCAGCCACTCATAAAAAAAATTAACGCACACAATATGAGTGGTGTGAGAAGCTAGGCTGTAATCCTGACTGAAGAGCTGTAATGGCCAATTATGTATGTATGTATGTATGTAGATCGAAATTTCAACGAAAATTAAAATTTTTAATTATTTTTTAAACCGAATAAAACCCTTTAGAACCGCAATAACTACCTGTTGATACCGAAAATTGCTTTAAGTGCTACAACAGTACGCTTTAAATTTCAAGCAAGACATTTTCGGCTCTGGGAATTTTAAATTCTCACAGGAGAAACTCGTTTTATATCGTGAATATTTATGCAAATTTTACACCCCGTTAACTAATTTACGTTTAAACGCAAATTTAAGCGGAATAACTAAGAACTACAAAAAACAACAACAAAAACTGTAACAAACGAAAAGCAAATATTATTGCATTTCGCAATCGCATAAAGAAGCTTAAAAATTATGCAAAGCTGCATAAATTCTTTCGTTTGCCGTTGTGAAAGCAAATTTTTGGTGTGGCAAATTTCGTTGTGGCTTTTGCCGTTACGTTATGTGAAAGTGAACGCGAATACGTATGTATTTGCAATTCCATCCATCAATCACCACGTTCAACTATTCATCCATCCATCACCAAACGTGTTCGTGTTTGTTCTCCATTATTATTGTTGCGATTTGTATGAGTTTCATCGGCAAATAAATTTTTATAAAAAAAAAGAGAAAATTAAGATTAAAAGGAAATTCAAATTTTAGCTCAACAGTTTATTAAAAAAAAAGGAAACAAAAAAAATTATGAGAAAAATCAAGAAAAATTATTGAATTCTATCAAGCAATCAGGCGGAAGGTAATCAACTGGATATATAATTAAACACGCTATACGTGTGTGTGTGTGTGCGTGCGTGAATATATATATTTTTTATAACCGGAAGACATATATGAATTTATATTTTTAATTTCTTAATTTTAATAATCGTAAAACAAAGAAACAAACAAAAAATAAAAAAATTAAAACGAAATTTATTAACGGTTTTATGACTGAAGGCCTATTTATTTGATTTGTACAGCGTTATAAACACTTAAAGTCTAGCATTTAAATGGTATAAGCATTTAGGAGCGTTTCATATAACCAAATGACGTAATTTTTGCGATTAGAGGCCTATTTACTAAGACAAGGGCATTTAAATTCATTTGACGAATGATAAGAAGTGTTAGTATACTTCCTAAGGGTCGACTTTTTTAAAGGATACCTTTATTTAAACAGATGAATCATTTTATATGTGAAAAAGGATATTTGAATGTTTTCTTTTTTTTATATTATACTAAAGTCCTACAGTGGTACGGCAGCCTAATCAAAATATGGCGACCATGATTATTAGGCAAGTTCATTATACAGTTCTCGCTTGACGTTTAAACCCATAAAACAATGTATGTTACTGGCTGTAGCCTGAATTACGATATTTTGAAATGATCAAACACTAACAAAATGGCGGCGTTTTTAATTTCTTTGCGGATTTCGCCTAGAAATCAAAAATATCATAGTTTGAGCTAGAACTACTCGTCCCCAAAATTTCAACGAAATTAGGCATGTTATTTTCGCTAAATCGTGGTCGCCAAAGTGAAAAAATTTGCCGTTAAGTTGCGCCTGCAATGACATGTTGTACTATTTGGGGTTTTTCTCTTCATTTTCTTAACATTTTAGGGTAAAGAGGATTCTGACCTCCGCTGTTTTTCGTAAAGGTTCCGGAATATTGTGGAATATGGATGTTTAAATCGCCATAGTCTAGTGGGTAGTGCGTTGGCTTATTGGACGGGTTAAACAGCAGGCTAAACATCAAAACGAAAAAAATTCTTTCAGCAGATTTCTGGCAAAAATTTTGAAAGTAAACAAAAATTATCATGAAACGTTTCTCAAGAATCTGTCGTTCGTTGTTGGATTTTAAACTGTAGGTCACGCCAGTCATGTATAAAATTAACGCACACAACATAAGTGGTATGAGATGCTAGGTCGTAATACTGACTGAAGGGTTGTAATGACCAGTTATGTATGTATGAGTGAATATTTCTTCAAGACTGTACAAGTTGTAATCCCTCGGATCTTCCTGATAGTCACTATAAATGGGGGTTGGCGAAAATTGTCATCTTTGGATGAAAGCTTCATTCATATGAATGAATGAATAAAGAATCGACAAATTTTCTTATGAAATTCTTATATAGAAAAACACAGAAATATATCTGACGGAGGGACTCTGGTCTGAGTGATTGGTTAACAACGATAACAATTAATTTATTTCGATTAAATGGATACCTGTGACTTACCGGTAAACGTACATACAGTGCATGACAAAACAATGGAAACTTGTTCAAAAATTTATTTATGTGTTACAATCGGACGAAAATTTAAATATCTTTTTAAGAAATCGGCAAAATCTTAATGCCTTTTATTAATAGGCACTGTTATTAACATTTCTGTATTTTAAAAAATATATAAAAAGACTATATAATTCAGTAATTAAAAAAAAAAATTCTATTCACATATTTGATGTTGACAAAACAATTGAAACTTTGGAAACTTTTTTAATTTTTGAATTATATAATTCATTTTTATACATAATTTTAATATACAGCAACGTTAATAACAGTGCATATTAATAAGCTCCACAAATGTTTTGCCGATTTTTAAAAAACATGTTAAATTTTCGTCCGATTAAATACATTTTTGAAAAAGTTTCCATTGTTTTGTCAAGCACTGTATATATATAAAGAGAAAAAGTGAAAAATAATATATACTAACAATTATTGAACAATTATGTGAAGTCTTATAGCGAATGCATTACAATTATAGAAAAATCTACGCAATTGAATAAAAGTACCAGCTTATAAAGTCACGTTGTTTAAAATTCAATTTAAAAACTTTATTTTCTCTTAAATAGTACAGGGGAAATTGAATAATGTTTTTTTTTTTTGCAAAGAATCACAAGCAAACTAATCTGTTAAATAGCAAATGTTTATAAATAATATTTTATATAAACTGATTAACCACCACTACATAGTACTTCAAAATAAAATCATATTTCTGTTAAAATTTTAAGTGGAAATCAGTTTATAACGGATTTAATTAAAAAGTTTATTCCAAGCAAATAATCATATTTACTACGAATAAGTAAACAACAACAATAATACACAGAGAGAGAGAGAGAGAGAGAATATTTTTTTTTTGCTTTTGTATATTTACAATACATAGTATATTTGCAAAACTAAAAATGCTCAACGAATTAAGCTGGAAATAATAAATAAATGACAAAAATTCAATTCAATTGTTTAAATTTGTACTTGAAATGTTGACAATAAATTTAAAACGGAAATACAGACACTCGCAAATGCACATACACACATACACATACACATATACACATATAGATACACATTCACATAGATACACTGGCACAGACACAGGCATTATTTTGGCATTTACAGTATACAATATAAGCTGTAATCCAACGGAAAAGAGTAATGGATGGATGGATGGATGGATGGTTGGTTGGCAGCCTGCCCGCTTGCCTGCCTGCCTGTTTGTTCGGTCGGTCGGTCGTTCGAGTATGTCGGTTAGGTCGGTTGTTCGGTTTTACATTATGAAATGCCATCAGAACAATTCTTTATTGATTTTTGTTTTTATTTTTCTCTTTTTATTTATACTTTTATTTTTATACTCATAAAATGAAGACGAAAAACAACTGATGCTCTCACCCACATGTTTTCATTTCAATCTTCATTACTCTCACTCTATTAGTCACTTTCCCTCTTATTCTCTGTCTCTCTCTCTCTCGCTATCTGTCTCTGTTTTCTGTATTTTATCTGTTTTACAAAAGCATTTGTTGTATCTGGTTGTCTTTATAACGGTTGTAACATTTGTTTGGCTCTTAGACTATTTCATACAAGAATAAAAACAATAAACAGAAATTATAAACAAACGAACTAGCTCGACTAAATGGTACCCTATGCCATAATTTAATCGATTAAAAAAATTAAATAAGATTTGTTGAAAGATTTAATAAATCTGTTGGACTTCATCGGAAAACTGATTAGATTATTAGTAAAGGACCTGTCACACCTACAAGTTTCTCTTATAAATACAAATTACATTCATATGTAAGCACACATTTTGAGTTGATACTCATCATGTTTGTGAATATACTTTGTATCATATAACTTATGAATGTATTGAAGTCGCCGTAGTCTAGTAGGTAGTGTGTTGGCTTATTCAACGTTTCAAACCCCAGGTCAGACATCAAAACGAAAATATATAAAAAATATTTCTTCGTTGACTTCCTCTCAGCAGATTTCTGGCCAAAACTCTGAGAGCAAATAAAATTGCCATGAAAAGTTTCTCAAAAATCTGTCGTTCGGATTCGTCTTTAAACTGTAAGTACCGCCACTCATGTATTAAATTAACACACACACCATGAGTGGTTTGAGAAGCTAGGTTGTAATGCTGACTGAAGGGTTGTAAAGGCCGATTGTGTATGTATGTTATGTGTGACTTACACAAACACACAGTTTTCGTAATCGATTGAAATGAAATTCATGTAAAGACCTCTCATAAGAATTTTTCAAAAAAATGTCAATTGAAAAAGAAACTCAAACTTTACAGTTCCTGTATGTATTCGTGCCAAATTCCTGGTACAAGTCTGCATTCCTTACGTTGATTTAGGGTATTAAACTAAATAAATATAAACAAAACAAAACAGAACAATAGAAAAACGAAAACAAAAACAAACACTTACTTATTCAACTCGACAATCGTCTTAAAAATCTCTATTCTATCCACACAAACACACACACACGCACACGCAAATAATTTAACATGCCACAAGGGCTAAAAGGTTGTGATGATGCACGTCGTCTGTAGAGCTAATAGAGGCTCATCTTACTATTCCCACTACGCTATGCTCAAAGTAAAGTATCAATTTCAAGAAGACTTTATACAACACAGCCAAACAATATTGGACAAAATTATTCGATAAAAAATTACAACAACAGCGAAAAAAAACGAAATATTTTTAGTCTTTTAAGCAGTGTTTTGTTATTAAACAACAACAAAAATATCATAGCCTTTAATAATAAACACTGAATCGCAAAGAAAAAGAGCAGAACAGAGCAAGAAAGAAAGAAATACGAGTAAATAAATAACAAATAGTTGTTGGCAATATTGAGAGAAAAAAAAACAACAACAAAAAAACAATAAAGAAAATAACAACACAGCATCCAATTGTTTAAAAACACAGAGCGAGAGAAAGACAGTGAGAGCGAGTACTAGTGGGATGGGAAATGGAGAGTAAAACAAATCTATTATAAACACAACAAAATCACAAAACACAACAAAATTCATAAAAAGCAAACAACAGCAACAACAAAAATAACAAAAACAAAATGAACGTTTTTTCAAATCTACACAAAAGTATTTACAATTTATTTACACTCTCGAAATGCGAGAGTTTTTTTTTTCTCTCATTTCGTTTCATTTCATTTCATTTCAATTCATTTATTCCCAGTACTGCGATTATTGAGCCAACACCAGTGCAATTCCATAGAAACTCTCAATCACGAACAGTTGTGACAAGGAACAAGGGAGAGAGGAGATGGTTGAAAGTGATTAAAACAAAATAAATATTAAATGGTTACGAGTAAATCGATCAAATTGAATTTGAAATTTAAAAAAAATGAAAGAAATTTTCCAATTTTTCTTTCTTTCATAATACAGAAATCATTTTAACAGCAGCCAGCCGTGCTGGCAGTGGAAAGAAGAAAATTTCTTTCTGCTGATGTTTCTAATAGACCAGCCAATTATGCCTCATGCCTCATGCTTAAGATGGCAGATGACTTTGATTGATTGAAAGAACATCAAACGAGTGTATAAAGCACTTAAATTAAGATACTAAAATACATACTAAAATACTGAAATACTGAAATCCAATATCATAAATCAATCAAAAAGATTAAGACCCTAAGTACTTCTTACAACACACATACAAGCCATTATGAAGACCTTACGATGGCATTTGTGCCAAGGCACATATGAGGGAGAGCAGTTTCCCTTGGAAAGTATTTAAAGAGCTTATCATTTATTTGACATTGGCCTTTAAATTTGTAAGTTTTACTGAGTTTGCTCAAGTTGTCTTGAATATTCTACCGATACACTTGAGGCTACTATTCACCTCAAGTGAAACAGATAAATTAAGCATGTTTGCCTATCTGCTTTCTGTCATCCCCAAAGTCTATTCGTTTATGTTCCATCTGTGCTTAAATTGTCTCTACTTTCTGAAGCAAGTTCATTACTAATTTAAAAATCATTTTAAGATCACTTTGTTTATTATAAAATCCATTGAAGTTTCGTATTTAATTGACAAGAAATTTTAAAATTTGTTTTCATTGCAAATGAAACACTTGCTGCCATTTGAGTTCAAATCAAAAAAAACATTTTTGTTTTCATTTTCAAATCTGTTGAAACTCTGTAACTAATTAAGAGAAATTAAAAGATTCCTTCTGCTTCTGGCATACTCCTGCCATTAGTTTAGATTGAATGCTCTCGTTCGAGCAACAAATTTTATATTTATTTTGAGATACCGGCAGACAGACAGACAGGAGGATTGCAAATGTGTATCTTCTATTCCAAAAACAAAAACAAAAACAAAAATTGTCGCACTACACTTAATGTTAATGCATTAACAATTTAACTCTCCATCCAAACGAATGACTGACTGTGACTGTGACTGGGACTGACTATCTGATGGACTGGCTATGTAATTGAGTGATTGCCAGTTCATTTGAGTAAATAATTGCACCACCTACACTTTTGAGTCATTCGAATTAGTAACAGCAACAGCAGCAGCAGTAGTTTTAATAGTTCAACCAATATTTACTAATGTTTTACGACACATTTCTTCTCTAAATAGTTAGAGCCAAAGAGAGGGCGGCATGGGAGAGTAAACGGAGTTGTTATAAAAAATAAATTATATATTGTTGTTGTTGCTGTTGTTGTCCTTACTGCAAAGAAAAGGTATTAAAGCAACAGTTATTTAAGTCAACTTAATTTAAGCAAGTTGCAAGTAAGTGTCTCTCAAAAATGTTGTCATGATAAGTATGTATTTGAGAGAAAATAAAGCGGTTCTTCATAATAACTTCACTATCTCTCTTCAATATTTAATTTTAATTATCAATCAACGGAACAACAATTTACAGAACAATACTCATAACAACAGCACTCAAGTGTTATTGAAAGTATAATTAAATTATGAATATTAAGCAGGATTGCCCAGCAATACGAGGGTTGTTATTTGTATAATGTTTGTGTGTTCTTTATTGATCATTATAACCCTACAGTCAGGATTATGACCTAGCTTCTCACACCATCCATGAGAAACGGATCTTGTCTCTGAACGGCAGATTTGTTGAGAAACTATTCATTATCGTGGTTCAATCTTTGACACAGATATCTTGAACCAAATGAAAAATGAAAAAAATTTCTTTCAACGATTTCCTGCTGGCAAAAACTCTGAGAATAAATAAAAATTGACATGAAAAGTTTCTCCAATCTGTTATTCGAAGTCGACATTAAACTGTAGGTTCTGCCACACACGTATAAAATTAACACACACAACGCGAATGGTGTCAGAAGCTAGGTTGTAATCCTGACTAAAGGATTGTTACATAAATCGAAACGACCTAATATCGTTTAACAATAAAAACGATAAACAAAAGCCACCAGCTACACCAACACAATACACACGACACAAATACGCACTAATGAGCGTGTTGATTATCTAAAGTTGCACACACACATATGTACAACTAACCTGGTTGCGCCTGGTACCAACAACAACATGTATGTGACAAAAAGGCATAAGCAACATAAGCAAAGTACACAAACAACAATGTATTAGCAATAGAGCTCTCGAGAAGGCGAGATCACGAACATCCCACTTCAAGAATGTTCGTTAGACTGGTTGTGTCGGACTATAAAAGGGCTGGACAAAGCAGGCAGCAGTCAGTAAGAATTCAGTCAGCCTTGTGTGAAGTTGCGTTTGAACAAAATAAGTCGTTGTTGTAAAGATCCAGTGAATACTTGTGTGAACTAGTAAAGTGAATAAACAGATTATTATTGTTGTATCGTTAAGTTGTATACGGTGGCACACAAAAGTAGTGTAGAGAATAAAGAGTTTAACTGAAATTAAATTAAACACATTTGTTTTTACTTTGTTTGCAATTAACGAACTCATATTTAAACGTTTTTAAAAAGGTAAAAACGTAACAGTATTGTAATGACCAATTAAGAAGAAAAATGAAACATAAATACAAAAATAAACGTACTAGATTGCAATGCATAATCATAAGCCTGCTTGAATAAGTAAGACTGGATAATAGAAGAACATCCAAGAGTCTGGCCACTCTGTGAAGGCAATGATGAAGATGAATGTTTATGTTTTGGTACCAGATGAGTAGAATCGAATCATACTCATAATTTCTGATATTTATACGCATTCATACTTATTTTAATAGCATGGAACCCCTACTCATATTCAAAGTTTGAAGTAATTATCGTATTCATACTTAACAACACGTATGATGTTCTTGATTTCGACTCTCCATAACTCAACATATACACGAATCACAAAATAAGTATGATTCGCGTACGAACACTAAAATATCTACTAAAAGGTTATATGTTTGCCATACATGCTGCTCTGTCTTTTTTCTTTTTTTTGGTAAATGCAACAACAACTAAGACTGTAAATTTTAATGAATGATTCGAATCACTCGAATCATTTATAAGTATTATTCAGTATCTTTCTAAAGTTATGAATCTAAATGAGTATTCTTATGAATCAAACATATTTCGAATGGTATGAGTTTGATGTGAACGTTGTACTCATACTCATTGCAACCTGGACTTATAAAACAAGTACGAATGAATCTGAGTAGTTAAATTTCAATATTGTTGACTCACTTATATTCAAAATTTCATGATTGCTTATGATTAGTGAAAAAACGATTCATTGTTGATATCTGTTTGGTACCTGTATTATTTTTCACTTTTACAGAAAATAATTGCCTTAAAAGAAAATTTCCTTGAAAAAAATTTTAATAATCTACGCTTGTACATGGATTTGTATGTACATGGATTTGTATGTTTATTCAGTATTATAGGTAAACGCTTGCTACTAGAAGAAATATAATCCTTTTGAATAAAACACTTTTTGATGTATTCTCCATGTGTCAGATTTCTACATTTCAAAAAGCATTTCCTGTTATTGTTGAATTAGAAAATCATAGTTTACTAAGATGTATTATTGAAAATATTTATTGCTAAGAGGAAAGAAACTATTCCGAGAATTGTTATGCTATGCTAACTATCTACGGTTGCCTTGGTTGTAAATCTTTTTGCATAAATTTCAAGTTTCATAGGACTTCATTTGAAGTGCCTTCTCAAGTCATACAAAATCTTCTTTTTTTTTTGTTTTTGTTTTATTGTATGTTTATTTGTTAGTTTGTTATACATAGTTTTGATAATCATTAAATGAATGAAAACTAAAATAATAATGATTTAATACAGTAATTAAGGAATCAAAATCTATCTTTATTAAAGCCTCCGCCTCAATTAAACAAGAATAATACGATTGAAAGTAATTATTTGGCATAAATTATGTATGAATACATGCACAAATACATACATAGACAGACAGATAGACGGACTGACAGACAAGCAGAGAGAACGAAAAAGGACTTAAATTACGCTCGTTAAGTGGTCGTAAATAGTGTTTAAATTAATCATGTTGCTGTTATTTTCCTCCTTTTTGTTCTTGTTGTTGTTCTTATTTTTTGTTTTTATTGTTGTTTATTGCATGTTGAGTAATTAATAAAGATTAAAGACTTTGTTGTTGAACAACTAAAAAATAGTATTTAAAAATTAAAACAACAACAACAACAACAATGTATAATGATTTGATTGTGTCTGACCTTTTCACACAGAAAATTCGTTTTAATCTGTCGTCAGCATTTGTTGCACGCAACATGATTTACATACAATTTAATTGATACTTGTTGTGACTACTGACTCGTTTTATCTACTCACACACAACATGCCCAAGCATACACTCACTGCCATACACATGCAAAGGATAAACATTTGCAAACACATACAAGCACAGTGTAGTACATGTACGTGCATAGCCTCACACGCATTTCAGTGCGTATCGACAACAACAATAATAATGCTAGTGTTTGTCTCTTTCACCCGGGCCGCCCAAAATGATGAATTTTCCGCCTTATTTTTACGAACAGCAAATTTTTTTCTCGTTCAGGCTCAGTAGGGGAGCCAATTTATTTTGAGTGTTTCATTTGTAAAGCAATACTTTTTTTTCGTTCTTTCTTTTTCCTTGTATTGTGTTGTTGTTGTTGTTGTTGGTTGTCGTGTTGGCATGCGAATTGCTGGTTTCAGCTTATTTCGGCCAATTAATGAATTTTAAGACACTTTTAGCTACAATCGCATTACCTTACCGAAAAAGGCCAACGCAGAAAAGTTTTGTAAAGGCATTAATTTATGGTCAATAGGTTTGTAAAGTGTTTACATTTAAGCAGGTGGTAAATATGCTTACATTTGTTCTCATACGCCCCTCAATGACATTTCAATAATGTAAAATTCTTTAAATAAACTTGTTTAATGTCCCCCAGAGGAAAATATATTTATTCCACTATGTAGTGCACAACGACATGGTGTTCGTTTGTCACCAGAGACTCGGCTCAATTGCAATAAATAATGCACACACAGCTTGTGAAAACGGCACTATAATATGCATTTGTATTGGAATTCGTAATACGTAATTAAAAAAAAAAAAACATTAAATACAAAGCCGTTAGGTTAAACTGGGTAATATTTATTGCTTTTCTAAAACGAATAGCGATAGATAATGAAAAATGTTGGCGTTCCTTAAAGCATAAGGAGCACCCAGAATAATTTCATGATTTTTTTATGTTAAAATGAAGACATTATCGAGCACATATTATTCATAAGGCTTAACGTAATTCTTTTATGACCATCAAAAATAGGGTATAGTTGACTTTCATAACTTCAAGAAAATTACTTTCGGTAGACAATAACTGGTGGTAATCAATTGATTGCAGTAGAGAAAGAACACAATTCATCTCTTATAAAGCAAAACTGGCCATATGTAGTCTTTCTTACTTTAAATTGCCCAATGATCGGCAGACTCATTGCCATTACAATCCTTCAATCAGTATTACGACCTCGATTTTCACAAGACGTATGTTATGTGTGTGTGTTACTTTTATTTCTAGCGGAATCTACAGCGTAAAGTCCGTAAAACAGAAGGACAGATTTAGGAAAAACTTTTCATAGCATTTTTATTTTACTTTCAGAGTTTATGCCAGAAGTCTGCTGAGGGGAAGTAGTCGAAAACAATTTTTTTTCCTATTTCGTTTTATTCAAGATGTCTGACCTGGAAGTTGAATCGTGGCCTCACGACTAATAAGCCCACATACTATTTACTAGACTACAGCAACTTAAATGTCCATACATACATAATTGGCCATTACAACCCTTCAGTCAGGATTACGGCCTAGCTTCTTACAACACTCATGTTGTGTGCGTTAATTTTATACGTGAGTGGCGGTACCTACAGTTTAACGTCGACTCTGAACGACAGATTTTTGAGAAACTTTTTCATGCCAGGTTTATTTACTCTCAGAGTTTTTGCCAGAAATCTGCTGAAAGGAAGTCGCCGAAGATATATTTTTTTTATATTTCGTTTTGATGTCTGCCCTGGGATACGAACCCGGGCTTTACGTATAATAAGCCAACACACTACCTACTAGACTACGGCGACTTCTTAAATGTCCATATCCACAATATTTCCGAACCATTATGAAAAACAGTGGAGGAAGAAAATAAATGTCTCATTTCACGGTACTTTACACAGCATTCTACACTTTACAACAGCATATCTACGTGAAATTTAGTTTTTTATCTCCTTTGGCAAAGCATATCTATCAAGAGCTTTACAGATGAATTCTAACTTGATCGATTTGAAAGGTTTTTACTAACTAACGAAGACAGCTTATAGAGTGGAATTCAATTTTCACTATTCCTTCGGCCAAAATCCCAATCGGGTGTTTTAGTAAAGGGTGTTTTTTATAGAGGTATAGAACTTTAAGTTGCAATAAAACAACGATGGATTATTCGATTGACATGAATTTTATTTATCCAAAAGATAATCTTGTGGCATTACATTTTAAATATGATTTCTGGCATATGACCGCCACGGCTGGCGCGGATGTAGTCCAATCTGGACGTCTAATTTTCGATGACTTTTTCCAACATTTGTGGCCGTATATCGGCAATAATACGGCGAATGTTGTCTTCCAAATGGTCAAGCGTTTGTGGCTTTACCGCATAGACCAATGACTTTACATAGCCCCACAGAAAGTAGTCTAGCGGTGTTAAATCACAAGATCTTGGAGGCCAATTCACAGGTCCAAAACGTGAAATTAGGCGGTCACCAAGCGTGTCTTTCTATAAATCTATTGTGGCACGAGCTGTGTGACATGTTGCGCCGTCTTGTTGAAACCACATCTCCTGGACATCACTGTTATTCAATTCAGGAATGAAAAAGTTAGTAATCATGGCTCTATACCGATCACCATTGACTGTAACGTTCTGGCCACCATCGTTTTTGAAAAAGTACGGACCAATGATTCCACCAGCCCATAAAGCGCACCAAACAGTCAGTTTTTCTGGATGTAACGGTGTTTCCACATACACTTGAGGATTACCTTCACTCCAAATGATGCAGTTTTGTTTGTTGACGTAGCTATTCAACCAGAAGTGCGCTTCATCGCTAAACAAAATTCGCTTATGAAAATCGGGAACAACGGTAATCTCGTTTTGGGCCCATTCGACGAATCTACGCCTTACTTGATGATCGTTTGGCTTCAATTCTTGCACGAGTTGGATTTTGTAAGCACGCAAACCAAGATCCTTCCGCAAAATCTTCCATAAAGTGGATGGACACAGATCCAATTCCTGTGCTCGATGGCGGATGGACTCATTCGGGTCTTCCTCAATGCTACGCTCTACAGCAGCAATAGCTTCTTCTGTACGCACCGTACTGCGTCTCTGGGGATGCGAGTTATCAATAAGAGTAAACGTGGTGCGAAAACGTTCCATGGTTAATCGAATTAACTGGTCTGATGGACGATTTTGTCGACGATAAAATGGACGTAGTGCGCGATACGTTTTCCGCACAGAACCATTATTTCCGAAATAAAATTTCACTATTTGCAAGCGTTGTTCAGGCGTGAGTCTATTCATGATGAATTACCAAACCAAACTGAGAATAAATCACTTGACAGCTGTTAAATCGGTCGCCATCTTGAAAAGTAATGCCAACTTAAAGTTCTATACCTCTGTAAAAAACACCCTTTACTACAGTATGACAATATGGTTTAGGAGAGCTATTGTTCACCCGAAAATCGGAGAGATCATTATACTGAGGTATTTTAATAATCAATAATGTTTTTACATTCATGCGATAATCTTTTGTTATCCCAAAGTTCTTTGAGTGGGACACGTCCACCACAGTATGCGGGTCCGTTTTGATGATTTTTCCAAGTATGTATGTTATCTACTCTTTTCGGTTGAAGTTGCCGTAATGACGTACGTCGTGTGTTGGCTTATTAGACATAAGGCCACGGTTCAAACCTTAGGTAAGACATCAAAACGAAAATATATAAAAAAATATTTCATCGGCGGCTTCCTCTTAGCAGATTTCTGGCAAAAACTCTGAGAGTGAATAAAATAAAATTGCAATGAAAAGTTTCTCAAAACATTTGTCATTCGGAAGCGACTTTAAACTGTAGATGCCGCCACTCATGTATACAAAATTAACGCACACAACATAAGTGGTGTGAGAAACTACGTCGTAATCCCGACTAAAGGATTGTAATAACCATTATATATGTACTCATGCAGCTTTACCTTTATATACGATATGAAAAACTTTATTTAAAGTTCGAAATGTTTTATTTTTATTAATAAAAACAAATGCCACTAAAACTCATCCACAATATATTTTTTTATGTATAAGAAGAGTTGGCAATAAAAAAATGGTTCTTAATACCATTGGGGAGTGGATCAAGCCATTTATGATGTTACAGCTTAACTTATGTATGTACTATAGTAACAGTAAGTTTAAGCCAATGACAATAAGATATTTACGAGTTATATGTACATACGTATGGACTTTAATGCAAGTCTTGATGAGTATTTATTTTAACAACTTTAATAAACAATTTTAATCCGAGATGAAATAAAATACAACAATACCAACAACAACAACAAATAAATACAGGCTTAAACGATAACGATATAACGATGTTTTACCACCCTTCCTGGCCACTACATTACGGTCTTTAAACGTATAATTAAAGCGTGCGATGTAATAAGTTGAACACAACTCTGTTTAACAGCCAGTTTAACAGCCAAGTTATGGCACAAAAGCTGCTGTTATTAAAAGCCAAAACAATAAAAAAAAACAAGACAGAAGGTTTCATATGGCAACCAATTAAGTTTTTCGCCTGATGATGAAAAGTTTTTTGTTTTTTTTTTATTTTTCCAAGAACCCAAAAACTCTTTTACAACGAAATCGAATACTTAAAAACCAAAAATTTCCCTTAATTGTGTGGGAAAAAAACAAAAGAATTGAAAACAAAACCTTGAATATATTTACTTTGTTGTTGTTCGTTGTTGTTGTTGTAGTTTTTTTTTTTCTTTTGTTTTGCATTAATAGGAAATACTTAAACGAGGAAATGAAAATTGATTTAAATTCTAGTGCCACAACAAAAGAAGCTTTAAGAACCCAAACAAACAAAAACAGCCTTTAGGGTATTTGTATGATCGTATACTACCACTAACGCTGTTCTTGGTGTTCCCTTGTTGTTGTCTGTGTTGTTGTTGTTTTCAAGCCACAAAAAAGTTTTCACGTTTTACGTTTAATGAACTTCAATACTGTTCCACTGTTCTACTGTTTTACACTGTTTCGTGGGAAAAATAAGAAAAACTTTCCTTTCTTTTTGTGGGGGGGGGAGAAAACTTTTAAGTTTAATTTTAAAGTTTTTTTCGACGTTTTTCTAAAGACACCAGCCAACCAAAAAAAAAAGAAAAAGTTGTTAACAAATAACAGTAATAGCAGGCAAAAAACGAAAACAATGCTAAATGAGAGTGTATGTGTAAGTGTTTGAGTGTGTTCGACATTTAAATAAGTTTTTTTTAATAATTTTTAATTTTTTTTTCTTTTTTTACTTGTAATCTTAACAAGTAAAACAATTCGTTTTTATTGTTTTACTTGTATTTTAAATATTTTCGTTTTTCTTTTTCTTATTATTCCTTTATTTTTGGGTTTTTTGTTAGAATGAATTTTTCTTTTTTTTTTTGGGTCAATGGGGAATTTGGAAGCAGCCACCATTATTATTATTTTATTAAAAACTTTGGCTTGAACAAAATTACAACAAAATTACTTATTAAGTATTTTAAAATGGCAATTCAACAAAAGAAACAAAAAAATACACACACACTCAGGCACAGTCAGGACTTAAACCTAACTACACGGCCAAAATAATACAGGGAAATGTAAAAAAGAATTCTTTTTTTATTATTATATTTTATTATAATAATGCCTTAAGCTTTTTGGTAAAACACACACATATACACATACACATACACAGAATATACAATAAAATACAAAATCCCTCTATATTTTGGTTATCTAACCCTAAAAATAAGCCTCGCAAAGGTCATAAATCCTGTTGGTATTTTGTACGTCCAGTAGCCACGTTAATTAGTGAATGTAATGTAATAAAAAAAAATCCGCTCTCCAGGCTTATTTGTTTGGCTATAAAACTGCTGCATTATTTTTGGTAAGAAAAAGGGAAATACACTGTAATTATTGTAATATTAAAAGGTACCTAGAAAAGTACCTTGTTTAAGAATTGTTTGGCAAAGGAATACACTCGCGTAACATGTTTTTGGCTTCACAAAGAAGAGAAACAAGTTTTAATTCAAATAAAATAAAAAAAGTATAAAAGTTTTACGGCCATTATTAAAACTTGCCGTTAAAGTTGGGTTTAGTTAAAGGTGATTTTAAGTTTACTTTAGTTAAAGTTACCTTTAACTAAACCCAACTTTAAAGTTCACTTTGCTAAAGTTACCTTTAACTTCTTTTCTTTATTACAACCTACAAATAAAATAAACTTAACTTTTGCAAAAATATAGCAGTGACGGAGCAATGTCGATAACACTGCTCAATTAAACAAGTTTTATTTTGTTGTATATGCTCATTTTGTTTATATTGGAAGTTGCCATATTGAAAATAATAAAATAAAAACAATTTATCTGCCTGTTAAAATCCTTCCTTTAGTTAACGGCAAGTTGTAATAATGGCCCTTAATAACTTAACTTTTGTAGTGTAAATAAATGTTTAAATTTAGCCGAGTAAATTTTAGTAAAGCTCGGCATACTTTAATTTCGAAAACATTAAGGTCATCTTAAATCAGTGATGTTATTATATCTAGAGAATCCATGACTCTAAATGATGACAATTCATGCCTATACGGTGTTCAGATATGCACCTTTATTGCGTAAATCGCAATAAACGCCATTATTGAGCCTAATATTTCACATAAAGTTTCAATTAATTATTGCGCAATCAATACGCAAATTGTTATAATATTGAGTAAAACTTAAAATGCAGCACTGTCATAAGTATGTTCAGTGCGCATATTACAATTATCCAAACACTTTCTGTTGATATTTGACAACTCAAATGTCAACAATGACAAACAACAACAAAACAAAACAAAAACAATATAAAAATAATGTTGTTGAAAGAACCAGCTGTTTTGTTCACCAGCTGTCAAATGAATATTGAATAAGCAGCTGAACTGCGTATATTATTATGTCTGAACACTTAAAATATTGTACTCAATAAACCGAATATTGACTTAATAAAAGTGCATATCAGAACATAGTATTATACACGTTATTTACCACATCGCGTTAACACGATAATGGAAGGATACTATAATCAAAACTTTTCAACTGTATTGAGTTAAAAGGACATGTCACAGTAAGCTGTTTATTATTGAACCAAGAAAGGTCATACGAATGTTAGTATGACACAGAAAGCTTAATTTAGTTTACTTAGGTGAGCGACTAATTGTCTTTTTCAATGTAAACTCTTTGTGATTCTCTATAAAAACCTTCCTATACTCAATATACAATTGAATTGCATACGCTTTAATTGATACAGTGCGGACAGAAACAGATCAAAACTACAACTTAATCCATACTAATTTACCAACTCAGTGTCTAGAACTACATGTGGGTCAGCATTGATATGTTTGCAAGGTCTGGCTTTGGTCTTTTGGTCATCTAGACGTAGCAAAGTATGATCTGCTGCCATTGTCACTGCAAATATTTACGATTCTGCTTTGGTAACTAATAAGCTGATTGCTTATATGAATGCTTAAAAGGATTCATCAAAATAATTGCTATACAGGAATATTTTTCGACACTGTTGGTGAACAATAAATGAGGTGAACAATGGTCGAAGCCACTTCTAAGTCATTGCAACTACTTCATAAACCAACAAGTAGAACACCCGGGATATTTGCATTGCTTCCTATTTGACAATGATCAGTAATGAACTCAACTACTAGAAATGAGTGGCATCACATACACTATTCCGTAAACAGTGCTAGCGTTTTTGACGGAAAAATCTCTTGAAATCTTGAAATCTTGAAATCTTTCAAAAACTTGATTATTTATGGATTTTAATAGGGCCTTCCGCTCTAGGGCCCATGGTATTATTTAAAAGTCACTTAAATATAAGGGTATACCAATGAAAATGATTCGATTAATAAGAAGTCTAGGATGCCTAGTCTTCCGAAAGTCGTCCAAGAGTGCATTTTGCCACCATGACTCTTTAATATTATGCTTGTTATTATAATAAGACACGAAATGTATCAAATTTTTTTCTGGAAAACTTCAACAACGACTGGAGTTAGATGGTATATGCCTACTTTCCTGCAGCTTTTCTAAAATGTCTCTTTAACTGCAGAAGTCATGAAAAGTATTCTCCAAAAGTTGGTCAATAAATTAATGTTTGTAAAACGAAAGTTCTCGTTCTAATGACAGGAATATCTTTTGGAAACGCAAATCAGGAAGCCAACTCATACATGGCGAAGACAAATCCAGATTGAAGTTAGCAAAATGCAGGAAAAAAACTAGAAGACTTAGAAAGACTAGCACGCAATGTTAGACTTGAGTTAGATATCAAGAAAACCAATGCCATGAGACTTAACAACGTAAGCATCAACAACATTATGCTACAAGGCCAACCAATCGAACTTGTAGATAGCTTCTGCTATCTATTGTACAATGGGTCAATCTGACCTCCGGGTACTGTACTTGTCTTGACTGACAGGTACACGTCCTCTAACCTTCTGCTATCTAGCCGGTATAGTGACAAGAAATAGCGTGGCAGAAACAGACGTAAATACATATACAAATAATTGTTCATTACAACTCTTCAGTCAGGATTACGACCTAGCTTCTCACACCACTTATGTTGTGTGCATAAATTTTGTACATGAGTGGCGAGACCTGCAGTTTAAAGTCGATTCCGAACGACAGATTTTTGAGAAACTTTTCATGGCAATTTTATTTACTCTCAGAGTTTTTGCCAGAAATCTGCTGAGTGGAAGTTGTCGAAAAAATATTTTCATATTTTCGATTTGATGTCTCACCTGGGGGGTTTGAACCGTGGCCTTACGTCTAATAAGCCAACACACTACCTTCTAGACTACGGCGACTTCATACGTTGTAATATCAGGCTCAATAAAGTGAGTGCGGCATTCGGACAACTACAGTAAATGTGGAGAAGCTAACAAATACTCAAACGAACCAAGCTCAGAATATGCAACGCGCCTTAAAACTCAACTCTGTTGTACGGAAGTGAAACCTGTTCAACACGTGCATCAAAATCATATGCAAGATATACTGGCCTTATAACATCAGCGACATAAATTACCAATGTTTTGTTTGTTTCTGTGTCGAGAGCCGACATCAAGGCTCTCCATACATTCATTATTAGTTTGAGATGGTTGTGAAGTGCTAGGGCTTCAATAGTGTAGTCCCGCTCTCTTGTGTGTTTGTTAGTTTGTGTAATTCCTGCGCTTCCTTATTCTCCCTTTCCTACTTTATTTTCCTTTTTCCCTGTGTTTTCCTCTATTATCCTCTCCCCTTTCGGACGTTTGTATAATGGATCAACTTGATATCCGGTTACTGTACTTGTCCCAATTGACAAGCACACGTCCGCTAACCTAAATCTAAACCTAAACCTACTAACGTGGAGCTCATAATAATCTAAATAAAACGTAGGAAATTAGAGATCGATTGGTCATACTATCAGAAAGAATCCTGTTAGTATAAAAAGAGTGGCCCAAGAAGTTGTGGGCGGCCAAAGAACACCTAGATACAATTGCAATCTTACATGAGACCAATCATATAATACGGACATGCTTTGTGAAAGCTATGTATGCCTCCAAAAGAAAAAAAATAAGATTCTAATGAAAAATATTTGTTGATGCCATAGGTACGATTGAACTATGCGAGGCTGTACATTTAAAAGTTGGCAGGAGCCTATTGCTTTGATTTCAAAGCCTTCAATTCAGAATCCTAGCGAAGTGACCACCGCATAACACCAAAAAAGACTATTTTACCTTTGCTTTGGAATATTATTCTCATTTCTTTAGTTCTTGTTGTTGTAATAAGTTCAATTAAAACAAAAACAAGAAAATTAAATCGTTTTTAATTTTCGAAAACTTTATCCACACAGAATATAATATTTTCCTTCAATTGATTTAAATTTCTATAGAAATTAATCTCTTGGGCAACCTACTTTTAGGTACTTGTATACTATCACCGTGTGGTATGAGTATATATGTGTATAAGTGCAAATGTGTGTGTGTGTGTGTGTGTATATTTGTGTGAAATCATAACATTTGGGCATTATTAAACATTCATGTTAAATTTTATCTTTGAAAACATTAATTGACATTAATTGAAATTAAAAGTTTTTCATTTCAATTTCTTTTTCGTTTTTCTCTCTCTCTCTCTCTCTCGTTAGTATTGTTGTTGTTGTTGTTGCTGTCTTTTTTGGATTTTAATTTTCTGCTTCTTTGATAAAGTTCATGTTCTTGTTGTAATGACTTTTACAAATTACAACACAGTTCATAGCAGTGATAAGTCGACATGAATTTAATTGTGACACAATAGTGACAAAAAATTTTAAAAATTTGTTTTTTGTTTTTAATTTTTCTTTTTTTTTGAATTTTTAAACAGAAAAGACACATTTCAACAGAATGAAATTAATACCAAAAAAAAAAATATACGACAATTTAAAACAGATGAAAACAAAGGAATTAAATGTCACAAAAATAATTATCATTGTTATCATCATCATCATCACCATCATCATCATCATCATGATTATTGTTATTTGTTGATTGCCTTAATGCTTAATAAAATAAAATAAATAAATAAACATAAAAACAAATACATATCAAAAGTTAAAAGTAGTTTTTTTCTATTTTCCTTTGTGTTTTTTTCTTATTTCATTTGTTTTTGTGAATTTTATATTTTTGCTTCATGAAACAGACTTGAAAATAAGAGCGAAGTTTTTGTCAAATGCATTTGTGAAAAACAAATTCCTGACAAAATGATAAAGACAATCGCATTTATTTCCAATTTTTTTTTTATTATTTTTATTTCGTTTTTATTCTCCTTTTTTGTCAGAGTAACAATTCAACCAAAAAATCAGAAAATATCTAAAAAAAAAGTGTACCATTACTATGTACATATATACGTACGTACAAGTAGTGCAAAAAGTGTTACTCTACTATTGCGTGGGCATAGAATACGTGGGCTGCTATTTATTTATTAATTAAAATGCAATTCTAATGCAAAGTATCGATTTTATTGTTCAATTATTGTTCACGTCTTGTTATACTAAGAAATGAAAAAGCAATAATTGGCATTTGTTGGACTACGTACTGCTTTAACACTTCCTTTCATTTGTTGCCATATTCTAGCTAGATAGCAGAAGCTATCTACGTACTCGACTGTTTGGCCTTATAGCGTAATGTTGGCCGTGCTTACGTTGTTAATTCTCAAGCATTTGGATTTTATGATATTTATCTCTAGTCTTTCCAAGACTTCTCGCTTTCTTTGGATGCTGGAGACCAGAGATCAGTAATGATTATACAAAAAGATAAGTAGAAACGAATCATACTCATAATTTCTGATACTTTTACGCATTCCTACTTATTTTAATATTCTGGAACCTCTACTCATATTCTAAGCTTGAAGTATTCATCATATTCGCACTTAACAACACGTATGATGTTATTGATTTCAATTCTCTCCATAACTCAACATATACACGAAGCACAAAATGAGTATGAACCGCGTACGAACAGTAAAATACTTACTAGAAGGTTGAGTGTTTGCTCTGCTTGCTGCTCTGTCTTTTTGCTTATGTGTCCTTATTCTTTTTTTTTTTTTTTTTTTTTGTAAATGCAACAACAACTAATACCGCAAATTTTGATGAATGATTCGAGTCACTCTATAAGTATTATTCAGTATTTTTCTGAAGTTATGAATCTAAATGAGTAGGCTTATGAATCAAACATGTTGCGAATGGTATGAGTTTGATGTCCACGTTGTACGCATACTCATTGCAACCTTTACTTATAAATCAACGTTGTAGTGAGTATGAATGAATCAGAGAAGTTAAATTTCAATATTCTTGACTCACTGATATTCAAAATTTCATGAGTGCTTATGAGTAGCGAAAAAATGATTCATTGCTGATCTCTGGTGGAGACTGTGTATCATCATGTTCTCTCTGAACAGGCTTTGCTCACGATATAATACCGTACGATGGTGTAATAGAAGACAACTTTATTTTACTCCAGCATTTGTGTAAAATCGTTAACTTATATTGACATTGTGAAGAACTGAGAGCTCTGCATGCTTATATTGCCGTTGTGAAGAACTGAGAGCTCTGCATACTTATATTGCCGTTGTGAAGAACTGAGTGAGAGTTCTGCATCCTTATATTGCCGTCGTGGAGTACAGAGAGTTCTGCATCCTTATATTACCGTTGTGAAGAACTGAGGGCTCTGCATGCTTATATTGCCGTTGTGAAGAACTGAGAGTTATGCATCCTTATATTGTCGTTGTGATGAGCTGAGAGCTCTTCATCCTTATATTGCCGTTGTGAAGAACAGAGAGTTGTGCATGCTCGTACATAGCTCTTACAATTCGTATTATATTCTGGTGTGCTCCGTTTCTTTTCAATGCTTGCCATATGGCACTTCGTCTGATGGTCTTGAAATCTACGAACAGTAGTTACAGTGGTGTACGCCATTCACGAGAGTGTTTGGTAACTAATAAGGTAACAAGAATTTTTTTTAATCTCAGAGTTTTTGCTAGAAGAGTTTTTGCTGTGGTTTAAACTCACGATCTTTCGTACAGTAAAACCTTACACTCGGGTACTAGCTAACGGCGGCTCCTTAATATCTTATAAATGGATTCATACTAGGACTTGATCCTTATAATGCCTCAAGTATTATATTTTAAATGATTCTGGTATTAAATCGAACGCTTTATTTCCCAGTTTATCGTTTCTCTTTTACAAAATCTGTAAATATAAATAGCAACCCTCGTATATTAATTCATGCAAGCTGTGATGTACTCTTTTTTATTTTTTTTTTTTTTTTTTGCTAAAAAAAAGATTTGAATAAAAATGAAACTTTTGCCAGAGTTTTGAAACAAAAACTCTATTTTGATGTTTTTGCTTATATCACAACAACAAACTTGTAAAAAATGTATAAAAAATATAAGAGAGTGTGCGAAAGAGAGCGAGATAGAAAAAAACAAAGGGAGAGAGAGAGAGAGAGAGATACAGTTGAAAAAAAAATTAGATGAATGTAAACAAAAACAAAATGTCAAAATCTTTTCATCATACTTTAAGCAGCTTTTGATTAGAAGTTTCTAGTTTCCCCAAAAAAACAAAAAAAAAAACGAATATAAGAAGAATAACAACAACAAAATAAGCTGAATAAAATAAAATTTGTTTAACTTTAAAGAACAGAAAAAAAGAAATGTTAAAAACAAAAGTAACAACAACAATAGGTTCAGTGATATATGCACCATTACCAGAATATTCTAAATTGAAACTTCTCTAAATACCTACTTTAAGAGGTTGCTTCAAAAACACAGTGTAACAGACAGAGAGACAGACAGAGAGAGAGAAAAAAGAGATTTTCTGTAAATTGAATTGCATTTAAGAATTTCGATTTAAAATTTCCAACAGCCCATATGTATGATGAAATTCCTAATATTTATTGTAAAATATTTCCAAACATTCAGAAGAGGAGAAAATAAATTAAAAATAAAATCTAAAACGAATTTCAGAAACTGAAGTAATTGAAGCAGAAGTTATATGGGGTAGGCACCCCAATAAAACAAACAAACAAAAAAAAGAAAGAAAGAAAACTAAGCCCTTTTAAATATTTCAAGAATTTACAAGTAAATTAAATTTTACAAAGTTTTCTCTCTTTGGTTTTTATTTTAAAATAGTTTTCTTTTTTCTTTTTTTTTTTAAATCTAACTAAAACTAATAATTCCCTGAATGATTTTTTTTGTTTTTTCTTTTTAATTTAATTGGTTGACTTGAAAGGATACTGGGTAAGAGCAGGTATCACTTTATCAAAATATATGTGTATATGTACTCAAATATTAATATTTAATGAATAAAATCTTTAACATCTCAAACATTTTTAATTGAAAAAAAATTAAAAATTAAAACACAAAGAAAACGATACAGTGGTAACGAAAAGTAGTCACACAAAAAAAAATTCAAATCAAATACAAAACGTTTTTAAATGGGAAGTTATAAGTCATACATTGTTTGATGTTTGGCAAATAACATTCATAATACATAATTGGCCATTACAACCCTTCAGTCAGGATTACGGCCTAGCTTCTCAAATGTGTATGTGCTTCTCATATTGTGTGTGTTAATTTTATACATGAGTGGCGGGACTTACAGTTTACGACAGATTTTTGAAATGAATATGAAATATTTTCATATTTTAGTTTTGATGTCTGACCTGGGGTTTGAACCGTGGGCTTACGTCTAATAAGCCAACACACTACCTACTAGACTACGGCGACTGGCAAATAACTAAACATCTTAATAAGCTGTTGGTGAAACCTAATTCAAGAACCCAATGCAAGACTAAAGCTAGAATTAGCCAAACGTTCATGGAATCCAACGATGCAATGCAAATACTTACCGAAATTACATTACGGTTCGGTAATCGCCTTCATTGCTTTTCATGGGCTAAAAACGATCGCACTTTCCGTGAACGTTTGGCTAATTCTACCATTCGTTGTTAACGACAGATAAAGACAATTCAAAGGAAGTGGCGTATTGGATGTTATTAGAAGAAACAAACGATCAACTGCGCCTATGTTTGATTAGTAACTTTTATAGGCTTATTTCCTTATCCCGAGTCTCCCATTAAACGCTATCCTATCTTTAAATTTAAATAAAATAAAATGTGTTTAAGATATCATCGACATTTTTTATTCGTTTGAAAGGCCCATTAATGGCATTATGTGTGGAATATAAAATCGTTTAAATAACCGCCACAGTTTTTCTGGCTAAAGCGCATTTGAAATGTCAAATTGTTGACGGTGAGTATCACTATGGGTTGCAGCTTATTCATATACATACATATGCGACAGACAAAAAACTCAAGATGAAGTCCAACGAGGATTTCTGTGATTAGTTCACATCACATCCACGTGTTACGATCATGCCGTCAAATCGTTCGTGCATAATATCCAAAGTAGCATGAGCTGCGTGGAGGGTAGCGCCGGCCAATTGAAACCACATAACCATAAAATTTAGGCCAAAAGAAGTTGGTAATTATTACCTATAGTGCTCACCAAAAATAGTATCAAGTATCATCAACACCCACTTTGATAAAAAAAAAAACAATTTTATTGTTGGCAAGTATTATTAAATGCATGAAGTTCTTTGTAAGGGAGATCTTCAAATCAAAATTACTCTCTTCAAACGCATCGCGTCTGCACACAAGACTGACTGAACTTCATTCCAAGGTAATTTAGCAAAACAGAGTGAATAAATGTATTTAACAATCGGTTATCAGCTGTCAAAGCTCGAAAGTCCATTTTCGAAGACCCACTCCACTTATAATCTGCAAACGCCGTAGTCTAGTAGGTAGTGTGTTAGCTTATTAAACATAAGGCCTCGGTTCAAACTCCATGACAAACATCTCCAACAAAACAAAATACGAAAAAATATTTCTCCAGCGACTTCCACTCTGCAGATTTCTGGCAAAAACGCTAAGAGTAAATAAAAAATTGCCGTGAAAAGTTTCTCAAAAAAATCTGTCATTCGGAGTCGACATTAAACTATAGATTCCGCCACTCATGTGTCAAATTAGAACATACAACGTAAGTGGTGTGAGAAGCTAGGTCGTAATCCTGACTGAAGTATTGTATGTATGTGCATATGTGCTTATAGCCTTTCAATACTTAATCTGAATTATACCTGTCTTCCAGGGGCGGGTAGAAAATGATAATGAGAATGAGCTCTTATCTCAATATTTGTAAACTTTTAAAACATACTACACTACACATACAGACATAATTGGGCATTACAACCCTTCAGTCAGCATTACAACCTAGCTTCTAACAACACTCATGTTCTGTGTGTTAATTTTATACATGAGTGGCGAGGCCTACATTTTAAAGTCGATTCCGAACGACAGATTTTTAAGAAACTTTTCATGGCAATTTTTATTTACTCTCAGAGTTTTTGCCAGGTGACTTTAGAGAGGAAGTCGCCGAAAGAATATTTTTTCATATTTCGTTTTGATGTCTGACCAAACACACTAGCTACTAGACTACGGCGACTTTCGCTACACTACACTGTTTTGTCTTTAATAAGGAAAATATCTGATGTGTTTGAGTGTTAAGCGATTATTAATTTGGACTACTGCACTGTAAGACCAAAGTCCCTATATATTTACTGGAACTGTGAAGCTAGTAAAGTTTCCATGGTATTAAAATAAACAAAGTATTTATAAGAAGAAGAAATATGCAGCTCCAAATTATAAGTATGACTTACAAATGTACCCAGAAAGAAAGCAAACATAAATGAGATCTTCAAGGCTGTATAAATTAGAAAGCAACATAAGAGGTTTTTAAAATTGCAACATTCTTGGGTAAACAGAACTTGTTGAAGTGCATGATCGAACGATTATTTTAATGGATTTTTGGCAAATCGAGATTTTCATGAGAGATAGAATATGAAATATGAATTATATATTCTATCTCTCATGAAAATCTCGATTTGCCAAAAATCCATTAAAATAATCGTATATTTCGAACGTGTTGCTAAAACAAAACTTTGTATTGCTTGTCAGTTACCTAAGAAGTACTAGACACTTTCATTCTCATTTTGTAATGGGAAAATAGGTCAAGTTATACATCTTTCTAGTGGTAATGCAATGCACTTAGTGAACTCTTAGTGAACTCCTTAATAGTAAGAAACCCATTTAAAAAAAATGTTTTTCAAGATTTTAAACTTAATAAAATGGCCATGACATTACCTGTGTCACACAGATAATTATACGTACCCCCTAAAAATCATTTTTTTTTAAATGATAATATATGGACAAGTGAACTGGTTTTTACGCCAAATTTTTTGTTTTCCGTCACAGCCGAACAAATTATATTTGTTCTCATCACTAAATATTACATTCGCCCAAAAATCAGTTGACTTGTCCATATATTATTGGGCGAATTCCAATCGTGGCTTTTTTCTCGGCACTCGGTTGCGGAAACAGTTCTTTCTTAAAACACTTCGAACTGTTTCGGAATGCACAATAACATTGTGATCACTTTCCGCGGTATTTCGCATTTCTACGGCTGTAGTCCTAGGATTTTTATCCACAATACATTTTATATACCGGGCTACCCTTGGAGAAATTTTATACGAAATATACGTCGTACGTATAATTTTCTGTGGTGCCATATTGGTTTTAAGCAAACTGCAGTCACAAATTCATGGATTTTGGGCATCTTTTTTCTTTATTTAAGTAAATGTGTCGTTACAGACGCTAATGTAAAGAAATTTTAGATTAGAAGTTCATTACTTTTTAAAAAACATGATTTTTAGGGGGTACGTATAATTATCTGTGTGACTGTATGTTGCAAACATATATTCACTAAAGTTTGATTTATGATTTTAAGCCTAATTGTTGATTTTTGACATAAAATATTAAATAATAGCGGCTGAACAACAAACTATTCTAAGAAAAACTGCATTAAAAAATATTTACGCGTTACATATTCTATGAATTTAAACGTGACCTTAAAAACCCACATAAACAAAGTTTAAATATATGTACATATGTATGTATGTATGTATGAATGTGAGTAGGTTAAGTTTAAATACTAATTTATATGTTAAATGTCATTTGATCCTCAGGCTAATAATTAGACCTCAAAACGTTTATTTCTTGTTCATGTTATTCTGCTTATTTTTTGAACATTTTAACTCAATTTCAACAGAGACTTTCATTGTGTGTGTGTGGGTGTTTTTTAGCCAAAAAAAGGGCGGCCTAAAGGTACAATGAATAAATATACTCTACATTTCGATTCGAATTGTTTGTCTAACAGTCTCTTGTTGCGTGTCGTAAAATGTCACACAAGTTTTATCAAACTGTCAAAAAACTAAATGAAGATAAAAAAACGCAAATTTCAAAGAAAAGAAATTATCTCCTTGCTCTCTGTCTCCCTCTATCTCTGTGTGTGTGTGTGTCTGTGAGTGCTACTACTACCAGGAAAATGACAGAGAGAGAGAGAGAGAAAAGGAAGCCAAAAGCCTAAATAAAATTAAACACACAGAAAAATCAAAAAATTTTGAAATTGAATAAAAGAAGACCGAATCTGAATCTGAATAATAGATTTCAATGCAAGTGTGAATAATTAATAACATTTAAAATGTTAAAGCAGAGCAACATAAAGACAGAGAGAGCAAGACAGAGAGAGAGAGAGGGAGAGAGAGAGAGAAAGAGAACAATGACATTTATAAGGTTTTATTTTTTTGGGCAAAATTCCATTTAATCTTGAAATAAATTCTTTTAATTTTTTTTTTGTTCTTCTTGTTGTCGTTTTTGGTTTTTTTGTTATTATTGTCTATGAATGAATATTTTTGGTACAAAAAAACCAAAGGGAGAGAGAGAGAGGATTTGAAAAAATTTTGCAAAAGTTTTTAGTTGTTCTTTTAGGGGGATATTAAAGGTATTTGTAAGTGCATGTGTTTGTCTTTGTGTTTGTGTTGGTGTACATGTATGTATGTTCATTGATAAGTGTCTGTCTGTGTGTGGTTGAGATTTCTATTTAAGCATTTTTACACCTCATATGAATCGTCAACGTTTTGTATTCGTTTCGTATAGATATGGCATATGAATGCACCACTCGCCTCTTAGCTTACCAGTTTATACTCTAATGAGGTCATAAAACAGTATATCGTATAAGAGATAGAAGAACTTCAAGAACACTTTTCTTTTTTCTCTTTCTCTCTGTCTCTGTCTCTCAGTTTGCACATCAGTTTTATTACACAAAAATGTTTTGCAAAAAACAAGGAAAAAATCACAAAAACTACTCTTACATATGTACATATGTATACACACACACACACACACACATAGGCTACATGTGAACATGTATAGTTACTCACACACACACATTCATGTATACATAAGTGAGAGTAAGTACGAGCATGTGTCTATAAATGTTTCTCAAAAAAAAAAAGAGAAAAAATTTTGAAATTTTAAAGTGAAATAGGGTCACACATTAAAAGGTAGTCAAAGCGAAAGTGTACCACCGTCCGTCCGTTGCTCTGTTATCCTTGTATTCTGGTGTCCGTTTAAGTGTCTATTTGTTTGCCAGTCAAACAGTCAAACAGTCAGACAGTCAGACAGGCAGGCAGGCATCAAGTCAAGCAGTCACTCAGTCAGGGTTCTGTGTTTATTCTGTGTTTATACGCTTGGTTATCTTTTTGGCAGACGTGTGGGTGAGCCGTATACAGCCATACTAAAGAGTACAGCAAAAATTCATATTTTCTTTTAGTAACTCTATACAGCAGAGAACGAGCAACTGAAACTGCAAAAACATATAAAATAATTTAAGTGGAAATTATGGTTAATTTGTGTTATTAAATCGACAGACTGATAGACACACACACAGAACGAACGAGTAAACCAGCAGTAAAACAGAATTTTTTATTTCTTCTTAGGAAATCAAACAAGGAAAAAGTAACATAGCATTGCCAGCACTTGAAATGCACATGAATAACTCACACTGTTAAGCATTATTTGTTTGCTAAGGACTCTTGTCTTCATTTTATTAAATCTTAAGTTTTAACAAAAAAAAAAAAGGAATAGGAAAAAAGGAAAGAAAAACCAACTGAATTTTATTCAACTTCCTTTAATTTTTATTTTTGTTTCTTTGTTTTCCAGAGATGCGCAGCATATACGGTGATGTATCCTCACATTATTGGGAAACACCATATTCTCAACCCTATTTTGATAATTCATCAAGACGGGAAGTCACTTCCATAGTGGGTCAAGCCGCCCTGTTACAATGTAGAGTCAGAAATTTAGGCGATAGAGCGGTAAGCTGTTTCAGATTTTTTTTTGTCTTTTCTTTTTTACAGTTTAAATGCGAAATTTTAAGGCGTGTAAAATGAAAAATAAAAAAAAATATTTTTTTTGTTTTTCATACATCTATACAGGTATCATGGATACGTAAACGTGACTTACACATATTGACCGTGGGCATTTTAACCTACACAAACGATCAACGATTTCAATCATTGCATACAGAGGGCTCAGATGAATGGACATTGCGGATATCATCGCCACAACCCCGTGATTCAGGCACCTACGAGTGTCAAGTGTCAACAGAGCCAAAAATAAGTCAAGGATTTCGTTTAAATGTTGTCGGTAAGTTCACGTCTATGAACACATTCGTTCATGCACCAACACACATGCATAAATGCTTTTATATTCACACACGTACACACACATACACAGCTGCTTATAACAACAATATAGGTGAATGAAAATGAATTGCTGTGAGGAAACTAAGAATTGTCTTTAAAAGGCCTTTATTTTTATTTCGTCATGCAACTTATCATTATGGGGGCGGAGGCAGTTATATTTATAGGTGTCAGTGCTAATGCATTAAGCAAGCGAGTAATGCAAACGAAGTGATCAAATTGATCAGCAATGCACTTCTAAAGGACAGTACGGATATCATTACGGTCTGCTTTTAATGGAGTTCACTAAGTTGTAGATACTGGGGGTTACAATACCGTAGTCAAAGAGACAATGTCGAAACCAATTTAGAAGTCAAAAATTTGGTTCAAATATTAGAGAGACATATAAATAGTTATTTACTTATATAGGGTGCGCCATCTATAGGTTTAAATTTGAACCATTGGTAATTTCGAATCTGGCGATACTTATGTTTGTCATTCTATTCCGTCAGTAGATTATCTCCACTGAACGTAATGAATCGATTTACGCTTGAGCAACATTGGAATTTATTGGCCCAACGAGAAACTGCACGATGATATCGATTTAGGCAAAAAAAATCATCATTTCGGATGAAGTTCATTTTCATTTGGTCTTACAGAAAGAAGCCAATGCACCCATTAAGAGTGACGGTTTAATGCGGCTTGTGGCATCATTGGCCCATATTTCTTTGAAAATGAGGACCGCGCAACCATTACGGTCAATGGAGACTCCAATCGCACCATGATAACCGATTTTTTTGCACCCGCTCTTCATGGTATTGATGTGAACGAAGTTTGGTTGCAACAGGATGGTGCATCTTGCCACATATCCATGTCACAAATGATTTAACGTTTGATGGCCGCTTTTGGAAGTCGCCGTAGTCTAGTAGGTAGTGTGTTGGCTTATTAGGCGTAAAGCCAGGGTTCGAGTCCCAGGCCAGACATCAAAACAAAATACAAAAAGTATTTCTACGGCGACTGCCTTTCAGCAGATTTCTGACAAAAACTCTAAGAGTAAATAAAATTTGCCATGAAAAGTTTCTCAAAAATCTGTCGTTCGGAGTCGACTTTAAACTGTAGGTCCCACCACTCATGTATAAAATTAACACACACAACATAAGTGGTGTGAGAAATTAGGACGTTGTACAATGGGTCAATTCAGGGTACTGTACTTGTCTTAATTGACAAGTATACGTCTTCTAGCCTAACCTAACCTAACCTTGATGGCCGTTTAAGTATTCGAAATGGTGATTTCAATTGAACGCCAAGAAGCTGCAATTTGACACCGTTGGGCTATTTTCTGCGGGGAGCCGTTAAAGAAAAGTATTATGCCGACAAACCAGAGACAATTGAACATTTAAAGGCCAACATTCGTTATGCCATTGCTGGCATACGACCTCATACATTTGAAAAAGTGCACGAAAATTGATCCGATCGAAGGAGGTACTGTGAGGCCAGCGCCGTTAGCCATATGAATGAAATAGTATTCCATTTCTAAACGGAACAATTGTATTTCTCAACAAAAATAAATAAATTTGACAAAATTTGGAACTTTTAAATTTTATATTTCCCACCCTTTCCAACCACCTCTAGATATTCATAGAAAAATTTTATTTCTATTTTTACATTAAGCCATTGTCCCAAATTATAATTTACTTCGGAATACCAATCCACCCTGAATTTACACTGGACGTATGAGTAATATTAAATCGACATACAAATAATCATACGTCATGTGGTACCTAGGAAATTATTAATTGAAGATAAATCAGTTGAGATGATATTTTATTCAGTTTTTGTTTGTAAAATATCAACTTTTGACAAAATTAAATCCGAATGCCAGATACACTGTTAAAATTATGAGAATATTGCCTTCAGCAGTAGAATGAATAAGTTTTAAAAATTTCTTCAACTTAATAATTGAACTCTTTCAATTTATTTGGGTATTTCTTTAAATGAATTTCTTTAAAAAGTATAAAAAAGCAAACGAAATCCATATAAAAACATTGCTATGTGGTTTTTATTAAGCTTTTGGTGGCCATTGGCGAGATACCATCTAATATATGGCTAGAAAGAGTGCACAAAAATTGGCCCAATTACGTACTGTGAGGCCAGCCGCTGCTGCCATATGAATCAAATAATATTCCATTTCTAACCGGAACAATTGTACTTCGCAACAAAATAATAAATTTGATAAAATTTCAAACCGTTTTTGTTTTATTGCATTTTTAAATTTAAACTTTTAAATGGCCCACCCTATATTATCTACAATGTTATGAATTTTTTTACTAAGAATGCCTTCTAACTGGCCAGATAATGATTCATGGTTTAACTATAGAAAGGTTTACACTACACTCTAATACACGAACACCTTTTCACAATAAATTATGCCTCCCTGTTGGCCTTGAAAACTAAAAGCCTTGCATTGTATACACCATCTACAAATTACCACAATGTAACTGCCAAAAATGTATTTTAACGTTTTCAATTGCTAACGTTTTCCCATTTATTTTCTGTTATTTTGATTGCCTTCTCTACAATTTTCATTCATTCTTTCTTTCTTTCTTTCATTCTGTTTTCTTTAAAGTATCCCGTGCAAAAATTCTTGGAAATCCTGAATTGTTTATCAAAAGTGGCAGTGATATTAATTTAACTTGCCTGGCTATGCAATCACCCATACCGCCTTCGTTTATTTATTGGTACAAAGGGAAACGTCTAATGAACTATTCGCAACGTGGTGGCATCAACGTTATTACCGAACGTACAACGCGCACAAGCAAATTATTGATTTCGAAGGCAACATCAGCAGATTCTGGGAATTATACTTGTTCACCCAGTAGTTCAGGTATGTAATTGACTAATCTCATACACAAATATACATACATATTCATACACACACACATTCAAACAGACATCATAATTAGTTACAAAATGAATAAATTTAAAGGAATTTTCGTAAACAATTATTGGAAGAATAAAATATTAAAACGAAAATAATTTTCAAACATTAATTATTATTTTATAAACCGAATTATTTATTAATTAAACCAATTTGCACAGTTAGAGAGAAATATTTTGGTCGCTTAACAGCAGTAATTGTAATTTTCTAAAGAGCACCATTCAGCAGAGTAGAATAGAAACTCAGCTTACATGCAAGTTAATTCGATTAGTGGAACATATTGCAATTTAATAACGAAACTTGGAATATGCATCCGTAAATCGTGAAGGCCTATATTTCTTAAAGATCTTTACTGGAAGCTGAAATGTTTTAGGAGGAAGTATGCCTAAATGCTTACTAAGTTATGATAACCAGGTTTTCTCTGCAGATATTATGAACAGAGTAATACTATGTTCAGAAATGCACTTTTATTGAGACAATATTCGGTTTATTGAGTACAATATTTTAAGTGTTCAGAATTAATAATATACGCAGTTCAGCTGCTTACTCAATATTCATTTAACAGCTGGTGAACAAAACAGCTGGTTGTTTCAACAACATTGCTTTTAGTTTGTTTTTTGCTTTGTTGTTTTTTTTTTGTCATTGTTGACATTTGAGTTGTCAATATCAACAGAAAGTGTTCGGATAATTGTAATATGCGCACTCAACATACTTATGACAGTGTTGCATTTTAAGTTTTACTCAATATTATAACAATTTGTGTATTTATTGCGTAATAATTAATTGAAACTTTATATGAAATATTGAGCTCAATAATTACGTTTATTGCGGTTTACGCAATAAAGGTGCATATCTGAACACCGTATTACTATGGTGGCATTTATCTAGTTTTAATTGCCTTCAAGACTTACTGTTTAAAGATGAGAAACGGTAGATAGTAGAGAGCTCTGAATGTCTACAGAAAAAATGCTGTAATCCACTCCCCACTACAGTTAGAGGCATTCAAGCCTCTAAGCTTCATCACCTACATATTTAAGAGATTAATTCATATCTTCTGCACGAGTAAAAACATAGGAAGCGAGTTTTCAGTTCTCCTCTCTTCTGCATGTCACAAAAAAAAACAGCTACTATCTCGGGAAGTTACCTCTGGGCCAGTCGTTAAAAATTGCATTAGAAAATGCGCTTTGAAGCTGAATAGCTTTACTTGGTATGCTAGCTTAAACTGGACATAGTTTAACTTCATCTAGATTTAAAAGACTTAAAAAGTCATCGTGGTCTAGTAGGTAGTGTGCTGGCTTATTAGACATAAGGCATCGATTCAAATCCCAGGTCAAACACCAAAACGAAAATATTCATTGGCGACTTCCTCTCTGCAGATTTCTGGCAAAAACTCTGTGAATAATACAAAATTGCGATGAAAAGTTTCTTAAAAATCTGTCATTCGGAGTCGACTATAAACTGTAGGTCCCGCCACTCATGTATAAAATTAACACACACAACTTAAGTGGCGTGAGAAACTAGGTCGTAATCCCAACTAAAGATTGTAATGACCAATTATGTATGTATGTATGCAGATTTAAAGGTTTCTCGGCTGAAAAATTTGTTTTTTTTTTATAAATTGTCGAACGAAACCAGCTGTTTTATTCGTCTGCCAAACAAAAACATTTTATCAATGCAAAGTTATACATGAGTCCAGGAAACTTACTTACTTACTTATGCTGATAACATATTAAATTAATATGTTAGTTTGATTTGCGTTTTCAATGAAAACACTTAGGCGAACTGTATCCGTTCTTCTAGGGCAATGAATATAAATGAAATAAAATGAATCAACAGTGAATATCAGTATTCCTATTGTCTTTACATGATCTCAGATCTCTAAGTTTTTGGTTTTCTCTGCGTTCAGCCTATGTACAGACCTGTAAAGCTTATTGGTTCATAAAAAATTGTTTTCTATAGCAAACAGTGACTCAGATCGATGTCTTCCATCGCCTATAAATTTAAAAACTAGTGCTTGGTCTTCCTCATGGAACATTTCTGTTAAGATCAATTGCTCAGAATAGTATCCAAGTGTTTTAATGGAAGTGTGTTATTCCATTAAAAAATTTAAACAAGTATGCGGTAATAAAGTGTTGTGATTTTTTTATAGCATTGTAAACCTGTTCGCATTAAGAAAGGATACAAAAAAGGTCACAAAAACAATTTCTTTATTCATGAAATTTTCAATAATTAATACAGAGATATTGCTGGGCTTCCTCATCCATGACGGAGTGGGTTTAGGTTTTCAAAAGACAGATTTCCTTTGATATAATATCCTTGTAAAAAAATTCTATCTTGTTGTGCTTTAAAATTAACTTTTAATAGAATGTCTGTTTTTCAAAACAATATTCCAAATAGATACTGTGCCCCCAGGTTTCTTCACACCAATACCATTGCCGGACACAATAGAGCTAGAGATAGTATTTTTCAGAAAAATTATTTTTTATAAATTTTTAAAGAAGTATCCTCCTTTATATCCATGAGGTTCTTGTTTTCGTGAGAGATAAATCTAAATATCTTAAAATTATTATTCATTGCACATGCTTTTAAGCTCTTTAGCAAATATCAATATGTCAAGATGCCAAAAAAGCCTCGAATTTAGCAAAAGAAACTGAGCATATTTTCATTTTTTGGTTTATTTTTGTTTATCGTTTTAATCTGCACTAAAAATCGATAAATCAAGAAAATTTATTTTAAGACTATTGCACAGCAGCACAAATAAATCCTTGAATTATATGCACTTAAGCTTCATACTTTTACTTTTAAATAAATTATGTTGCAAAAGAAAGAGGAAGAATAAAAAATTCCGTATTTCCTTGCATACAACACTTTATCAAGGACTGAAAGGATTAAGCGATTACAAAATATTCTCTACAACACCGTTGTTTTTCCCTCTTCTTATTTATTTATTAAAACAGCAAAAAAATAAATAAACAAATTAGGCAGAGGGTTTTTAAAGTAAACAAAAGCAATTTTGCAAATAGAAAAACATTGTTTACATTGTAACTAAATTGTTGCGTTTTTTTTTTGCTCTGTTTTTGTTTTTGTTTTTCTTTTATTATGTATTTTAGATTTTAAAATAAATATTGGCGTGTGTGTATTTACATTTGAAATAATTCAATTAAATTTTGTTACAGATTCAGCCTCGGTAGTGGTGCATGTAATTAATGGTGAACATCCGGCAGCCATGCAACATGGCAATAATAGTGCTTCAACATTGACACAATCATTACGAAAATCTTTGCGATCCTTATCGTGTGAGGCCATTGTCTCCGCCTTGGTCAATCTATCAACCCTGCATTATATACTCTCATCTGTAGTTGATTTAATAGTGACAACAAACTGTTGCCTCGTCTTATTGGGCATGACTATATCCCAGTGTTTGCTACTAAACAATGGTCTCCTAACACGCTGTGTCACCAGGTGACTGTAATCATGCGACTATATTCGGCTTTGGCCGAATCTAATACATTATTGTACGATCATTAATAGTCAATCGCCCTCTTAAAACCATACATGCGCGCCACACACACTCCCCACCCACCATCAACAGGGTTGTTTTATGCGGACTCTAAACGATTTGATCGTTTTTAATGCAAAACAATTAAATAATTTTCCAATTTTATTATTAAGTTTTTCAATGATTATTTTTATTGATTTTATAACAAAAAAAAAAGAATTTAGAATTTTAAGCAAAAACACAGTAACATCGGCAACACCGGCAACACCAGCCATAGCAACAGCAGATATCGAGCGAAAGGAAGTCGTAGACCGCAAAACATCTGGATTTCTAATCTCGCCTGCATTTGTGTGGGTGTTTGTGTTTTAGTTTTTAATTTAAAAAGAACAAAAAAAACGATTAAAACTCGTCAATAATAAAAACAACAACTACAACAATAATAATAAGGAAGAGAGAGAGAACAAAAAAACACAAACATTGTTTGGATGGATGGCGGCGTTTAAAACTCTTGCAATCGAAATTAATTGAGTGCGTGTCTGTGTGTGTGTATGTGTGAGTGTGCAAAAAAGAAAAATTTATATTTAAATTCGTATTAAAAACAAAAATAAAAACAAAAAAAAACATAAAAGGAACAGAGAGAGAGAGAGAGCGAAAAACAAGCACAACGGAAACGGGAATGGTAATCCGAATGTTGAATGGGTACGAGGCCGTACAAGCGATGTTGAGCAGAAGAGTAAACTTTGCATTTGTTTATATTGTTCATAGTTATTAATTATTACATAAATAAATAATTAAGTAAATTATAAAACCAAAAAGAATACAAAAAATAAATAAAATGAAACCAAAAAACCAAACAAACAAAAACACAAAAAAAAATAAACAAAAAAAACCAAAAAAAAAAGATAATGAAATAATGAACAAAACAACAACAAAGAAAAAAAATAAAAATGAGAAAGATTTTAATTATGTATGACATAATATTAAGTAGATAAACGTAAAAATAAATAAAAATGAAAATGAAAAAATGAAAATGAAAATAAAAATAAAAACCAAAGATAAATAATAACACAACCGCTGCCTACTGTTTTAATCCATTTTGTTGTGTTGTTTGTGTTGTCTTCTCCCTTTTGCGTTCATTCATTCACTATTTGCAGGTTATCATCATCATATGCGAGTGCATAGAAATTATTTAACTACATACAACAATAGCAACAACAACAACAATAATTTTTGATTATAAAATTATTAGAAAATAAGAATTTTTCTCTCATTTCAGTGTTTATTATAAAAACAGCACTTATTTAAATGAAAATAAAGTCAATTTATGTAAGTTTCTAATTAAACAATATAATCAAGTTTAATTCTATCATGTTAGCACAATGACAGTGGGTCTAGAGTATGAAAAATTATGAAACCTTTGCATTCGTTATTGTTCCTTGCTCTAGTCTGACCAACGATTTAACTTTGCGCCTTAAAAGTTCAGTTCAGTTTTGAACTGTTTTGAATCTCAATAGTAAGAAAAGGATACAATCAAAAATGTTATAATTTTTAACCCTTAAAAGAAGTAGACCATATAGCCACACATTGCAACATTGAATGCCTTGAGCATTCGAGAACGTGGTATATTATATCTTATGTTAAAAGTGCCAAAGTATTAAGATCACCAGACAGTTTGTTCCGTCAATACAAGTGCATTCTTTCAAGCTGCCTCTATACTGACCATAGATAAGCTTATGTCTCCAATTCGGGATCGTACAGAAACTTCTTTAAGTGACGTTGACCCTCCCATCAGGTGTTTTTACGTTGACAGAATACAGTTTTTACACACGAGATTTATTTTGAGCACTGGTTACCAAAGAACCTAAGTTGCTTTCGAACCACTTCATTCGCTAACCAAGTTTCGCATCCATAAAGAAGTACAGTGGACAACAAAAGTCTTAGTACGGCAATACATTTTAGGAATTTCATGAATTTTAGCCAAAAGTTTCTATAAAAACGTATAGTTTATGTATTTATTTTATTAATTTATTTCTGTTTTATTATTAAACAAAAAAATTTTTTATGTTTTTCATAAAACAAGAGAAAATAAGGAAAACTTTCAGATGACTCCATAGGTACCCCCAAGGAGAACCCTGAGTAAATTTAAAATTCAAAGGCCTAATATATGAAAATTGTATCCCTTGTGTTTAGTAGAATATCCCTTAAGGTCAAGCACTCCATTTAACCCATTTGAAATTTAATGTACAAGTTTTGTTTAGTGTTTTCCAGTGGCACCATGAGCAAGTATTTCGGTTGACTTTTGTTTGAGGTTTAGCGATTACGTAACCGTTCTTTCAAATGATCTCCTAAATACTCTCTTGAAGTCATATTGGGACTTTGTGCAAGAGTTTTAAGACTGTGGGGACTTTTTTTGTCAAAATACTACTAAGACTTTTGCTGTCCACTGTATATCATGCTACGCTTAGGCTATATGTATTTGAATTTCAGATCTTATTAACCTATTTAAATATAATTTTATTTTCCAAATCTTTGTGTTTTCGTAATTGTGTTTAGTTTCAATTAAAATTCTTTATTATTCGCGCAATTCTGTGTGCCACTGTTCACAACTTTATGTAAACAACAACAATTGTTTTGTTTATTAATCCTATGTTTACACCCTTTGTATAAACAATAACAATTACTAGGCAATTATTCGACAGATCTTTGTAAAGGAGATCTTCCAACTTCTTTTCAAACTCACCACGTCTTCACACAAGACTGACTGAACTTTACTAACTCAGTCGCTTGCTTTACAGTGACTTTTATATGGCAATGTAAACATTCTCATTAATGTTCTTGAAGGCGAGTGTTCATGACTTCGCCTTCCCGAAATCTCTATAAATGCAAACAACGATGTTTACATTTATTATCGTAGTGTTGTTTGTGTATTTTGTTTACATTAATGCTTGTACTGTTGTTGGTGTATTTTTGTTTACTTGTTTGCCATTTTTTCTTTTATGCTGGTGTTTGTTGTTATATTAAGCAGTACGATAATTTATTAACAGGATTGTTTACTACATTGTTTTGTTCATTGTAGCATTTGTTTATAATTTTAATGTTAAGCGATGTAAAAGCAAAACACCAGTATGTAGATTTTTCATAACAATATTTTATTTTGTTCGAGAGGTGTGAGCTGAGCACACAACCTACTAGACTATGGCGACTTGCACCCTACAGCTATCTTAATTTATCTTTATTTCCTTTGTCTACGCGGTATTACTTAAAGATATACTCTTCAAGATTCTTCCAAGAGATCATAAAATTTCGTCAGCATATCGCAATGTATGTATCTGTCTGTTCGGACAAGACTTGTTTAAAGTTGCTTTCCTTGATGTTTCATCAATAATTGCGGATATAGTATTAAAAGCAGTGGTGTTGTCGAGCCGGAACGCTCCGGAACGTCGTTCCATTACTTACTTTTTGGACAGGAACGCGTTCCGGAACTAAAGATGAGATCTGATAACGAGAATTGGCTGATGTTTTGAAAAAAAAAAATTAAAAAGAATTGCTGATTTTTTTTCTAACTTTTATAAGCATTTTTATAAACAAGGGTTTGAACCGAACCCGAACCGGAACAAAAACCGGAACGAACCGGTTTGGTTTTCCGAACCGTGAACCGGAGTCAGGAACGTTTTTTTCTGCTGAACCGGAACTCGACCCGAACCAAAACAAATACGTGAACCCGAACCCGAACTAATTACTACTTACGAATTTGAGTATCTAAAAAAATTATAAAAAATTTAACTGTTGCTACCAAGAGAATCACTTATTTTTTCCATACAAAAATGAAGAGCGGGTATATTGGGGAAAACATACCTCCCCCCCCCCCCCCCGTCGTCAAATTTGGGACATGAGACCTAAAAAAAACGCCGCCGCCAGGATTATCATGGAAAATCACCCCCGTCGTTAAATTTGGGACAGGAGACCGCACAGAGCGGCCGCCTACCCAGGATCGGCCCTGTCTATATAATTATATATACGCGTTCCGTTAAAAAAAAATTAGCACAAAACCACTGATTAAAAGGCTCAGATTCCTGCCTTCGTGCAGTACCGAGTTCTAGAACATCTCATAGCTAATGTCGATTAAAGACGTAATCTTTTAGGGTACTCGTAGATTTCGTAGTTAACGTCAAATTTATTACCGTTTGTAAGAATAGAATGCTTTTTCACTATCAACAAAAAGATAGATAACATGTCGACACACGATCTCGCACATAGAAATCCAGTGCATTCCTGCCTCTATTTTATAGAATTCTTTTTACTTCAGATTATATAAACATAGTAGAGCAATAGAACAGATCCAGTGATGGTTATGGAA
The DNA here is from genome assembly GCA_936449025.2 of Sarcophaga subvicina. Taxonomy (NCBI): domain Eukaryota; kingdom Metazoa; phylum Arthropoda; class Insecta; order Diptera; family Sarcophagidae; genus Sarcophaga; species Sarcophaga subvicina. Next base: position 11,354,815 of record OW388081.2, on the reverse strand, counting down.
TCTTCGTTCTGCACTCTATTATACTAGTTCTTGAAAAGTAAAGGGGTCCATCAGTCTAGTGTATTCAAGTTACAAAGCCTTTAAAATATTGGACCAAATATGCTACGATTTTGTAAATCTAGTGATTAAAATAGTCCTTAGCTTCGATTGTTTTAAAATATCAACTGAGTACCAACAGATATCCATTATATGCGAAGGATTTGTTTTTATTTCATATTTTATCATATCCTTGATTGAAGCAGCATGATAATGCAACCCCACTGTATCATTGCTTTGTTAATTTTTGGATGCCAATTCACTTTAATTTTCTTCATAAGCCGGTTTATGTAAATCATTCCTTCTCGAAAACCCATTCAGTTAAACTTTTTTATAAAATTCTGTATTTAAATATGGTTAAGCGCATAAATAATAAAGCAGCGAACGAGGGTAATGATAAGGGTAGTAGAGTGGTTGTGGTACCAGCGAAATTATGAAAAGGATAAGCAAAAAAAAAAAAAAGAAAAAATAATAATAATAAGACGAAAATTATAAAGGATGATAAAATAATAAAGAGAAGAAATAGCAAATGAAAGAAAATTAATCAGTTTCTTTTCATTTTTGTGTTCCTCGCTGTTAGCACACTGTACATGTTACTGCTTCTTATTCTTCTTCATTTTTCTTCTATTTCTATTTAAATAACAATAATCAAAAACAAAAGCAGAAAAAAAGAAAAAAAAATTAAAAAACTAAATAAGAAATTTGAAATCGCTATAGAAAGCGCAATACGGGGTCGATTGTGCGGTTCGTTTAAGTTCTCAAAAAGTCAGAGAGTCTGCCTTTTGGGTTTTACTTATTAATTTATGGTTCGTTTCTTTTTTATAATGTTTTTGGCTTTTTTTTTAACACGATAATTTTTGTAACTTTTTGAATTTACCAAAGAAAAGGATAAAATTTTCGAATTGAATAGACGTGCTGTGTTGGCTAAAGAGTTAGTTGACCTTGACCTTTTCAGATCCCCCCTATAGTTTAGTTTAGTTTGAATAATTGCTGCACTTGAGCTGTATAAGCTGCTCGATATGGTAAATGTGGTAGTGTTAGTGATACAAAAAAAAAGTTGTGGTAGTACAAGCAGTGGCGGCAATGGTGGTGGTAGTGGTAAAAGCGATAGACGTTTTAGCTATATTGGGTAGATTACATACAGAGAGAGTGATAAATTTTATTTATTATTATAAAAAGGGTTTTTCTTTAAGCTTTAGTGTATATAAATAAAATATTTATAAAAAAAAACAACAAAAACAACAACAAAAAATATATATAAAAAGAAATATGAAATAATAACTGTACATTTTAAAAGGCTTAGTAGTCTCGTATTGAGATGCTGATGAGCAGCAAAAAAACAACATTTTCTGGGTCAATGGGATTTACAAAGAAAATAAAACGAGGCAAACAAGCTCACAAACAAAAACATTTAAGGCTGATAAGATTATAGACATCCTTGTAAAAATATGGTAAACGACAACGAACAAAACCAAAAAAAAAGAAAGAAACATAAAAATACAGTCTTTCGTTTAAAAAAAAACAACAAAAAGAAATATCTACAGTTAATAATATTGTTGCTGTAAAAGCAAACAAACACCCAAGTCCAGTATTCTTTCTAACATTTTTTTCATTTAATATTCAGCTTTTTTATGCGCTCATTCACACCGCATTAGTTTATAGAAAGCCAGCGAGCCCTTTTTAGAAAATTGTATTTTATCTACTACCCAATAAATAAGATTTTTATGCTTCTAAAGAAATTTCAAGTGGTTGAAGTTATCCAAAACCTATACAGGGATACTTAAGAGTCCGGAACAAAAGCGTACAAAAGCGTGTTCTTTTTAATATGTAATCATTCAAAAGGAATTTTAAACGAGGGAAATCACATGCCCTTTTCCTTTAATAATGAAATAAAAGTTATACTTTTTTATGAAAAACGTTTAGGAGCAAAGTTCCAAAAACTTCAAAATCTGATAAAAAGAATTTTATTTTCTTAAAATTTATTAAATTAAATTAAAATAAATTTATTAATATAGTTAGCAAATGAAGTTATTTATAGGCTATTAATGTAAATGTAAAATGTTACAATAGAAATAAGAAAAATATTTCCTAAACCTGAAGAAAGAAATTTATTAAAACAGAAAAATTATAAAAAAATTCATCTAAATAAAGGGAATTTCAATTTATTTAAACTTTACATAGCTCAAAGTTCCTTTAGATCCTTAAGTTAACACTGGTTTAAATACCCACATGCTAAACAATGTACAAAAAACCATTTAAAAGGACTTAAATCAGGCAGAATACACAAAAAAGTTGGAGTTTGCTTAAACGTATGAAGAATTTTACATCATCGAATTGCCATAAATTCCACATTTCTAAAGCAGATCTGATGAAAAGCGGGCCATGTACAAAATATCAACTCGCGATCAAATATCGTTGAGCCTGCGCATTAGGTAGCCAAAGTAAAATTGACAGCCAGAAAGGTTTTATTTATTTTTATTAAATCTTAATATTGAGCTATACTATCAACAATTGGGCCATCTGAAGCGCGCTAGTTGTTGGCTTCTGCCTGTGTAAGGAAGATATTCAGTTTTATCAGAACAATATCAGTTCACATACAACGATTGGTCGCCAGTAGTATGGTAGAGAGGTTCTTATGAAACCACTTTAGAGTGTGAGTAAGGTAAATACACCCTCGTTTTTATCTCAAATAATTTCTTTATTATAAAATTCACTTGAATAGATTCCTACATCTCTGTAGTCTTCTTGCAAAAGCTCTGGAGGGTGGCATTACTGTGAAAAAGTTATTCAAATCTTTCGTTCGAAACTGATTTTAAACTGTGTATGAAATTAGCAGTAGTCGCCGTAATCTAGTAGGTAGTGTGTCGGCGTATTAGTCGTAAGGCCATGGTTCAAATCCCAGATCAGACATCAGAACGAAAATATGAAAAAATATTTCTTCGTCGACAGCCTCTCAGCAGATTTCTGGCAACAAACTCTGAGAGTAAATAAAATTGTCATGAAGAGTTACTCAAAAATCTGTCATTCGGAGTCGACTTTAAACTGTAGATCCCGCCACTCATGTATAAAATGAATGCACACAAAAAACTCTTAATTGCCTCCTGTCCTACACTTTAAAACAGAAGATTCAAAGCCAAATTAGGTGCCCATCATCACCTTCAGAATCTCCATATCCTTATTTCACAAACAAGGTCAAAGGAAAGTATGCTCTCCAATACATATGTATCTAGAAGCTCTGTTGATAAAAATAAGTAAGAAACTATATTGCTTACTCTATCGGAATTTCCGGCTATTGCCCAAAGTAATGCAATTTATCAGTCACCTCATATCGGTTCTACGCTAAATATAAATTAAAGGAAACATTTTTCAGATTGATATTTCTAAGGTCTCTTCAATGGATATTATGACCACCGGGTAAACCTAAGCCCAAACCAAGTTATGGATATAAAGAAATAAGCAACTTAATATAAACAAACCCCTCAATATCATCGAGCAATTTCTTCTGGTAAAACGCTTATCTATGGTTCACCTGTAATAGAGATCCTTATACAAATACGAAAGCACATCCAGACTTTCGATTTACTTATGAGACTAATAACCGACAAGCAATTGAACCTCATTTTGTTTTTATTTACTTTTAAATTATAAACTCATACGCCAAAGGAAAAAACCTTCAGCAGTTAATTTACAAATTTTATGTATTTTATTATATTATGTGTAGTTATTATAGCTTATTTCTAAAGTATTACAAAACAATTTATTTGTCTATAGTTTTAGTGCTATCAAGTATGTAAGAGCCTGCTAGATTCAAGCATTAACAAAGCTGGAAAAAATTCAAAAAAAATTTTGTAGAATACGTTTACCATCGTATTTTAGATGCGACTTTTAAAAAAAAGCTAAACAACATTTTCAAAGAAGTCATTTCAAAATAATCCATCAACATAAAATTTGACAGCAAATAAACTGCAAGTATTAGTTAAAAACAAAACTAACAACAAAATATTTATAAAAAGCAAGTTTCTTTTTTTAATCTACTCCGACATAAGATCTTGCAAATTAATTAAAAAGAAAAAGAAAACAATAAAAGTTTTAAATTAAAATTAAAAGAGGAAAACAAAACTTTACATATTTATTAAATAGCATTCAAACGTAAACGTTTCAAGTGCCAACCCAACAACAAATAATATAATCAAATGGCCGTTGTATTAGGTTTAGAAGCAGCCTTCTCTGTGGTAGCAGCTGCGACAGTTGTTTGTTCTGTTTCCGAACCAGCATCTAGTTTCTTTGTGCCTTCCTCAAGTTGTTTCGATTCTTCAGTGGCTGCTATTTGCTCTACTGCCGGCTCTTCAATAAATTTATAGGTTATTGGTGCTGGTTGCTTAGGAGGTAACCAGTCGGGTATGATTTTATCATGTAAACGCCATTTACCATATTCGTTTGAGATGTGCTTTTCAAAAACAACATATTCTAAGACATCTTTAGCTAAAATTTCACTACCATGCATTAGACGACCGAAACGATCATAAATAGCCAGCAATTGTTGCGTATGGAAACGTACAGTGACTTGAGCAAAAAGATTTTCTTTGGAAATGACATCAGTTACACGGGCATGTACCACACGGGGTGGTTCCAAGGACTTTAAGAAGCTCCAGTGTATTGTTTTGTCCTTAACATTATGCATCATCTCGGGATAAGCACGTTCGCTTACAAATTCACGCAATTGGTGTTTATTTTTGTTGGCCATCAATTTATGAGCCTCGATGTACACATCTTGTGCTATGCTAGGAAAGTTATCGGTATCAAAGTCTTCTTCGTAAGTGCGTATTTTACGCACAGCCAACATTGATTTGGATTTCTTTTCCAAAAATTCAAACTTTTGCTTTGCACCGGCAGCCGAAATTATCGACTTTTTGCCATCCCCTTCTGGTGGTACGTAGGGCTCAAATATTCCACCCGTACAACTGATATGAAAAGGTCTCTCCAACCAGGGTCTGGGTGGCAAGAAACCTCTTTCCTTCATTCTCTTCTTTAGCTCTCCTGGAGGCAGTTCTGAAGGTTTTTCATGAAAGTCCGGTATGTCCATTTTGACAAACTTCAATTTACGCAAACGTTTAAATTTTGGTGCCCAATGTTTAGTTTGACGATGGCGAACTTGTTGAGTTTGCACTAGAGATTGGACACCAGGCGACAACATACCCGGTTGCAGACACTAATTTTTGTGGGTAGAAATAAACACATACATGTAATGACTGAAAAAGCTTGGAAAATTGTGACATTTGTTTAAATTACCTGCAAGAATTTAATGCAGTTTCTGCTGGTGGATAAAAGTTCCATATTTACGTAAGTTTTTTGTAATAATTTTTATATTTTAAGATAATTTTATTTCCCAACCGAAGACTTTACACAATCAATTTTCCTCTTGTGGTTCACCTTCTTATTTATATTTGAAGCAATCACTGTGAATTGATAGCACAAGCGTGCAAATGTGTGGAGTGTATCTCTATATGGAGTGTTACCAAAATGTTGTTTGAATTAATACAGTCGTTAAGACTTCGTTTTAATATTTTAAATTTTCACAAATTATTTACAATTTATGCGAATGTTTTGAAATAAATTTGATTAGTTTTTTAGTATTAAACATTTTACAATAAAATTGATTAAAAAGTAATTGTTTTTATATCTATGTTAACTTGGAATAATCAGCGCTTTTTTAATTCAATGTGTGTTTGTTCCACTTCAAGTGTCTTCTCAATATTAGTTGCCATTTCTGGTGGCAACACTAAAATTTGTGAAAACATATGTTGGGATTTTTTACCACAAAAATTGTTTTGTGTTCGCTTGCCAACTATTGAAAATATTTTTGGGTAATTCAATTTTTTTGAGCTGTTTAACTTTAAAAAGTAAACAAATTTTTTTTGTTATAATTAAATAAACAAAACATGAGCCAAACATTGAACAGTAGATGGTTAATATGTAGAATATGTTTAAAAAGTGAACACAAGAAGTTATACAATATTTTTGAACCCATTGTCGAAGAGGAAATCTCTGATTTAGGCACAACACTGCTGGACAAAATCGAATTATGCGGTGCCATAAAGGTAAGCAAAATTTTCGGTTATAAATTAAAATTTACATACAAAGTGTTCTTTTAAACATTCCAGCTTCAGCGGCAACAGAATTTACCCAATCAAATATGCAATCGCTGTGTTTTGTTGCTGCGGGCGGCCTACAAATTCCGAGATTTATGCCAACAGTCCCAGAGTCAATTGAAACAATTTTTTACTAGCATAAGACATAAAGTAGAGGAGCAAGAGGATGAGGAAGAAGAGAACAATAGAAATAACAGTGGAGTAGTTAATTTTGAATCTGATAATGATGAACAGAAACAAGAAGATCAGGATGAAAACATTGTTATCCTCAGTGAAGCAGATTATGTGGTGGAAGAAAGTATATCGGACTATGATTCATCGGAAGAACATACCGATAATATAAATGCCAAAGCCGAAGATTATATGCAAGCAATAGATGATGAGGATACAGAATTTCCGGGTTTTAGTGATGACGAAGAACGCCAATATGTGGTAGAGGAAGTTGATGCCAAACAATTTGTTTCCGAAGACAATGAAGATGACATTACAACCTATAAATATGAAGAAGATATACACAGTAATAACATAATATTAGAAGAACAACCGCGAAAGACTAGCAATCAAATGTACTTTAAGAGAATTAGTGGAAAGAAACTACCAGCCGTGAAGAGAAAACGTAAAAATAGTCAAGGAGAAAGCTTAAATGGCATCTATAATTGTACGCTTTGTGATAATAGCTACACAGATAAGACCAAATACAATAACCATATCAAGATACATGCAAAAGAAAAGCCACATGAATGCGAGTAAGAGTTTTCAACAATCAATAGGTTTTTCCAAACAAAGTAATATTATGTATGTTCTTTTAAAGGATTTGCAAAAAGCGTTTTTCGACGACACCCCAACTGTCGCGGCATATGAACTCTCATACAGGCAATCGACCTTATAAATGCAAATACTGTGAGGCACGATTTGGAGATCCTTCGACAAAAATCAAACACGAAAGGTATTTTAATTTTTGAGGCCTTAAAAAGCCAATGTTTCCTTTAATATTTCTTTTTATAGAATTCACACAAACGAAAGACCATATAAATGTAATTTATGTCTTAAAGCCTTTGCATATTCGAATGTCTTAAAAGTCCACATGATGACTCATACGGGCGAAAAACCGCATATGTATGTAATTATTTTCAAATCAACTTCAATATCTGCCAATTTAAATTGATTGTAAATTTTGTATTTTAGGTGCGAATATTGTGGTAAAACCTTTTCCCAACAACACCACAAAAATGCTCATGAAAAACGGCATACTTCGGCTAATATGGTGATGGTAAATAATAGCTCACCTGATATTGAATACATGGAAGAAGATGAACTAAAAGAGTACAAAATCGAAGAAATTATTTAGTTTAAGAAGTTACACGTAGATTTAAAACATGGTATAACAATTTTAATAAAAATTGAAAAGAAAACTGGTTTATGTTTTCAAGGAATTTTTAATAGAGAGAATGGCAACACTGATGCAGTTGACCACCAAAATGTTTTCTTCCTGCCAACAATGGTGAAAAATTCGTTTTTGTTCGTTCAAAAAAATGTTCTTTAACTATAATAATTAGGTTTCCGGTTATATGAGTAAAAATTAACCCCCGTTTGTTTTAATACGAATTTATTATATGGCGTGTGTGGGTGGGTTGGTGTGTGTTTGGATGGATGGTTTGTTGGGTGTGTGTTGTTGTTGCTCTGCTTGCTGATGGTTTGCTGTAGTGTGGTGTCTTGGGTGTGAGAAATGAGCAAAAAGGGAAAAGAAATGTAATCGTGGTTGTGTTGCTGCTGCATCCGCTCTTCGTTGGGTCCATTATACGAAAGATTTAAATTTTATTTTAAGTGTGGTGAATTTTGTTGTGGTGAGCTTTGACAAATTGTGGTGAATTTATCCGGTGTGGTGGATAAAATAGAAACTCACCAAAGTATCGTAATTCGAACTTGTACTGTATTACCATATATATCCATGTACTGGAAATCGTGAATTGGACGATGTATGTCTAGAATAAGTGATTTTAAAATCTGTTCGCGCAGACATCCACCGACATGTCTGGTTTTCATTATTCACTGCACTACCAACGGTGTGGTTTGTGTTTAGATGAAGGATAACTAAGCTCGATTAGTGAAACACTACATAAAAAGAAGTACACTCAACGAACGAGTAAGGTAGTGTTGCCATTGTGTCATTCTATTTAAAATTAAAAAAAAATTTAAATTATAAAACTGCATACAAATAATTAAATTTAAATTATTTTGTAAATGAATTTTTGAATAATTTCTTTCTTTTATATTTTATCCAAAAGTCTTGCAAAAAAGGCTATAAATTAGAAATTCTTTGTTGAAATATTTACTACTTTTTGTGGTTTTTTCGAAAGGCATATCGAATCTAAATTTAACTTCGGTAAAAGTGATTAAAGAGAACTATGAATTCATAAAGTTGGTTGGTTAAGCATCAGTGTTGAAAAATTCAGTACTTTAGTACTTTTTTCAGTACTTTTCTAATTCAAAACTACATTTTCAGTACTTTTTTATTATTACAGATTTTATGGTTTGCGCTTTTCAACTATTAATGGGGTTAGCAAAAGTTCAAAATAATGATGAAGGTCTTTAGCCACTGTTAGCTCTACGTCCATGCAACGTATGTATGTTCGTTTTGTGAATACGCAAAGCAATGAGATCGGTTGTCGTAATCAACGTACATTCCGCTACGTTCCCTCGATATTTGACTAAACGCGACTTTTATGTTTCCAATCAACTGTTTTTGTTTTGTATATGAGAAACATGTACAAGTTGTTAGTTTTTCTATTCCAATCCGTACGTGTATTTAGTATAAATAAATATTTTTTTATAAAAGTACAATTTAATGCAAAAAGGTATTCTTTCAGTTATAGTTCAATACTATTTCTAAATTGAAATTTTGCAACACTGATCTACAACCACCATCACAAATATTACATGGTGCATATTTGTTTTTCGTTCGTTGGTGAATATATTTAAAAAATTGCTATTGAATTAGCTAATCGAGGGGAAATTTATTTATTCTGGACATGACCTCTATCATTTTACCATTGATAATGAAATGGTAATACCGTGTATTTTTCGAATAACGGTGTTTGTGGCGAGTTTGCTGGGAGTGCGTCATTACCGTTTTCTATAATTAACTTTACACAAATATTCATTCACTGAAATTTTATATTTTACTCTCTCTAGAATTTCGGATCTCACCACAAATGAATATCACTAGTGCAATCTGATAGGAAATAAATAAATAAGGCGATTAAAATAAAAATGTACTTAAATTTGTTTTAATATTTCCGCTTTCCAACACCGTTCATCTAAAAGTTTAGATCTGGCATCACCATTGAACGGACATTTTTGTTGTGCAAATTTGACATTAGACACATTGATTAATTTGACATTTCAACAACAAAAAGCAATAACAAAAAAACAAGCGCGAGAGGCGTCATTTTTTTGGTAGAGTGAAATTAATTTTTTTTGTTAAGCAAAACTTAGATAAATAAAGAGTTTTAAGCAAAAAATCCTCAAATATATCCTTAAAATTTTTCATACAAACATAGAAGAAAGCCTAAATAAAACAAACATTCAAAATAGAACGAAAATGAAGTCGGGTCTGAATGAAAAATGGTTGGTGTGTAGAATTTGCTTAAAGCAGCCCAAAGAAGATATGCAAACAATATTTGACAAAAATGCTGAAAAAGATTTGACGCGTATGATATTGGAATGTGGCGGAGTGCCAGTGAGTGTTAATATAAGTTGAATTAGATTTCCTTATGCAAACGAATTAAAAATTTTTCTTCTTATTTATGGTGCAGATAAAACAATTTGATCATTATCCAGACAAGATATGCAGTAAATGTTATAAATATTTACAAGTGGCCTACAAATTCCGGTTAACTTGCCAAAGGTCTCACAATCACTTGAGCAAGTTCATTGCGCCGGTGGAAGTTGAGAAGCGTAACGACAATGAACTGGACGATGATACAAATTCTCTGGGTAATGCTGTCACTTATACGGAAGACGGTTATGTGGTGGAAGAAAACAGTGAAGATTTGATGGTAAAAATGGAGCAGGAAAATCCAAGTGGAGTGGTAAAGGAGGAATATACAGTACATATACAAGAAGAAGACGAAGATTTTGTAGAAATCTATGAACCAATGACAGAAGAGGAGGAGAAAGAAGTATTCCAATTAGCCGATGATACCTTTGATAATGATGTAAGTTTATGCAAAATCCGATATATTGGGAGACTGATTATCTTTAATAATTTTACAACTATAGAGTATACCAGATAGTCAAGACAATGCAGAGTACCTTGAACTGGAAGAAGATTTAGAGCTGCCGTCGTCAGATACTGAGGAGTTTATTAGAGAAGTATCCAAACCGAAATCTAGAGTCACGCCAAAACGCGCAGCAGTGCATGCCTCTACCAGCCGCAAGGGAGCTGCAAAACGAGTTAAACGAGAACCCAAAGAAAAGAAGCCCAAGGATACCTCTTATATTTGTGATTTTTGTGGAAACAAATATCCTTCACAAGGTCGACTAACAGAGCATATAAAGCTACATAAAGGCATTAAACCCCATGAATGCGAGTAAGTAGAACCATTTCACTGATTAATGAATGTACAGCCTAGTCATAAACCTGAAGTTAACTTACTTAGATTTGCCTCTAATCATAACTCGTAGACTGCATTTCTTTTGAAACTCATTTTCAAAATTACTCTCATTTGCAGAATTTGCGGCCACTGTTTTGCACAGGGCCAACAATTGGCTCGTCATATGAATACGCATACTGGAAACAGACCGTACAAATGCAGTTACTGTCCCGCAGCATTTGCTGATCTATCAACCAGAAATAAACATCACCGGTAAGCCAAATAATAAAAACTTTTAAGTTAATACTTTCTGATCGAAACAATTATTGTAGAATCCACACTAATGAGCGCCCCTATGTTTGTGATGTCTGCGGCAAGAGCTTTACTTATACGAATACTTTGAAATTCCACAAAATGATACACACCGGAGAGAAACCCTTTGTGTAAGTTTTTAAACCCCACATAAATTTTTTATACGTTCTAATATACATTTCTTTTATTGCTTTAGCTGCGAAATTTGTGGTAAAGGTTTTCCTCAGAAATATAAATTGCGCAACCATAAATTAATACACGAAAAAAAGGGCATCAAAATGGAGGTAGTTGAGGTTAACAAAATGGATAGCAGTCAGGAAGAGGCGGTCTATCATCAGGATGTGCATGTAGAGGCTGCTGCTCAGCAACTGCTGGAAATCTAAGAATATAAATAATAGAAATAATATAAACTTTATTTTTTAATTGAAAACTGCTCTACTTATTACAAAATAATAGCATTCATTCATTTTAATTTTTCCTTTATTTTTATTATTTTAGTTTAGCTTTAACTTTATACAAAAAAAGAAAAAATATATATATACATACATACATATATATATAGTTTAATATTTAAAAACAAAAATAATAAAAAATGATTCTGTAAGTTTTCTGGACCTTTACTTCATACATTTAAGACATAAAAAAACCAAATCTCAATGAGTTAATAAACGTACGAAAAAATTCTTTAAAATGCTGATTTCTTACTGATAATTATTGTTTCAATAATTTGGCGTGATAAGCGACATGTTCCCCAATAAAGGAAGCAATGTAATAGTAGCTGTGATCGTAGCCCTCACGTAATTTGTAAACAGTTTGTAAATGATCATTGGTAGCAGCAGCAGACAATAGGTTATCGGGCAACAGTTGTTTTTGCTTAAGGAAATCGTCTTTGCTGCCCTGATCTATAAACAATTCCAAAGGTATGCCTGCATAGTCCTTAACCAACTTGGTAGCATCCCATTTTTTCCAGGCCTCTTGATCATCACCCAAATAGCCTTTGAAAGCCTTCTGGCCCCAAGGACATTCTATGGGATTTGTTATGGGTGCAAAAGCAGATACGGATTGATATTGTCCAGGATTTTTTAAGGCACAAATCAAAGCACCATGGCCACCCATGCTATGGCCAAAGATGCCTTTCTTATTGGGCAACACAGCAAAGTTTTCGTTGATCAATTTCACCAACTCTTCGGTTACATATGAAAACATCTGATAATTCTTCGACCAAGGTTCCTGCGTGGCATTCACATAGAAACCAGCTCCAGTGCCAAAGTCATACGACTCATTTTCACCTTCAATATTTAAGCCCCGTGGAGAGGTATCAGGATTGACAACTACTAAACCATGTTTAGCTGCATATTGCTGCACGCCCGATTTGTGTATGAAGTTTTCATGGGTGCAGGTAAGACCACTCAAGAAGTACAATACCGGGCATTCGGTTTTATCTTCCAAAAGGCAAGGTGGCACATAAACCCCAAATTTCATTTCACAACCCAAAACGCTCGACTCATGGCTGTAGACACGTTGTTCACCTTCAAAACACTTATTGGTCGACAAAAGTTTCAAAGTCATATTGGAACGCAAGCAAATTATTTAAAAAGAAAAATTTTCACACCCACTTCAACGAAGAAAGTTCTTTCTTATCGGATAACAAAACTGCTACCGGCAAAAAATTATCAAAATAGATGGAATTTTTTCTTGTAAATACACTGAGAGCAAAATATTGCCATATTCTTATTAAGAGCTTGAGTACAAGGAAAAGTGGCCAGATGTATTCTAATTAAATAATTTATTTCATAAATTAAATAACTATTTGGCTTTTAATATGAAAAATTCAATATATTTTATGTTTCCCAGTGTTGGTTAACACTTAAAGAATTTAATCTGGCATCTCTAAAGACAAAACGTTTACAGCCACAACACAACATGTGAAATTGTAAACAAACCACAGCAAAATTTGGGAAACAAACAATATTTGACGAAAATGTCTCAAGAAACTGCTGGCGAAACTAGTTTCGGTTTTAAGAAACGCACCATCAAGAAACCAGCTTTTAGAAGGAAACAAGAATCGTCTGAAGACTCAGGTATTTACAAACATTTTTATATTGTAAAAAACAAAAGAAAAACAATAATTCTCTTTGTTCTTAAAGATGCCGCCAATAATAGCGATAAGGAGCAACAAAACAACAGCACAAGCACAGCTGTTCTTCGAGCCGAGCAGAGACGTAAACGTACAAATCCCAATTTCCAAAGTACCAAAAATTTTTCAGCTAAACGAAGAAATCGAAACGACAAACATGCCTCGTCCAGTGAAGAAGAAAGCGGAGATGAAAGCAAAGTAGGTGTCTCGTACAAATCGAAAAGGACCGCTTTGCCTAATGGACCCCAAGACCAAGGGGCCACTTCAATTAATGAAGTTGACACTGAATTGGATCGTGATGCTCAGGCGATACATCAAAAAGCTCTCAAAATCAATGAAGAACTGGAAGGCAAAGCAGATGATAAAGTCTATCGTGGCATTAACAACTATGCTCAGTATTATAAGAAACAGGATACAGCTGCCGGCAATGCCAGTTCTGGTATGGTTCGTAAAGGTCCTATAAGAGCACCGGCTCATTTGCGTGCCACCGTAAGATGGGATTATCAGCCGGATATATGTAAAGATTACAAAGAAACTGGTTATTGTGGTTTTGGTGACAGTTGCAAATTCTTGCACGATCGTAGTGACTACAAGGCCGGCTGGCAATTGGAAATGGATTACGCTGCCCAACAACGTGGTGACTGTGAGTCGGATGAGGATGACACCAAATATGAGATCCATTCCGATGAGGAAACACTGCCTTTTAAGTGTTTCATATGCCGTCAGAGTTTTGTTAATCCAGTGGTTACCAAGTAATTTGCAATTTTATACTTAATTTTAATTTTTCTTTTAATTTGGTTGGACATTTTCGTTTCTGTTTAGGTGTAAACATTATTTTTGTGAAAAATGTGCTCTGGATAATTATAAAAAGTCTCAACGCTGTTTTATATGCTCTCAACAAACGAATGGAATCTTTAACCCAGCCAAAGAGTTAATATCCAGATTTAAAAATCAACCTGAAGGTACAGGTCATCAGCAAAGTGATAGCGATGATGGGGAAAGTGATTAATAAATAGATTTGTTGGGTATAATTTTGTTTGTTTAGTTAAAATAAATAAAAAATTAAACAGTTATGGCAGGATGGTTTTTATTAAAGACGTCTTTCAGAATGGTACGCCATTACGGCTAGTTTGGGTATATCGAATGCAACTAAACTGAACTTGGAAATCAAAAATGATTGAGTTGACGATAATTTGCTAACATTTTGTACAAGGGCAAGAAGATTTGGGAATATTGGGACTCACACTAGAAGCATATTCAAGTTCTCAGAAATCAGTGAATATATAACGAAGCATATGTAAAGTTTAAAGTTCAATCACGATCGAACCAATTAGAATTTTCAGTGACTCCATTACATCTTTTAACAGTAAAGCATCGATCCGAAAACCTCTTACACAAGCAGGAAGTAAGCAATAGTCTCATTCTCTTGTACATTATTGTAAACTCCATAAAATATTATGTAATGACCACCATTTATAGGCTGTTACTTCGAATATTTAGCCAGTGTAGAATATATTTTACGATGAAATCTTCCATAGATTATCTGGGCAGCACTATTTAATCACTGCCAAAAAGTGATTTCAGTGCGATCTCCGAATATGAGGGCAGATGATGCTCTAGATTTTGCGATACAATATAAAGGTATGTACCGAACAATTATATTAAAGAATCAACAAATTCTTCTATGTCTAGAACCGCTGGTTATGTCTATCGTTCGTATATAAGCACAAGTGCATTTGGAACAAATTCCTTAAACTATGCACGCCTTTTTACCTTTTATATTGTTATCGTCATTGTTGACAACAATGCTGTTAACAAAATTGTAAGAAATTTACAATTTTCTTAGTGCATATCTTCATGTCAAGTGTCGTTGGCAATTCTATCGATGTTCTCTGTCCTCTTGCATTTCCAGCTTTGGTGTGTAATTTTCAAAACCGTTTTCCTAAGAATTCTCTATGAATGGGTCTTTTGAGGGGGTCGCCTACTAACATTTCATTTTCATCGTTTTGTAACAGAATAGAATATTTAGCAATTCATTCATTCGTTTGTTCATTCATTCGTTCATTGCAGAGATAATAATAAACATGAAATGTGTTCTCTCCTGTTGAATATAAGAAACGGAAATGCAAAACAGCAACACTATTAACAATACATACAGTAGTCAACACATACAAGTTCCTGCCGTGCCATACATTTATACGTTCATTCATTTACAACAAGACATGACATTTAATAACAAAAACAATAACAAATACACGGAAACTATAGCCAACACAGTACACCCACACATACTCTTGTGGTTGTATGTATGTATATGTAACAGCATTTTCGTGATTGTTTTTTTTATTGTATTTATTTTTGTTGCTAAAATGTATTATGTATTGTTGGTTTGGCCTTTGTAGTAGGTTTGTAGGATATGCATGAATTTGTTTATTACACTGTTATTGTGTCCCACACACTCTCCGTCTCTCTCTCATTTACATGAGAGTGTTTATGTCTAACTGTGCATGTGTTTGTATAAATAATTGTGTCGCTGCTGCTATTCGGCAATTGTTGCTTTAAAGAGAATGTAAAGGAAAAAGGAAACTAAGAAAATAACCGTTAATGCTGTTGTGATAAAAATTATGCAAAAAACATTTCACATGGCAACATACACTCACACACATATGTATGTACGCATAAGAATACAATTTTATTTACAATAATGGCCTGAGCACTTGAAATGAAAACAAAAGCTGGAGAACCACGAAAACAATTGCGAAGATAAATTGAAAATTTTTAAAATTGATACGCAATTCCTGAGGTTGTTTTTTTTTCATAAAAACTCCAAACTACGTAGCAGTCAGTGTAATTTAGCCTTTTTAGGAAATATTTACTTCCGGAGCTTATCATTAAATTTTTGTCTGCTTCTTTGTTAATTATACTCATAAAATTCAACTCCACGTTATTATTTATTGTCACACGAATATCAATTGAATTGAATTTTTGTATGATTTATTACTGAAACTGTCATTTGCAGTCAGAAGAGTTTTATTTGACGAAATTAACGTTAATTTTTGTTTTTCATTTTTGATTGTTTTCCTCTTTCAATACTTTCAGCTTTTGTGACATCATCATTATCATCATCATCATCATCATCATCATCATCATCATCATCAATATCATCATTAGCACAGTTTCATCATTAAATTGTTGCCATCATGAACACTTGTGCTGTAAGATTCACATTTCATTTCCATCGACACTGTTCGGAAATGGAAAATTGTAGAAAAAAACGTTTTGAAAATTAAAGAATTCATTTGTGATAGAAAATCAACAATAATGACAAATTAAAGTCACATTCAAATCAAGAGAAGCTGAGTTGAATTCGATAAAATCAAAGCAGGTCATAAGGTGTTCAAAGCCAAGTGGAATTTATTAACTTAAAAATAATTTTTTATTATAATTAAAATAGTCAAGTACATCAGTATGTTGCTAGACTGGCTAGGCTAGGCTGTATTGTATTAGCGCATGCAAAGACCTCAGTATGGAAGACATTAAACTTATCAGTAGGTCTGTAGGTCATCCTTATAGAACTACCTACCATACTGTAGATTTCCACGTTAGTGCGTACCACTCTCTTCGAGACGTCTGTGAAGATCTCATGGCCTTTCAGTAACTTACATCTCGCCATTGCTTCCTCCCACTATAGCACTAAGAATCCATTATCGAAATCACATACCTTGACCATGTTGGTAATTGAAGCACAGAATTAAGTCGATATCTTTCCAAATATTGGTATGTCCATGCTTTCTAATTTCAGCAAGAGCTCTTTCCCAATTCTTTGAGAATCAGACCTTAGATAATTTCAAATGATATCTGTAAAGTGTTTTAGTAATACGTGATACACTTCTAGAGACAAATTTTAGTGCATTATCCAGCAACTCTTTCGGGTCTCACACTCCAAAGCTCCATACTTTACGGTGACACTAAGCTTAAGAATCGTTATGATTACAACAGTTTGGGCATAGAAAAACTCCTGAACTTATAATAGTCTTTGAGTCTTTGTTTTATCCCCTCCGTTATATTATAATTCCAGCATAGTTACACATCCAGACCTTTACACAGTCTCATCTCTGTCTCGTTAGGCCTAGGCAGTACGAAATTCTCAGGTTTATATTTCCTAGGGAGAAGAACTGCATGATTTAATATAATCAGCAATAAACCTTCATGTTACTACAATTCCAACATCATTTGTGTTACCAATAACTTTCCTTCCTTTGACTTAAAAGCACGTCCGAATTTTTTGCTTTACAAGTTCCATTTCCTTGGTGTGTGACCAGGCTAACCAGGCTCCACGGATTAATTTTCCATGTAGATATTTAGCTTTCTTTTGGCGATCCTATATCTCAGATGTACATACAATATAATTGGTCATTACAACCCTTTAGTCAGCATTACGACCTAGTTTTTCATACCACTTATGTTGTGTGCGTTAATTTTTTTTATAAATGAGTGGTGAGACCTACAGTTTAAAGTGGACTCCGAACGACAGATTTTTGAGAAACTTTTGCATGACAATTTTATTTACCAGAAGTTTTTGCCAGAAATCTGCTGAGAGGAAGTAGCCGAAGAAATATTCTTTCATATTTCGTTTAGTTGGAGATGCCTGACCTGGGGTTTGAAGCGAGGCCTCACGTCTAATAAGCCAACACACTACCTACTAGACCACGGCGGCTTCATATCTCAGATATGGATCAAGTATTCTCTCCATAGTTTACAGTAAAAACGTAAGGAAATAAACGATAAATCTACTAAAATTTCCAAAGTGGCATAAGCTACCGCCCTAACTTTACTTTGCTAACATCTCTTCACGCCTTAGGTACAAATCTTTCTAGAAATATTTCTCTAAAGACATCCACCAGCAGCATTAGAGTGCGCCAAGTAGCACATGGATGGAAAGATTCCAAATGAATCTGGCCTAAAGGACAAACCCTTTTTGTTATCCTGGCTATGCCATTCACATCTGCTGTCTCTTGCTTTGGATAATGAAAATTACAAGGAATAAGTTTTTTATCCTACAAATACGAAATTAATTGAAAAGACATAAAGACAGCAAAGTACTCCACATACTTCACTTTCAAAAAATATTTATTTTTCTCTTTGAAATTAAGAACAAGAACAAGACAGAGAGAAAGATCAAAATATTGAAACCATTTGCATGAAATCACAGCAATATACAAGGAAATTAAAAATATGAACAGCATTATTATGATACAAATTTAATGGTAATGCAGTGGAATAATTTAGAAGGTTTGAAAACCGAAAACTTTCTCTCTCTCCCTCTCTATTGAGTACATGTATTCTAATATTTTTCATTGTTTGTTTTTGTAATTTTATATGGTTCGTGTTCTTGTTTGTCCAATTGTATAGCTTCTTTGGTTGTTGTTGTTGTTTTTACAATATCCTTTAAACCAAAACAACAAAAAAAAAAAAACGGCGAATACTTTTTAAAAATTTATATTTTAACACTTTCACTTGAGTGTTAACAAGTTCCGTTTAACATTTTCCTGCCACAACAATGAAAACAAAACCAATCATCAGGTTTAAATACCTTCTGTTCTATACTTTGGTGTTTTTTTTGTTGCTTTTTTTGTTCATATTCGTAACGGTTTTTTTGGTTTGTTTTAACTTTTGCTCAGCATAGAAATGGAAACGAATGCTTTGGAAAAAACTGCATATTTTTTTGCTTTCTTTTTGTTGTATTATTTTACAAAATTTTCCTCTTCAAGTGATAAACGATAACAACATTTGTTGTTGTTGTTGGCTTAAATGTTTGTCCTTTTCGGTTATTTTTGTGCTTCTACAGTTCAGCTTACTACGTTGCTGGTTGGCTCGTTCCTTGATATTTTTTTGTTCGATTCTGTTTGGCTTTTGGCCAACATAAGTTATTAGAAGGAGAGAGATAGGGAGACAGAGGTGAGCAACAAAATATTGTTTGTAATGTTTGACTAGAAACTTAAATAACTATTAAAAAATAATAATAAAACAAAAACAAATAAAACAAAATAGAAAAAGAAAACGTTGTCAAAGTCCGCTTGTATTTCTTGTGAACTAACGTTGGCCTTATTGTTTTATTATTATCTATGCAATGCGGGGCTATGCTCGGCTATGCTTTCTGTCTTGCACTATATTTTTCGTTTTTATTATTGTTGTCCTCTAGAATGCTTTATAGTGTTGGGTGTTGACAATTTCGTTATTTTTGTGTCACAATATTTGCATTCAAAAAACACAATTACATACACATCAACACACACACACTCACTTGCAATAGAAAGTTTTTGTTTTTGTTTTTTCTTTTTTGGAAATTTCCATCTTGACCTGTTTCGCTTGTAGTAACATTGTTAGTGACAATTTGAGTTAAAAACACTTGAAACGTTTTTAACAACTATTCGTTGAGGAGAGATATTTTATGGTTTTGTTCTCAATTTTAATTATAGATCGTCTTTTTCGTTTTGTTTTTATGACACATAATAGTTAAAATTTATTTGTTGTTGTTGTACAAACGAACCAAATGATTCGGAAAAACATTACCAAACTATTCACTTGAATTTGTTTTACATACACAGCGTATAAGCAATATTTGATTTTGTATTAATATTACGTATACGCCCCATATAATTCAGCGTATTCAATGAATAGACGCTGGTTAAAGACAAATCTGTTTAAAATGGCGTCCGAGTATAAAGTGTTTATCTCAATGCTGTTGCTTGCTGCTTACTAGTTGCTACTCAATCGAGTGTTGCCTCTTGAGAAGCATTAACACAGTACAGGTTCTAAATATGTTTTCCGAAGATCCTTATCCTTAAGACCCTAAAAACCATTAAGGGTAGGATCACTAAGATTTTGAGAGACGTATGATACCTAAACGTATCAAATGTTGCAATGAAAAGTTGCAGTAACTACCGAATGCTGGTTTAGGAAGTATATTTTTTATAGACAGTAGGAGTACTTGCCAGCAAAGATGCAGATACCTTATGTAGAAAGATGATTCAGAAAAACATTACCAAACTGTTCACTTGAATTTGTTTTACATACATATTTATTTATTTATTTATTTATTGATCAACTTCAGTACAACAAGCATTTAATCTTATTAATAGTACTGTTTATATATTGTTATAATTAAAGTAATAGTTATATATATATGTATGTAAATTTCATAAAAAAAAGCAAAATTATATTAATTAAATTTAAGTTAGCCTTAAATTGGATTGAATTAAATGGTAAATCTTAAAGTCAAGAAAAGTGTGTTAAAATTGCAGTTTTAAATTGCATTACATTGCTTTTCAATTGAATTTCTGGCGGAAGTTGGTTCCATGAACGAATTGCATTAACATAAAAGTGCCTTTCAGACACCTGTTTCTGGAACCTTACGGCATTTATCCTATAGCCCCTGTTAGTTCTGGAAAATTTTAGTCTAGTAAATAGATAATTCGGTTCCCCTGAATAAACAATTTTGTGTAGGAAAATTAGCATGCGATATTTTAAGAGGTTTTCCAGTGTCATGTCGTAGATTTTATAGGCAAAAAATGATATACTACTATATCTAGTGCGTCCAAAAATATATCTTGCAATGTTATTATGCGTCACGTTAAGTTTATTCCTGCTGACAGAGTCCAAACCCACAAAAAGCTCACATCCATATAAGAGGGTTGGAATCAGGTATGTCTTCGCCAAGAGCATACGTATATTAACAGGCGTAAAGGACTGAGTCCTGCAAAGATTCCTGAGCATAGCATATGTCTTCCCACAAATCATATTAACATGGTCAGTCCAGGAGAGTTGACTATTAAAAATAATACCCAAGTTTTTGGCATATTGTACCAATTCTATGGGCGAGTCCCCAACGACTAATGGTGACAGTAAGTTCGGCAAAACGCCAATTTTCCCAATTATGATAGCTTTAGACTTATTAGCGTTCAAGCAAAGACCATTCGCAGTGCCCCATTTATATATACTGTCAAGGTCCTGGTTCAGTCTCAATATACAATTGTCGATGTCAGTTCTAAAACAGCTAACGTAGAGTTGGACATCATCGGCATACATTTGAATTCCACAGTGAGTTATACGAGAAGGTAGGTCATTAGAATACATTATGTAAAGCAGTGGTCCGAGAATTGAACCCTGTGGTACTCCTCTCCGGACCAGGCTGCTAAATGATTTTGCATCGCCATAGTGCACTGTCTGACTTCTCTTATACAGGTATTTACGTAAAAGTTTTACTGCTGATGTTGAAAATTTAAAGGTTTCCATCAACTTGTGACAAAGAATGTCATGATCAACAGTATCAAAAGCCTTTGAGTGATCTAGAAGTACCAGAATAGACACCATGTTCTGATCCATTTTTGACCTCAACTCCTCTACAACGTCCACTAATGCCGTAACGCAGCTGTGTTTGGGTCTGAAACCAGACTGTCTGTTAGTCAGTAAAAAATTGTCGTACAAATGTTTGCTAATTTGCCCATGAACCAAACGTTCGAAAGCCTTAGACAAGTAAGGTAGAATCGCAATTGGTCTGTACTTTCCATCAGGTTTGGGTAAGGGGATAATATCGTATCGTATAAGCAATATTTGATTTTGAATTAATATTACGTATACGTACCGTATGATTCGTATATAAAACTCTGAGAGTAAATAACAATTGGCATGCAAAAGTTTCTCAAAAATCTGTCGTTCGAAATCGACTTTAAACTGCAGGTCCCGCCACTCATGTATAAAATCAACACACAAAACAGAAAATAGCGTGAGAAACTAGGACGTAATCCTGACTAAAGGGTTGTAATGACCTATTATGTATGTATATAGGCAATGTGTGTACATATACATTTACCTCTTGTAATGTAATTTTCTTAAAAAAAATAATAACAATAAAATCTTCTATTACACATCCGTTAGCTCTTTACTTTATTTTGAAATGAAATCCCCTAAAGAAACTTAAAATAATAGACTCGCCTTTAAAGCCAGCCATCCTGCACACTTATGGAGATGAAAAGTAATAGTTTAACTAAAGGGTATAATATTATCAGCCATATGGCATATAGAATTATATACTCACACACACACACGCGCATACACAAACACTTATACAAGTATAAAATCTTTCATTCAGAATACAAGGAGTATTATATTCCATTTCATTTCATTTCGTGCCTCCCCATTGGCATCCGCATCCGCATCGGCATCGTTTTACTCTTTGACGAGATGAATGGTCGTGTGTAATTTGTAGTGAAGCATAAGTTGTATTTAAGTTGTTAACAACATTTTAAGGCCAACAATGATTATTGGTTATACGAGTGGTACAGTCACATCACATACTCTACTAAAACATTCTCATCCATTTGTGCTTAAACATATAATTGGATTCCCTTTCTTTTCTTATTTATAAAGCACGCACAGACACAGAGACAGAGAGATGTTAGTGTTTCGCTTTAATCGTATTTGAAAATCAAGGTTCTTTTTTAAAGGCTTTAAGAGAAATTGGCAAATGGCTTGCAATATAAAAGTGGTAGACAAGAGATCAGCGATGAGTATAATCGAATCATACTCATAATTTCTGATACTTATAAGCATTCATACTCAAAGTTTTTCATTCATATTCAAAGTTTGAAGTACTGATCATATTCATACTTAACAACACGTAAGATGTTGTTGATTTCGATTCTCTCCATAACTCAACATATACAACACGAAGCATAAAATAAGTATGAATTGCGTACGAACACTAAAATACTCACTAGAAGGTTGTGTGTTTGCTTTGTTTGCTGCTCTGTCTTTTCTGCTTATGTGTCTGTTTTCTTTTTTTGTAAATGCAACAACAACTAAGATTGTCAGTCACTCGAATTATTTATAAGTATTATTCAGTTGGTCAATTCACACGAGCCGCTGTATTCATTGTATTGTTGGACGACTATACAACAGTGTATGCTTGTTGTTGATAATTTTCATGTAAAAATCCGATACACTTATACACATTTTTTTCGTATGTTTTGTATTGGTTTCCTGCTATCAAATTGTTTGATTGCCAAAAATTATGAAGAAGAATACGACATACACAATACAGCATAACATTGAGCGTTCACAAACAGCCAAGTGTATTCAATACAACATACACGGTACAAAGTCGTGTGAATTGGCCAAGTATTTTTCTAAAGTTATGAATCTAAATGAGTAGGCTTATGAATCAAACATATTTCGAATGGTATGAGTTTGATGTCAACGTTGTACTCATACTCATTGCAACCTGTACTTATAAATCAAAGTTGTAGTGAGTATGAATGAATCAGAGTGTAGTTTGAATTTCAATAATGTTGACTCACTTATATTCAAAATTTCATGAGTTCGTATGAGCAGCGAAAAAAGGATTCATTGCTGATCTCTGGTGTAGACAGGGATTTGAAATATTTCCAAAACTTTTGATTAGTGGAGTGATCCGTATTGTTACTGCTTCGTAGTAGCTTGGATTACAATCTTACATAATCCATATCGTTGTTTAAGAACTTAATTTCGATTCGCTAACTGATAAACTTTAGTATCCAGTGGAGTCGCCGTAGTCTAGTAGGAAGTGTGTTGACTTATTAGACGTAAGGCAACGGTTGAAACATCGAAACGAAACTAAATATGAAAAAAAAATATTTCTTCGGCGACTTCCTCTCAGCAGATTTCTGACAAAAACTCTGAGAATAAATAAAAATTGCCATGAAAAGTCTTTCAAAAATCTGTCGAGTTTAAACTGTAGGTCCCTTTACTTATTTATAAAATTAACACACACAACATGAGTGGTGTGAGAAGTTAGGCCATAATTCTGAATGAAAGGTTGTAATGACCAATTATGTATGTATGTAGTACGTGTGTCCAGGTTTCTAGAAAGTTTAGTTTGTCATCACAATGTACCCAGGTGCAGAAACTAGGACCGTGTTTTAAAATTCAATTCATTTAAATTCTTTTCCTTTATTAGGAGCTGCTTATTTGTCCCACAATTAACGTAATAATGTCTACACATTGTTACCACCTAATTTTGTTGTTTCTGTTTTACAATTTTTTCACTCACACACGCAAATACTTTGCTCGCCATTGACAAGTGTTAATGGCTGGAAATGTTAAACGAAAATGGTCGCATTCTGTCACTTTGTTATGCTATCTTCTTTTTGTTGTTGTTGTTGTTGTCGTGTTTTTCCGTTTAATTTTTGTACCCTTGTGGCTGCAATAAAAATTTATTTGATTTTTATTTACAATGAATTTGATCTTAGAATTGTTATCGTTGTTGATGCTGTTACGGTTGTTGTCTTTAACGGCAACAACAATATTCATTAATTTTATTGTTATTATTGAGGAGCGAAGAGAATATTTTCATTTTGTTAAATACTGTGATTAACATAAACGATACCTTTACGAGATGATTCTTCTAAGTCAGCCAGTTTAATCAGAGAATTTTGGTGAATTATTTTTTTTTATATCATGAAAAAGGTCAAACAAGAGATTATTAAGATGGCTTATAATCAGTTGCCACTTAATAAGGTGATAAAATTCTCAAGAATATAAAAAATATAATGGAGAGGGGAATATGGTTAAAAAAGTTTATCATTTCAATTGTTTTTACAAAACGGAAAAAAATAATTCAATTACTTTCTTACATAATAAGATGTAGTAAAAAGAAAACCATTTACTTTCGCAGGGTATACGTGTGATTGAGTCACCGTAAGTGGCATTAGAATGATAAGATTTTGTATTCTTGTACCGCGTTTGTGTCAATATTTATGCAACTGGTACCTTAGGCTCTAATGCTCAATGAAGAGTCTCTACTTAACGTCAGGAGCTTATTCGTGATTCCTGTTTTAAAGATTAGTTTACTTTGTTTGCTTACTTCCTTTTCAGTTTACAAGAGTTTCGTTCGTTTGACTTTCTGTCATTCTGGCTAATTAGGGGCAAATCTGTCCTACATTTCGTTCCATTACCTTCATACCTCTCATGTACAGAACTCCAGGACAAAGAAGCTGTATTAAAATTCCATAACAGCTTTAAAAAGTTTATAAAAGGGGAGTACGTCGCTCTCCTTTCAATTAATGAATAACTACAAAGAAAAATTGACGTCTAGATATTCATTAAAATCGATTTTCGAACTCCGATTCTGTGGATTACTACCTCTGTTCCATAAGTTTAGTTACGTCGCTGTATCATATCAGAGACTTCCCCTCAAAGTTGATTGAATTATTTATGGTTATGGACTTAAAAAGTCGCCGTAGCCTAGTAGGTAGTGTGTTTGCTTATCAGACGAAAAGCCCAGGTTTAAACCCCAGGTCAGACATCAAAACGAAATATGAAAAAAATATTTCTTCGGAGCCTTCCTCTCAGCAGATTTCTGGCACAAACTCTGAGAGTAAATATGCCATGAAAAGTTTCTCAAAAATCTGTCGTTCGGAGTCGACGTTAAACTGTAGGTTCCGCCACTCACGTATAAAATTAAGGCACACAACATGAGTGGTGTGAGAAGCTAGGCCGTAATCCTGACTGAAGGGTTGTAATGGGTTATTATGTATGTATGTATGTATGTATGGACTTAAAAAACTGTTCGCGGTGAATTGATGTCTTCAGCATAAACAATCCTTCTGCATTGGAAGGCCCACATGATCCTCAAACGTCCTCTAATTGCCGCCACTTTTTAGATCTGAAATAATATTTAATCTCAAGGCCATGGAAAGAACGTCCTGACAAACAGAAGTTAGACGAATGGGTCCGATGCAAAAGAAAAAAAATTACATGAATTCAAACTCGAATTGCTATTGAATCATATTAAAATTGATCCATTTTTGTAGATAATTGGTCGAGAAATTATGTTTCCAGCAACAGCACAGTAGAATCCACTGGCCAGCAGTTAGAACGTCCTAACGCTTCAACCATTAAGAAGTAATTATCACTAGTTCTTGTTAATGATGAATAAGCTTGTTGTTGTTATGTTTTCATACAAGTTTTTCGTAGTAGACAAAAGGCTTACCGGAGTTACCATTAAAATAACAACAAAACCATTTCAATTTGATCATTATGTCGCTATTACTTACATAATTAGTCATTATAACCCTTTAGTCAGGATTACAATCTAGCTTCTCACATCACTTATGCTGAGTGTGCTAATTTTATCCATGATTGATGGGACCTGTAGTTTAAAGTCAGTTCTGAAAGACAGATTTTTGAGAAACTTTTCACTGCCATTTTTTTTACTCTCAGAGTTTTTGATAGAAGATTGCTGAGAGGTAGTCGCCGAAGAAACATGTTCTTCTTCTTTCCTTTTTGATCGAGATATTCGACCTCGGGTTTGAACCAAGGTCTCATATCGAATAAGGCCACACACTACCTTAGTAGGTAGCTCGAGACTAGCCTAGTTTTCGGTGACATCCGAAGAAATATTCTTAAATATTTAATTTTGTCGGAGATATATGGGCGGCGGCTTGAATAACCGCCTCACATCTAATAAGCCAACGCACTACTTGCTACACTACCTTCTTTAATAAATAAAACCTTACATGTTAATAAAGGAATTCTATTTACTACACCTTTTATATATAGAAATTTAGGCTGCTGTATAAACCTTTATTGCATTTTTAATACTAAAGCAATCGTTTTTAAATTGTCAATGAAAAATCAATTGAGTTTTTAATTTCTTGCAATACATATGAGAGAATAAATTAATTAACAATCACAACAACCTTTTCAATTAATTATATCAAGTTTAACGTTAACATTTATTTGCTGTTGTTGCTGTTGTTTATTGCATTTTATTAAAAATAACTTTTTTATTAATTTAATAAAAAAAAAAAAAAAAAAACACACACACACTTTGAATGAAAAAAAAGTTGTTAACCAGTGTGAGTGAGTGAGTGGCCATTTAAAATGAATTTTAGTTAGTAAGAGAGACAGAGAGAGACAGAGAGAGACAGAGAGAGGCAGAGAGAAAGAGAAAGGGAGTGCATATAACAAAAACATGCAATAACAGTAGTGATGTAAAAAAAAAAAGAACAGAAATCCATAATAACAACGGCAATGGCAACAACAATAGACAATTGAAACAATTTCTTGCCAAAAATTGCCAATTTTCATGCCCTGCAGGAAAATGTAAAATTGAAAACACAACAATAACAACAAAAACAGCAACAACAACAGTAACACTAACACCAACAAAAAAATTGCAGCAAAATGTATTGCAACGCACTCTTGCCATGAGTATGCACACACCATCACCTCCAAGCCACCCTGTTAAGAGGAAAAACGAAGTTTAAAATGTTCTCACTTGGCCACTCTCCCACCTAAATGGACCAACAATAAATTAAAAAAACAAGAAAAAATTGCATTTTTTAAGTGAAAAAAGGGAGAAAAAGTGAAAAATATAATAATAAAACCAATTTTGGTCACATTCGCACAATCTGAACAGCGAAGCGTAGTAGTATGATGACCAGAGACGAAAAAAAAATGGAAACTGTAAACAAATAAATATATATGTACACACACACACACACATTCTACCATTTACCTGTCAATATATTGTTCAACAGCAATATCAAGGAATACAGAAAAAAATATCAGACAAAAACAGAACCAGTTTTCGTGAAGAAAAAAAAAAACGTTTTTTTCTTTCTGAAAATTGAAACTGTAGCAATAAACAATCACACACATACATACATTGACATATACTAGCACATACATACATACGTACACTCGTATGTATAGTATATGTAGTTGGGCCATGTTTGTTTATGTATTCGTGCAGTACCTTGAATGGCAACCATTAAGTCATTTTAGCTGAAGAACTGTGATGTACCCACATGCATACACACACGTGTGGTTTTTTTCTTTCTTTCTTTCAAATCATCAGATCAACATTTCTCTTGCTGTTGTTGTATTTATTGCGTTATTTTTTTGTTGTTGTCTGTTCTCTCAGGGATTTATAGTTTTTTGCATTTGTGCAACGATTGAAGTGAAGAGGAGAGGATGAAAAATTAACAGCTGCTGACAACTAATGAGTGAAAGAGATTCTTTTTTTTACTGAAATCAAAGATCATAGTCATGTAGTCGGGAAAAATATTTAATTTTTTAATAAGAAGGATTTGTGGTCCTGAAAGTATCAACTTTTAAAGAAAATGGCCCGGCAAAAAACCTTACTGCAGCAAGCACTATTTTCGATATTCTTCAGCGTTTATCACTAAAGTTTTTATAGTTTTTGTGATTAGAAATGTTCATCATTTTATGAATCATATTTGTTGCTTGCAAGTTAACTAAATTCAGGAAATATGTTTGCTGTAGTATAGGTAGTTTAGGTTAGGTTATGAGGTGGATCCTCCTTGTAGGATAGGCAGAAAGATAGAGCCATTGTGATGCCACAAAGCAATATGCAAGCTGAGTATTAAAAATTTCCTGCAAGAAACATTCCTGACTCCAAAAAAAAAATCTGGCTATTGCATCAATCCTTATGTTGCAGATTTCAATAAAGGAAGATAGAAAATAGTAGTCGCCGTAGTCTAGTAGGTAGTGTGTCGGCTTATTAGACGTAAGGCCACGGTTCAAATCCCAGGTCAGACACCAAAACGAAAATGTGAAAAAATTACTTCTTCGGCGACTGCCTCTCAGCTGATTTCTGTTAAAAACTCTGAGAGTAAATAAGATTGCCATGAAGAGTTTCCCAAAAATCTGTTGTTCGGAGTCGACTTTAAACTATAGGTCCCACCACTCATGTATACAATTAACGCACACACTATAAGTGGTGTGAGAAACTAGGTAGTAATCTCGACTGAAGTGTGGTAATGACCAATTATGTATGTGCAATAATGTAAGATACAAAATGAGCTGACTAGCTAGACACTGACAGATGAAGTGAAAGTTAATCCTCTTCCTTCTCCTCAAAGTCACCGCTTCTGGGAAAAACAATTGAGAAAATGCTTTCCATTAGGGCAGTGCGAAACCTATGAGAACTGCAATAATGCAATGGAAAGAAGTCGATTAGGCCTCTTCTTATGCATATCAGTTCAGCAG
This sequence comes from Sarcophaga subvicina, assembly GCA_936449025.2. Classification (NCBI taxonomy): domain Eukaryota; kingdom Metazoa; phylum Arthropoda; class Insecta; order Diptera; family Sarcophagidae; genus Sarcophaga; species Sarcophaga subvicina. The sequence continues at coordinate 11,325,530 of OW388081.2, read as the reverse complement.
AGTCTAACAATGTTGCAAGTAACCGCTTGAGCATGCCTCTAGTCCAGTAGGCCTAACAATATTGCATGCAACCTCATTATGCTAACGGAGTTAAGCATCCCTGTAGAACGTATGAAGAATGTCTAGTTTAACTGAAGCAATTGAAATGCCTTTGTTCTGTAACATTTCGGAGATTGTGAGTTATGCAACTTCCCTCGGGAATTATGAATCATTTAAAGACACATTTTATATCGAACATCACGTAAATCCTTAAGGCTTTTATAAATAAAATCACAAGGTACTTAGAATTTTTAACCAATAGATTGATTTATCATAGATATGTGCAGATTTTAATAAGTCGGATGCATAACCAAGCTATTGTAGCGTCAAGCTTACTGCATTGTTTAGTCGGAACACAAGTTCTCAGTTATTAACCCATCAAACACACAGTTTTACTTCGTTAGCTGTAAGCAATGCACTTTTACTATCTGCATCAGAAACTGCATAATTTTGTTGCATTTCGTTGAACGTCTTTACAAGACGCTTTTCCTCACCTTCCTTTTTATGGCTCAGAGGCTTGGACTCTATTAAGCACTGATACAGCAGCCTTGAGAGTATTTGAGAGAAAAGTTATACGTAAGATCTTCGGTCCAGTGCGAGTTGGCGATGACTTCCACAACCGATTCAACAGTGAGCTGTATGAGCTCCTCAACGACATAGACGGTGTGCAGCGTATTAACATTCAGTGGCTGACCTGGCTCGGCCATGTCGTTCGAATGCAGGAGAAGGATGCTCCGGCGAGACGGGTATTTCATGCCGGGATCTGCAGAAGTCGACGAAGAGGATGACCTTGTTTGTGTTGGAAGGACCAACTCGAGAAAGCCCTGTCACCGATTGGTGTGACCAACTGGCGTACGCGCAGAAGAAGCAAGCCCCTAGAAGGATGTGTTAAGATAGGCCGAAATCCGTTAATCGGATTAAGTAAGTTAAGTATGTATATGATGGACGGATTTTTGTGATGGTCACTGTTTCACTCACATTCGTCTCCTAGAGTGTGGTGCTTCTGGAATTAATGTTCACAAAACTACACGCGATTTGTTGTTACAGTGTACAGGTTAGCTACTTATCTAGCTTTTTGGCCTTTATTGATGACAAATTTTAAAATATGCTCTACAGTAATATCACTCTAATATTATCTAGAGTGATGCAAACACACATTGGATAGTTTTACCGAATCTATCTTTTCACTTCATAGTTCAGAGATTTTTAGTGGAACTATTAGGATAGAATTCATAATCAGATACTCATTTGTCAGCTGTTGTTATAGGCGTCATTCAACAGTCAGTTCAGATCAGTTTCGGAAAAAGTTTCACTTACTTTCTCGTGCTCAAATACTGTATGTTTTTAAATCCATTTTAATTGTTTACTATTTAGCTGATAACAGCTGTAACACATAACACAACGCATGTATTTTCATTGTTTTATGTACGGCCGTGTGAATATGTGCGTATTTATAGATTCTGTATCATATTTTTTGTTTTTGTTTTTCGAATGCCTGTATGCATGCACTCGTATGTATGGGTATGAGTGTGAGTCTGAGTGTGTGTATGTTTTTCATATATTTGATGTATTGTTTCCTCTATTTGCATGCTTATATGAATTTTAATACAACAGGAGAGTACTGGCCTGCGAATGTGTGTGTGTGTGTATGCATTTAGATGCATTCATGTGTAAGTGTGTATTTATGCGCCTCACCGAAAAAGGTGTCACTGAATTTATATCTCTTTTTTTCGTTGTTATTGTTGTTTTTGTTTTAGAATAAATTTTCAATTTTTTTTTGTTTTTCACTGCTCAACAAACCATTTATTTTCTATTAAAAAAAAAAATGTGAACACAAGAGGAGAGTAAAAGCGGTTGGGATTATTTTTCTGACAAAAAGCATAAAGAAGAAGAACAAAAAACTTTTTGAAAATTGTTGCTGATGTAGCTGTTGCTGTTACTGTTGCTGTAGCCGTTATTTCTAAACGATGTCTGCCATGGATTTGTTTTCGGTTATAAAAATATGATTGGAATTGTATACATACTTTTGAATAGGTCTGTATGTCTGTGCACATGTGTGATGTATATATGTGTGTGTGTGTTTGTTTGTGTATAAACTAAATACGAGTATTTGTTTTAGTTTTCTACCCATTTTTGTTTCTTCCCATTTGTCCAGTTTCCACTTTAAAACACGCATACAACTCACCTTAACAATAATGGTTTATTTTGTTGTTGTTGTTTTTTGTTTTTGTTTTCAATTATAGCAGTGTTGATCACCTATAATAATAAAAAAAGTTGTTTGTCGCCTTTTTTTCTTTTGTTGCATTGTAGCTGGCATAACGAAAAAATTCAAATTCAATTTCTAGTGAAATTGCGGATAAAAAAAGTGTTTCTAAAACGAAATTCGTTTAATAAAAATCTTTTTAAAATAAATTTGTTTTAGTTTTTTATGGGGGTTTTTCTTTTTTCTTCTCTTCTCTTTTCTTTTCTTTTATTTTTTTTTGTTGCAAAAAATCGTTGTAGCATGTTGCTAATTTTTATTTCAACTTTTTTTTTTCAGCTGCAAAGTAAAGCGTAACGCAAAACGAAAATTCAATCAAATTTGTACGTGACATGATTGTGGCACGTTATTTTACATGGCAGCAACATACAATTTCTTTTTTTTCGAAATGGATTAAAAAACTGGAAAAAAATGGAAGGAAAAAACTTTTTATTGAACACGGTGATTAGCAAAGCGTTGAAACGTACGTGAAACAAGTTTTCAAATGACCAGAACGAACAGAAAATAGGAAGCTGGCATAAAAGTAGGCCTTGTAATACCCTATATGTTATGTGTAATTATCAAGTCATTAAATAAGGACATGCTTTTTTAAATCAGAGTAGAGATTTGCATTGGAAATGCAGATGAGTTAGAGCAAGAAATCTTCGTATGGAATTTTAACCCTTTCCTGCCCGAATTTTTTGGGCCAGAGCTAAAATTTGTTTAAGGACATGTGTTTGTTGGCCTAAATATGAAGTGATATTAAATTCAGAATCCTACGTTTTGTGGTTTTACACGTTTTTAACCAAGCTTGTTTGAAAAAAAAATCTTTTAAAAAAATTAAAAATTACGGAATTTATGAACAAAAATGTACAATGTTTCCTATAGGCAACATCGGGCATGAAAGGGTTGATATACGAATGAGTGCGTTAACATTTTCTAGAAGTGAAAAGTGGGTTACTTTTAAAAATGCTAAGCATAAACAGACATGGACAAATAATGCTAACCTGGCATCTGCTGTGGCCAATATAGAATTGACGATTAGTAAGGGCTTGATGCGTAGAACTAGTAGAGAATTATGCAGTCTTCTACTGCCTTTAATTCGAGCCATAAAGCAGTAAGCATTTGTGCTAGTTTTGAATGAATAATACTGTTCGGAAGAAACAGTATTAGAGCAGAACCATCGATAGCGACTTCTAAGAAGCTTCTTTTTAATGAAAAAAAATCGCCTCAATACAGTAAAATATAGTGTGAATGTGAACGAGGTATAATTTATTCTAATTAAACGAAATAAAACCTTCAATTTCAATTGATTTTTTTACAATCTTTATGTGTGTAAAATAAATATAATCTCTCATAAGGCATTCATAAAGTATTACTATGTTCATGTATCTCTTTCGGTTTCCAAGACCTTGAACATCTTGTATTTACTGCATAAAAATCAATCCAAAAGGGCTTTCACCACCAGTTGTTCTGCCTTCAAAGCAATAACTAAAATTGTCTACTGTGAGGGAACAGTTAGGTTAGGTTAGGTCTGAGTGGTAGCTCTGATTCCACAAAGCTCACTTGAGGGAACAGTGGTGTCGACCTAAAAATCTTCAGATCTAATGCAATGTATCTTTCTCGACCTCCAAGGCCTTGAACATCGTATATTTATGGCATAAAAAGCCATCCAAAATGGCCTTCACCACCAGTTGTTCCGCCTTCAAAGCAATAACTCAGTTGAACGCTAAAATTGTCGATAAGCTAATGGAACAAGAGGAAAACTCTCTCCTGTGGGCTAAAAGAATTATTGGTACTCCTTCTACTGCAAGGGGGGAGTATTGTCGGCCTAAAAATCTTCAGATCTAATTCCATCAAATAATATACTTAAGGTGCTAGATTGTATTGGCTAAGTTAAGCATCAAATCGGTTTTCCAAGTGCTAACAGTCATGCAAGAGGACTAGAAGAGTAAAATCTCTCTCTCGACCTCCAAGGCATAAAAAACCATACAAAAGGGTGAAGGCCACCACCAGTCGTTACGCATTCAAAGTAATAACTCAGTTGAAGGCTAAAATTGTCGATAAGCTTATGGAGCTTATTGAGGTCGCCGTAGTCTAGTAGGTAGTGTGTTGGCTTATTAGATGTAAGGCCACGATTCAAACCCCAGGTCAGACATCAAAAACGCAATATAAATAAATATTTCTTCGGCGTCTTCATCTCAGTAGATATCTGGCAAAAACTCTGAGAGTAAATAAAATTGCCATGAAAAGTTTCTCAAAAATCTGTCGTTCGGAGTCGACTTTAAATTGTAGCTCCCGCCACTCATGTATAAAGTGAAAGCACACAACATAAGGGGTGTGAAAAGATAGGTCTTAATCCTGACGGAAGGGTTGTAATGACTAATTATGTATGTATGTATGTAAGCTTATGGAGCAAGAGGAAAATTTCCTCCTGTGGGCTAAAAGAATTATCGGTACTCCTTCTACTGCGAGGAGGGAGGGATGTTGCCTAAAAAATCGTCACCTAAAGTAGCAACTAAACGACAGAGGCCACAGTAGGATACACTTCCTGAAACGAGATTCTTTAGCGATCGCCAAAAATCACCCGATTTGGGCGATCTTAACCGCAATGTCTAACCCATCCACTCCAATTAGGTTAAAATTTGTTCGTATTTCTCAATCATTCATTAACAAAATTAAGTTGGATTTGGGAGTAATTTTATTGACTTGAGGGGAGCAAAGTTGCAATAGGACTAGAATTTCGTCTTACTTATCATCTGTTAATATTCAATTTTGAGCACCACAGATCAACAATTGCGTTTATAAGACTTTTTTTGTTGTTTTGCTTCGAATTTAGTTAAAATCGACCTACAGTAGGGCATGTCATGTAATCAAATTGATGCCACTTAAAAAAAAAGGGAAACATAAGCCAACATTTAAATAAGCGGAAGCAAATACAAGCGAGAAAAATATTAAGGCCTAAAGCCTACCATAAATAAGAGAAAAAGTGGAAGAGAAAGAAATTAGAAAGCGTGTGAGAAAAAATTTTTAACAATGTTTTGATGAGTTTTTTTTCATTCCAGCATTACAAATTGATTGTTTTCATTGCTCTTGTTGTTGTTGTTGTTGGTTTTTTTTATTAACAGCAAATCATTATTACAACAGCTGCTGTAAATGTCATCGTTTACGCTGATGTTTTTGCTATTGTGGTCTAATCATTGTGCCACTTGGCTGGCAGGTTGATTTGCTGATTTGTTGTTGCCTTCCTTTTTTTTGATTACTAAACCTCAAATCATAACATAAACGTTAATAGCTCTACAACAACAATAACAAGAAAGAAAGAAATACGCTATTAAAGAAAAAAAAAGAGATAGATTGAGTTTGAGAGAGATTGAGAGCGAGAGGGAGAGAATATTAAAACAAAATATGCAATAAAATGGAAACACAAGCACGTCTTTTAAACAAGACGTGTTTTATTAATATTTGAAGCAACCAAAAACAAAACAACACATGTATGTTTTTAAATAAATGTGTATGTGTGTACGTACGTAAGTGTATATACTTGAGACTTTTCAATACAAACATCAACAAATTATTTTGTGTTGTTTGTTTTTGTTTCTTTTTTATTGCTCTCTTTCGATGGCGTTTATTATGCTTACAGTTATTGCGTTATTGTGGTTGTTGTTGTTATTGGTGGAATAATGATTGTGTACTTTTTAATAATTTTTACTCATCCTATCTCTCTCTCTCTAGTTCTTTCCACTTGTATTGTTTCGTTAGTGCATCGAGTTGATTGACTGTTTTCATCCAGCAATTGTGGTGGCATTAAGGACTTTATTATCATTTTTTTTCTTCATAAGAACGAAAAAGTACATAAAAGTGTGATTGATTGTAAGTATTTGACTGTTGTTGTTATTTTTAACTAAATAACGGTAAAAACAATGTAGGTAAACACCAGATAAATAGCAAAAATTCAACAACAAAAAAAAAATAAAAAACATTTTCTTAAGAAGCTTATAAAGCAGAAGAAATATACGAAAGAATATATTTTTAACACGTAGTTATAGCGCGATTTCTACTACGAATGAATAATAAATGAACCCCTGGTGAACTCTAATAAAAATTTTAAAAACTGCTTCTTTGTCTAGTTAAGGTTGAAAAGAAAAAAAAGAAAATTTTAAAGAAATGGTTTATAAAAGTATTCGGCGAAACTGGTGTTAAGGAAAGAAGTCTATTTTCCAATAAGTGATCGCATAGTTTGTTCTGAAAACTAAGAAAATCGTACACGAAATTAACATTTTTAAAATTTTTTATTTATATACCAAAATTTAGGAGAAAATATTTTTTTATTTATGAAGGACTACTTTGACGACTTCGAAATAATTAATCCCGAACGATTAGAGTGTACTTGAGTAATTGGATTTACCAAATTCTCAAAAAGTACTTCTCGTAGGCATTTTATGCTACGGTCATTACAAATCAGCTTCATTTTAAATAACCAAATTCGGTGAATATAAGACACGATTCATAATTGTGAGTGTGATTTGGCTAGAATTTTAATCACAAGCTATACTTTTCGAGAGTGAATTATTTTTCTAAAATTCCTGCACCAAGCACATGCCTAATAACAACATAAAACTCCAGTTTGTCCGTGGCAATGACAATGATTTCAAAGAATTTTTAATCGGGTCCAGTGGTCTTTTTAAAGGTTTCTGTATCTTTCAATAGAGAAAGTTATTCTGCATAGAAATGCATGATTTCGAGTTAAGAGTAGCCAAGCAAAAAGGAAATAATCATCTGCTAGTGCAGTAGCTATCTGCGTAGACATTAGCTTCGAATCCTATCAATACTTTTATGAAAGTTCTTCTCCGTTATTCAACTGCACAGTTATTCACATGTTACTGAAAGAAGCATAAACAATCTTTCCTTCTGTCAAATTTAAGCACTTTTAGATCAAATCTACTGACATATAAAGCGCCTAATGCCCGTAATATTTCATGAACTCGTTGTTCTCATTCCAAGAAATCAATTGGATATCTTCAGGACTACTACATACATAATTGGTCATTACGACCATTCAGTCAGCATTGCGACCTAGTTTCTCACACCACTTATGTTGTGTGTATTAATTTTATACATGAGTGGTGGGACCTACAGTTTAAAGTCGACTCCGAACGACAAATTTTTGAGAAACTTTTCATGACAGTTTTATTTTATTCACAGAGTTTTTGCCAGAAATCTGCTGAGAGGAAGTCGCCGAAGAAATACTTTTTGTATTTTGTTTTTATGTCTGGCCTGGGGCTCGAACCCTGGCTTTTACGTCTAATAAGCCACCACACTACCTACTAGATCACGGCGACCACCATCTTCAGGACTACTGCCTAAACCTTTATCAACCTGTTTTCCGATACCTATCTATCTATGAACGGTTGGTCTGAGTGCAAACGATGACCTGATCAAAGATTGGCGATCGCATAATCCCAAAAACTTTTGTCAAGTGTCAAGTAAATTATGCCGACAATGAGTGAATGAAAGTTTGAACTGCTTTGTTTAAAATGATGGTCAATGTAGAACCAACAAAACAGAGTAAAAGGTTACTATTGTTAGGTATTAGGACTCCAGTGTTATGTGAGATACCAGTATGGGAGGGTAGTTGGGATCTGGTATGCATTCTCAGAAGATGCTGATTAAGATTTTGTAGCCACTTCAAAAGTGACTGTGCTGTGGCAGCAATTATCTCTAGAATATAAGGAAACATTCTAAGATAAGCTATGCACACACATAAAAGAGAAAAATCTTTGCTGAAGGGCCTTCAAAGTGTATCAAAAATTACTCTTAATGATCTCATATGCAGATGGATAATCCAATATGGATATAAAATTTGATCAAGACATCCCAAGTCTATGTTATAGACAGAACATGTTGTGTTTAAATATGACATCTAGGATTGCCGAGATACTAACGAACCAAAATAAATCTTTAAAGCCATAACTACCCTGCAGACAATATTAGAAAGGATGAGTAATAGAGCAGTAGCCAGAAGAAGTGTGGTGTTAAGGAAAGAGGTCCTTTTAGTCCCTAGTCCTGAAGCTTACCAAGGTTCTGTGCAAAAGAAAAACACTTATTTAAAAAAATGTAAACGGATATATAAAGCAGCTGCCCTACCAGATAATAGTTCAGCACAATTACACTCTCTGTAGAGGAAGTAAATGCGACAGTATAAAGGTTTTCGTTTAACTACATGCAGGGCATTTTGAAATTCTTTAAAACCTTTCAATACTTTTCATTATAAACACTTGTAAACTTGCCAAAACAAAACTCAGATTTCGTTTTTCTATGAACAGATTGAAATTTTTAAAACCAAAACCACCAAACGAAACCCATCATAATGTGTCGATATTGTCAAATGGCATGGCGTGGCATGGCATGGCATGGATTTCTAGAATGCAGAGCCATATGAAACATAGGCTTCCGGGCAACATAACAATCGAGAACACCTGTCTGTGTGCAACAAACGGCATTGCTTTGATTGTCAACTTATTTCATTTTCTCATTGTTGTTGCTGCTGGTGCTGTTGTTGTTGTTGTTGTTTTGATTTTATAACTGTCTACTTGTCTAACTATTTATATAGCATGTGTTTATATGTATAAGTATATGTGTGTTATTTGCGTGTGTGTGCATAGAATCGTCTGGGATATCTATTCATATCTGTGTGTGTGGGTGTGTGTATGTTTTGGCATGTGGTTGAGTAAATTTGTCTCTCTCTCTCTTTGCAGTGTCTAATACAAAAAAAAACTTTGCAAAATCGGTTTCAATATTCGACAATTTAAGCAATTTTACTTACAAACCTACAGCAGCAGCAACAACAACAACAACACGAACAATATAAATTATTTTCTGTCTTTTGTTTGGTTTTATTTCAACAGAATAAAATACGGAAATAAGGATTACGCACCGTGGTCTATGGCAGAGATCAGCAATGAGTATTCAAAAAGATGAGTAGAATCGAATCATACTCATAATTGCTGATACTTATACGCATTTATAGTTATTTTAATATCATGGAACCTCTACTCATATTCAAAGTTTGATGTACTCATCGTACTCATACTTAACAATACGTATGATGTTGTTGATTTCGACTCTCCATAACAAAATATATACACGAAGCACACAACGAGTATGAATCGCATACGAACACTAAAATACTCACTAGAAGGTTGTGTGTTTGCTCTGCTTGCTGTTCTGTCTGTTTTGCTTACGTGTCTGTCTTTTTTCTTTTTTTGTAAATGCAACAACAACTAAGACTGTCAGTGATTCGAATCATTTATAAGTATTATTCAGTATTTTTCTAAAAGTATGAATCTAAATGAGTAGGCTTATGAATCAAACATGTTACGAAGGGTATGAGTTTGATGTCAAGGTTGTACGCATACTCATTGCAACCTGGTGTTATAAATCAACGTTGTAGTGAGTATGAATGAATCAGAGTGTAGTTAAATTTCAATATTGTTGACTCACTTATATTCAAAATTTCATGAGTTCTTATTAGTAGTGAAAAAACAATTCATTGCTGATCTCTGGCAATGAACTGCTTAAGATTAAAGAATAATATTTTATTTTTAAGGAACTTTTATTTGTTTTGCTTCACTGTTTATTAGCCCGGCTACTATTTTGCACCATCACTAATAACAGCATCAAAGTTTCGCTCGTTTTTAAAGTAAAACTTTATAAAAATAACTTTTCTTTATGTCCCGTGTGTTGTTGTTGCTTTGTTTTTTTATATTATTATTAAAAAATATGAAACTTTTGAAAGAGAAGGAAATAAAAGGAAAAAAGAGAAAACAATCTACAATATATTGTAGATTTTATGAAACATTATAAAATAAAGCCTTTTGTTAACCTAATTTATACAACATGGACCAAGAAGTAGGAAGTGAAAAAAAAAAAATCAAGAAAAATGTAGAAAAATTATCTAAAAACCGGTGGCAAAAAAAAATAAAATGTTAGAAAACTTAAAATGAAATAGAAAATAAAATTTTAAAAGTTTTTTCCGGCTGTCCGTTTATTGCTCCTGTTACACCTTCTTTTGCGTTCTTCCTGTAAACACCACCTTTTACTGGAAATGCAATTGTTTGCGTATTTCACTTCTCACACTTTTTTCTTTCATTTGCTGTTGTCGCTGCTTCAATAACTGCGATTTTGGCTTCAATATGTTGACACCACCACTGTTTTTCTTCCCATTTATTGGCATCCTTATTGTTGTGCTTGTTGGCTTTTGTGAAACTTTAATTTTTGTTTTCCTTTTCAACGATTTCCGTTAAACACTGGATTTCTTTTTTTTAAATTTTTTTCTCCTGCTTTTAAAGCAATTTCTGCGTTTTATCTATCTTGTCCAGAGAAATACACTTTATTTGATATGGCATTTTTATCGCCGTTTCTAAATTATAAGAAATCAATAAAGATAAGGAAATAATTTACAAGAAATTAAATTTTGAAAAGCGAATTCAAGAAACTGGAAGCGTTACCGAATTGGTAAGGCTTGTTCATCATGGCAATATACGTATAGTTGCTTATGTTCTATACGACATTTTTTACACGAATTCATTCATATAAAGTTCAACTAATGAGATAATTAAAGTCAGCCGGCAATCTACAATGCCGTTTATATTGTTACGAAAATGGAAAAATCTAGATACTGGTGTTGTGCTTTTACATCGTTTAACATTAAAATTATAAACAAAAGCTACACAAATTAAAAACAATGAACTTGTTTACAAATTATTGCACTGTGTAATATAACAACAAACGCCAGCATAAAAAATGGTAAACAAATAAACAAAAATATACCAACAAACACTACAAGAATAAATGTAACCAAAATACACAAACACCAATAATGAAACAACGATGTTTACATTTATAGAGATCTCGAGAGTCATCATTTATAGAGTCATCAGACTGTTTACTTTGCCATACAAAACGCAAGGCAAAGCAGGCGACGGAGTTAGTAAAAGTTCAGTCAGTCTTGTGTGAAGACGCGGTGTGTTTTGAATCGTGCCTTGAAGATCTCCGTTACAAAAATCAGTTGAACAATTCTCTAGTAATTGTTATTGTTTATGCAAAGGGTGTAAACAGAGGAATAACAAATAAAGCAATTGTTGTTGTCTACATCAAGTTGTGAACAGTGGCTAAAAGAATTGTGCCAATAATAAAGAATTTTAATTAAAACTAAACACAAATTTATTTTTATTATCTACGAGCTCATAGTTTAAACCTTTTTAAAAGGTAAAAATGTTACAATATGCTAATTAGATGCTAGAACAAAAGACTTTTAAGGCAGATTTTTGTCTTTCGCGATAAAGTTAATTTCTTACTTGGTGTTTAGCAAGCAACATTCTCGCAGTTGGGCTTGGATAACCCATTGCATTCAGAAAAAGTGTGTATTCGGTAGCTTGTAGGTGGATGCAGCGTAAACATTAATTTAGAGCGCTATGGTCTTAAGATAAGAATTTTTTTCTAACTGTCATTGAAGATCTTAAGCTAAATGGCATGTGGTTTCAAAGAAATGCGTGACTGATTATTGTTTGTTTTGCACAAAGAGTACGTTTTCGCTTTTTAGACCACCAAGATCACGCCATTTGACGTCGTTATAGTTTTCTTGATAAGACCATATTTACATGGATAAGCTTTTTAGTATTTGATAACAAACTTTAGTCAAGTTTTTGTTGGGCTATGCGAAAAAATGATCGAAAATTCATCGTTTGCCGCAATTAATCCAGAGACGGTTATTTAAATGGCATAATGGTAAAGCGAAGTCGCCGTGGTCTACTAGGTAGTGTGTTGGCTTATTAGACGTGAGGCCTCGGTTCAAACCCCAGGTCAGACATCTCGAACAACACGAACTATGAAAAAATATTTCTTCGGCGACTTCCTCTCAGCAGATTTCTGGCAAAAACTCCTAGAGCAAATAAAATTGCCATGAAAAGTTGCTCAAAAATTTGTTGTTCGAAGACGACTTTAAAATGTAGGTTCAAACACTCATGTATAAAAATTAACGCACACAACATAAGTGGTGTTGAGAAGCTTGGTCGTAATCCTTACTAAAGGGTTGTAATGACCAATTATGTATGTATGTATGTATGTATGTATGTATGTAAAGGCAAGGCAAGGTCCATGCTTTATAATGATTTAAACATTACATCGAAATCATAGCTTTAACTGTGTATCATTGAACTTAATTTTTAAAACTTTATTTTGTTTTTCTTTTTAGTATAGAAAATTAAAAAAAAACAAATAAATCGTTCTACAATTGTACACTGAAAATTAAAATGAAAAAAATTTATACGAATAACATGCATGAGAGAGAGAGAACGTTTATGTTGTGTTGCCTATTGACAAACCAATAATTTTTATCAACAACATGACAATATCATGATACTTCTTACATTGTTGAACTTAAACACTTAAGCCCACACACATGTACACTCACTTACAAGCACTTAAAAATGTTTGTGTGTGCAATTATAGAAAAAACAAAAAAAAATACAAAAAATACCACAAATCATGTATGAAAAGTGGCAACATTCTTACACACAAGCACACATATAAAATAAAATAAAGACAAAGAGAGAGAAAGAGAGAGGTGGATAGTGAGAGGGGTAGAGAGGTAAAAGGACAATAACAGCAAATAAAACATTGTCTCTTGAACAGAAAAGGCCTTAAAGTCTCTTGTGTAGAGGCTAAAAACTCACACAACAACAACAAAGACAGGAGAAAACAAGAGCGCCACAATATAAAAAAACAAAGACAAAATGTAAGAGAGAAGAACATTTATCAACATTATTACGAATGTAACATTGTTGTTATTGTCAACTTATAGTGTGTGTAAAAGTGTGTGTACATCACACACACTAGCTTATATGCTTACTTCACATATACATTGACACATGCATGTGCACTTATAAAGCGGAAAAAAGAATCAAAGTTAACATAGATAAAAATGAAAAAAAAAAAGAAATGAATTGAATATGGAGTGAGAATAAGAAAGGAAGCATAAAAAGCAAATATCCGTTTGCATTGTGTTCTTGGCTTTCCCATTTAGGCTGTTCACTTTTTGAAAGGGCAATAAAAGACTTTAAGCTGATATTCGCCGGATTTAAAATCTAAATCATAGGCAACAAAATCCGATATAAAAAGAACGTATAAAGCACCAGTAAATATTACAAAACAGGAATTAAGAGTTTTAAGAATTCCTTGTTTTTAAGGGTATAATTCCTATTAATCAGTCCAAGTCCAAACTATAGTGCAATTAAGATTCGTTACATTTGTATATTCGAAATCCTTTTTAAATCCATCTTCCTTTATTTCTTTCTTATTTAATAATTATTTTGTTTCTTTCTGTTTTCACTTCATTTGTATAGTTTTTAATGGCAAATTGCCAACATTTGCAGGCGGTATGTTGTTGACTAAAACAAATAAATTGTTTTTTGCTTTCTAATTCTTTTGTTTTTTTCATTCCTCTCTCAGGATTCTATGAATGGCAGGACATGGTTGAAATATTTGTTTTGTTAACATCTTCCTTAAATTGGAAAAAAAAAATAAAAAATAAAAAAAATTAAAATCTAACCAACGTTTGGCATATTTTGATTTCCTTTCAAAGGAATGCTAATAATGCTACCATATTTTGGGAGCTATGGCTACCAGTAAGACAAATAATAGCAACAACCACAACAACAACAACCACAACAATAACAATAGATATTTACAAGGACAATATGGTGACATGGTTGATGGTCTTATTTCCATATCGTTTGAAAGATGAATAAACAGATGTTGTTGAATGGAAGAGAGAGAGAGTGAGAGAGAGAGGGAGTGAGAGAAGGAAAAACAGAAAAAAAAAATAATTTAAAATTCATAAAGATTTTCAAAATGTTGTTCTGCTTTTAAATTAATAAAATATACAAGAAATTAATGAAAGAAAACATAAGAATTTTGTAACTATTTGTGGGTTCTACTAATTATTGTCCCAAAATTATAAACCATAATTCATATAATTGCTAACGGCCAAGTATGACCCTTATTAATATGAAAATTGAGTAAAAAATGTGAAAAAAATCAAAAAAAAAATTCCAAACCACCAAGAGGAGAATTTCTAAAATACATCTCCTCAAATAATCACAATCCAAAAAGTATGCACAACAGAATTTAAATAATTTGTACTGGAAAAAAAATGAAATGAAATGAAATAAAATCAAATTGCTACAGGAATATAACGAATTCGAAATGCTTATTTTGGCTAAAATATTGAAAATTTTTTTGTAATATAAAAAAATTTTATAAAAGAAGTAGTAGTTTTCGAATATTTTTTATATAAAATTTTAGTTATCGAAAAATTGTCTGTAGAAAATTGTAGTTAAGGAAAAATTCTCTATAAAAAATGTAATTATGGACAAATTTCTATAAAAAATTTTAATTATGGACAAATTTTTTATAGATAATTGTAGTTATCGATAAATTTTCTATCGAAAATTGTAGTTATGGACACATTTTTTTGTAGTTATCGAAGTTTTTTTTATAAAAAATTGTAGTTATCAACAAATTTTTAGTTATCGATAAATTTTCTATCGGAAATTGTAGTTATCGAAAAATTTTCTATCGAAAATTGTAGCTATTGACAAATTTTCTATGCAAAATTATCAACGAATTAAATTTTGTATACAAAATTATCTACAAATTATATTTCTATACAAAACTATAGCGATCGATAAGGTTTCTATAGAATATTTTTTTAAACAATTGTAATTACTGATAAATTTTCTGTAAAAGATAGTGGTAATCAACAAATTTTCTATACTAAATTTTAGTTATCCACTTAATCAAAAAATTTTCTATACTAAATTTTAGTTATCGACAAATTTTTTAGTTATCGATAAATATTGTTATCGCAAAATTTTCTTTAAAGAAAGAAAATTATTTGTAAACATTATTAGTTATCGGAAAATTTTCTGTAGAAATTTTTGGTTTTTGATAAATTTTTTTATCGAAAAAAATTCAATAGAAAATTGCTGATTTCGAGAAATTTTTCTTAAGTAATTTTTTTTGGATGTCAATGAAAAACTTCTACAGAAATTTGCAGTTATCGAAAATTTTCTACAGAAAATTTAAAAATTTTGTAGAGAAAGTGCCATTCTGTTTCGACAATTCATTTGTAGAAAAATTTAGAAACTTCTTTATGATATGATTGCGATACCCAAATTATCGATTACTAGACTTTGTTATCTTTAAGGAGGTAGGGTATTGAAATTCTTTAAGAAAAACTCAATTATAATAAATTAAAGCAGTCAAAGGATCTTGGCCAATGGCAACTTCCACTATGGAGAGTTATTTTGTATTTCCATTGGTTTCTATCTGTTGTTCTTGTTGTTGTCGTTGTCGTTGTAGTTGTAAAGCACAAAATTATACGCATTCTTAAGCAACAAAAAAGCCAACAGAAGAAACAATTTTTCTTTCGTTCTTTTCAAGTCATTTAAATGTCTTTGAGCTGAACAGAACTGGAGTTTAATCAACCCCTATTGGCTTTTGTACGACTTTGAAGTGCACTTGAAAGCAACAGACACTCGTCCTGCTCCTCCTTCTGTTCGCAACATCCAACCAACCCATTAGCCAACCAAACAATTTATTTGATAGCATTTTCACTTTATTGATGCTTATCTCAGCTTTTTATCTCTTTTATCACTCCATGACCAACTCAAACGATTGCATCAAGAATGTGATGAGAATGAGGGTGGGGGTGTGGGATAGGAAAAATGTTTTGCTTGGAAATGCAATAAATTTTAAAGCCAAAGGCCATTTAACACTAAATTAGACATAAATTTGTGTAAAATTTCGTTTTCGTTTTCGTTTCGTTTACATTTTCGTTTTTATTGTGTTTGCAGACTTGAATAGAAAAATATTGTGGCTGCCTGTATAACTGAGTGACTCTACGATACATTGGCTGAGTGAGTGAGTGAGTGAGTGAATGACTATCATAACGATTCATTAAAGTGTCAGCATTTCGAATGAATTGCAAAAAATAAAAGGGGGATGAAATGAGCATGTAAAACGTGAAATTATGATTTAAAAGGATATTCAAGGACAAAACAATACAATTCAATGATGATGATGACGATGATGATGAAAACGTTGATGATGCAGATGACGATGTTCAGTTTGCAACCAAAAAAACCACCAAAATAAGGCCAAAGCTGTACACAAATAAATAGTAAATATTCAGATGGTGGGTGACAAACGAAATATGATTTCTCTATCATTTGCGCTACTGCTAGTTTTTCTGGTCCATTAGGCAGAGGTGTGTTTAAGCGTTGATAAAAAGGGGAAAAATGTTTTCAATTTTAAAATTTTAAAATGATTTTTAATTTTTGAGAAAGATTGCTCCAGTCTTTACAATTACATTATATTGTTACGAAAATGAAAAATTAAGATAATGGTGTTTTGATTTTACATCGCTTAACATTAAAAGCTACAAAAACAAAACAATGCAGTAAACAAACTTGTTTACAAATTATCGTACTGCTTAATATAACAAAAAACACCAGCATAAAAAAATTGTAAACAAGTAAACAAAAATACAACAACATACAACAGCATAAATAAATGTAAACAACGATGTCTACATTTATAGAGATTTCGAGAAGGCGAAGTCATGAACGTTCGTCTTGAAGAACATTCATCGGACTGTTTACTTTGCAATATAAAAGGCAAGGCAAAGCTGGCGACTGAGTTAGTAAAGTTCAGTCAGTCTTGTGTGAAGACGCGGTTACGTTTAAAGATCTCCGTTACAAAAATCTGTCGAATATTTCTCTAGTAATTGTTATTGTTTATGCAAAGAGTATAAACAGAGGAATAACAAACAAAGCACTTGTTGTTGTTTACATCAAGTTGTGAACAGTGTCACACAGAAGTGTGCGAATAATAAAGAATTTTAACTAAACTAAACAGAACTTTATTTTTATTGTATTTTTATGGCGTAAAAACGTAACAATATCCTTTGTGCAGAAATAAATTTTCGATAACTAGTATTTTCTATAGAATTTTAACGGTAAATAGTCATTTTTTTTCAGAAATTTGAATTTACTTTTGAATATTTTTTGATAACTTTAGTTTCCAATAACAGATTTATCGATTACTGCAGAAAACATTACTACTATCGAAGAATGAAATACAAATTATTTGTTGAAATAAACGTGAGTAATTAATTTTCACTGGGAATATATAAATTATCCACATATGTTATGAATATTTGTATTTGCGCCTGGCAATTGTGTATATCACTAAAGAGCCCACTGGATTGAAACCAAATTCTAAACATTTTTCTTTCACTACACCACTGTCTCTGTGCAATTCCTAGACAGGTTTTTCTCTTTTTAATTTAAATGTAAATTACGGCAGTAAAACATGTACAATTAATAAACGTTCAACAACAGCAACAACAAAAATTGTGGAGTAAAAAAAGTTGCCATGGCCATCATTATAAAAACAACAACAACAACTACATTTCATGGTAATTGAAAGAGAAAGAAAGAGAAAGCAAAATACAAGACAATAACTCACAGTAAAAGTATGTATGTCTGTTGGTATTTGTGTCCCACATAAAATATCTGCGTTAAATTTTTTTTAATTTACAACAAAGAAAATATTAAAAACAACAACAACAACAACGGCGCTGTTGTTAATGCTTTTAGTCATATTAAAAATATACTGTGTCTACAAAACAACAACAACAACAACAACCAAATGAGAAAGTATAAGAAAACTATCACCAACATTATCGATAACGGCAATCCTGAGGTTAAACTCATTTACGTTGTAGAATTGTGTGAAAGAGAGCATCGCATGCTAGCAAGTAGCATGTGTGTGTGTGTGAGTGTGTGTGAGTATGTTTAACATTAAATGGGCAGCAGATAATAATTGGCGATGTTACAACCGCCTTGTTACACTTACACAAAGACACAACTACAATAAGAAAAACACGTATAGCCTGCCTGTTTGTGCCCGGCATTAAAATTGTCAACAAATTGTTAACATTTTGAAACCGTTTCACACTCCCACAGACATACACGTATAAAAGTCACAGTGTCACTAAGGATTCCTATTGAGCAACATTAATAGAGTTTTACATCAATGAAATGCATATGCGTTCGTATTAAAATATAATTTTAAAATCTTAAGTTTAAATTCTAAACTTCGTACTAAAATATCAGTTTAAATTCGTAAATACTCAGTCATAAACTTATGTATACGCGTGACATGCCTTGACTATCCTATGCAATAAACACAATAGACGTGGCATTGCGGTACAGCAATTTAATAATTGTGTGTGATTTAATTGTATTAAAGGTGGCATCGGCAAAGCATAAGTAAAATAAATAAAAAAAAACAGTTCTTACTTACTTACTTAATTGGCCATAACAACACGTTTATCGGATTTCGTCCTGCCGCAACACATCCTTCCAGGCGCCTCTGATTCGTACGCGCCTACGCCAGTTGGTCACACCAATCGATGACAGGGCTTCCTCGATTTGGTCCTTCCAACGGATGCAAGGTCGTCCTCTTCGCCCGCATCAAACACCCGTCTTGCCGGAGCATCCTCCTCCATTTGAACGACATGGCCGAGCCAGCGCAGCCGCTGGGTGTTAATATGCTGCACAATGTCCATGTCGTTGAGGAGCTCATACAGCTCACTGTTGTATCGGATACGGAAATCATCGCCAACTCGCACTGGACCGAAGATCTTGCGCAGTACTTTTCTCTCGAACACTCTCAAGGCCGCTGCATCTGTACTTAATAGGGTCCATGCCTCTGCGCCATAAAGAAGCACGGGTAGGATGAGTGTCTTGTAGAGTGTTAGTTTTGTCGTACGAGAGAGGTCTCTGCTACTCAATTGCCTATTGAGACCATAGTAGCACCTGTTGGCAAGAGTGATCGTGCGCTTGATCTCCAGACTGACATCATTTCTGGTGGTAACGGCGGAGCCAAGATAGATGAATTCCTTGACCACATCAAAAGTATAGTTATCGGCCGTCGATAACATATACTTTGTTTTGCCCTCATTTACTGCCAAACCCATCTTAGTAGACTCGCGTTCAACAGCACAAAAGGCAGAAGTAACATCTCGCTTCGTACGCCCTATGATGTCAATGTCGTCAGCGTACGCAAGCAACTGGACACTTTTTTGAAAAATAGTGCCACTGCGATGCACTCCTGCCTTTCGCAGAACACTCTCCATGACGAAGTTGAAGAGGTCGCATGATAAGGGGTCGCCTTGTCTGAAACTTCGCACGGTATCAAAAGGCTCGGAGAGGTCCATTCCTACCTTGACGGAGCTACAGGAATTGCTCAACGTCATTCTGCATAGCCTTATCAGCTTCGCAGGTATACCGAGCTCAGAGATTGCGGCAAAAACACGGTCCCTTATGGGGCTATCAAAGGCAGCCTTGTAGTCGACAAAAAGAAGGTGTGTGTCGACTTGTTTCTCGTGGGTCTTTTCCAGGATTTAGCGTAGTGTGAAGATCTGGTCGATGGTGGACTTGCCAGGTCTGAAGCCGCACTGATAAGGTCCAATCAGTGTTTTGACGAGTGGCTTCAGTCGTTCACACAATACGCCTGTAAGAACCTTATATGAGATAGGGAGAAGGCTTATACCCCTATAGTTGGCGCATATAGTAGGGTCTCCCTTTTTCGGCATTGACAGTATTAATCCATTCACTGTTAGCACTAATTCTCTAATTGCTGCTAGAAAAAATAGAAATTAGCCTAAATGCAAAGCTAAATGCACTTAGCAGCATCTTCGCTTGTTGCCGCGTTGTCTATCTATAACCCAAGTATTCTATTTCTGACAGATTGTGTGGCAAATGTTGCGTCTATTGTGTTTATAGCATTAGCCGTTTAGGGAGGCTCCTGGATGTCACTGACCATATATCACATCCATCCAATGTGCGCTTTATTTGCTGCGCCTAGCTGATAGCTAACATATCTGGCACACTGTTGTCATTCTTTGGGATGACATCCAAGTAAATAAAGCTCGAAACACCTTATCCATCATGCTCTCTATTATGAATACAATACGTCGGCGTTGTTATAATTGCAATAGTAAAGCCAGGTTTGCTTATTAAGCTGACCGATCTTACATATTCCTCAATGGAAAAGTGCAAAACCTAGATGAATACGACGTAGGGCGTCAGATGCTTTACTTTACTTTTTATATGAAAGATGATGTTTGGTAAATTATTGCTACACAAGGTTAATGTTAAATTGTTTATGGAAAGTAATGTTTACAAGTTTACAAACAAAAATTTAACATAGGCTCTCTTCTAGAGTTATTTCTGTATATGTTGGTAGCTGTGTGCTAGAGAGATTTTTAAAAAATTAAAAATTTTTTTTTTTGTTAAGTACCAATTGCCTATAAATAGAGAGTAATTAACAGGAGAAATTTCACTGAAAACCTGTATAATAAATTGTATTTATTTTTAGGGAAAACATCATTAATAGGCTATAAATTACAAAATAATTAGCTAAGATATGACCATACAAGGTCAAACAGAATATAATTTACACTTAAGAGAGATTACCAACTCAATTGACCTTCAGTTTAAATTAGCCACTTCAATTACAATTAAAAGGGAAAAATTGAAAATGATGTTTATCATCCTATTTAGGTAAAGGAAATTCATTGAAAATTATTACAAGAAAGCAACAAAGAAAGATTTTTTGTTGTTGTGACCGAAATGAAATACATACCACAATAAAAATGACAAAAAAACATAGCAGGCAGAGAGGCATTATTATGGCAACCATGTTCCAAATGTATGTGGATTTGCTTTTTAAATCCACTTGTTTTGCTACTCTTAAAAATTTCAAATTGTTTCTCTTCCATTTAAGAGCATTAAGATCCACTTGTTACTTGCTTTCTAGCCTGCGCTTTACATCGTTTCCCACAATCATTTCCCATACACATGTGTTAATAATTTCATTGGCATTGTTGTTGTTGTTGTTGTGGTGTGGTTTATATGCCGTGGCTTAATTTTTATTACAAAAAAGAAGAATGAAAAGAAAAATGTTTAAAACAGAATTTATAGCTCCTTTAATCTTAAATTTGAACTTAAAGCCTTAGCTTACGAGAAATTTTATTAAAAATTTCATTTCTTTCAAATGTTTTATTATTTTTTTAGAGTTCAAGGCTTTCTTTAATAAAAAATACTTTTTTTTCAATAAAATTTTTACTAAATTCTAGATTTTTAAGTGCTTAGTTCTAATAATCAGATAACCTTGTCATTTCATTTCATTACAAACAGTTTGTTTAGTTTCCGTTTCCTTGATATTAGAAATTGGTATGCACGAGAATGTGGTTGTCGGGTCTCAGGGGTTTTATGGCCGTAAATATTTCAAATTGCCGTTTTAGCGGTTGATTTAAGCAATTTTGAATGTTTCTTTTTGGGTTTTCTAAGTAAAGGTTTACGTTTCTGTTCTTTGTACGGACAGTACACAAATAGAATTCGGTGTTGCCAAATACAAGCAGAAGAAATAAATTTTATTTTTGATTTTTTACATGTAAACGGAGACAGTAATTTTATTTTACAATACAAAATATGTATGTACGTTAGGAATATTGTTATTCTACTATTGCCTCCTTTAGAAAAATTTATCCTCAACAGTAATGACGAATCCTTGTCAAGGTTACCAAATACGTATTAAAACTTTATTCAACGACAATCCTGGAATAATCAGCATTACTTAATTGGTTATTACAACCCTCTAATCAAGATTACAATATATTGTTACGCAAATCGAAACTACCTAATATCGTTTAACATTAAAAACGATAAACAAAAGCCACACGATACAAATACACACTAACACTAAGACTACATTTAACGTGTTGATTATCTAAAGCTGCACACACACATATGTACAACGAACCTGGTTGCGCCTGGTACCAACAGCAACATGTATATGACAAAAAGGGATAGACAACATAAGCAAAGTACACAAACAACAATGTATTAGCAATAGAACTCTCGAGAAGGTGAGATCACGAACTTTCCACTTCAAGAATGTTCGTTAGACTGGTTGTCTCGGACTATAAAAGGGCTGGACAAAGCAGGCAGCGGTCAGTAAGAATTCAGTCAGACTTGTGCGAAGTTGCGTGTGAACGAAATAAGTCGTGGTTGTAAAGATCCAGTGAATACTTGTGTGAACTAGTAAAGTGAATATACGGATTATTATTGTATCGTTAAGTTGAATACGGTGGCACACAAAAGTAGTGTAAAGAATAAAGAGAGTTCAAGAAAAACTAAACACATATTTGTTTTTACTTGGTTTGCAATTAACGAACTCATATTTAAACGTTTTTAAAAAGGTAAAAACGTAACAATATTTTTACGTTTTTAACTTTTAAAAACATTTAAAATATGAGCTTGCAGATTATAAATAATATAAAAAATGAATCTGTGTATAGTTTTAATTAAAATTCTTCATTATTCACACAATTCTGTGACACTTCACACTTTTATGTATACAACAACAATTGCTTTGTTTGTTATTCCTCTGCTTAAACACTTTGCGTAAACAAAAACAATTACTAGACAATTTTTCGACTCTTCTTTGCAACGGAAATCTTCAAACCACGATTACTCTCTTCAAACACAACGCTTCTTCACACAAGACCAACTGAATTTTACTAGTTAGTTGCCTGCTTTGCCTTGCCTTTTATATGGCAGGGTCAACAGTCTGATGAATGTTCTTGAAGGCGAATGTTCGTGTCTTCGCCTTCTCGAGATCTCTATAAATATAAACATCGTTGTTTCATTATTGTTGTTTGTTTCATTTGTTTATTTTTATTTTTGTAGAGTTTGTTGTTGTATTTTTGTTTACTTGTTTATCATTTTCTTATGCTGGTGTTTGTTGTTACGCAGTGCGATAATATGTAAACAAGTTCATTGTATTGTTTTTATAGCTTTTGTTTATAATTTGTAAGGTTAAACGCTGTAAAAGCAAAACACCAGTATCTAGATTTTTCCTTTTCGTAACAATATCTTCTAACACCACCCATATTGTGTGTTTTACTTTTACCTATGAGTGACGGAAATTACTGGTTAACATTGATTTCGAACAACTGATTTGATAAACTTTTCATGGCAATTTTATTTAGTTTCAGAGTTTATGCCAGAAGATTGCTGAGCGGAAGCCGACGAAAAAATATTTTTTATTTTTCATTATGCTCGAGGTGGCTAAAGCTGGGGTTTGAACCCCAGGCATGGCCACCACTAATTTCTTCCATTCGCTATACATTTACTACCATTTTCTCTTCATGTAGTTGTATTTATTTATTTATTACAATTACAAATTATATTCTAATTATATGCGAGCGGAGTAACTTGGCCATATGCTCGGTGTAGTGTCACAGATCAGAGTCTCTGGTGGGAATCGAACCCACGACCCTCTCGCTAATAGTCTAGCACACTACCCACTAGACTACCAGGGCACCCGCATGCAGTTGTAAGTGATCTACATTCTATTGCTTTTTTGACCGTTTGTTTTAGAAATAAATCGATTGTGTTGTGATGCAGAAACGATTCGTGCATAGATATTTGGTATATAAGTTTTTTTTTCACCACTATTAGTGAGAACACATAACACTGTAGAGGGTTCATAGTGGCAATTTCATCCGGTAATGCGCAGTGGGCAGAACAAGAGCATCATCCATCATTTTTCCATTAATTTTCGGAAGTGATTAAAACGGAAAAAAGAAATAACAGATGACATCTTAATTAGTGTTGAGATATGTATATACAACAGTAACAATACATACAATAAAGTATTGAAATTACGGGGTTAGTTTACTTCCTGATTGTCAAAAAATCGAATTTTTCACGGTTTTTGTCGCTTTAGAGCAATACTCATGCTCAAACTCAATTAAAAGAAGGAGATAAACGCAGAATAGTACAACGCGTTATAGTATTTAATTAATACTTTAATTAATACTTTAATTAATAATAATTTAAACGTGTTTTTCTCGTAATCACTTTTTTCGACTTAGCGACTACGATTTAGCAAAAACTACTTGACCAAATTCACTGAAATTTTAGGGACAATGTTCCTACAACGAGAAGTTTTAGCCTGAACTAGGATATTTTTGATTTCGCAAACAATTAAGTTAGAAAAATAGTCAAAAACAAAAAGAAAAGTTTAAAGCACCGCCATTTTATTACTTTTTGGAGCTTTTCAAAATATCGTTCCTGTTCAAGGCTATAGCCAGGATCATATCTTATAAGAAGTGATTTCGATTTTTACTTTTAGACACTCTTAACTCCTCAAATTACAGTCGCCAGTTTTTGAAATAATCTTTTCAGGCTGCCGTAAAACCAACGGACTTTACCGGAATGGAAAAAATCAAATGATTGAAAACAATAAAATGTTCTGTTAAACATATAAAAAAGGTTTATTTGTTTAAACAAATTTGTCTTAAAAAAAGGTCGTAAAAAGACACTTAGGAAGTATACTAACCACTTAATGAATTTTTTAATAACACCATTCAGTTACAATGACTAATTCATAAATGTTCGTTAAACTATTGTTTTCCAACAAGTATACGATTTTTAAGATTTCCAATTTAATTAATGTTTAGATTACTAATCTAAAGTACATTAGAATATTGTTACGTTTTTACCTTTTTAAAAACATTTAAATATGAGTTCGTTAATTGCAAACCAAGTAAAATCAAATGTGTGTTTAATTTCAGTTAAACTCTCTATTCTTTACACTACTTTTATGTGCCACCGTATACAACTTAACGATACAAATTGATTGTACACTATTCTATTTCACACTTCTGTCCGCGTTAACACTAACAACGGTTCGTTAGATCTTCTCTGCTTACAAGCTTTTTGCAAGCAATGCCGCTTCTACGTTCCAACCGCCACGCGTCTTCACACACGACTGACTGAATTAACACTGACTGCTGCCTGCTTTGTCCAGCCCTTTTATAGTCCGACACAACCAGTCTAACGAACATTCTTGAAGTGGAAGGTTCGTGTTCTCGCCTTCTCGAGAGTTCTATTGCTAATACATTGCTGTTTGTGTACTTTGCTTATGTTATCTATCTCTTTTTATCATTATTTATTATTGTTGGTACCAGGTGCAACCAGGTTCGTTGTACATATGTGTATGTGCAGCTTTAGATAATCAACACGTTCGTTGTATTCTTAGTGTTAGTGTGTATTTGTGTTGTGTGGCTTTTGTTTATCGTTTTTAATGTTAAACGATATTAGGTCGTTTCGATTTGCGTAACAATATGAATGAATTAAAAAAATTACTTTTATATTCAATAATAACTGGATAAGGTCGTCGTAGTCTAGTAGGAAACTTCCTCTCACCAGTTTTCTTGCAATAACTCTGAGAGTAAATAAAATTGCCATGCAAAAGTTTTTCAAAAATCTGTCGTTTGGAATTGACTTAAATCTGTAGGTCCTGCCGCTCATATTATAAAATTAACACATACATAGCGTAAGTGGTGTGAGAAGCTAGGTCGTATGTATGTATGTATGTATGTATGTATGTATGTATGTAATAACTGGGTATTGAAATTATTTCCGTTTCCTTTGTTTTTGTTTAATTTAAGATTAAATTCTTTCTTTGTGGGTGTTTTTTCCTTTTTTTGAATTTTTTTTTAATTTTATTTCACGCTCAATGGCAACAATTTAATGACATTCACGCCGAGAGTCTAATTAAAAAGGAAACACAAGCATACAAATAAGAGACAGTGGTGTTGGTGTAATAAAAATAAAAAGTTGATAGCAACAATAATAATACAATAAATATTTTTACACTCCACTAAGCAATGCCAATATTTGATTAATAAAATGACAATAAAAAAGGAAAAAGCAATTTTATTAAACAATTTTCATATTGAAAAAATTAAATTCAATACAAAAAGAAATTCAATACGAAATAAAATATGTTTTTTTTATTTTTAATTTGCCACAGGTGTGATAAATAAAATAAAGTAAATAAAGAAACACATACATATACACATAGACACCAGTCGCCACCACCCCATCTAACCGCAGGAAAACATCAACACACATAAGCGAATACGCACTCCCTGAGACAGAAAGAGACAGAGATAAAGAGTAAGCCAACAAATGTATGAATATATGTATGTACATATGTGTTCTTATAAAAGACTCCAACTGTCATTCATTCGCATGTGTTTTTATCAAATTAATCATGTGACAATACTTTCTGTCATAAACACTTTGTTTATGCTTCTTCTTCTTTTATATTATTTTTTTTGGCACTTTTTCTCATTCTTACCCGAACGAACAATAGACAAACAAATGAAATCCACATGAAAAAAGTAGAGTAAACTCATACACAGTATTTAGCACTCGCGCTTTACATGTATACGTGTGTGTAATAATTTTTATATTAGAAAAATAAAAAAGTCAGAGACACACACACACACACGTACACAACAAAAGAATCAAGTCATTGAACCTTTAAAGAATAATAAAAATTTCTCTACGAACACTCACTCACTCACATACTGGCTAGTAAATCTACATGCGACTGCTGCAGACAACCTTTACTTATCTAAACGGTATTGTAAACAGCAGATACAGGTTATTTAGTAAAGGAATTAAATGTTTATTTAAAAAGATGCATTTAATTAAGTAATTGATTGATTTTTATTTTATTTTAGAGTGCCAACATGGAAAGGAAATGTGAATATTTTATTAAAATCGCTTATTAATTAAGTCCAGATTTTATAATCATGTTTGGTTAAAAACTTCTACCCACTCAACACATAACTCAAAGTATTTCTAGTCATTTGTTTATATCCTTAACCCATACATTTTTTTCTACTTTTTAGGGGCTCTTAAGTTTTGGGTCCATCTGACCTCCGGGTACTGTACTTGTCTTGACTGACAGGTACACGTCCTCTAAACTAAGTTTTGGGGGCAGAAAAATTTTTACAGGCCAAATACCGATTAGTAACCCAAATTCTATCAAAAATAATAGCTGAGACAGGCTCCTGGCAATTTATGTTGAGAAAGCAGAAGCAGTACTTATACTAAGAATAGAAAATACTTACACTAAATCCTCCAAATCAAGGAAGAACATTGGTCAGCGCAAGGGCTGCATATTTAAAGCACGACTACCCCTCGCTGGAAAACCAGCCCGAAAGTTTGATAAACGAAGCTATAACCTTGACATCAAAGGATGATAGCTTCGTTAAGCTGACAAGGACTGGAGATCCAATTAACCTATATCTGCACCTCGTAAGAGATGGGCATTGACAAAGAAAGTGGATAACAGTCGCCTCTTCTTTAGCGGATCTGCACCCACGGTAGAAATCATTAGATAGGAGCTGCATTCTTTTCGCGTGTCTTCTCATTACACAATGACCTGTAAGTATAGCCTCTGTTATCGGAATGACGTTACGAACAAGTCCAAGTAACTGGTTGATGCACCGTCTATCCATCGAGGGCCAAGTGAGCCTAGCGGTGAAGCAGGACCCAGTTGGCGTCTCGAAAGAATATCCGCGCAATGCCCAGCTTGCACGTAAACTAGAAGAGAGGGAGAAGTTAATTACTACATATATTCTGTTACGACATGTCTATTTACGGAAATACCCTTTTTCAGAATGGGAAAACCTAGGAGATCATGCGTTAATAGACGATGGAAAAATGCGAAAATAACATTGGACGTGAGGATATGTTGAAATTGTGGTTAATGGTATAAAATGTGGTAACAAAAAGAGAAAGAAACTAGTGAAATAAGCCGAGTATATTCTGAAAATAAAGATGGCTAAATTTTACTCAGGACCTCGGCGACTTCGTGGGGGTAAAATACTGATGATCGTGGTTAGAACTAATGGAGCCTTTTTCCAAAGTAATGAATACTGGGTACCTAAATTTTAGTAGAATCACCACATGCCGATTCGAGTCACTCGGATCATTTATAAGTATTTTTCTAAAGTTATGAATCTAAATGAGTCGGCTTATGAATCAAACATATTTTGAATGGTATGAGTTAGATGTCAACGTTGTATGCATACTCATTGCAACCTGTACTTATAAATCAACGTTGTAGTGAGTAGTTTGAACTTAAATATTCTTGACTCACTTATATTCAAAATTTCATGAGCGCTTATGAGTAGCGAAAAAACTATTCATTGCTGATCTCTGATACAGACATCACAAAGGGACCATTATTCTACTCCTAGTCATCGTACCTAAACCAAGTTTTATTTGTTTTGCTACTGCTACACTACTTTTATAGCCAATAACTAAAATTATTTGATTTAATTTTATTAAATCGAGTGTTTCTAATGTAAACCATTTTTATAAAATAATTCTGAATACAATACAATAGAGAAACATTTTATATTTCATTCGAAAGCAGTACTTAGGCCAACATTTTTCATAGAAACTCGTCTGATTTGTGTTTTTTTAATGTCCTCCTCTTGGCCTTTTGTCATTTTATGCAAAAATATTTTTCATACAACAACATAAAACAAACACACTAACACAAACACAAACGCAAGTACAAATATTACAGGAGTTTAAGTGTTTCTGGTTGATTTTTGTCATTCCAAATGTGTTTTGTGTGTAATTGTGTCGTGTGCAAATGAAATGAAATGAGTGTGCGTGTCTATCTATCTGTGTCTATGTGTGATAGTGTTTGAGGGTGATTTTGTGTTGATTTCATTTAAAAACTCACAAGTCTATCATTTATGGAATGTCTACGTGTACGTATATAATAATGCTCTCTCTCTCTCTCTCTCCTACCTCTCTGCTTGACAAGTGTGGGAGGCAGTTGCCTTAAAAGTGTCAGTGTGTTGAAAATATTTGTTATGGAAAGAATATTTGTTGTTATTGCTGTCATAAAAAATAACAAATTATTGTGTTGAATATTTTATCAAGTTGTGTTGTATCGTGTAACGTATGTAAAGTATGAAAAAAAAAACAACAAAAATATTTCAGAAGTATAAAATGTAATAAACCAGAGACATTTTAAACACATGCATGCATAGGCATACACGGATACACTTGAAATTAGAGACTCACATTCATAGGATAACACACAAACACACACAGTAGTAGTAGAAGTGGTAGAAGACATTAACTCTGGCTTACATAATGAAATCAATCTTATTTTAACAAGAATTTTTAAATACTAGGGCACAACCTTTAATTTCAAATGGAAATTTGATTTTCAAATAACATCGGAGGCGTATGAGTAATAATTTGTTTTGAACAACCATTCAAATATTAAGTATACGTAATGGGGTACAAGAAAGCAAATGAAATAGAAATTTTCATACAAAATTAAACGAAATGACGAATGAATTGAAAATTTATCGGAATTTAAAATTTTTGAATTAAAAAAAATAATCGAAATGAAATAAATACCACACGAAAATTGATTGAAATTTGGTAAAGAAAAAATTCATTGAAACTGTTCTCCTATGAAATAAGTAAAAAGAATTGAAATTAAAGTTTTCTAGAAAACTTTGAATATTTCTATACAAAATTTCACTTATTATGATTGACCTCGATTTCTTAACAACGATACCAGGATAGCCATCCAGGCGGAATACTTGGGTATTGTCCTAGAAAGGAAATTTGAAATGGCGACAGCATCTGGAAGATAGTGTAGCAAAAGTTACCCGATCTTGATACATATGTCCAGATATGTCCGCACTTGCTTTACAAAAGCGGTACTAGACCCTTGCTAGTATAGTGGATATATACATATGCAAAGGATATGCAACATTAAAATAATTTAGAAGGTTTAAAGGATGTGTTGTGAGTGTTGTGATGAGAACATCAACTACGATAGCATTAGAAACATAACAATCGGCCAATTTACACGACTTTGTATCGTGTATGTTGTGTTGAACACACTTTTTGCTTGTGAACGTTCAATGGTATGCTGTATTGTGTATTTCGTATTCCAAACGTCAAAAGACGATAAGAAGAAGAAGACCTGTTGTCATATTTTGATTTTCAAGCAACAAAATGAAAAATATTACGAAAAAAAAGTAAATCAATTAATTATCTGTGTGAACAATTATAATTTTGAAATGTTAATTGTAGCCTCAAGTTACATAGAAAATATTTTGTAATATTTTGTGGCATTTACATAAACTGATAGCCTGAAACCATTACAACTTCCAAGAACATATGAATAAAAAGTGTATGAGTGTATCGGATTTTTATATGAAAATTATCAACAACAAGCATACACTGTTGTATATTCGTCCAACAATACAATGAATACAACGATACAAGGACTTGTGTGAATTGCCCAAATATTATTCATGAAATAGAAAGACTTACAGGTTCGATAAGACACAATTTTTAATGCTGATAGTTCATCGGAATATGATTAGGACATTAAATGTATTCTAGCTAGCGCAGAATGCCTCAGATATCAATAGCTATCAATTGTAGCCGCCGTAGTCAAATAGGTAGTGTGTTGGCTTATTAGACGTGAGGCCATGTTTCAAATCACACGTCAGACATCTCCAGCAAAACGAAATAAGAAAAAAATATTCCTTTCGGCATCTAAGCAGATTTCTGGCAAAAACTCAGAAAGCAAGTAATAATTGCCAATGAAAAGTTTCGCAAAAATCAGTCGTTGGGAATCGACTTTAAACTGTAGGTCCCATCACTCATGTACAAAATGAACACACTCAACATAAATGGTGCGAGAAGCTAGGTCGGAATCCTGACTCAAGGGCTACAATGACCAATTATGTATGCATGTATGTATGTATGTATGTATGTATCAATTGTATAACTCTTATATCAGAACGACTTTCTTGGCCAAACGAATCCATAGCACAGGTGCACATAAACATGGGGATAGTGCGAGACTGGGACCGTATATGGAAAAGCCAGAAATCGGCCTTTGCCTCCGGCTACCGAACTATAATATGCTGTGGAGATATGTGCCACCAGAGATGTATTATTTAAAAACTTGACATTTAAAATTCATCACTGATTGTCAAACGACAATTAGGTCAATAACAACCTGGTAAATGGGACCTAGGATCACCCTGGAATTGAAAACGGCGTTTAAATATCACTCCACATATGGTACAGTGTGCATTATATGGGCAACTAGTGTGGCACCGCGTCTTCACACAAGACTGACTGAACTTCACTGACTCATTCGCATGCTTTGCCTTGCCTTTTATATGGCAACGTAAACAGTCTGATGAATGTTCTTGTAGGCGAATGTTCGTGACTTCACCTTCTCGAGATCTCTATAAATGTAAGCATGTTTGTTTCATTTTGTTTGTGTATTTTGCTTGCATTTATTCTTGTAGTATTTGTTGTTATATTTTTCTTTATAATTTTAATGTTAAACGATGTAAAAGCAAAATACCAGTATATGGATTTTTTTTTTCATTTTCGTAACAGTATTTTGATTTATTTTTACTGTATCAAATTTGCTTATTATCCCCAATGGGATAGATTGTAAATAAAGAATATGAAAAAGAAAAAATTTATTTTTAGCTTAAAATAAAAATATAGACCCGCCTAATGTAACTAAACTCAATTACATACACAGGCAAACACTTACTCTTTCTCTCATAGTCTTATATGAAAATCTTCTCTTTTACTTTTTCTAATGAAAAATATTCTTATAAAAAATTCATATACTCTTGTTCTATTTGTTCTAGTACGACAGAGAGACGGAGAGAGAGAGAGAGTGAGAGAGTGAGAGGGTGACAGAGTAAATGATGAGATTCATGTGTGAGGGTGTGTCAAAAGTATTTTTAAATCGTATACTTACAGATGTGAAGCATATTTAAAGGGTGTTATGAAATAAAAATCCAATTTGTGTCGAAAGTATGATCCACACATACACAGGCACGCACACACATGAGAAATTTGAGCCAGTACAGAGGTAAAAAAAAACTTAAAAATGTGGGTCAATTACAACCAACTACAACTGATAATTGATAAGAGGACTTAAATAATTATTTAATAGTGTCTGCAGCATTATCACACAAAAATTAAATTTTAATTAAAATTACTAAACGACAAAAACTTTAGCAAAAGAAAAGAAAAGTTTTTTTTATTATCATTATGGAATATTATGCTTTAAGTGTATTAAAACCCATAAAGTAATTGAGCGTTAAAGATGATTGAAGTTTTATTTAATCATTTAAACTGTAAAGAAAATGGGTTCTTGTAATATTTTCTTATTAGTTGTTATCCAAAGGATCATTATAATTAACACAAGGATGGTAACATATGTTCGCAGTTTCATATCTTCTCGCGTAGGACCTTACATACTTTCCATAAACATAATATTTGAATTGAATAATAATAACTTCGATTTTTTGACATTAAAAATGTCAAGATTGACTCGAGGTATTCTTATCAAATTCTGTAAAAAAATTAAATCAAATGCACTGAAATACTTAATAGAATGTATTTACTCCGAATTAACAAAAAAAAGTACTTATAGCTGTAAAAGCTTTACCCAGTTCACCGCTAAGGAGCAAGGGCAGGTCTTAGATTCAAAAATTAAATTTTTTTGGACTAAAAATCCAAGGTCAATTAAAAACGGTTCATATCCTATTTAGGAAAAGCCCAATGGAAATAGTTTAGGAGATATAATATCGAAATATGTGCGTTAATTTGGGTGAAGAGTCCAAGTTAGTCGTACAGATTTGTTGGTTTCTACAAAAAAAAAAAAAAAAAAAAAAAATCCGAACAATAAAAGGTTTTTTGGCTTAGAGTTTCGAACGTATTCAGTGAAAACTTTTGCATTCTAACATCGCTTGCTGGTTTATCCATGCTTGTGATTAATAGTTTCCAGGTCTCACCAAACAGATTAGGCTTTCAGCGAACCGCAAATGGGTGACACTTGGATCTGTAGATAAAGCTGTAGAAGTAAGATGTAATCCAAGGAAAGAAGGATTATCTAAATAGTTTTTTGAAGCAAAGTAAGTCATTGTTTTACAAACAATTCTTGTATTTTCTGCTGCCTAAATAGAAATATTTTAGTTCCTAAAGTGTTTTAAAATAAGAAAAATTGCATCTTCTTTGACTTTGCTCTCATAAAAACTCTCATACATACATACATACATAATTGGTCATTACAACCCTTTAGTCAGGATTACGACCTAGCTTCTTAGGCCACTTATGTTTTGTGTGTTAATTTAATCCATAAGTGGTGGTACCTACAGTTTAAAGTCGATTACGAACGACAGATTTTTGAGAAACTTTTGCATGACAATTTTATTTCACTCTCACAGTTTTTGCCAGCAATCTGCTGATTATTTCGTTTTGTTAGAGATGTCTGACTTGCGGTTTGAAGCGTGGCCTTACTTCTAATAAGCCAATACAATGCGTGATTTTTTAAGAGCTATAGGAAAATTTTCAAAAAAAAAAACACATAAAATTCAGAAAAATGCATGAAATCTTGAATCATTGAATCGATAGTACGGTCCATATAATTTAATGTTTGAAGATTATTTCATGCAAATGTTGACCGCGACTGCGCCTCAAATGGTCCATCCGCTTAGTCCAATTTTGGCATACTCTTTCCAACATTTCGGCCGATATCTCACGAATAAATGCTTCAATGTTGTCTTCCAATGCGTCAATTGAAGCGGGCTTGTCTGTATAGACATGAGCTTTAACATAGCCCCACAAAAAATAGTCTAAAGGCGTTAAATCGCACGATCTAGGCGGTCAATTGACTGGTTCCGAACGTGAAATAAAATGTTCACCGAACTCGACTCTCAATAAGTCCTTTGTTACGCATGCTGTGTGGCATGTGGCACCATCTTGTTGAAACCACATGTCATGCAAGTCAAGCTCTAGCATTTTGAGCAAAAAAAAAGTTGGATATCATCTCACGGTAGCGCTCACCATTCACAGTTACGTTACGATTCGCAGCATCTTTGAAGAAGTACGGTCCACTGATGCCACCAGCCCATAAACCGCACCAAACTGTGACTTTTTCTCGATGCATTGGCAGCTTTTGCAATGCTTCTGGCTGATCTTCACTCCAAAATCGACAATTCTGCTTTTTTACGTATCCATTGAGCCAAAAATGAGCTTCTCGCTGTACACAATTTTTCGATAAAGAAGTGGATCTTCGGCTAACCTTCCAAGAGCCCATTCACCAAACATTCTGCGTTGCGGTAGATCGTTCGGCTTCAATTCTTGCACCCGCTGTATTTTGAAAGGCTTCACACCTAAATCCTTCCGCAAAATTTTCCACGTTGTTGAGTAACAGAGGCCCAATTGCTGCGAACGGCGACGAATCGATAATTGATGGTCATGATTAACACTGGCCGATACAGCTGCGATATTTTCTTCAGTTCGTACTCTACGTAAGCGTGTTGGTGGTTTAATGTCCAACAATGTAAATTTGGTGCTCAATTTAGTCACAATAGCCCGAATAGCCGCTTCAGTGGGTCGATTAAACTGACCATAAAATGGAAGAAGCGCACGATGAACTTTGTTAACAGAGAACGCATTTTGAAATTCAATGATTTGCAAGCGTTGTTCATTTGTAAGACGATTCATGGTTAAATTATAGACCCAACTGAAGATGTTTGACAGTGAAACAAAACACGAAACGTGCGTGAGCTATTTAAACCAGTGTTGCCAAGAAGATAATAGCTAAAAAATCACCCATTAATATCTACTAGACTAGAGTAGGGTAGAGTGCGTCTGAAAGACCGGTATTTTTTTTGTAAATGATTCATTAGAATCAATTCTAAGTGTTAGGGACGTATGATAGTCGTCTTTTTTGGCCTGTAATTGTAAATTATGACAAGAGGGTTTTGAGAAAAAACAATTTCACGTCTTGATGACAATTTAAATATTATTACACATTTTTGTAGGGGTCCACTGCAAACACCGTATCTAGGCGAATAATTCCCTAACGGGGGCGCATTTGAAAACCAATATTTGTCAAGTTATCGCCGATCTATGGGCCGAAATGTGGAGAGTGCGTGAAAGTTAATTCAAAAACATCGACTGTTGCAATTAAACCACAGGTGGTCATTTAAATGACACTCTGTTGAGTACGTAATGACAAAAGCCAAATATTATGTCTTCAAGTTAACTTTGCTTTTGAAATTGAGAAATGAATAGCACTTTCTAACAGGAACTTCTGTGAAGGTTTATTGCACTAGAATTTGGAATTAATTTGTTTTAACTCAAATAATACAGATGGCGCCGTAGTGTAGTAGTTAGTGTGTGGGCTCATTAGACGTGAGGTCGTGGTTCAACCCCTGGTTCAGATACCTCGAATAAAACGAAATACGAAAAAATATTTATTTCGACGTCTTTGTCTCAGTGGTCTTCTATTAAAAATTCTGAGAGTAAATAAAAAAAGTTTATCGAAAATCTGTCGATCGGGATCGGCTCATGGATAAAACTAACACCCACAATATAAGTGGTGTGAGAAGCTATCGCAATTGTGACAGACCGGGTTGTAATACCCAATTTAGTACGTAAGTAAGGCCATATATCCCCACTGTCCTTTTTTTCCTTATTCAACAGCATGAAACCAAAAAATCAACGTCCCCCTTCATATATGTGTCTCTTGAAAAAAGTCATTTTAAAGCTCTCAGGCGTATGAGTAATATTTTGTAGAAGATTTTCGCTTAATTAATTATTGCTTATACGCTGTGTAATAATTTTAAGTGGAAAAATTCGTTGTTGTTGTTGTTATTGTTGATGTTATAGCCGCTGTTTAAACTTAATTTGTCCATAATTAGAAATTATTTGGAATTTTAATTCAAATACCGTTAAAAATTACTGGCGCTGTTTGTTGCTGTTGCTGTTGCCACATTTTAGTACAATAACCCTCAGCTGCTTCTATAAGCCGTCTCCATCAGTTGGCTATTAAAACTTTTACTGCACGTTACGTTACAAAAATGCGTCAAGAAAACTAAAAAAAAAAAAACAAAAACCAGCACCTTGTCTCTATTATTCTTATTATTATTGGTGTTGCTGGTTGTTGCTGGTTGTTGTTATTTTAAACCGTTTAGCTACACTTTTCAATACATTTTCGCTGTATGCCATTGCTGTTGTTATTGGCTTTTTAAACTGAATGAATGAAAAAGAGTTTCTGTGTTAAAACACGTTGAATGTGTGTGTGTGTGTGTGTTTGTATGTGCTGGACAAGTCATGTCTCACAAGCAGGAGTTTTAATGGCAGCAACTTAACAGCACTAGCAGCTAAGCAACAAAAACAACAACAACAACAACAAATATGAAAAACATAGTGTTGCAACTTTATCGCTAACAGTAAATCTTTTTATAACTTAAAACAAAAACAACAACAACAAATCAACCAACCAACCAACCAACATTTCAACCATCTAAACAAACATGCAGTCAACGAAAGTTTAAATTTTTTTTCTTCTTCTTTTTCCTTTTTTTTTTCTCCAAAGGCTACGAAACAAAAAGAAAAAAACAGAACAGAACAGAAGGAAATAAAATAAATGGTAACAAATGGTATACTTTTCTGTTGCTGTTAGTGTTGTTGTTGTTGCATTTTCATTTTTCTGCTGCATAAAACTGATCGCTAAACTTTTAGCGAATGGGCCCTAAGCTGTAAAAACGGTGGAAATAACACAGCGTAGCGAAACTAAACTGAAGTAAAAGTTGTAAAGTTTTATAGGGAATAACCGCATTAATAGCGTCAGACCGAAAAAAACAAATAAAAAACAGTAGAACAACAGTAACAACAACTACAACATTAAGAACAAAACAAAATTAAAAAATATTTTCAGTAAAAACTTGTGATGATGTTTGGAATACAGTCCTGACATTCAATATTTACAAGAAATCATACTTATGGAGCGCATTCGGTTCAAACTGCGAAAATAAAACCTGAATACAATTGTTTCTTAAAAGTGAGACTTTAAACACACATTTGAGAACCATTGTCCATCAGTGATTGTGTTAAGGGGTTAGTATACATACATGCATACATACATACATAATTGGTCATTACAACCCTTCAGTCAGGATTACGACCTAGTTTCTCAGACCACTTATGTTGTGTGTGTTAATTTTATACATTAGTGGCGGGACCTACAGTTTAAAGTCGACTCCGAACGACAGTTTTTTTTGAGAATCTTTTTCATGGAAATTTTGTTTACTCTCAGTGTTTTTCCACAGCAATCTGCTGAGAGGAAGTCGCCGAAGAAATACTTTTTGTATTTTGTTTTGATGCGTCGCCTGGGGCTCGAACCCTGGCTTTACGTCTAATAAGTCAACACACTACCTACTAGACTACGGCAACTACAAATTCTAATTTTCAAAAAATAGAATTTTTCATGGTTTTAGTTATTTTAGAGTCATGGAATTAAGGCCCGAATGATACGAAAAAAAAGAAAATAAAAGAAAATAGTATCCATGTGCTCGCAGCTTAATTGTGTTTTTCTTGAAATCACTGTTTCCCACCAGGCGATCACGATTTATTAAAATATACTTGACCGATTTCTTTGGAATTTTGTTACAATGTTCCAAAGACAAGCAGTTTTAGCCTGAAGTAGGAATATTTTTGATTCCTCCATAATTAATAATGTTACGTTTTTACCTTTTAAAAATGTTTAAAATATGAGCTCGTAGATTGCAAATAAAATAAAAATAAATATGTGTTTAGTTTTAATTAAAATTCTTTATTATTTACACAATTCTGTATGCTACTGTTCACAACTTGATGTAAACAACAACAATTGCTTTATTTGTTATTCCCTTGTTTACACCCTTTGCATAAACAATAACAATCACTAAACAATTATTCGACAGATCTTTGTAACGGAGATCTTCAAACTACGACTACTCCCTTTAAAACACACCGCGCCTTCACACAAGACTGACTGAACTTTTACTGACTCACTCGTCTGCTTTGCCTTGTCTTTTATATGACATGTAGACAGTCTGACGAATGTTCTTGAAGGCGAATGTTCGTGGCTTCGCCCTCTCGAGATCTCTATAAATATAAAAATCCTTGTTTCATTATTGTTGTTTGTGTATTTTATTTACATTTATTCTTGTAGTATTTGTTGTTGTATTTTTGTTTACTTGTGTAAAAATTTTTTATGCTGGTGTTTGTTGTTATATTTTTGTTTACTTGTTTACAATTTTTTATGCTGGTGTTTGTTGTTGTAATTTTGTTTACTTGTTTACCATTTACAATGTTAAGTGATGTAAAAGCAAAACAAGAGTATCTTGATTCTTCATTTTCGTAACAATAATTTTATTAAACCATTAAGATGGAAAAATTATATCCGAAAATAATAAAAAACGCCGCCATTTTGTTATTTTTTTGTCCTTTTCAAAATTTTCTTGTTCAGGAATTGAATTTTATAAGAATTTATTTCGATTTTTGTTTTCAGACACTCCTAACTCTTTACATCATGGTTGTCAGATTTTCAGATGACCCTCTGCCCGCTGCTGTACTAACGCCGGAATCATCAGAATTGAAAAAATTAAATGATTCAAAACAATTAAATGTCCTCTTAAAAAATATTCATTTGTTTCAATAAATTTATTTCTAAAAAAGGTTGTAAAAATACCCTTACGGAGTATACTAACTCCTTAACGGTCACCGGCCAATAGAAAACAAATGGTTGCGCTCTAAATGAGACTGTTAAGAAATATTGAATTTTATTAGTATCAAGTTTTCTAAACGTGTAAGAATGCCTTCTGTTGTAGGGAAGATTAAATAGTGTATCTGTGATGAAAGAAATAAAAGAAACTTTGAGAGTAAAGCGTAATTTCCAGGAAAAGATTCTTAAATCTGTCGTTCAGAGTCGACAGGAAAACAGTAAGTGCCGTCACTACACAACATGAATGGTGTGAGAAGCCAGATTAAGTACGAAAGTAATGAAAAATCATGCACTAGAGCATTAAATTCTTTAGAATAGTTTTGAGAACATCATTTTCATGTTGAAATTATTAAAGTTTTAATGAAAGAAATATTTTAAGGCCATTATAGCCTTTCACTTCCTAGAGTTGATAGTTTTAAAACAACAGAATTAAAATAAAGATGGTTACGCTAATGACTTTTAAGAGAAACCATATTGTTGTTATTAACTAATGCTGCTGCTGCTCCTGTTGCTGCTGCTATATTGCCATTGCATAAGTATTAAAATTGGAAATAAAACTGGAAGAAAAACAGAAAACTGCAACCAAAAACAATAACCTTTTTAACACAGCTATAGCAGCACCTGCACCTGTGTACAATACTCCACAATAGTTGCAGTCAATGCGTTAGGAATTGTGAAGGTCTTTTGAAATTGTTTTAAACACCTTCTCAACAGCAGAACACCTTAAGAAGTATGCTGTTAAGGTGGTTGTGGTATTATAAGCTGTTTGTGATAGATGCTGGGTATTTGCGTTACGAATACGCTGTTACGCTTACACAAAGTCTAACGAATACGCATATTAGATAAGAAAGCTTAGCAATACGAGCAGCATACTATGTGCTTAAAGGATATATTTAAAATAAACTTGCACACACATACATACATACACTTACTTATAAGCAAGTGCATACACATACTCATACATATTTTAAGTTAAAATAGAAAAAAAAAGGAAGAGAAAAGAAAAAAAATAACACAACATTCTTAAGTAAATGAACAAATAGTTACAGGGTGTTACAATGACAGGTATTAGTTCAAATCATTTTTCATCAAATTTTTTATAACAGAATTTAAAAAACTTTTTTCTGAATTTCAAGGGGACCAGATAATGAAAATTTTAATAAGACAATAATTTTTCTTAGATTTTCTTAAAATATTTGCAATAAAGTAACACTTTCTTTGCTTGTAATCATTGAAAATCCCATATACACTCTCACTGTACTGCATACAGGCCCCTATAAATATGCATTAAATTCTGTGTGTTGAAAAAATTGTTGGTAGTTTTTTTTTCAAAATGGTGAATAAACAACATCTGTGTGACTTTTAATAACTCTGTACACTTACACCACAGTTGCTTAGTAGCATTCCTATACAAAACTATACTATAAACTGTGTTTTTAGGGGGGAGAATATACATAAATGTGTATGTGTTAGGTTTCTGCTTCATATTGTGGTTTGATATTCAATAAACGCAAAAAAACTAAACTAAATATTGGTCTGGTTAAGTATGTGGAGCATTAGTTTTAGAGTTTATATAATATTATTGCTATTGTTGT
Source organism: Sarcophaga subvicina (assembly GCA_936449025.2). Classification (NCBI taxonomy): domain Eukaryota; kingdom Metazoa; phylum Arthropoda; class Insecta; order Diptera; family Sarcophagidae; genus Sarcophaga; species Sarcophaga subvicina. Next base: position 11,285,000 of record OW388081.2, on the reverse strand, counting down.
TGTTGTTGTTGTTGTTGTTGTTATTTTACTATTATTATTGTTACTGTAACTGTAACTTTTATCATACCTTAACGCTACTCAGTTTATACTATACATGCACGCATACACCTACTCGTAGTGTACGTAGTAATATATTTACGGTATACATACATGGTTCGTATTTTGTTTTATAAAAATTTGTTGTTTTTGTATTTCTCTCCCCATTTTTTTTTTATTATTATTTTCTCTTATTTTCGTTGCATGACTGTTTGTGCATTCACCAACAAGTTGCTGGAATGTGTTGCAGTGGCAAAATAAAAAGTGCAAAAGAGAACAAATTTAAAACAATCAAGTTTTATGCAATTTACCAGGTTTTTTTTTTGTTCGTATTAAAATTTATATGCAACCGAAAGGGAAAGATGCAGCAGATAGATGCACTGGAGTACAGAGTGTTAAAAGGAAAAGGAATTGTAAAGCATTCAGAATTCCAACTGAAATAAAGAAACAGAATGCAAATACAGGGATTTCATTGGAAAAGAATAACATGAGTTTAAATCGTTGTAAACGGATCAAGTAAAACATATTCCGTAAAGAAAGGCGATAATATTTGATTTGATTGTTAATAAACTTTATTACTGTGATAAAACCTTACACAAGCTTTACATTTATAAGCCATTTACACTTCTATGCAAAGTAGATTAGGAAACACTAGCAGCATACATGTGGAAATTGTATTTTCATATCAGAAGAAGTGAAGTAAAATATTTTTTCTTCAAAGCATTCACATGCATCATTTCTGCACTTATCGCAATTTTTGAATTTTTATGCACGAATTGAATTTGAATTTTTATGTTGGTTTATTAGACGAAATATGAAAAATAATATTTCTTCGGCGATTTCCTCTCAGCAGTTTTTTGGCAAAACAATTTAAGAGGAAATAAAATTTCCATGAAAAGTTTCTTAAAAATCTATCGTTCGTAGTCGATTTCAAACTGTCGGTCCCGTAGTGTGATAGGTAGTGTATTGGCTTATTAGGTTTGAGTCCGTGGTTCTAATCCCAGCATGCCTATGCAAATATGAACACAAACACAATGAAATATAAAGTGTCATTTCGTTCGATAACTTCCTCTCAGCTGTCTTCTCGTAAAAATCTCTTGAAGTAAATCAAATTGCTATGAAAAGATATTTTTATGTAGATATTACGTAATGGAAGTCGCCGTAGTCTAGTAGGTAGTGGGTTGGCTTACTAGACGTAAGGCCACGGTTTAAAGCCCAGGCCAGACATCAAAAGGTAAATATGAAAACATTTCTTCGGTGACTTCCTCTCAGCAGATTTCTGCCAAAAACTCTGGCCATGAAAAGTTTCTCAAAAATCTGTCGTTTGGAGTCGACTTTAGACTGTTGATCACGCCTCTTATGGATAAAAGTAACACACACATCATAAGTGGCGTAAGAAACTAGGTTGTCATCCTGACTGAAGGATTGTAATGACCAATTAGGTAAGTAAGCAATAAATTAATGCTCTGTAATGCTGAAATATTATTCACTTTGGGCACTTTTCTTCCTATCTAAGAATCTCCAGGCTCTGACTGAAACTGGCTCTATCTCGTCTACATCTAGTTTTGATAACATACTTCATATCAGAATTTCGTAAGCAGAGCAGACTGGTCCTCTGATCGATCTCTAATCAAACGGCTGATTTTGAATTTGGTCATAAGAAAGGCTTTGGCATTTTATTCGAAAAGCTTAATCGTTGGATATCCCGAGGTAATTGCCATAAGTCACGGAACTGTTCCTGAATAAAGGATCTCTCCCTGACAGCTAAACGGCAATTAAACCTCTTTCGGGTGCAACCATCAAGTCTAAACTGCTTGAAATATGGCGTAATTTTGTGCCAATCTAATGTAGTTTACTGGCCATAGAGATATATCAGGTAAATGTGGTATGCCTACCAGCAAAAAGTTAACAAGTTGGGTCCCTCAAAAACTATAAAATGAGAATGAATCTTGCTTAACTGTGATCGATCATTGAATTTCTTAAACTTTCAATCTTTAAATACGAAACTTTGACCGTCCAATCATGACTTTTTGGTTAGTTCTGGGCCATTACCTTTAATGGTATCACAACGAGCCAGCATGCATGCTCAAGAGAGCTTCGATTTAACAACGCTGCTGCTCCCTCCACGCCTTTTCCAATTCTATAAAGGTTTCAGAATGAAATGTCTATTGGAGGACATGTTTCAAGACCCAAAGAAAGTTACTAGCGACAGATTCGTTACGCTGATCAAGGTCATTACCAAAAGAACTGTTTATACGAATGACTTTTGAAAGTTATGACATAAGTTTATGAAAGCCAATGATTTATTGTGTTGCAAACCACTGTGTTTAAAGAATTTTAACGCAATGTGTCCATATATACTTGCAACATTTAAATGGCAGCACATTCCTTACCAACATTACATTCGCTATAAAAACTGCAACAGCAACACAAAATAGCAACAAAAACTATGGCAGCAGAAATAGTACAGGTAACAATATACGAAACTAAGGAGAAGGAGAAGAAGAAGTGAAGGAAAACAGAAACTGAAGGCAAAAGCAAAAAAAAACGGTAAAAACAATAAATGTTTGTGCAACGTAACGAACTTTATGCCACGCAATGCATTCAATAAAATTTGAAAATTAACCTGTCCTCCCACTACGCCTTCCCCAACTCATTTCTTTTTCCCTTTTTCTGCTGGCAACTACCAACACCACTATTAAACGCTATGTGCAGCATCAACACCGAGAGTTTAAAGAAAAACAACAACAACGACAACAACTGTAATAATGCAGTTTCAAAATTAGATTGTATGGGGCGAGTACGAACGAAAAGAATTCAGCTGCCAGATGCTGATGCTGTTGCCGTCGATGTTCAGGTATTTGATGGTGATGGTAATAATGCCGTTATTGTTGTTTTTTTTTTTTTTGGTGTGGTTTGTTGTTGTTGTTGTTGTTGCATTTAACTGTTATGAAATGTTTTATGCCACACAGTGTTGAAATTGAAATTATACCTTTGGGGAGTTGTCCCATCACCTTCGCCACTCTCTATTGCCAAGCTACTCTGTGCTGGAAAACAACAAAAGCCATGGCAGCCGCACAATAACTGGAACTATCAACTGTCATATTTTCATTTGTGTGTTATGGCTCATGTCAGATTGTTGTTGTTGTTGTTGTTGCAAGCATGTATTATTTTTTGCCTGGCGTTGATGCAATTGCACGCATTGATGTTGACGATGTTGAGGACGAAACACCTTTAGACTGCATTTAACCATAACGAATGCACGCACACACACATATATATATATATTAACTCTCTCTCCCTCTCTCTGTGTGTGTGTTTCTGTTTGGCCTTGTTTTTCTCTTATTGTGCGAATGCGTTTCGTGGTAATATTTGTTCACTTTCTTCTTCGTTTGATTTCAATAATGAAAGTTTGTAACAGTTTCTCTGTGCATGTTTTCATAAGGAAGAGAGAGAGGAAGAAAGAGGTATAATAGGAGTATATGAGGCATGTAAGCAAGTGGCAAGTAAGTAAGTGTTGCTTATGCTTATTATAGTTAAACAATGTTTCCAACACCTTCCGTTACTGTCGCTGCTTTGTTATTATAATTGTTGAAATAGAAACTTGTGTGTTTATGTTATTGTTTTGGTTGGGTTTTTATTAATTGTTAATGGCTATTGACATGCTATTTAAACACACACATATACACATACCCTCACACATACACTCTCTCTCTCTCTCTGTATTTCTTTTTTCATTATTTATTTGAGAATATTTGTTGGTGGAATAAAACTTTTGTCAAATGTATGTCAATTTATTTCTCAGCTGGTATTTATTTTTCACTCCCTCTCTCACTCTCTCTCTCTCGTGTTATTTGTAGTGAGGTTTAGTTTACTTTTAACTGTTTGTTATTTATATGCTTGATTTTGTTGTTGGTTTTTTACTTTAATTGTCTCACTTTGACTGTGTTCTTCATTGTTACAGTTCAGTTCCTCAATGGCTTGGTGTGCGCTATGCTGTTTGGTTTGTTTGTTGGTGGCGGTGGTGGCGGTGGCAGTGGTGTTGGTGTAGGTGTTGGTTTCTGGCTGTTTGTTTCATGACCAAAACTCATTTTTTATGTTGAATTTGTTGTTAAAAATGAAATTAATAACTCACAGCTTAATATCCCTTTTAGCTGGAAGCGTTTTCCTATTTTCCTGTCTCTCTTTTAAAGAATAATAGAAATTTTGTTTCTGTCTGGCCAGCTTTACAAATTAAATGAAATCTTTTTCAACAAATTGTTACTTTTTAATGAATTCTTCTTCGTATTTTCTATATATGGTCACCTTAAATGAAAGGATAATTTGTTTCAAAAATGTTAATTAAATATTCACGTTTCCATTGTTGTTGTTGTTGCTGCTATATTTCTTAGTTCTTTACACAGGCATCATGTTTTCTTATAAGTACACCTTCATATCCATACATACGCACACATTTATTTTATTTTCCTTGGTTATGTACGAGTGAGAGAGGGGAGGGGGCATGGAGTTAAAGTGAGTGAGAGTGAGCTGCTTAAGAACAATTATTTACTTTTGAAATTAGCTGACTGACACTAATTGCACAGATTTTATTACAATTTTAAGTTGTTTTCCTTTCTTTCTTTTTTTGTTCTGTTACACAGTATTTGTGTAGCAGCAGGAAATATATGGGAGAGAAATAAATTCTATTTTGCTACATTTAAAATGTTAAACTATTGTTCAGACAGTCATTAGTTAAATTAACGTTCATTTCAAATCATTAGCTAATGTAATGAGAATTTTTTTTTTTTGGTGGAGGGGAGGTAAGAAAACTTAAAACTTCAATTCAAAATTACAAAGAGTTTATGGCGTAATACCGTAAGCACAGTAAGTATACAACAAATATGAATAGCTTGTGATAATTTATAAACTAAAATTTTTCAGATTTTCTAAGCTTGCAAGGCATATTTGACAGTAAAAGATAGCTTTAGTTGTAAAACAATTAAAACATTGACACTAGTTTGCGTAGGTCAAACGCCAGGTTTACACGATGTGTTGGTTAAAAATCTACTAAAAATGGAAATTTAAATGATGAGTCTTTCTTGAGATTATTTAGTATTTTTTAGTTCCCCAATTGGACATCAGATTGTCATTTGACTCTAAGGCCACTGCAATGTCATTTAGGTCCAGTAACAGAGAATTTTCTGATATTATATCAATCACCGTAGTCTACAATAGTCTCAACAAAGCGAAATCTGAAAAAATATTTCTTCAGTCACTTCCTCTCAGCAGAATTCTGGCAAAAACTTGGAGAATAAATAAAATTTGCCATGAAAATTTACTCAAAAATCTGTCGTTCGGAATCGACTTTAAACTGTAGCTACCGCCATTCGTGTATAAAATTAATACACACAGAATAAGTGTTGTGAGAAGCTAGGTCGTAATCCTGACCGAAGGGTTATAATGACCAATCATGTATGTACGTATGTATGTATGTATTTTGGTACACCAATCTAGTCGGTTATCTGAAGGTCTATTGTGAACGGGAAGATATCTGTCCTATGAGTTCTTAAGCATACTTTGAAACTAAACTCTACTAAACCTACCCCTACGTGATCCTCTATGAGAGCCTATTGTCACAATGAGTATTTTGTAAACCATTTTCCCGCAAAACTTTTCATTATTTCCGACATAAATGCAGCATTTTGGTAGACAGATTCATTTGATATCGTTATCCATACTTCTTGTATTCGATTTCAATTAGCAGCTCAACTCTGGCTTATGAAGCTAAGTATGAAGATCATAAGAACGGTGAATTAACTCTATTGTTGCTCACAAAAACATTGCTTTGGTCAGGCAATCTAATCTCAAAGAATTCAGCTTATAATCCCATAAGTCGTTGTAGTGTAGCAAAATGAAAAATTTGCCATGAAAAATTTATCAAAAAAAGCGGTCTTTCGGAGTCGACTTTAAACTGTAGGTCCCGCCACTCATTTATAAAATTAACAGACACAACATAAGTGTGTGAAGGGGTGTAATGACTAATTATGTATGTATGTAATAACATAATACTTTGAAATTTCTTTTCAAATTAATTCTAGTGCCGTGCAACTAAAATATTTCAAGCGATTAAACTGTTCAAAGTCTTTAAGTTAAGCAAGTTTTTCATTTTTCTTTCAGAAAGTTTATCATAAAATTTTTAATCGCTTTTATGTCTTTCACGTTTAAAAATTGATTGAGTTTTTATGAGAAAATGTTAAAATGTTTAATGAATTCATAAAAAAAATTAAATTTTTACTTAAAAATCGTGACTTTCATATTGAAATTCCCTGTGTGGATGTGTGTACGAGTGTTTGTTTCAATAAAATGTTCAGAATTCGTTACACAACAGCAAACAAGAAATTTTATTTGTTTAACGCACATACTTTCCCTTTTCTTTGACTTTACGCTCAGGCTTTCTCTCTCTCTCTCTCTCTCGAGCATATAACAGTAAAAATAAAACAACATTTAACACATTAACACATGTTTCTAATACAGTTTGGTGTTGTGTTAGTTTGTTAATTGTATTGAGAGTGTGAATCTGTGTGTGTGTGCATACAACAGTTTCGATTATTAAACACTAACAAAGAACGGATGTAACATAAAAAAAAACAAAAAACCTAAAACAGAGAGCGATAATAACAAATTCGTTAAAAATAATATTTGTTTAGTTTTTGTAAGAGAAATGTGAGAACAAAACACAAACAAGAGTAGAAGAGTGCACAAGGCAGTCAGAGAAAGAAGGTGATAAAATGTTAACAAACAAACCAAAAACCAAAGCCAATGCATACATACATACACACACAACATAAAATAAAACAATGAGTGAACAACGGCAACATCAACAACAAGCATTCATTTGTCCAAAACATTTCCGATTGCCATTAAAACTTGTTATTTTTGTTTTTTGTTCTCTTACAATACAATTACGGTTCGTTCTTGTTGCTTTGTTTGTGTTATTGTTGCTTCACTCGTATAGTTTGTATTATTATTTGTTGTTAGTGTTTCTTTTTTGTTTGTTGTTGTTTTTTTGTTATTAAAGTAATGAATACCAATATTGTTTATTGTATATGAGAGAATGGCGAGAGAACGGGAGAGGAAGATAGTTTGCTTAAACCAATATCGGTAATAATAAAAGATATACTCAGACATGTGCGGAAATACAGACATGTAGGCTCAATTGGTCATAGCCGAATAACCCAGTGAACATTATTTTATAGCATAACATAATATGATTGATAATTACGACCCTTCAGTTTGGGATTACAACCTAGCTTCTCACATCACTTATGTTGTGTGTGTTAACTTTATACATGAGAGGCGGGAGCTACAATCCGAACGACATATTTTTGAGAAATTTTTCATGGCAATTTTTTGAAGGAATATTTGAGAAATATTTGTTTGTATTTCGTTTTCTTGGAGATGTCTGAACTGGCAAAGCGATGAGAAAGAAACAAAGAATAGTTATCGAACATTAAGAAAAGAGAAGAGTAAAAGAGCAGAAGAGGGAAGCAATACTTTAACTAGTCATCTAATTACTTGCTTAATTGCTCAATAACCCTTCAGTTAGCATTACGACCTAGCTTCTAATATTACTGATGTTGTGTGTGTTAATTTTATACATGAGTGGCGGTACCTATAGCTTAAAGTAGACTCCGAACGAAAGCTTTGTTTGAGAAACTTTTCATTGCAATTTTTTTTACTTTTAAAGTTTTTGCCAGAAATCTGATGAGAGAAAGTAGTTTTGTTGGAGATATCGGCCCTGGAGTTGGAACAGTGGCCTCACGTGTAAGAAGCCAACAGACTACTAACTAGAATACGTAGACTTATAATGATTATTATATTATTATAATGAGATTATTCAGCTAATGCCAGATATAAAATTCTTAATACTTCAGCTCACCAAAGCCATTGAAAAAACCCGCCCAAGAATCTTATGTCTTCGTCTCATCATGTCAGACAGAGACATCGATTAAGTTCAGTGGACTACGCCTGCTCCACGGACAGTGAAGTGAATTTCAAATTAAATGTTTGCTGGGACATTTGAATTGTAAGAGTATTTAAGCGTTACATTTAAAATGCCACTCATATAGGGAAGTGAACGTACATATGTATGCACGGTCATTTGAATAGCCAGGCCAACATTTGACAGCGTACATGTATGTATAAGTGTGTATATGTATATTTTAATGGCCATAGTAAATGGAAACTCGAGAAAATAATGAAAAGCAAGGGTTATAGCCAAAAAATTTGTTGTAATAAATGAGCGCAAAAAAAAAAAGAAGGCTCTTAACAAAACATATGCATTAAAAGTAGGAAAATAATCAAGTAAAGAAGAAAAGAGAAACTAACTAGACAAACTAAAATAGTAAAAAGTAATGTGGTTATATTTATATTACAAACGAAAAAAAACATATGCTCGTATGTATACCCTGATCATATTGAATTCCGTTTTTTTTCCATACTCTACTCAACTCGAGGTTTTTAATGGCAAAAATAAGGGCATAAATAAAATCACGGCTAAAAGCGGTTTTGGCTTAAAACCTAAAATTTAACATAATGGAACTCCAAATAAATCTGCATGTGTGTGTGTGTGTAAAAGTATGTAAAATGCAACATTTTTAAGCGCAAATACATGGCAAATACGTACATATGTGCTTCTGCTGGTTTTGAAAATGGATGCGGATTTTGCTGATAATCAATTACTAAAGGCATGTGCATAACATTACAAATATGACCCGAATGCCACCGCATATATGGACACATTAAAATGTTGCTGCTGCAACCAACAGGAATAAGAATTTCTTTTACACAAAACACACGCTTCTCATTGGTACTTTACTATTTCATTGAAGCAAAATAAAAAAGAAAGAAATACTAAAGCTCTCCTACTGTGCCATGTTTCCAGTATTGAAATATAAGCGAGTAGCGTGTTCCTTAGCCTTTAACTGAAATAAGGCACTAAAAACATGGTATCCAACTATAGGACACAATACGGCTTAAGTGGTTTCCACAATGCTATTTACCATTAACCCTTTGAGGAGGGCAAATAAATTGATTTAATTTGTATTTCTTTATATTTCTTTCTTTCTTTTTCTTCCGGCCACAGGAAAGTCCAAATGAACTTCATGAATTTGTGCGTACACGTATAAAAATGGTCAGCGATAGAATGAAAGCCAGATATGATCGTGCAGCAAATACTGAGGGCTTCCATGAGGGACAACTGGTTCTACTCTACAACCCAAAGGTGAAGAAAAAATTGTCTCTCAAGCCAGAAACTAGCTGGGGTGGGCCTTATAAAATAATTAAAAGACTAAACGATGTTGTGTACAGGATACAGAAAGATAACAGGTCCCAAGCAAAACTGAAGGTCGTATACATAGAGCGACTAAAGAAATATGGGACAAGAGATAATGAGCATATTCGGGACGAACAGGCATAAGTGGGTGGCAGTGTTACGAAAATGAAGAATCTAGATACTGGTGTTTTGCTTTTACATCGCTTAACATTAAAATTATAAACAAAAGCTACAAAAACAAAACAATGCAAGTAAAAAAACCTGTTTACAAATTATCCTGCCGCTTAATATAACAACAAAAACCAGCATACAAAATGGTAAACAAGTAAACAAAAATACACAAACAACACTACAAGAATAAATGTAAACAACGATGTTTACATTTATAAAGCTTTCGAGAGGGCTAAGTAATGAACATTTGCCTTCAAGAACATTCATCAGACTGTTTACTCTGCCTTATAAAAGGCAAGACAAAGCAGGCAACTAATTAGTGAAGTTCAGTTAGTCTTGTGTGAAGACGCGTTGTGTTTGAAGAGAGTAATCCTGATTTGAAGATCTCCGTTACAAAGATCTGTCAAATAATTGTCTTGTAATTGTTATTGTTTATGCAAAGGGCGTAAACAGAGGAATAACAAAGAAGAGCAATTGTTGTTGTTTACATCAAGTTGTGAACAGTGGCACACAGAATTGAGAGAAAAATAAATAAAATTTGCAATCTACGAGCTCATATTTTAAACGTTTTTAAAAGATAACAACGTAACAATATTTAATATTCGTTTCCAGTTTTCACAATCGCAAAACAGGATAAACTTGACGTTCGAATTTTGTATGTTTAGCTTAGTAGAGTAGTTGTTGAGAAACATGCCAGTCATGGAGAGACAGCCGTATGATTCTTCTTCATTTCACTCAATAAGTAATGCTGTATACTTAGAGAATGAGTTTGAAATTAATGAACATTTAAGACCCTTCGTCCAAAATGGTTTAAAATCATAAAATTGCATGCCAGGTAAACCTTTATAAACGACATCGTTGAAATCTATTCCCAAAACTGTACAATAACAGCAACAATAGCAGCCGTTATTTGAGCCATACTAACTACAGTCTGTAGTTTGTTTACGTTTGTGTTTGTGTTTAAATAAATTTCTTTAAAACAGTTTCCTAGTTGTTTTCTCTTCTTCTTTTTTTTTTTCGTTCAGACCACCTAATGGGGGCCATTTGCACTTCCACATAAAATAATTTGTTTTGTTTTTCTCAGGAATTAGAAATCCCCTGTAGAAGAAGAAATGAAATTTATTACACACACACACACAAACACACGCTATAATTAAACCATAAAAATCTTCCGTTGAATTTATGTGTGCATGTGTGGAAAGGAACTATTTTACAAGAACAACTAACCACAATAGGACTGTATTTAAAAACACAAAATAAATGTAAAACAAAATACCACAGAATTTAAAGAAAAACTTCTTTATAGTCAGGTTAGTCTCATGCCTCTAGGGATGATAATAAAATTTCTCTTGTTTTCTTTGCTTCCTTGTTAGAGATTTTCATAAAATTCTGAGATTTTCTAACATCACAGTCATTGTTGTCTTTTTTTTATTGAGTTTCAGTTGCGGTTTTATTGTCATGACAAAGGTTTCCAGTGTTGTCAGCGGAAATATTATTGTTTCCGTGTAATAAGTAACCATTTACCATATACTTCAAGGCAAATAAGGCAGAGAATTAAACCGAAATATGTATGTAGTAGGGCCTTAAATATTTCGAAAAAGTAACACAATTTAATTGATTTGTGAAATATCATTAAAGACAAGAGTTTTAATTGTTCTGAAGTGGTTTCAAAAAATTGATTGATTAAAAGAAAAATATAAAAAGAATGGAAGAAGAAAAACGCAAATAGTACAAGATGTGCAGGTGAACGCAATTTAACGCCGTTCTATCGAAGTCACCGCGATTTAGCAACAACTACTTGACCGATTTCGCTGAAATCCCTAAGACAAGTAATCTAGAGTTATATAGGGTGAACCATCTATCGGTTTAAATTTAAATCATCGGTTATTTAAAATCTGTCAACACTTACAGCTGCGTGCAACTAATTAAGGACACGAAGCTTACATGTGAGCTTGAAGCAAAGAATACAAATGGTTGTATGATATTGTCAAAATTTGTCCAAGTTTAGTTAATTAAACTGTTAGTGGTAAAAAATAACTACTTTCTGTGTCAGATAAATTATTATTATACTCAAAGAGAGACTTCGGCATACATCACGTGGGCCATGTAAAATAATCCCTTCGTTCACAATTTGGTGTATTTTTATAACATAGGGTGGACCATCTATCGGTTTAAATTCGAAGCATCGCTTACTTCGAATCTGGCAATACTTATGTCATTCCATTCTGTCACAAAATTCAGTATATTATCTCCACTGAACGTAATGATTCTATTTACACTGGAGCAACTTTGGGATTTATTGGGTCTACGAGAATCTGCACGATGATGACGATTTTGCCAAAAAAAATTAATCTTTTCGGATGAAGCTCATTTTCATCTTAAGGAGTAATAAGCAAAATTGCCGTAGTTGGGGCTCAGAAGAATCACACGTGGCCTTACAGACGCCAATGCACTTATTCCGAATGACTGTTTGGTGTGGCTTGTGGTGCGGAGTCATCATTGGTCCATATTTCTTTGAAAATGAGGACAGCGGAACCGTTACGGTGGATGGAGTTACCTATCGCACCATGATAAACGATTTTTTTGTATTCGCTCTTCATGATATTGATGTGAACGATGTTTGCTTTCAACAGAATGGTGCAACATAACGCACAGCTCATGCTACAATCGATTTATTGCGTCAAACGTTTGATGGCTGTTTAATTAGACGCCTAGAAGCTACGTTTTGATACCGTTGAACTATATTTTGTGTGGTGCTATCAAAGAAAAGTGTTATGCCGACAAACCAGAGGCAACTAAGCATTTGAAGGCCAATATTCGTGATGCCATTGCCGAGATACATCAAGATACACTCGAAAAAGTGCAAGGAAATTGTCCCGACCGAATGGGGTACTGTGAACCCAGTCACTGTAGCCATATAAATGAAATAATATTCCATTTCCAAATGGAACAATTGTATTTCACACGAAAAAATATTAATTTGACAAAATTTAGATTTTTAAAATTTTATATTTCCCACCCTTTCCAACTGCCTCACGATGTTAATAGGATTTTATTTCTATTTTTGCATTAAGCCTTTGTGCCAAATTTAAATTTACTTACCAATAACAATCCACACTGAATTTACACTGGACGTATGAGTAATATTATATTGACATTGAAATAATCATACGTCATGTAGTACCCTAGGAAATTATTAATTGAAGATAAATAACTTGAGACAATATTTTATTCAGTTTTTGTTTGAAAAATACCAACTTTTGGCAAAATTAAATCTGCATGCCAGATATTGTTAAAGTTATGAGAATATTGCCTGCAGCAATAGGAATAATTTTTAAAAATATTTCAATTTAATAACTGAACCCCTTCAAATTATTTGGGTATTTCTTCAAATGAATTTCTATAAAGCATATATAAAAAAGAAGAACAAAATCCATATAAGAACATTTCTATGTTTTTTATTAAGCATTTGAAGGCCATTGCCGAGATACCATCTAAAGTATGGCTAGAAAGAATGCATGAAAATTGGTCCAATCAAATGAGGTACTGTGAGGCCAGTCGCGGCAACCATATAAATGAAATAATATTCCATTTCCAACTAGAACAATTGTATATCACAACAAAATCAAATAAAGTTGACAAAATTTGGAACTTTTAAATTTCCCACCCTTTCCAAACGCCTCTAGATATTCATAGAAAAATTTTATTTCTATTTTTGCATTACGCCTTTGTGTAAATTTATGATTTACTTACCAATAACAATCCACAACTAATTTACACCGGACGTATGAGTAATATTAAATCGACATACAAATAATCATACGTCATGTGGTACCCAGGAAATTATTAATTGAAGATAAAGCAGTTGAAATAATATTTTATTCAGTTTTTGTTTGTAAAATACCAAATTTTGACAAAATGAAATCGGAATGCCAGATGCTGTTAAAGCTATGAGAATACTGACAGCAGTGGTATGAATAATTTTTAAAAATATTTCAACTTAATAACTGAACCCCATTAAATTATTTGCTTATTTCTTCAAATGAATTTTAATAAAAAAAAATTATAAAAAAGCAAACAAAATCCATATAAAAACATTGCTACGTGGTTTGTTTTATTAAGCATTTGAAGGCCATTGCGGAGATACCATCGAATGTATGGCTAGACAGAGTGCTTGAAAATTGGTCCAATCAAATAAGGTACTGTGAGGCCAGTCGCGCCAGCCAAATGAACGAAATAATATTCCATTTCTAAACGAAAGAATTGCACACAAATTTCAAACCATTTTTGTTTTATTGCAGTTTTAAATTTAAACTTTTAAACGTCCCACCCTATGCATTGAGTTCCATAACTTACCAGTTTGTGGAATACTTTGAATAGCGATTGTTTTCTTCTCTAAAAAATATCACAACGTATTCCGATCGCTTAATTCTAGGAAGGGAAATATAATGTGTAACAGTTTTGAAATTGTTTAAAAATGTTTTTGTTCTTATATTTTAATTAATTTAATTGCATTTAATCCAAATCAGTTTTAAATTCTTTTGTAATTTAAATAAAAATTATCACACCTTTTTGTTTTTTAGGTGTGTGTGGTAAGGCTAGAAAGAAATGAAAATTAAGCCTGTCGTCGTCCTTTATTTTAATTCCTTCTTTTTTGTTACTTCTTCATCCCCTTCTTTTGTTTTTATCATTTATCACAGTGCGTTCATTTTTGTTGTTGCAAAGAAGATTAATTAACTTTTTTGTGTCTTTTTTTGGTTTTTTCCAATACACAATAACAACAACAACAAGAACGTGTGTATCATCATTATTGTCATTATTAGGGTGAGCAAAACAAAAAACAAACACACAGACGGCTACACACACAAACACACATGCATTCATTAAGCTATATAACAAATTAATTTATTTGTCAAATAAGTGGTTTTTCCTTTACTGTTGTTGTTGTTGTTGTTGTTGTTGTTTTTGTCTTATTTGGATTAAGTGCGGTTATAGGATTTTGTTCCAGTTTAATTTTGTTGTTGTTTGGCTTTCGTTTTTTGTGTAAAACCTTTAATTTATTTATTGAATTACAATAAAAACAATAACAACAACAACAAAAAAGACAACAAATTTCGATTAATTTTATTTTAGCCATTGACATGACCACATAATCATTAAATGTTTTAACAACAACAACAAAAAAATGCAAAAAAAAACAACAACAAAAAACAATTAATACTACTAACACATATACACACATACATATACATATATATATACCTACTTAGGTAGACATAGAACGATAAAGGATCCACAAAAAAATAAACGAATAAAAAAAAACAGCTGCTCACACATACTTTTGTAAAAAATAAAATACACGATTAAGCAGACAATACCAGATTAATATTTCAATTGCACAGTGGGATGGCATGGGAAATTGGAGGTAATAAATTCAAAACTTACTTGGGTGCCTCCACAGTTTAAAGGCTATCATCATGCACAAGTGGTTGCGTGACTGCTTTGTTGCGCTACACTGTGGATATTGGAAGACCATGTCCAACCATTTGCTATGTACACAAGCTGCAGATGAGTTTTGTTTAAAAGTTTTAATATTTCTTTCGTTTCTGCTAATTGTTGAAACAGTTCTGATATGCTCTATTTAGTGCAGCCATAGTCTTTATCGGGAATGTGGTCTTAATTTCAATTCTTGAAAATTTCCATCTCTTTCTTTAGGTGTGTTCGGTAGACACTAACACTGGTAGTAAAAGGTTAAGTTTGATGAATTTCAGACTTAGAGGACTCCCAAGTGATATGCATAAGAGCGCACATGAAGGGGCAACAAATAAATATTCATTGGAATGCGTCATGAACGCGTTCTACCATAATTATTATTCAATATGGTACTGAATGTTCAATGACTTCGTCATGACCTTGACCATGTTTTCACATAAACAACTATTTTTGAAACGTACGGCAAAAGCAAAGCCCAATTTATGCGTTTAATCACATCAAATGGCAGTCTTTAGGCGTTTGTTAATCCCCAATATCAGATAAATATTTTCAACAATTTCAAATACGAATCTCTGGAACCGTACCAGCCAAACTCCTTTTAAGTTGAAGTTGGATATGCGCACCCAAAAATATTCAGGTGACTTTTGTATACAATAAGAAAATCTGTCGATATGTTCTCTTACAGAAGTCGCCGCAGTCTAGTAGGTAGTGTGTTGGCTTATTAGACGTAAAGCCAGGTTTCGAGCCCCAGGCCAGACATCAAGACAAAATACAAAAAGTATTTCTTCGGCGACTTCCTCTCAGCAGATTTCTGGCAAAAACTCCTAAAGTAAATAAAATTGCCATGAAAAAGTTTCTCAAAAAATCTATCGTTCGGAGTCGACTTTAAACTGTAGGTCCCACCACTCATGTATAAAATTAACACACACAACATAAGTGGTGTGAGAAGCTAGGACGTGGGTCAATTCGACCTCCGGGTACTGTACTTGTCTGAATTGACAAGTACACGTCCTCTAACCTAACCTAACTAACCTTCTCTTACTAGACACTAATAAAATATGTCTCTAAAAGCAGTGCAATCTGTGTTAGAGACAGAACTATAGTTAGGCATGAATTTTATGTTGGTATAAGCAACACAAATCCCACCAGCAAGAGCTGTGGGACAGAGATCAGTAATGAATCGTTTTTCGCTACTCACAAGCAGTCATTAAATTTTTAATATAAATGAGTCAACAATATTGAAATTCAAATTACTCTGATCCATTCATACTCTCTACAACATTGATTTATAAGTACAGATTGCAATGAGCACACGCACAACGTTGACATCAAACTCATACAATTCGAAATATGTTTGATTCATAAGCCTACACATTTAGATTCATAACTTTAGAAAAATACTGAATAATATTTAGAAATGATTCAAGTGACTGACAGTCTAAGTTTTTGTTGCATTTACAAAAAAATAAAAAAGACACATAAGCGAAAAACACAGAACAACAAGCAGAACAAACACACAATTGTGAGTATTTAAGTGTTCGTACGTGATTCATACTTATTTTGTGATTCGTGTATATGTTGAGTTATGGAGAGTCGAAGTAAACAACATCATACATGTTGTTAAGTATGAGTATGATGAGTACTTCAAACTTTGAATATGAGTAGAGGTTCCATGATATTAAAATAAGTATGAAGGCGTATAAATATCAAAAATTATGAGTATGATTCGATTCTTCTCATCTTTTTGATTATTCATTGCTGATCTCTGCTGTGGGGCAACAGCAGTGAAAAATTCAATGGCTCCTCTACTATGAGTGCTAGAAAAAAGCTAAGATTCCATACATTAAGCTGCTGTTGTAGACGTAAAAACGCACAAATGCACAGCGTTAGTTTTAACATTTTAGACTCAACCAAAATAATATGCAACAGCTAAGATCAAAATTATGCTAAAGACTTATTGTACCTCCCTAGTGGGGTGTTCGCACAAACCATCCAACCAACTATTGTCGGATTTATTTGAAATTCATCACAAATTAGGTTTTCCAATTATTGCAACTATTGGGTCTGATATGACATTTGGCTAACATCACGAAAGGACGTGGTTGGGAAAGATTGCATCGATCTATACATTACTCTCTACTATTGTATCTGCTCATCATAATTTCCTCTGTATATCATACTGCAGACGATATTTCTACAAATAGTGTGTCTCATTAGACCCAGTATAACCTTCTGTTGCATTTTTTATTGGCTCTCTAACAAAAAAAAAAAAAAAAAAGGAGAAAATAAAAACAAATAAATATGAGAGCTTAACAAAAAAAAAAAGTGGACAACGAAATCTACGGAATTCAATTAACGTTATCAATGTGAAACCAGGACAAAACAAATGAAAAAACATTGTGTAACGTTAAGCCGCAACTATTTTGAGGTCTCCCACTATGTCGCTCTTGTTCTCTGTGTTTCGTTAGGTTGTTATGGAATTAATTTTTGGGTATTAAATGCGCATAAAAAAACCTCAGACTATCAACATTAATTTTCAAATTAGTTTTGAAATAAAAAAAATAAACGCAATTAATGGTGTTGTAAACAAAACAAAAAAGCAACAACAATAACAACAATAAAAAAAGAAATTACTTTGAAAAATAATCCCACGGAGCGTAAATAATTGTGTTTAAACTTTAAAGAAATTCTCTCTTTTGATTTATATTCTAAGCAAGCAAATAAACAGTTATTTTACTCCTTGTCTCTGTCTCCATCTCCTTATCTTACTCATACATTCACTTATTTATGCATAATGGTTTATAACTATTGCTGGTATTGTTTGTATTGTTTTTTATTGCTTTTGTTGTTGCTGTTATAATGCTCATTAACATTGTAAATTTTAATAGGAGGACAAACACAATACGAACGAAAACTTATGCCATTAAGAAATAATTTTTTTCCTGTAATTAATGATCTGTTAACTGTAGGAGGTTTCTTTCTCCCTTCCTCTCTCTCTTTGTTTCCAACTCTTTTTGTTGTTTGATTTTAATTTTGCAGGGAAACTTTAGTCGTTTAGTTTTTAAAACAACAAGAGATGGCAGTTATTAATTGATACAATTGCTGTTATGTTGTTGTATGTTTGATCGATTAATTCGATTTATTTTGTATTTGGTGTTGCAAATAATAAGAGAATTTCAATATAATTCTCCTGTATTATTTGTTGTGAATTAAATGAAGAGTTACGAAAACTCATAAGTTTAGAAAGAATTGATTGTTAAGTTTATTAATTGCCAAAAACTATAAATCAAATTGTAATTAATTAATCAGTGGTTTTCCGATTGGCAAATGATATTGGGGAGTTGGCCTTACGAAAATTAAAATGAAACATTAGTTATATTGCATTGAAAAGCCAATGAGTATATTATTATATCCACTTTCTTTTCCAACACCCATCTCTCACAAGTTGCAGATTTACGTTATTTGGATATCCATTGATGCCAAGGATATAGTTTCGTTAATAAAACTTACAGGCTGGTGTCCAGCTTAGTGGGGTCGTGAGTTCGGTGGAATTCGGTCTGTAAATGGACTGCGCTTATCTGTGGCATTAATTATTAGTATATTGTTACGTTTTTACCTTCAAAAAACGTTTAAAATATGAGCTCTTAGAGTGCAAATGAAATAAAAATAAATTTGTGTTTAAAATTCTTTATTATTCGCACAATTCTGTAAGCCACTGTTCACAACTTGATGTAAACAACAACAATTGCTTTTCTTTGTTATTCCTCTGCAACTATACGACAGATCTTTGTAACGGAGATCTTCGACCCACGATTACTCTCTTCTCACAAGACTGACTGAACTTCACTAACTACTGTCGCCTGCTTTGCCTTGCTTTTTATATGGCAGGGTGAACAGTATGATGCATGTTCTTGAAGGCGAATGTTGATGACTTCGCCTTCTCGAAATATATATAAATGTAAACATAGATTTTGTTGGTGTTGTTTTGTTTACTTGTTTACAAGTTTTTTTATGCTGGTGCTTGTTTTAAGCAGTACGTTAATTTGTAAACAGGTTTGTTTACTGTATTGTTTTTTTATTTTTTTTTTATTTTTTAATGTTAAGCGATGTAAAAGCAAAGCACCAGTATCTGGATTTTTAATATTCGTAACAATACAATATTTTTTTATTACCTTAAGATTCGCATGCACAAATAAAGAAACAAAAAAAAATTAAAGAAAATCCTTTTGTTTTATAATGAATTTCTCTTATAATTTCCATTAACAATGCCCATGGAAATTAATACTTTTCTTGTTTTTATTATTATTTTAATTAAAAATCTCTCAAATATTGCCTTTACCACACCATGTCCTCGCCAAATGTCTGTCAACATTTTATGACAATAATTTTGAAAACTTTCCTTATTCTTCCTCATTTTTCCTCTTTTTTTATTAATGAATTGCTGTTTGTCTTAAACAGTTTTCAAACCGCCATTACCCTTCCATTAATAACACGTGTTTTCATTTCCTTTTTAGTCTTCTAACATTTCCGGTTCCTTAAGCTTTTATTTGAATACTAGCCCCCACTTGATGAGTATTTGCTTTTGAGATTCTCCTTTTAAAACTGTTAACAGCTGCCGCTTTTAATATTTTTAAGGTTCATTATGCCACATCAGGTCGTCTTAGGGTGGAAAGTGTTGAGAAATTTTAAAATTTTTTCTTTTAATTTTTTACGCATTTCACTTGGACACATTTTTCCATCAAAGAAGGCCTTACTAGTGTGCGGGTGTAATGCCTTTTTGGCGTTCCTTTTATAGTCTGATTTATTTAATTATGGCCTGAAGATGAATTGTTAATGAAATTGAGTTAAAGTTGTGGCATTTATATGCTGCTGTTTTCTTAAAAATTCTCTCCTTTGAATATTGTTTTCGATTTATTGGATACAGGAGTCCCTGAGAATAGTTCAAATTCTATACAAAATTGATAATCTTAACTCTACAAATTGTTTTAAAATTTCTTTAAATTGTAAATTGCTTATGACTTTATTGTACTGCTTAAAGAATTTTTAAGTGTTGTTCTGTAATTTTTGTTTTTTTAAGTTTTTTTTTCGAAATTTTCTTTAACTTTTTTATGGCACTTCTGTTCATTAAATGTAGAGAACATCTTTAAGTTTCAGTTTTAGTTTCTTTTAATGGTTTGCTCGTAAACATTTTATTGCATTATAATTATACCAGAACTAATTTCTTTTAGAAAAAACAAAAAATTAAACGAAATAAAATTTTTTATGTCTTTAAATTTTATTTAAAATTTCTACAAACAGTTCTATTGTATAAGATTGGTAGCCAATTTTGTATAGTAGAAGTATTAAGAAACAAGTCACTGTAGTCTAGTAGGTAGTGTGTTGCTTTATTAGCTGTGAGGCCATGAAAAGTTTTTCAAAAATCTATCCTTTGGATTCGACTTTAAGCTGCAGGTGCCAACACTCATGTATAAAATTAACACTCACAACATAAGTGGTATGAGAAGCTAGGTCATAATCCTGGCTGAAGGACTGTAATGACTAATTATGTATTTACGTGTGTGTGTAAATGATTGGGTGCCTTGAATCCAGAAACACACCTTAAACGTCCATTACAGTGTAGGGATGTAAGAATTGTGTTACGAATATGAAGAATCTAGATACCAGTGTTTTGCTTTTACATCGCTTGACATTAAAATTATAAACAAAAGCTACAAAAACAAAACAATGCAGTAAACAAACCTGTTTACAAATTATCGTACTTAACAACAAACGCCAGCATAAAAAAGGCAAACAAGTAAACAAAAATACAACAACAACACTATAAGAATAAATAAAACAACGATGATAAACAACGATGTTTACATTTATAGAGATTTCGAGAAGGCGAAGTCATGAACATTCGCCTTCAAGAACATTAATCAGACTGTTTACCCTGCCATATAAAATGCAAGGCAAAGCAAGTAAGTGAGGATTAAGACCTAGCTTCTCACACCACGCATGTTGTAGATGTTAATTTTACAAATGAGTAGCGAG
Organism: Sarcophaga subvicina; assembly: GCA_936449025.2. NCBI lineage: Eukaryota > Metazoa > Arthropoda > Insecta > Diptera > Sarcophagidae > Sarcophaga > Sarcophaga subvicina. The sequence continues at coordinate 11,263,954 of OW388081.2, read as the reverse complement.
ATATACAACTCACAGAGTTTTTGGAGGAAAACTACTGAGACGAACACGCCGAAAGAATTTTTTTTCAGAATTCGTTATTTTCGAGATACTTGAGCCATGCGCTTACATCTAATATAACTGACGAACACTGTCTATTAAAAATGCTGCCTCATTAGAGATAGTCCAACTTCCACAGCAGGCCTTCAGGGTGATAAATCTATACACTGACTCTATTATACCGCGGTACTTATGACAATCTACCCAAATGGGTGCAGGATATCGTACAATTTTTTTAATTACTTAGGGCTAAGCGCATATGTGTGTCAACAACAAATGCTGAGCAAATGTAGAGAGGCCAATGGACGTATGTGCATTGATAGAAATTGCAAAAGATATGCAGGAATTAGATTTCCTATAAATTTTACTTCATTGATATTTCTGATTTGGCTTAAAAACTTCTCACGACTGTATTAATCGTCCAGGGACTTAGTCCTGGTTTCCGCAGCCTATGTTCGGCGCATATTTCTATCAGAAAAACTAAAACCTTGTCAGGTGGTGTGATTATTTCGGAAATCCTTTGATCTTTTGATAATAAAACGGCACCGCTTTCTGTAGTCATATTTGATACCAATTTCTGTCATTAATTCAGAGTCCAACCAACTCAGGAGGGCATTCATATATTGAACGATTTATCCAAGAATAAAACCGAACAGATTATATAATTATGTATTCAAACCACTCCCTATGTCTCTCTTTAATTCAGTATTGATTTGTCTGAAACGTTCCTACTGTAAATATCCACTTGTTCTAAAAAATCTATTGGCTTTGATTAGCCTGTGCAGTATATTTTAGTGCCAGCATAATAAGTGAAAATATCGATGGTTTTTAAAACCAACATTGTATTTAAAAGCATATAACATGAAGATACTGGAGCCGGCATTTTCGACCAAATTGTGTTGCATGATGTGTTCTCACGAGCATTTAATGGATTCTCTTTCCCACAGCTTAATAATGGCTAACGTAACGTTAGTTCTGATCTCCTTTAACTAAATATTTCAATTGGTAATCAAATAAGAATATAACGTGCCTTAAAATACAAGTTACACTTAAATGTAACGCTCACATGTTTTATATGCACATAATACTAAACAAAAGAATTGTTTATAATTATTTTATCTTCCCATAATTTGTTGACGAATTCAATTAAAAGATTTCCTGGAATTAATTCGTTTGCTTGTAATGTGTGACCACAAATTTTTCCTTTTTTTCGTTTCAATTCTTTGTAACAAGAGGATCATGTGTAGCTACACATGAAGTTTATATAAAAATATATCTACACACACATACATATGTATGTATAAATATAGTGTAATTGTTTAAGAAAAGTTTAGGTTATTCTAATTTATTAAGGACACAAACCATTATAACAGGGAAATTGTAAATAAAAAAAAATATTATAATAATTGTTGGTTAGAATTTAACTACACACACAACATACATAATATAACTAATAACGGATGTTTACAACAACATACATATACATTTATTTACATATAAAGACCCAGTGACTTTAAGTTTTGCTCTCTCTCTCTCGCTCTCTCTTTCTCTCTTTACGGCATTGTCTTACTACTGCTATTTAAGGAAAAAATTATTAAGGAATGTTTTTCAAAATAAATGTAAATATCTAGGCAAGTATGTGTGTACGTGTGAGGGTGTATGAAAGTAATAATGGCTAGACAGACAATAGGCCGTATGGCAAAATATTCTTTCTCTCTCTCTCTCTCTCTCTCTCTGTGTGTGTTGGTTTATTTGTTAACGAAAACGGACTCTTAAAATTAAAACATAAATAGAAAATATGAATACATTACACACATATTCACATATGAAATCCTCTAAGAAAAGAAAGCGAGAAGGAGAGAGAGAGAGAGAGAGTGAGAGGGACAGTAAAAGACACAAATGGTAATGGTCTACAAATCGAAATATTATATTGTTATTTACAGGCGTAAATTTTATATGAATATGGTAAATAATACAACATTCACTCTCTCTCTCTCTTTTACTCTCATTCACTTCCTCAGATGTTTTCATATACAAACAAATATTTCATCAAGTGTTTGCCTATTTGTATACAATTAAAATGTGTGTGTGTGTATGCTTGTATTTACCCAGTATTTGTTGTTATAAACACATTTCCAAGGCAAAATGAAAATGTCCAAGTGTCCACACATATGTTAACATAGCTATTTATCCCCTCTCTGTGTTAGTATACCCTTTTTCATAGTCTTTCTCTTCACCTCCCTGCTGTACCTCTAATTGTGTATTTATTTGTGTGTTTATTAATATTTATGTATGTACACTACACACGAACATATATAAGTATGTGTATGTGCATGTGTGTTTAAACGTAAACAAATGTATACGTGAGACATATACATTAACACGTAACGGAAACTAACTAGAGAAAATATAAACAACACCAACAATAACAATAACAACGACAAACACATATACCAGGCATTTAAAACAAAAGCAAATATAAAATGAAAACATAAGTAATTACACAACAAAAGTAACAAAATGGCCTAAAAGCAAAATATACAAAAACAACAACAATAACAACAACAACAACAGTAACAGCAACTACACTATCAACAACAATGACAACAATTGCAATAATTTTTATCGTACATTATCACACACAAACTATTATATTCGTTCATACATACATACATACATACATACACATATTTATGTAGGTACACATGCATATAGTATAACTTACACTAAAAGAAAGAAAGAATGAAAGAGAAAGGAAAGAATACGCTGCATTGCATACATATCATAAATCAGCAATGAGTATTCAAAAAGATGAGTAGGATCGAATCATACTCATAATTTCTAATACATTCATACTTATTTTAATATCATGGAACCTCTACTCATATTCAAAGTTTGAAGTCCTCAACATATTCATACTTAACAACACGTATGATGTTATTGGTTTCGACTCTCCATAACTCAACATATACACGAATCACTCAATAAGTATGATTCGCTTTCGAACACTAAAATACTTACTAGAAGGTTGTGTGTTTGCTCTGCTGCTCTTTTTCTTTTTTCTTTTTTTGTAAATGCAACAACAACTAAGACTGTACTTTTCTAAAGTTATGAATCTAAATGAGTAGACTTATGAATCAAACATATTTCGAATGGTATGAGTTTGATGTCAACGTTGTACTCGTACTCATTGCAACCTGTATTTAGAAATCAACGTTGTAGTGAGTTCGAAAGAATCAGAGTGTAGTTAAATTTCAGTATTGTTGACTCACTTATATTCAAAATTTCATGAGTGCTTATGAGTAGCGAAAAAACGATTCATTGCTGATCTCTGTTATATATCCAGTGAGAGCATACAATTTCTTTACATACATCTTTATGGAAATTCTTCTAAAATTTATATCTGAAGGCCTATTTACTAAGATATAAGCCTTAAGTTATCAATTGAACCCTGAGAGCACGTTTATAAATCTATTTAATTAGATATAAGCAACAGCCAATAAATATTTACTGTGGAAATAGCTTGTTTCTTTACCCATTTTTGGTACGTTATGTTAAGTGGATGGGCCACCTTTAAAAGTACTCCAGTGTTCATAGATGAATTCAAGATGGCAGCTAGTATAGGAATTGGTGTATTCTCTGTAAGAAGGAGATAAGGCTCATCCGTAAATTGTCAATCGTTTCTTTAATTTGTGGAACCCTTTCAAATAGTGTCTCGATGGTTGTGGAACATGTAATTCCTATTCGGAATTGTCTTTTCAGTGGAAAGGCACAGAACAGCTAGAGTACAATCTTTTTATACTGACTTTGTATGACTGAGGTAGGCCGGAGAAACTTATGAACATATTCCTTCACGATGTCCAACGGCCTAGGCAATCTGTACAGCAGCATAAATTGTACTGAAAAATCTGGGAAGGTATCCTCAGTGAATATCAAGCTATAGCCATCAATCATTAGGATAGCTTTTTTCAGACTAGGCGCATATGCCTCATAATTTCTTTGTTGAAGAACTTCTGTATTAGAACAGCGATAATCTTGGTCAAATGATGCTCATCGTTTGATTATTTAATTTATGTTAACATTAAAGGCAAGTTTTAGTCAGACGTTGCTTGATTCCTTCTACTGGGTTTTATGCTTATAAATGATAATGAAACGTAACAACTTCTCTGTTTTGGTTTCAGTCGCGTGCTCATTTAAAGACCAGCTTTTATAGTTTTGGTATTTTTTTGGTATTCGATTATCTCACAGTGTATTAAAAACATTTATTTTTATTCTCATTAACGCACATGTGTATTCAACATAAATATTGTACAAGAATATCTCTTTCGTATTTATTTTTTAAGTAAATATTCAACATATTCAGATGCTATTGCATGCAGAACAGAATACAGTGATGGTGGCAATAATAGCAAGGTTTGTTTTTGCAAGCAATTCGTTTCGTTTTAAAATCTGTAGTATTTTTCAGAAACATTACATCAGACAAATATTAAAATATGAAATTGTTGTAGTTTTGTTTACTTGTTTACCATTTTTTTAAGCTGGTGTTTGTTGTTGTATTAAGTAGTACGATAATTTGTAAACAAGTTTGTTTACTTGCATTTTTTTGTTTTTGTTGCATTTATTTATCATTTTAATGTTAAACGATGTAAAAGCAAAACACCAGTATCTTAATTTTTTATTTTCGTAAGAATATTTTTATCCAATACTGTATAGTTTTTTGTTTTGTTTTTTAATAGAAAAATATTTCCATGTACAAATGTAGGCATGTGTGTGTATGTTTTAATATAATAATAATGGTTGTAATTGTTCCATACATTAATGCATACTGTTTAATGGTGTGTGTGTGAATAAGTTTATTAAATATATACACATGTATTAATAACAATAACACTACTACTACTACTATACACACATATACACTCATATTCGTACAGATATTTTTTAGGCATTCAATTTATATGTGCATAGAGACAATACCCTCTCTGTCTCTCTTTCTCTCTCTCATTTATAAATATTTTTTATACCCAGCGAATAATTTTTGGTTGTTTTTTATTTATTTTCTTAAGAAATATTTTTTAAAAGCTGCTACTACTTGACGAAATGTTCTCTATATTGTTCAACTAGCACAATTAAACGAAACTATCTGGAAACTTGCCGTTAAATACATACATACATACATAGCATACATAATTGGTCATTACAACCTTTCAGTCAGGATTACGACCTAGCTTTTCATACCGCTTATGTTGTGTGTGTTAATTTCTTTATACATGAGTGGTGAGACCTACAGTTTAAAGTTGACAGATTTTTAAGAAACATTTCATGGCAATTTTTATTTACTCTCAAAGTTTTTGCCAAAAATCTGCTGAGATGCAGTCCCGAAGAAATATTTTTTCGTTTTGCGCTTCGTTGCAGATGTCTGACCTGGGGTATGAATCGGGGCCTCATGTCTAATAAGCCATCACACTACATTCTAGACTAAGGCGACTTCAACTTCCACTTTCAACTTCTTACTTTCTCTCTTCCACATCCCCAATACACATAAATATAATATTTATGTATGTAAACACCATGTATTTAATTGAAAATATGTGTTGTATTTATATTCTTTATAAATTGTTGTCGTGTAGTATTTTAAGTGCTTGACTGCAAACTAAAGCAATTCAAATGACGAACACATTTCCATTATGGATTTCGAATTTATAAAAATTATGAGGCCTTAATTCTCTCCAAAAAAATTCATCTAGAAAGCCACAACGAACGAACACTTGCAAAGGTTCTTCACCACTAAATTAATTACCTGCTTAGCTGGAAAGAGTAGGTTAATAAAGCAGATGAAGCAATAGCTTTCTGGTAAATTTATGTTCCTTAAAGAAAACAAGAGAATGAATATTCATCGGCCGCATATTTATATTTCAAAAAGAATTTGAATTTGAACTTAAAACATTCAGCCTGTCTTGTGATAACAGATTTCACAAGAAAATGTTTGCTGGGTATACTTCAAAAACAAAGTCTCCCAGAAGTTGTAAAACACAAACAAAACACTCATAAATAAAAATGCATGTTGAATAGATTTTTTGCTTTTGTCTAATTCTTGCCTAGCTTCGTTTTCTTTGTTGTTATTGTTATTGCAATTATTGCCGTTTTGCTTTTTGTTCATGCTACTGTTGTTAATTCTGGTGTTGTTATCGTTTGTTAATATAATTGTAATTTGATTAGATGTTATTGTAGTTGTACTTATTTGTACTCATTATTACCGTTATTATTGTTTTTGAGGCAGACATGTTTAAGAAATGTTTACGTTGACTTTTTCTTAATGTATGGCTGTCTGATATGATGGCTTTTAGTGTTTAAAGAGAGACAGATGTAGAAGCAAATTAATATATAATATAAAATTAAATACAAATAAGAGCAAATATACTAAAAATTAATTTGCGTTTAGTTTTAATTAAAACTCTTTATTATTCGCACAATTCTGCGTGCCACTGTTCACAACTTGATGTAAACAACAACAATTGCTTTCCTTTGTTATTCCTCTGTTTATACCCTTTGCATAAACAATAACAATTACTAGACAATTATTCGACAGATCTTTGCAACGGAGACCGCGATTACTCACTTCAAACACACCGAGTCTTTACACAAGATTGACTGAACTTCGCTCACTCCGTCGCCTGCTTTGCCTTGCCTTTTATATGGCAAATTAAACAGTCTGATGAATGTTCTTGAAGACGAATGTTCATAACTTTGCCTGCTCGAAATCTCTATAAATATAAACGTCTTTGTTTACATATATTATTGTAGTGTTGTTGTGTATTTTGTTTACCTTAATTCTTGAAGTGTTGTTGGTGTACTTTTGTTTACTTGTTTACCATTAGAATTATGCTGGTGTTTGTTGTTATATTAAGCAGTACGATAATTTGTAAACAGATTTGTTTACTGCATTGTTTTGTCATCGTAGCTTTTGTTTATAATTTTAATGTTAAGCGATGTAAAAGTAAAACACCAGTATCTAGATTTTTCATTTTCGTAACAATATTAATCTTTATTTAGTGCCTCTAAAAGTATCACTATTTAATTGATATCCTCTTATCCATTTCCATACTTTTCTTTTCCAATTCCCTTCGAGTTTCACAAAATTACAATCCTTATACAGCATTTTTGTTTCCTCATAAAGTAAAATCGCTGTAGTCTAGTCTATTGGCTAGTTAGACGTGAGCCAGTGGCGCAAAACCTAGCTCAGACATCGCGAACAAGATGGAAGAATAAAAAAATATTTCTTACGGCGACTTGCTCTCAGCAGTCTTCTGGCAAAAACTCTGGGAGTAATAAAGTTGCCATGAAAAGTTTCTTAGAAATCTGCAGTTCAAAAACGACTTTACAGTGTAGATCCCACAACTCATTTTAAGCAAAATTTTCCCGTGAGTGTATTCCTTCTTGGCTTAAGCAAAATAATTTGGACAATAATTTGATAAAAAAAAATACATTTCCAAAAATAGGATGTGTTTTCAAGTTTGTTTTTGGCTTATGTAGCAGAATATTGTCAGTTTGTTAAACAAATTGTGAAACAAATTATTACAACAATAACAACAATAACAAATAAACAATTAAATTGTGAACAATTGCTTGTGAACAATTCAAAAAGGCAAGCTTTCAAAAGCTGCTCAAGTTTTAAAATCCCATTAAAATTGCAATTGAAGGAATCTAATTAAAATTGTAAAACAAATAGAACAACAACAACAGCAATAACAACATTAATGCCGTAAAAAAAATTGGTTTAAAATAAAGAAATACGGATTAAATCCGGTTATATTTTCCAACATTATCATCAGCCAACAGGAATATAATTACAAAACTTTCAAACAATATGAGAGGTAGTGCAAGAGCGACTGCTAGTACGAGTGGTGGCATAATGATACACACATACTAGCTGGCCCCCTGACTTTAGTAACCATTGTAAATGACATTTTCTATGGAATTGGGCCACAGCAATAGCTCTGGAGTAGTTGTAGCTACTGGTTGCTACTGATTGCCTTGAAATTACTGTGTTGAACAGATAGAAGTGTATAGTGGTGGTGGTGGTGGTATTAGCGAAATGCTGCTGCTTAAAATTGCCAACTTTTAATTGCAAATATTGTGTTGCAATGCAGAGAAAATATTACCCGTTCGTATTGTACAATTACATACATAAACTAGTGAGAACAACACTACACGTGAACAAACTGTAGAAAACTACACCATAAATGCTGCAACATCATCAACATTTGCCATCATCCACCATCATTATAAACACAATAATAATATTGCAACACATACATCTATACCATACATACATATGTACATATGTATGTGTGGTATGTATGTATGTATGTTATGAATTCCTGGGTATTACATCAATTGTCTGTTTCGAATAACTCTAATAAGTTGGTATTGAAAGGCCTTAAAGGCTATTTTCTAACGAACCATATGTACATACGTACATATGTATGTGGCAAATATGTATATGAGTGAGTATTTACAAAATATACACGTTCAATGTTGCAATTAAAATTATTGTTGCAAAACTATACAAATGGCATACAAAAGAGCAGATTTTATACACTCATCCTGTGTATTTTATAAGGGGCAGTGCCGAGTAATGACAAGTGGTTGGTTGGTTGGGTTGCCTTATTTAAAAAGGAATTGAAATTGAAGCGATATTTTGTTGTAAATTTAAATTTCTTTTCTCTACAAAGAAATTATATTTGTTTTGCAAAGAAAAATCTGCTAAAATTCTGGCAATAGAATCTCAATTATTTTTTTGTAAGTATTTAATCGTTCGAATACTTAAATAAAATATTTTCATAAATTCCTTTCTTTAAATAGAAAAATGATTTCAATTGTACATAATGAAGTATGTCAGGGTTAAATTTAATTTAAAAAAAAAATAATAAAATGAATTTCAATTTAGGTTTTCTTTTTCACAAGAAAATTTTTTTTTAAATTCTTCCCATAAATTGCTTTGAAACTTAAAGGCAAATGATTTAAATAACAACAACAACAACGAAAAGGAAAAGAAAATTTAATTAAAAAGAAAAAGTTTCTTAGAATTATTACTCACCTAGAAAACTTATTTTTATAAGTGCAGCATTCCACTGAATCCCTCGATCTTAACAGAGAGAGAGAGAGGGAGAGAGTTACTCTGTCTGTTTGTTTTGAGAGTTCTCTCTCTCTTAACAATCTTTGACGAATGAGCATTGAGGATTCGATTCCCACCATAACTCCATAGAATTAGCTTTTGCCGTAGCATACAAAATGGATGCCCAATCTGTAGCTGCTGATATCCAAGTAAGTCTAACGGGGAGGGGAATTATGTTGCAGGATGTGATTGTTGAGGTTAGGAGAATAATGGCATGTTATTATGAATAAAATTGTACAGCTTTACAGGCTGAAGACTGGTTGCTTTGTGAAAGTGGCTCGAGCTGGTCTTCCCAGTCCCAGCCGTAGTCCTCAGCGTTGCGTTTCCCTCATTTGCACGTGATAGTATGGTAAACAATGAAGGGAGGGACAGGAGAACATTAAAGTTGTTAAGAAACTCAATACTTCCGATGCTCTATGTATGCTTATGCTGTTGCATTTACTTTTCTAAATCGTTCTGTTAGTTTGGATCAAAAGCGCCATACAGCGCAGTATGACTAACGTTCTCGAGAGTGTGAGAATTATTAGATTGAACTCCTACTTTATTCCCGAATTTTAATTCGGTAACAAGTTGCGAGGTAGTCGACATAGTCTAGTAGGTAGAGTGTTGGCTCAATAAACGTAAGGCCACGGTTCGAGCCCCAGGCCAGGCATCAAGACAAAATACAAAACATATTTCTTCGGCGACTTCCTCTCAGCAGATTTCTGGCAAAAACACTGAGAGTAAATAAAATTGCCATGAAATAGTTTCTCAAAAAAAAAAAAAACTGTCGTTCGGAGTCGACTTTCAACTGTAGATTCCACCTCACATGTATAAAATTAACACACACAACGTCAGTGGTGTGAGAAACTAGGACGTTGTACAATGGGTCAATTGGACCTCAGGGTACAGTACTTGTCTTAATTGACAAGTACACGTCCTCTAACCTAACCCAACCTAACAGGTTGCGAGGTAGTCGCCATAGTCTAATAGGTAGTGTGTTGACATATTAAACGTAAGGCCACGGTTCAAACCCCAGGTCACTGCCTCTCAACAGTTTGCTGGCAAAAACTCTAAGACTAAATAAATAAGCCATGGAAAGTTTCTCAAAAAAACTGTCATTCGGAATCGTCTTTAAACTGTAGGTCTCACCACTCATGTATAAAGTTAACACACACAACATCAGTGGTGTGAGAAGCTAGGTTGTAATCCTGACTAAAAGAGTTGTAATGACCAATTATGCATGTGTGTATGTAACAGGTTCGAGGTGAATATCTTGTAAAGCTTGAACGACATTCAGTGTAATCGATTGAGGTTCATTATTGGAATATGATCGATTACTTTAGAGATAAATTGTAACGTTAGATCATGTTTTTCTTAGGTGTGGTGAACATGAAATACCACTACATTCTTCCTAATGGCTGAAAAGTATTTCGGATGGAGATCTTGATCATTAAAGAAGCACGAATTGCGTGAAAGAGTGCCTATATTTTCTTATTATTTCTTTTTCTTGTTTTAGTATCATTAATCAAGGTTTTCAGCCGGGCAGGTTACTTATTTAGGATTGCGATTATTACTTGGAAAGACTTGAAAGCCTTTTGATTGAAATTCAAAATTCTGCTTTACGGGATTAAGGATCATCATTGCATTGTCTTTAGAGGCTTAAACATGTTTTTTTGCATTTTAAATTTCTCTCATTAAAGAAGAGTAATTAAAAAACAACAACAATTCAAAAGAAATGCCAAGTTTTTCTTGTGATTAATTAATTGTAAAACAAAAGTGATAATTATTGATTAAGAAATTTATTCATTTATTTGTAAGAAAATGCATTTGTGTGTGGCTGTGTGTGTATGTGTGAATAAGTCTTTGAATAAAATGTAAGTGAGTGTGGCTGCTTGTAAGTGTAAGAGATGTAATGGTTGAATTGAATACTGATTAAAATTTTCATTTTCATTAATCATCTGAATGGAATATACTACCTTTACAAATGTTATTGATTTGTTATTTAATTTCATTTTCCAAAAATTATCAATTCATTACATGAATACTTATGCAGTCAACAAAACAATGTAAGCATGAGCATGAACATGACCATGAACATTACCATGAATGTGTGCATGAACATAAGCATGAATAGAAGGCCAACTGTTTTCAACCACAAATCTAATGATGGTATTGATGATAAAATTCTAAAGAAATCTTATGCCCATTAAAACAATACCATACCGTAATCAGGTGTTTGTAATTCAATTGGGAATTTTTTTTAAATTAATTCCGAGAAGAAATCAAATTAGATTTGAAAATTTTCAGGTATGAAGTGGTCATTGGACGAAGCAAACCTACAAATTAATATGATAAGTATTTTTAAAAAAAATTGCAAAGCTGACAGCCAAACTGATCTAAGTCAGGTTAACACAGACAGGTTAGGAAAGAGCTTGCGGTATACATATTAGATACTTTCAGGCTAAAGTTTGAGGCCTATAACCAAGGCAAAAAACAATTTATATTTAGATTAGGCCTGCATATCTCTTTTTGCCTTAATATTGTTGCGAAAATGAAAAATCTAGACGCTGGTATTTTGCCTTTACATCGTTTAACATTAAAATTATAAACAACAGCTACAAAAACAAAAACAATGAATTTGTTTACATGATAAACAAGTAAACAAAAATATAAAAACAAACACCAGCATAAACAATGCTAAACAAGTAAACAATAATACAACAACAAACACTACAAGAATAAATGTGAACAAAATACTCAAACTAACAACGATGCTTACATTTATAGAGATTTCGAGAAGGCGAAGTCATGAACATTCATCAGACTCTGTACTTTGCCATATAAAAGGCAAGAAAAAGCAGGCAACTGAGTGAGTAAAAGTTCTGTCAGTCTTGTGTGAAGATGCGGTGTGTTTGTTTGTTTGTTCGTGGTTTGAAGCTGTCTGTTACAATGATCAGGGGGTTATTAGGGCATCTCTCTTCAGACTAGGCGTATATACTTCATAATTTCTTTGTTGTAGAACTTCTGTACTAGATTAGCGATAATCTTGGTCAATTGGTTCTCATCAGATGTTTGATTATTTAATGTATGTATGTTAACATCAAAGGCAAGTTTTAGTCAGACGTTGCTTGATTCCTTCTACTGGGTTTTTTTTGCTAATAAATGATAATGAAACGCAACAAATTCTCTGTTTTGGTTTCAGTCGTGTTCTCATTTAAATACCTGCTTATATAGTTTTTGTATTCGATTATATCTCACAGTGTATTAAAACGAATATTAGCCTTCAACAACAATAATGATACAACGATGCTTACATTTATAGGGACCTGGCCACTAACGTTCGCCTTCAAGAACATTCATCAGACTGTTTACTTTGCCATATAAAAGGCAAGCCAAAGTAGGCGACTGAGTTAGTAAAAGTTCAATGAAGAAAAAAAGTTCTTGAGTGAAGACGCGGTGTGTTTGAAGGGCGTAATCGTGGTTTGACGATCTCGGTTACACGTATTTGTCGAATAATTGCCTAGTAATTGTTATTGTTTATGCAAATGGTGTAAATAGAGGAATAAAGAACAAAGCAATTGTTGTTGTTTACATAAAGTTGTGAACAGTGGCACACAGAATTGTGCGAATAATAAAGAATTTTAATTAAAATTAAACACAAATTTATTTTTATTTTATTTGCAATCTACGAGCTCATATCATAAAAATTATAGAATAATAGCAATTCTTCTTATCTGGTTTTTGAATGTGTTGGTATTACGAACTTAAATTTGATGTTGAAATTGAACTTGTTAAACTTGAATTCATTTTTAGACGATCTTAAATTATTTTTATATAAATATTAACTATGCCAGCCAAACAGGCTCAATCAAATAGTTTTATTAGAAGCCATAAAACTTAAGACGTTCAATCTAATAAATCACATAAATATTGCCAATTTAAAATGAATTCGAAATGCTTAGCAAATCAATGACTAAAGTAATGTTTATGAGTGTCTGTTGTTTTCATGTTCCAAAATATTAATGTCTTTATAAGCATGAAAAAAATTATAAAAATCAGAAACCAAGTAGAAGTACTTCATTAAATTGTACGAAAATTCTTAAAAAAAAAAAACTAAAACAAATGATACGAATTGAATTTAAATACCTTATCGTTTGCGTTTAATTTATTTCCATTGAGAAAAAAAGGAAACAAAAAACTGTTTTAAAAAGAGTATTAAAATGTCATCATCATTAAGTCACTTCCTTTAATTTATCCTTCAAACATTCGTATTTATAAATACAGCAGGTTTAAGTGTGTTTAAGGGTGCATATGGGAGTGTGTGTACTGATGACATGTGTCAAAATGTATTAAACAAATACAAATACAAAATCATTAAATTACATGTGTCATGTACATAATCATTACAAATACAAGGAAATTATTTTATATTTCATTACACTTCTACGCTTCATATGATTCCCTTTTCACTTGTTTTCTTGCTTTGCTTTTTTCTCTCTCTTTTTGTTTCTTTTTTTCTTTCTTTACTGATTGGCATAATTTAACACAGAAGGAAAGCGAAAAAGAATGTGTATAAGAAATTCAATTGATTTTGAAATCATGATGATGATGATCTTCCAAAGGCATTGAACGAACCACTCTTTCGTGTTACTCATGTTTTCTTAATGACAACAGAAAGATGCCTTGAAGCGTTAAGACAGATGGGGAAGGAAGTTTTAATTCTCAAATTTAAAGCATTTTAAAAATCTTGTTAAAATTTAAAAATAAATTTAATTTTAACTCTGTACAGATGCCCCACCCCTCTCCTTTTCCTTCAGTTTTTCTTTTGCTTGCTTGGAAATGCTGTTACGTTCTAATTTTATTTCTCTTTCCAAGCTTTTGAAGGTAAACACTTAAGAAATACATGTGAATCAATTAAATATGAAATGAATAACGAACAAAAATATCGAAAGAAATATTCAAAATATTTTAAACACAAGGAAATCAATATTCAAAGTTATTCATAAGCATGCCTGTGATGGCAGGCCTACTACCACCACCCGCCCTTATGAATATTTATTCACACAATAATTAAATTTTCTTTTTTAAATACACTTTGAATTGCTTTGAATAGATGATTCAAAAGGGAAATTTAATTGATTTTGTTTAAATATAATCACAGATTATTTCTGCATTCATCAAAGACTTGAATTGTTCTGATACTGACTCACTGACTGACTGACTGACTAATTTATTTACGAATCGATTCAATAGTTAAGGCAAGACAACTTTGTAAGCATCACTCCTTATTTGGAAGCCAACTGTTATGAGGTATGGACAGGATTAATTAAGGTGAAAAGGATGAAAATTATTGGCAGAGAAATAAAGGATTTGAATCATTCGTATAAAAGCCAACATGTCTCTATTGATTAAAAGTAATCGGAGTGATGAAATTTTGCAATTTCGGATTAAATACATGATTAGTCATTAAAACCCTTCAATCAGGATTACGACCTAGTTTCTCACACCACTTATGTTGTGTGTGTTAATTTTATACGTGAGTGGTGAGACCTATAGTTTAAAGTTTACAGATTTTTTAAAAACATTTCGTGGCAAATATTATTTACTTTCAGAGTTTTTGGCAGAAATTTGCGAAGAAATAATTTTGCTAGCTTTGAACCGTGGCTTCACTACCCACTGGACTACGGCAGCTACCTATCAACTTTTTCTAATTCGCAAAGCTCTACTGATATGTATTACAGGGTGGCTGATATGTATTGCAACCAACTTCAGGTTGTTATCATTTGTAAACCGCTCGTTTGACAGCTGACAGATTTATTCCAGTGACAGTTCATTTTATTATTTACAAGCTTACAAAAGCGTTTTGATCTATTTCATTCAGAAAAAAGTTATTCGTGATGGAATTCAAGCGTGATAGTGTGATTGCTTTATATTTGGCTGGAAAACCACAGGTGGCTATCGTTAGAGCCCTCCAGCATTTAAATGTGAATAAATCTTTTATGTCTGGTACCATTGCTCGTTACCGTGATACTGGCAGTGTTGCATCACGTCCAAAAAGTGGACGAAAAAAAACGGTAACAACACCAGAAATGATCCGAAAAGTGAAGGCCAGATTTGATCGAAATCCACGCCGCAGTGGTAGAAAAATTGCTCGTGAGCTGAACATATCGCAAGAACGGATGCAACAGATATTGAAAAATGAGCTTGGACTAAAGCCATTGAAGTTCCAAAATGTGCAAGAGCTCACCGATGGACAAAAAAAAGTTAGACTGGAAAGACCCAAGGAGTTACTTCGCTTGCACGAAAGTGGCCAGTTACCGAATTTGGTTTTCTCCTATGAGAGAAGCCATTCCAAATTGAGCAGTTTGTGAACAAACAAAATGATCGGGTTTACTTGCCAAAGAGGTCAGCTGAAAATTTACACCTGCGATTGGCCACCAGAACTCAAGCGCCGCCGATGGTAATGGTGTGGACCGCCGTAACGGCCGATGGTCGCTCAACGCTCGTATTCATCGACCGTGGGGTCAAAATAAATGCCGAATATTATCGGGAAAATGTCTTAAAGATAGCCCTGGGCAGACAAACATTTCGGCCGCAGACCATGGACATTCTAACAGGACTCAGCACACGTCAACCAAGAATGGCTTAAAAAGGAGGTTCCTCGCTTCATTTCTACCGCACAATGGCCACCAAAATCTCCGGATATCAATCCGTTGAACTTTTGCGCCTGGGGCATTTTGGAGAGTAAGGTTCTGACTAAAAAATACCAAAGTGTCGATCATCTCAAAACGGCGCTTCGCCGGGAATGGGCCAAAATACCGCAGAGCCACTTTCGTGCAGCCTGTGATGGCTTTGTCGGCCGTTTGAAGGCCATAATTCGTACCAAAGGTGGCCAATTCGAACAAATTTAAACTGATTCTAAAATTTGATGTTATTTCCAACATTTTTTGCATTTGAACAATAAAATTAAAAAAAAAATAAAAAAATATAGCGCTTTACTTTGTTGCATTATATATCAGCCACCCTGTACATATTTCCACATTTTTCAAGTCCGTTTTACTTTACCCTTGCAAACTTTGGATGATGTCTTCTAAGGCGTTGGTGGAGTCTTAAATAATTCTCATGTTGATGTGGTGGTTAAAAAGGTTAATAAGTGAGCCTTTGTATTGGACGTTACAGAGATATGGTAGGACATATTTCATACTATAGAGTATAGTCTTCTGCTTTCTGTCCTATTTGTTCCATTTCGTATATCTCTTAACTAGATGGCAAAACAGTCCTGGATAAAAATGGGGACAATGGTCTGTCAATTTTGGACACTAATATTGTTCGGTATCCTTCTCATTTCGTTAAAAACTGAGGCAAATTGCGCGCTGCATAGAGTGGCAAAGACTGGATGGAAGAGAGAGAACCTACTTCTAGAATACAACACAGTAAAAATTCGTAAATACAACCTTCCTATGATTATTGGTCACTCATAGGTTCTAATGACAGAAAACTAGGTCTTCTATGGAGGATTCTTTCACTTTTTCTGTCATTTTCGACTGTTAAGAAGAATAAGGAATACGATTGATATCGAACAGCTTTTTTGTGCTTCCCTTATATACAAATAAAACTTCTTTTGACGGCATTTGATCAAACAAAATCTATAAACTTCATGGAACTGCACACTTTTTAACTCATTTTAGATTTTCTGAAGTCGCCGCAGTCTAGTAGGTAGTATTAGACTTAAGGCCTCAGTTCAAACACACAGGTCAGACATCTGCCAGATTTCTGGCAAAAACTCTGAGAGTAAAAAAAAAATTGCGACGAAAAGTTTCTCAAAAAATCTGTCTTTCGGAGACGACTTTAAACTGTAGGTCCTGCCACTCATGTATAAAATTAACGCACACAACATAAGTGGTGGGAGAGACAAGGTTGTAATCCTGACTGAAGGGTTGTAATGATCAATTATGTATGTATGTATGTATGTTATATTTTCTGTATATTTCATTTAAACATACGTTACACTGTCCATCTTTAAAATAATATTTTATTAAAATCGAACAAAATGAAACAAATGCGAGGAGATACATAAAAATCATAATTGCTGACTCCATGAATTTGTGGACAAATTTTATAACAAATTTTTGTGTATAAATTAAAGCATATTTTTTTTAGTTAAAAGTCCTTGAAAAAATAAAACAAAAATTAAAATATGAACAAAATGCTATAAAACAACATCATGAAAATAAATACTTTTGTTTAAAAAGGCCAAAAACAATACAGATGAACTCATGTTTTTTGCACAAGTTTTGTTTATTTTAAAATAAAATACGGAACAACAACAATAAAAACAAAAACAAGTTTGTCAAACACAACAAAACAATACTTTACACCACAAAGTTGTTTCCTATTTTAGGGAATTAAGGGAACATTTTCCGTAGTCATCTAATAAGCAGGCCATAAGTTACACCATCTGAGTTCTCCCAATAATATGTGTTAGTGTTAGTGTCCTGTAATGAGGATCGTTGTCAGAGAATATTTTAATCTCCTATATCGGGAATGATCTAATGGTTTTCACTGTTGCTTATGTATGACCGAAATGAGAACTCTTCTCAGACATTGCTTACCAACAGTCTTAATTTAGTTTGTATGTCATTTGTAACAAACTCCACTAAAAGCTGATTTAGTTTATTTCTTGGATACCTCAGAGTCTTTGGAGAATTTCATATTTTTATCCAGATAATCATGACACACTCTCTGCAATTGATCTTTCATTATTCGCAGTCATATGGACAATGTGTGGTGACTGAAGAGTCAAGATTACAACCTAGCTTCTCACACCACTTATGTTGTGTGCGTTAATATTTATACATCAGTGGCGGGACCTACAGTTTAAAGTCGATTCCGAAAGACAGATTTTGTTAGAAGCTTTTCATGGCAATTTTGTTTACTCACAGAGTTTTTGCCAGGATGCTGTTCTCATTTTATTTTTGTTCAAGGTATCTGTGCTGGGGTTTGAACCAAGGCCTCACGTCTAATAAGCCAAGACACCACCTACTAGACTGCGGTGGCAATTGGCCAAAAGTCGAAAAGGTTTATTCAACCAAAGCCTAAAAGGTAGTGTATTGTCGCCATAGTCTGGTAGGTAAAGTGGGGGCTTACTAGAAGAGGGGTTGTGAGTTCATATCTTAGCTTTGGCATCCTTAATTAAACGGCTACTTCCTCTCCTGGCAAAAAACGTACGTACGTAATTGGTCATTACAGTCCTTCAGTCAGGTTTACGACCTAGTTTCTCACACCATTTATGTTGTGTGTGTTAATTTTATACATGAGTGGTGAGACCTACAGTTTAAAGTCGACTCCGAACGACCGATTTTTGAGAGACTTTTCATGGCAATTTTATTTACTCTCAGAGTTTTTGCCAGAAATCTGCTGAGAGGAAGTCGCCGAAGAAATATTTTTCCTGGCAAAAAACTCTGAGAATAAATAAAATTGCCATGAAAAGTTTCGCACAAAAATCTGTCTTTCGGAGTCTGTAGGTCCCTCAACTCATTAATAAAATTAACCTCTGAGCAGTTTTCTGGCAAAAAACTATGTGAGTAAATAAAATTGTTGGTCCCACAACTCCTGAATAAAATTAACACACACAACACGGGTCTCGGTGTTGAGGGCAGTATGTTCGTAGTCCTGGCCAAGGGGCTGTAATGGACAATTAAGTTAAGTATGTAATATCCATCGCGATATGGCTTAGATTGCTGAGGAAGGACCGACCAAGTGGCTCTTTTTTGATCCTTTACGGGATCAAATGATGATGGGCTTGCTTTCGTCATTGTTTTGAGGTTGCTTACAAAAAAAAAAAACGCTCGATCCATTGGTGAGGTACTTTCTTTGTTTATTCAATGATCAATAAACCTAAACAGCAAAATGAAACTCCAGATAAATAGGCAGTTTTGAAACCACTAAATGGATAACTCTATATTTTAATAAATATTAATTTTATGTAAAGAAAAACATTTAAAAATTTATAAAGTTTTGAAAATGTTTGTAAATATGTTTTTATATGTATTTTAAATTAAAATACAATCCCCTGGTAATTATGTTTCGAGCATGTGTGGGAGTGTGCGTGTGTTATAACATTTACAAGGACTGTTAAAAAAAACTGTTTAAACAGTTTAAATGTCAGATGTTAATAACATTTTTTTATGTTTGTTTTGTTGTTGTGTGCATGTTTTAAAGGCTGCTACCTTAACAAGGTAATAACGATAGTGGGCGACCAAAGTATTTAAACATTAATACAATATTTTAGATTTTTAGTGTATTTTTTATTTTCATTTTCATTTTCGAGAGAAAATGCATTAAGAAACACATGCACTGAACAAAGAATATAAAAGAATATAAAAGAAAAAATTGATAATTTATGGCATCAACTAATGGCAACTTTTAAAAAATTTTTTGTAACCGTAAAAGCATAAAACAGTTGTTATTATTATTGACTAAATGTACTTAAAAGTTTTATTCTTTTTTTTTATTCGCACTTTAACTAAAACTTAACATGTGTGCTCTTTAATGGCAATTTAAAAATGGAAAATTTATGGTTCAACTAAAAAGGAACAAGAAAAAAAAACATTAAATTGCTTAACATTTTCTGTTAAAGAGTTAAAGAGAGAAAAATGTATGAAGATTTTATTTTAAAAATCAATAACAATTACACCAAAAAAGAAAAAAATTCTGTTTTTTGGTTTGTTTCTTTGGCTGCATATATTTGCTGTTGTTGTTGTTGCTGTGATTTACCTTGCCACAGCAACAATCTGTACCCCTGAACCCATTAAAATAAATGCTGTCACTTAACGTGCTTATGTTCTCTCTTTCTCTTTATTTTTTTCTTTTTTTTCTCTTTTTTCCCCTCTTTTTTCCTGCAATAAATACACCCTCTTTACAGTGCACACATATAGCCATACATATACACTTATACTAGCATATATTCTCATATTTTTTTTTATTGTTATTGTATGTATGAACTTTTATGTGAAAGTGTGTAAAACTGAAATCCTGGCATTTAAAGCTCTCAACTGAAAATGATGTAATAAAAGATTTAATATGACCGTAGAGGTATTCGGAAAACCCTTTAATTCCAATTTGTTTTAAAAGAGTGTTAAATTGAGTTCAAGTCTGGGAATTCTTAATAGAGTCAAACGATTTCGGTTTAAGATTTTCAAAATTTTTTTCCTTTCCTTTATTCGCTATAATTCGAGTTCTTTTTCTTTAAAAAATTATGAAAAAAAGTTTTCGGCTTATAATGATATTGTGTTGATAACACCATGAGTTTCTAATTAAAGTTTAGTTCTTCATAGAGCAACGGTTTCTATGTGGTATAGATTTCATTCAAATAGCGTTTAATAATCGATTTACAATAGATCCAAGCGCAAATTATCGAGTCGAGTAAATCGTGTCTTGTCGGCATAATCTATGAGGTAGTATGCTAACGTGCTAGACAAGAGTTTGTGAGTTCAAGCCTTGGCTTGAGCATTCCGGACAGCACGCAATATGAAAGAAATATTTCTTTCCGCCCCCTGTACGCAACAGATTTCTGGCAAAAAAAGACTGAGTGTAAATAAAATTTCAAATCCATCATTAGGAGTCGACGTTAAGATATTGGTCCAGCTACTCATGGGTAAAATGACTATACACGCCGTGTGGTTCTAATATTGACTAGAATATCTGAGCTGATGTTTCAAACCACGTACTCTCGTCTAATAAGCTAACTCACTACCTACTAGACTAATGCGACTTCGATTGATATTATCAGATATTATTATTATTACTATGATTTTAGGATATAGATGGCTTAGTACTATACATATGTACATACCAGAGATTAGCAATGAATCGTTTTTCGCTACTATAAGCACTCATGAAATTTTGAATATAAGTGAGTTAACAATATTGACATTAAAACTACTCTGATTCATTCGTACTCACCACAATGTTGATTTATAAGTACAGGTTGCAATGAGTATGCGTACAACGTTGACATCAAACTCATACCATTCGAAATTCATAAGCCTACACATTTAGATTCATAAAAAATACTGAATGATATTTAGAAATGATTCGAGTGACTGACAATCTTAGTTATTGTTGCATTTACAAAAAAAAAAAGAAAAAAGACACATAAGCAAAAAAAGATGTCGTATATGTTGAGATATATTTCTTGGCAATGTTATTTAGTCTAGTTGGCTTATTAGACGTAAGGCTATGGTTCAAACCTCAGATCAAACATCTCCAACTAAACAAATTATGAAAAAATATTTCTTCGGCGACTTTCTCTCAGCATATTCGTGGCAAAAGCTCTGACAGTAAATGAAAGTTGTCATGAAAAGTTTCTCAAAAAAATGTGTCGTTCGGAGTCGACTTTAAACTCTAGGTTCCACCACTTATGTATAAAGAAATTAACACACGAAATATAAGTGGTTTGAGAAGCTAGGTCGTAATCCTAACTGAAGAGTTATAATGACTAATTATATATGTCTTATTCTCGGTCCTTTATATTGTTAGGTTTTTACCTTTTAAAAACGTTTAAAATATGAGCTCGTAGATTGCAAATAAAATAAAAATAAATTTGTGTTTAGTTTTAATTAAAACTATTTATTATTCGCACAATTCTGTGTGCCACTGTTCACAACTTGATGTAAACAACAACAATTGCTCTTCTTTGTTATTCCTCTGTTTATGCCCTTTGCATAAACAATAACAATTACTAGGCAATTATTCGACAGATCTTTGTAATGGAGATCTTCAGGCCACGATTACTCTCTTCAAACACACCGCTTCTTTACACAAGACTGACTGAATTTCACTAACTCAGTTGCATACTTTGCCTTGCTTTTATATGGCAGGATAAGAAGTCTGATGAATGTTCTTGAAGGCGAATATTCATGACTTCGTCTTCTCGAAATCTCTATATATGTACAACATTGTTGCAGTGTTGTTGGTGTATTTTTGTTTACTTGTTTACCATTTTTTTATGCTGGTGTTTGTCGTTATATTAAGCAGTATGATAATTTGTAAACAGGTTGGTTTACTGCATTGTTTTGTTTTTGTAGCTTTTGTTTGTAATTTTAATGTTAAGCAATGTAAAAGCAAAACACCATTACCTAGATTTTTCATTGCGTAACAATATCTGCTAAAATTTTTTGATTGTTTTGACAGCAGATAAGCAGCACAAAATTTTGTTCCTGCAAGCAAAGTAGCATAAATGCCATACAGCTGTCTACAGTGTTATTATGCTGTATAGATATGCACGTCAAAAGTGTAGCAATAGTAAAAAGGAGAGAATCATTTAATATGTGTAGTGTGGAGGGGTCTCTTGAGATTCGAAAACTCGCCTTAAGTTTTCCAAACAGCTTGTATTTATTGTAGCATTGGGTGTAGCATGTCTTCTGACCAGATGAACTATAATTTTCTTAAAACTTTCTTGCCTTTTATTTATTTTAATGGCATACAAATGTATGCATACGTGTGCGTTTGTGTGTATGTATGTATTTTTTGTATACTCCTCTAGTGTTACGATCAATTATAATTTAACGTATGACCATTACGATTTTCAATCGTAAAGAATACATACATAGTAATTGTGTCTTATTGCTTGTGTTTGTTTTTTTTATTGTTTTTGGTGTCGAACGTGCATGAAAGCATGAGGCGTGGGAGTAAAAGAGAGACATTTACAAAGTGTAGTATAAATAACCGAGTATATGTACATATGTAACCTTGATTGTTCAAGCAACACACTCACACTCACATGCAGGCACACATCCTCACATTTATTTAAGTTGGATATGTGGCCCCATATGTTTGATTGGTTATAAAACATTTTTCCAGCTGTAGCACATACAGCTAAACGAAATGAAATTATTATTTTTAATCCTTTTTCTGTTTCTCTGTTTCTCTTTACGATGTTTTTCTCTTCTCTTCTATTTCCTTGCTTTGGTTTTTTTTTGTAGAGAATTGTACGTTTTCGAATGCCATTACACATGAAGGAAAACAAACTGAATAAAAATAAAAAAAGAAAAACAACAAATTTTATATGAATGTATGCTGTATGTGTTGTTGTCTGTATGTATGTGTACATTTGTTTGTATATGTTTGTTTTATTGTTGTTGTTGTTGTTGTTTCGTTAAAATTTATTTGTTTTAAGTTTTCCCATTAAGCTATGCTACATGCTCGTTGTTTTCCCTTACTCTCACTCTCTCTCTCTCTCTCTCTCAATCTCTATCTTTCTTCTTCCATAGTATTTTACTTTGTTTGGCTTTTATTTCGAATGTTTTACTTGTTGTTTGCATGTGTGCAAAAGCATATGTTTGTGTATTGGCATGTATGTATATATGTAGGAATCGTAGTTAAATTGTAATTTATTCGATTAAATTTTTATTTGTGATTTTATTCGTTGCCATATTTAACAGTGCGAGAGCAAGAGAAGACCGGAAAAAAGAGAGAATATTTGGAATATTTTATAAGAAATGTCAACTTCAAAGCGGAGATTATTGGCTTCTTACTGAAAGTGTCCATTTGTCACTAGACACTTTATTAGTGTTGTAAAGACTACTGGGAGTTAGTCGCCATTATAAATCATCTGATAAGTCTGGCACAAAAGTTGTCTAATGACCCGGTGAAGACAGCGAATAATGTTTTACGAAAAACTAGAGTTTTGGAGAACAAAGAATAGAATTGGTATCCGTGATGGGAATGCATACATACATACATAATTGGTCATTACAACCCTTCAGTCAGGATTACGACCTAGTTTGTCACACCACTTATGTTGTGTGTGTTAATTTTATACATGAGTGGCGGGACCTACAGTTTAAAGCCGACTCCGAACGACAGATTTTTGAGAAACTTTTCATGGCAATTTTATTTTATTCACAGAGTTTTTGCCAGAAATCTGCTCAGAGGAGGTCGTCGAAGAAATACATTTTGTATTTTGCTTTGATGTCTGGCCTGGGGCTCGAACCCTGGCTTTACGTCTAATAAGCCAACACACTACCTACTAGACTACGGCGACTTCCCGTGATGGGAATATTGTATAGAAATTCTGTGAAATGTGATGTCGACGGAGTAGATCGTTTAGCGGGCAATCATCTGGATACGCTATAGATTGGTTGCCTTTATTGACGAATTCCTGCCCATAATTCTTCGTACTAAACTACGTAGAAGAGCCAATCAACAGGAATTGAAATAAAACACGGAAGTAGAACTACATTGGAAACTATGGGACTATGGGGAGCAAATCCTAGAGTTATGCACGGTAGGCCTGCACACATTTGCAAGTTTTAAATGACGGAAGCGAGACTAAATGCACGACTGAACTGAAGCGGTGTTAGTCCCAAAGCAAATGATAGGAACTTTTGAAAAAATCTTAGGAAAGTGAAATTGCATTGGAAACACAATAAGGAAGGCAGAAAGTGATGACGAGAAACTATCACGAGGAAACCACATTTGCAAACGTGAATTGGTGAAACAGAGGCAGAATGCACAACTGAACTGAAGTGAAGTTAGTCACAGTGCAGATCATAGGAACTTAGGAAAAAATTTTCTTGTTTGCTTAAACGGATCTTAAACGCAGTAAACGGATCAAATTTAAATATCGTATGATTAGAAAAAGAATAACAATTATTTGGCATAAACTTTTTTTTATCTGCTGTTATGTCAGAAGCAATCTAATAAATGTTAAATGCATTTGATGAGCACAGCAGTCTTTTCTCCTGCCACCATTAACATCTGAACTTCATTTTCCTAAGCAAAGATGGAAATATTTTCTTGCTTTTTTATAATTGCTTGTCTATTTAAAAGTTTTAAACCAAAGTGTCTAACGCTTTGAATGAGAAAACTCTAGTAGTAGTAGAGCATAATAAAAATTAAGAAGTAAATAACTTCAATGATTTATATCCCTACACTCTATAATAAGTAGTAACTTGACTAGTACGATGCCATTCCCCTAAATTACGCGAGACATTATATGTGATGTAGTTTTGATAGTAGTGGCGCCAATGTTGCCACTTAAATAATATTGACTAATACACATACACATACATGTACACATATACAATATATATATGAGCCATGAATGAATCGTTTCATAAATTGAAATGAGCATAAGCACTTTTGTGAAACAAAGTTAAAATAGAAAGTTGATGCAAAACTAGTAGAATGACAAAATAATTACTAAAGAAAATATTTTCAATTTAAATATGAAATTAAAAAATAATATTGTGGATTAGAAATGGAAATAGTAGGATAAAGGAATTAAGGTTTATTAAACGATCTCCTTATATTTTTCTGTTCTATGAACATTCATCTTTTTTTGTAATTCATTTACTGGATTTGTTTAATTTCTCTCTGAGGTATAATAAAAAATCAATTTTCTTCTAATGTTTCTACAGAAATTATAGGAGAGAACTTTGCTACCACTTGAGAACAATAGCGAGTGTATACCTGCAATAAAATTCTTTATAAAGGAATGCAGAAGTGCTTCATTATTCTTAATTGAATCGAATTCAATTGAACTACGATTCGTTCATAATGAAAATAAAAATTAATTCTAGAGAGCATATATTTTCATAATTTTTACAGAATTTCTTGGTCTGACGAATTTTATAATTTCTCTCAGATATTTCAGTTAAGAAGAAGTGAGAAGTCGCCGTGGTGTAGTAGATAGTGTGTTGGCTTACTATTCGTAAAGCCCGGGTTCGTATCCCAGGTCAGACATAAAAAATGAAATATGAAAAAAAAAAAAAATATTTCTTCGGCGACTTCCTCTCAGCAGATTTCTGGCAAAAACTCTGAGAGTAAAATAAACTGCCATGAAAAAGTTTCTCAAAATTCTGTCGTTCGGAGTCGACGTTAAACTGTAGGTCCCGCCACTCACGTATAAAATTAACGCACACAACATGAGTGGTGTGAGAAGCTAGGCCGTAATCCTGACTGAAGGGTTGTAATGGCCAATTATGTATGTATGTATTTCAGTTAAGAAATTGAATGAAAGGGTTCCTCAATTACACGGTGCGATAGTCAAAATACACCCAGCTAATGACATAGTGTAGATTGTGAGTTTTGTTGAGTTTTTTTGAGTAGAACTCAAAAGTAATTTTTTTTATATATGTATCTCGTACCCTTCAAATTTGTTTTATTTGACAAAAACGGTATTTTTGACCTTTTCACACAAAATTATTGATTAACCAAATATTTTTTGACCTATTTTCAAAATCCAAAGCTTTTTGAAAAGGGGACAGATGACCCTTTAGAATGGTATACATAAACATATAGGTCAAACTTACATGTTATGAGTTTTGATCGGTTAAACTTGGAAATTATGATTTTTTTCTTATTTTTTCAAGTATAGCCATTCTTAATTGCAAAAATTTAATTAAAAACTATAAAATATGTGATGATGATTCTGAAAATAAGTGATGGTAACCTTCTTGTGAAGAGATTGACAGTTCGTTTGATCAAATCGGACAAAAATTACCCTAGTTATTATTCAAATAGTACAACAGTCGTGGTATATTTTTTATATATGTAAAGTTTTGACGGATCTGGATTGTTTATCGCAAAATGTGTCAATTTCACGTTTGCACGACTACCAGAAGTCGGCTAAAATTTGTGTTTTTTGCAAATATTATTATTTATCTTTGTGCAAACATTGTCCAACTTCAGGTGGTAGCTCAAACGTGAAGTTTACACATTTGGCGATAAACAGTCAAGATCTATCAGACTCTCTGAAAATATTCGAACTAAAAGTTCGTTTGAAAATATATACTCGTATATATGAAATATATAACTCTACTGTTGGACTATTTAAATAATAACTATGGTAATTTTTGTCCGATTTGATCAAACAAAGTGTCAATCTCTTCACAAGATAATGTACTTTCAGAATGTTATCACTTATTTCATATGTTTTAATTAAAGTTTGCTACTATGAACGTAAAAACTTGAAAAAATATTGATAAAATATTGATAAAATTCGCATTTGTCAAGTTTACCTCATCAAACCTCATAGCATATTAAGTCAAATAATATATATATGTCTATCGTTTTAAAGGCCCATTTCTCCCCTTTCTAATAAGGTTTAAATTTTGGACATCGGTTCAGAAATGTTTGTGTAAACAATAAATTTGTAAGTAAAGTCCAAAAAAATAGTTTTTGTCAAATAAAACAAGTTTGGAGGGTTCAAGAAATATAAAAAAATATTTATGAAATCTACTCAACAAAACTCACAGCTTGAACTTTGTCATTAGCTGAGTGTATTTAATTTATTTTTATTTTGCCGCATAGTGTTATTGATTCAAACAAAAACTATTCCTAGTTAGCTTACTTAAATGTTCTCTAGTTGGGATTATAACCTAACTGGTCACAACAACCATGTTGTGTATGTTAATTTTATTTATGAGTGATGGGACTTAGAGTTTTAAATCGACTCCGAAAGACGGATTTTTCAGCAACATTTCAATGCAGACTGTTTACCAGAAGACTTATTAGAGAAAGTCGCTGAAGAAATAATTTTTCATATTTCGTTTTTCTTCGAAATGTCTAAGCTGGGGGTGAACCACGGCCTCTTGTGTAATAATCCAACATACTACCTCCTAAACTACGATGAAAATTATTCAAAAAATATAATTTCTTTAAAGTTTTTATTTGCAGATGTTGTTCCAAACAATAAACAGCCATTAAATATAATTTTGTAATGTTTTTCTCGTTTCAATTCTTTTTTTTGCATATTTGATGGCATTTTAAATAAAAAAGCAAAAAAAAACAAAAAAGGAATTCTTTATGTCTACTCAAATAACGGGTGAAGTTTATTGCTGCCAATAACATTGGGGGGATATTGTCTATGATATGTTCGTTACTCGCATTATCTGTAGTCATTATTAGCAAAACTTTATTTTATTATCGTTTTTCCACATTTTTTTTACTTCAATTCTTTTTTCTTTTTGCTACACTTAACAGTCATTATAAACTTTATTTGCTATTTTGCAACTTCAAAAACAAGTTCGTTCGCTTGTTCATTCGTTTTTTGCAAATCAAACTTTTATCATTAACCCTAAAAGTATGCTACTTTTTATTATACTTGCTTATAGGTATACTAAAATAAACGTATGTATAAACAAATATTTTTAAACATTAATTTTATTTTTTTGTACTACTCTTGTTGTTATTGCCATTTTAATACCTTACATTACCGTTTTAAACGTTTTATTATAAAATATATTATGTGTGCCTGTATGTATGCAGCAATCCTTTGCTAATCCCTAAAGGTATTCTTTAGTTTTTGTTTGATGTTATTGTTGTTGTTTTATATTATAATCATTTTTAGTACAACTATTTACTCGCATAATGTTTATTGCAATATTAGTGAGTAAGAAACCGAAAACAGAGATGATAATTGGCAAATCGTACGTCTGGCTGTCTAAATGAACAAATGAATGTTGTTCCTAAAACTTTTGACATTTTAATTTCTCTAAGCGTTTTTCTCTTTTGTTTGTATTTTTAAATACCATGCCAATAGTGAAACTAAATATTTATGGTATAAATAAATTATTAAATATGTATTAAATATCGTTTTTAAAATTAAAACCTTATAAGCCAATTATAAACAATATTTTTAATTAATTAAATACGAAGTATAATATCATAAGCGGTTTACTTTATTTTTCTATGGAAAAATGTCATAAAAATGTTTTAAAATCAAATTACAAATTCCAATAAAAGATGCATATTAGAGTTTCCACTTATGGAACGCATATTGTTGGATTTAGAGAAATCAATTTAAGCAGGTAAATGTATGCAGGTATGCCAAATACTGGAAATAAAATATGAGCTCATAGATTGCAAATAAAATAAAAATAAATTTCTGTTTAGTTTTGATTAAAATTCTTTATTATTCGCACAATTCTGTGTACTACTGTTCACAACTTGATGTAAACAACAACAATTGCTTTTCTCTTATTCCTCTGTTTACGCCCTTTGCATAAACACTAACAATTACTAGGCAATTATTCGAAATATTACTCTCTTCAAACGCACTGCATCTTCACGCAAGACTGACTGAACTTCAGTGACTCACTCGCCTGCTTTGCCTTGCATTTCATATGGTAAACAGTCTGATGAATGTTCTTGAATGATGACAGGGCTTCGCCGAATTGGCCCTTCCAATGCAAACAAGGTTGTCCTCTTCGCCGACTTCCCCGCATTATATACAAGTCTCGCCGGAGCATCCTCCTTCATTCGAACGACATGGCCATTGAGCAGCGTATACAACTCATTGTTGGATCGCATGCCGAAATCATCGTCAACTCGCACTGGATTGAAATTCTTACGTAGGTCTTTTCTCTCGAACGCTTACAAGGCTGTTGCATCAGTGCTTAATAGTGTCCATGCGATAACGCCTTAAAGAAGCATGAGCTTGTAGAATATTAGTTTTGTTGTACGAGAGAGGTCTCTGATACTCAGTTGGCTATTGAGGCCACTGTAGTACCTGTTGGCAAGAGTGCTTGCTCTCCAGGCTTACATCGTTTTTGGTGGTAACGCCAGAACCAAGACAAATAAATTCATTGACTATATTAGAAAGTATAGTCGTAATCTGGACTCTAATAGGTCACATATCCCTATTTGTTGGCAACATATATTTCGTTTTGAAAATGAGGTAATAAGGAGCGGTAAATGCTACAACGAAGTAGCAAATCATATTATATGTCCGACAGCTGTTTTGCCCCTCTATTCCCCTAATAAAATAACAATTATCCGCTGTAATTCAATTGAATTTACAAAATGATGTAAAAGTTATAAAATTGTAAACGTCTAGTCATGTCAAGCATACATTTTGAAATCTCTCAACATTATTTTCATAGAAATATTATACAATAAAAATCCATGTGCTACGTTATCATTATCATCATCATCATCATGATATATTTGTTGAAGCGTGTGTTACAATTATTATTTTCTTGTTCTTGTATTAATCAACAGTTTATCTATTAGTGACGTCCGTTTAGAAATGTTACAATGGTTGCAACACATGATTAACATCATGGAAACTCAATACATCTCAAATGCAAGCGTTACATCTGTTTAAATTATGGTACGTTTTTAGAAAAATTCATGTGGGAGTGCAACAATCTGTTATTCAATTGGGATTTATTTCACGAGCGTTGAGATGAGAGGGGTTAGTGATGTGCAATTCCATCAATATATAAGTAAATAATTGGTCTGTTAAGGACATTGACTTCGTATGCATACAAAACCTATTGTATTCCATGTAATATTTTTCAATTTTATTTTTTTTTCCTTTAAAATTTTATTTGAATTTCATTTATGTAGTCATATCAACCAGAAGCTTCTAAAAGTAACAAAAAAAGAAAAAAGGGAATAAAAATTTTATAAAATAAAATAGATTGTGATGAATGTGTAACAAAAACCACGTACCAATGTTTTTGCATGAATTTTGTTTTTTTATATATGTTTTATAGAAATTTATTTGAAGAAATTCGCAAATAATTTGATTGGGTTCAGTTATTAAGTTGAAATATTTTTAAAAATTATTCCTATTGCTGCAGGCAATATTCTCATAACAGTATCTGGCATTCCGATTTAATTTTGTCAAAAGTTGGTATTTTACAAACAAAAACTGAATAAAATATGATCTCAACTGATTTATCTTCAATTAATAATTTCCTGGGTACTACATGACGTATGATTATTTGGATGTCGACAGAATATTACTCATACGCCCAGTGTAAAATCAGTGTGGATTGTTATTGGGCAGTAAATTACAATTTGTCATGAAGGTGAAATGCAAAAATTGAAATAAAATTTTCCTATTAACATCGAGAGGCGGTTGGAAAGGGTGGGAAATATAAAAATTAAAAAATCAAAATTTTGTCAAATTTTTTTTGTTGTGAATTACGATTTTTCCGGTTAGAAATGGAATATTATTTTATTAATATGGCTACAGGGGCTGGCCTCACAGTATCTCATTCGATTGGACAATATTTCGTGCACTATTTTGAGTGTGAGAAACTAGGTCGCAATCCTGACTGAAGGGTTGTAATGACCAATTATGTATGTATGTATTTTGAGTGTATGGGGTCGTATCTCAGCAATGGTATTGTGGCATAATGTTGGCCTTCAAATGCTCCACGTTCTGAGATACACTTGAAGAAACTTGGCTATTAATTTATCGTTGTAAAATTCTCCTAAATATAAGAGAAACATTGTACATTTCATTGAAATTGCTAATTTTGGCGTGAAGATCAGACTCTAGAGCTTCAAATGCATCCTGAAAAGCGCTCTCTATGGCGCTGTTTGCAGGCAGATGTTTTACAACCAATGGAGGGAGGTGCTGTGCGCTGACTTTTTTCATGTCACACAGCAGGGGGTATCTACCATGAACCTATTGACCTTGGTAAGCGATTAATCTTGTGTTTTGGAGTTGTCTTTTGCTCGCGAAGTACACTATTAGATATTACTTGAAGTCTTTCGTATACATCGACAAGTCGGACACAATTTTTGTTCTAGAAGGCAATATTAAAGGCTTTATTTTTTTATGTAAACTGTCTCATCTCATTAGAAATATTTTTGGGTTTTTACCTTTTAAAAACATTTAAAATATGAGCTCATAGATTGCAAATAAATTAAAAATAAATTTGTGTTTAGTTTTAATTAAAACTCTTTATTATTCGCACAATTCTGTGTGCCACTGTTCACAACTTGATGTAAACAACAACATTTGCTTTCCTTTGTTTACGCCCTTGCTTAAACAATAACAATTACTAGGCAATTATTCGACAGATTGTTGTAACGGAGATCTTTAAACCACGAGTACTCTATTCAAACGCACTGCGTCTTCACACAAGACTGACTGAACTTCATTAACTCCGTTGCCTGCTTTGCCTTGCCTTTTATATATATGGCAGAGTAAACAGTCTCATGAATGTTCTTGAAGGCGAATGTTCGTAGTTTCGCCTTCTTGAGATTTCTATAAATGTAAACATCGTTGTTTCATTATTGTTGTTTGTGTATTTTGTTTATTGTTGGATTTTTATTTCTTGTTTACTATTTTTTTATGCTGGTGTTTGTTGTTACATTAAGCACTACGATAATTTGCAGGTTTGTTTACTGCTTTGTTTTGTTTTTGTAGATTTTGTTTATAATTCTAATGTTAAATGATGTAAAAAAGAACACCAGTATTTAGGTTTTTCGATTTTCATAACAATATTTGAAAATAGTCCCTCGTGTTAACGTTTGGACTTTTAAACTAAAAAAAACGCTGGTTGTGGTAGGTTTTGATTAAATATTTTAATTTCATTGTTTAATACAACAAAAAAAACTTTTATTTATTTTTATACATCGTTTTATAATATCCTGTAGAATTTATTTCACTTTTTTTGAAATTTTTTCCTCCAAAACTTCATATTCTTTCAAAGTATAAACATAACGAAATTATAATGGAACATAATAGGCTGCCTATTTTGTAATGTAAAAAATAACGTTTTTTTTTAATCTCAATCTCTATTTCTTTTTATAATTTTTTAAATAAAATTTTTCAACATATTCTCTGCTTGTATGTGCAAACGTATGTAAATTTGTTGCCTTCTGGCCATTTTATATTGTGAACCTTTTCTCTTTTAAATTCAATATTTTTGCTTAGATTTCATATTTTTTCTTCTAACTTCAGTTAAGTAGTCTGAGAAGGGACACCGTTTTTAGGAAGATTCATTTCATTTTTAATTTCTTTTTTCGTTTTTAATTTTTTCTTTCCTTTATAATAGGTTTACAGAAGAAAAAAATTTCTATTAAACTACACTTGAATTGTGTGTGTGTGTGTGTGTGTGTCTAAAATGTGCTGGTATGTTTGATTACTGAAGAATATTCTCAGGGTCAAATAACCCAATAGGCCAATTTTCCAGAAATTTGAGATTTTAAAAGTTGATTTTAAAGAGAAGCTTTTTTCATTAGTTACTCTCAGAGATTATAAGAGGGCTGTCAAAGGCCGTATTTTTCAGAGCTGCAGCTTAAACTCGCAGCTAGGGCTAAGTAAATAATAATTTTTTGTTAATAATCACTAGCATTTAAGCGCTAGAAATACTAGAAGACTGAATTCCTATATTTCGAGCGGAAGATGTTGAAAAAAGGCATTTAACCCACTCGTTAAGCTGGCCTTAGAAATTGAGAGATGAGTTTAGGAGCCATACTCTCATACTTCTAAAGTTGAGAAAATGTCTATAAAGAATATTCTCCCTACTTCTCATAGTTAGACGTCTGAACAACAGATTTCAGAAGATGTTTTCATGGCAATTTGACTTTCTTTCATAGCTCTTTGCCAGAAGAATGCTGATCGAAAGATTCCTTTTCATATTTCTTGTTTATCTCGAGAAGTAACAGTAGAGGTTCGAAGTCCTTGCTCTCGTGTACCAGCCTGGGTCTATCAATATAGAAAACTGAGATACTTTTAAATATCTGGGCATCGTAATCCTCAGTAGTAGAGAAGATTAATGAGAACCGCTGTCATATGAACAAAGATACTCGACAAGATATTTTCATATTTCAAGATAGATGAAATTGAAGCGGTCTTTGGTGCTGGAAGTTTACTGTATAGAGGCTCAGTAGCAAATATGAACGAACGACGCTGTAGGGCTGGCTACTGGTACATATGACATCTGAAATCTGACAAATTTGGGAGCTACTGACACTGCACCGCAAATTTTCAGGGAAAGTGTAACATGCCGCTTCAGTAGACCTTTATGGATGTCTTGAAACTTGAAAGTATTGTTACGAAAATTATAAATCCAGATACTGGTGTTTTGCTTTTACATCGCTTAACATTAAAAAGTAAACAAAAGCTACAAAAACAAAACAATGCAGTAAACAAAGCTGTTTACAAATTATCGTATTGCTTAATACAACAACAAACACCAGCATAAAAACAAGAATGGTAAACAAGTGAACAAAAATCCACAAACAACGCTACAAGAATAAATGTAAACAAAATACACAAACAACGATTTTTACATTCATTCGAGAAGGCGAAATCACGAACGTTCGCCTTCAACCACATTTATCAGACTGATTACCCTGCCATATAAAATGCAAGGAAAAGCAACCGAGTGAGTTAGTCAAGTTCAGTCAGTCTTGTGTGAAGATGCGGTGCCTTTGAAGAGAGCAATCGTGGTTTGAAGATCTCCTTTACACAGCTCTGTCGAATAATTCTGTAGTAATTGTTATTGTTTATGCAAAGGGTATAAACAGAGGAATAACAAAAGAAAGCAATTTTTGTTGTTTACATCAAGTTGTGAACAGGGGCACACAGGATTGTGCGAATAATAAAGAATTTTACTTAAAACTAAACAGAAATTTATTTTTATTTTATTTGCAATCTACAAGCTCTTATTTTAAATGTTTTTAAAAGGAAAACAGTATCTTGTAGGCACCATCAAGTATACCGGTTTCTGACATGGCGAATACACTAGAGATGTTGTTGTTTCATTCTCTTTAAGTTGTATGTTCTCACATGATAAGGTCGAAGACTGGTTTTAAATTCATTTGGCTACAGAGCCACAGCTATAGTTTGGGAACTAAACTGAAGAAACTTAATTCTTTTTGTTTGTATTTTAATTTCAAATTCCATTGTTAACTGGGTTTGATTCTTCTTCTTAAATGTTGCTGGTATGTTGTTTTCTTTTTTTATTATTGCGATAATGCTGCTAAAATCGAAGAGAATATTCTCTTTGAAAGGAATACCATATCAAATAAGAAAAGAGAAAAGAAAAGTAAAAATGTGAGCAGGGGAGAGCAGCAGGAAGAGGAGCAGCAAAGTAGAGTTGAAGAGTGGTGAGGATATTTTAATTTTTAATCTGTTTACATATTCAAATATTTTTCACTTAAATGGACGTAATGCGCTTAACTTGTTTTGCTTTGATGACTCTGTTTCCATACGGATTGTTAAAGTGTTTGTTTATGTTCATTTATATGTTGTGGGTGTGTGTGCGCGTGTGTATTTTGTAAGTATTAGAATGAACGTAGTTAAACTGAAAGACAGTAAGTTAAAAATGTAAATGTACACTATAAATTCAATCAAATTTGATATGTTTTAAGAGGATAGGCTTGAGAGATGTAAAGTTTTTAAAATATAAAGAAATATGGAAGAAAGAATTTTCAGCAGTCGTAATTATAATTTTAGTTTGGATTCTTCATGAATAAAAAAAGGAGTCTGATTTTTATTTTATTTTTGCTACTACTTGTGTAGGAAGAACTGTACGAAATAGCCTAGTTAATCAGCTCTTATCTCATCTGGCGAATATAGTGCCTAGTGGTTACAGTAGTGTATACGACAAGCACATATTTATTTACAGAACTGCAGTACTTTCTAAGTTCTTTTGAAATCTTGCGTGTGTTAACTTATGTTATACACTGTTTAGTCATAAATTAAATTTTAATATTAAATTTGTATGTAAGAGTGGTATAATTCCCTTTTAGTTGCTCATTTTGTTTGCATACGATTTCTTTTTATGTTGTTGTGTGCGTTATTGTGTGTGCGTGTGTGTTATTCTTGTAAGCACTCATATTTTTGTGTATACTTTTACACATTAGGGTAGTTCCCCTAGTATTATACAAAGAATGGTTTTAAAATTTTTATAAATTTAACCTGAGTTGTGCCAAGAACTAGGTGGCATGTATTAAGGTAGAAGTAGCCGAATGTTCAGAGAGTGTTCACGGAATGTACATTCGTTTCTAGAATGTGAACGGTAAAGAGAACAATGTATTGCTTGCCAATTCTAAAAGTACTGCTTTCACTCTGCAATCATTGCAAATTTCTATACGATCAAATCTTACTTACTTGTTTAATTGGCCATTAACCAGATTGATTAACGGATTTCGGCCTGCTTTAGTACGTCCTTACATTCGACTCTGCTTCCTGCACGCCTTCGCCAATTAGTCACACCAATCAATGACAGAGCTTTCTCGATTTGGTCCTTCCAAAGCAAACAAGGTGGTCCTCTTCGTCGACTTCAGCAAATCCCCGCATCAAATACCCGTCTCGCAGGAGCATGTTCCTTCATTCAAATGACATGGCCGAAGGATTACCCTACCTTAATAGAATTTCATTAAGTATTTGCATTATTTTCGTACGCTGCAAACGAACACATCTTCCATGAACATTCATCGATTTCTACCAAGAATACATGGGTCTTTTAAACGACTACAGGTATGTTTGCCATTAAAAGTTACTTTAATATACCCGAGAAGTTTCTGCACCTAAAACCGTCTTATTCTTCACGAATAGCCCTAAAAAGAGGATTCGTCTGCTGGTGTTCCTACAGAAGATCTTGGGATTTCTTAAATACATACATATATGCATACATACGTAATTGGTCAATGCAACTATTATATAGTGTTGTTGGTATATTTTTGTTTACTTGTTTACTTACATACATAATTGGCCATTAAAACCCTTCCATTAAAACCAGTCAGCATTACGACCTAGCTTCACACACCACTTTGTGTTGTGTGTGTTAATTTTTTATACATGAGTGGCAGGACCTACAGTTTAAAGTCGACACCGAAAGAAAGCATTTTTGAGAAACTTTTTCATGGCAATTTTCATTTACTCTTAGAGTTTCTGTTAGAAATCTGATGAGATGAAGTTGCCGTAGAAATATTTTTTTGTTTTTCGTTTTGTTGGAAAACGTCTTACCTGGTGTTTGGTCCATGGCCTTACGTCTAATAAGCATACAAACTAACTACTAGACTATGGCGACTTAAGTATGCCAATCGGAGATCAGAATGCATCGTTTTTTCGCTACTCATAAGCACTCATGAAATTATGAATATAAGTGAGTCAATAATATTGAAATTTAACTACTCTGATTCATTCATACTCAATACAACATTGATTTATAAATACCATTCATACCATTCGAAATATGTTTGATTCATTCATACTCACTACAACGTACAGGTTGCAATGAGTATTCGTACAACGTTGACATCAAACTTATACCATTTGAAGTATGTTTGATTCATAAGCCTACTCATTTAGATCCATAACTTTAGAAAAATACTGAGCAATACTTATAAATGATTCGAGTGATTGACACTCCTAGTTTTTGTTGCATTTACAAAAAAAGAAAACACATACATAAGCAAAAAAGACAGAGCAGCAAGCAAAGCAAACACACAACCTTCCAGTGAGTATTTTAGTGTTTGTACGCGATTCATACTTATTCCATGCTTCGTGTATATGTCGAGTTATGGAGAGTCGTAGTCAACAACATCATACGTGTTGTTAAGTATGAGTACGATGAGTACTTCAAACTTTGAATATCATTAGAGGTTCCATGATATTAAAATAAGTATGAAAGCATATCAGAAGTATCTGGAATTATGAGTATTATCCAATTCTACTCATCTTTTTGAATACTCATTGCTGATATCTGTTGTCAATCGAATGGTTTTCCATGGTTTGTTTACAATTTTTCGTGATCGATTATTTACAAAACATTATCAAACAAACATTTTCCTTCAATTCAAAAGTATCCCTAATTGACAATCACATGCCCCATCATATTTAGTGTTTAATGTCGTTCACAAAGGAATGGAATATGAAGATGGGAGAAAGGGAAAAATAAAGAAAGAAAAAAATAAAGGACAAAAGCAACAACAACAACTGAGATTAAATCTTTGCATGAATTGAACAGTCAGTCTGTTTTATTGATTGAAAACAATATTCAATAGAGTTCTGACAGAAAAAGAAAGTAAAAAAAACAAAATTCTCTCTTCTCATCTACAATTTTGTTTTTCCTCCTCTTTTGTTTCTTTAAATAAATAAATCAACACATGTGTTTGAAGAAAAAAAAAGAAAAATTCAAAAGAAAATGAACAACCAATAAAAAGAGGGCGTGTAGTAGTTGGCAGCATGGCAGCAGCAGTAGCCAAGTAGGAAACAGGAAAACACTTATTTGTATGGGGGAATCCACATTTCATTTTGAAAAAAAATCAAGAAGAAGAAACGGAAAAAAATAAAATTAAAAGAAAATAATCAAAATGAAATGAAATGAAATGAGAAGAGAAATAAACAATTTATTTAATTGACAAATACGACTTTTGTTTCTGCCAAATGGATTTAATAAAACAAATTTTTCTTTTTGCATTTCAATCAATTGCACATGAAAACATATTCTCTTTAAGACGAATAATGAAATATGCATACAAAAGCATTTAAATATTAAAGCATTATAAGCATTTATTTATGAATACATAAGTAAATAAATTTTGCTTTTCTTTTCAAATGGAAAATCTGCAATAATTGAATATGAAACATATCATATGACTTTTGTTTGATTCAAGATATGAAAGGATATGAATAAACGATTAAAGTTGTGTTAAAGAAATTATATTTTTGACCCTTTAAAGCAGTTGCTTTCACAGTATTGCTTGTCAATCCTTAAAGTATTGCTTCTAAACCTGTTTTATAAAGCTTTTACTCTACAATCGTCCGCAAATTTCTATACGATCAAGTCTTACTTAATTACTTAATTGGCCATTAACAACTCGATTAACAGATTTCGGCCTTCCAGGCGTCTCAGTTTCGTGCACGCCTTCACCAATTGGTTGCACCAATCAATGACAAGGCTTCCTCGATTTGGTTCTTCCAACGCAAACAAGGTCGACTTTCACAAATTCTCGCATCAAATACCCGTCTGGCTGGAGCATCCTCCTCCATTCGAATGACTTGGCCAAGCCAGCGCAGCCGCTGGATATTAATACGCTGCACAACCTCCATCTCGTTGAGCAGCTCATACAGCTCATTGTTGGATCGAATGCGGTAATCATCGCCAACTCGTACTGGACCGAAGATCCTACGTAGGAATTTTTTTCGAAAACTCTCAAGGCTGCTGCATCAGTGCTTAATAGTGTCCATGCTTCAGCGCCATAAAGAAGCACGGGGAGGATGAGCATCTTGTAGAGTATTAGTTTTCTTGTACGAGAGAGTACTCTGCTACTCAATTGCCTATTGGGGCCATGGTAGCACCTGTTGGCAAGAGCGATCCTATGCTTGATCTCCAGACTGCTATAATTTTTGGTGGTAACGGCGCAGCCAAGATAAACAAACTCATGGAATATAAGGAAAGTATAGTTATCGGCCGTAAACTGGGATCCAATATCCCGCATCTTCCTACTTGTTGACAACTGCCAGACCCATTGTAATAGATTTCCATTCAATAGCACAGAACGCAGCAGTAAAATCTCGCTTGGTACGCCCTATGATGACAATGTCGTCAGTGTATGCAAGCAACTGGACGCTTTTTTGAGAAATAGTGTCATTGTTTTGCACTTCCGCCATGACGAAGTTGAAGAGGTCGCATGGTACCAAAAGGTTTGGCGAGGTCCATTCCTAACTTGATGGAACTGCAAGAATTGGTCATACCAATCGAGGACAGGGCTTCCTTGATTTGGTCCTTCCAATATTAACAAGGCGGTCCTCTTCGCCTCTTCCCCACATCAAATACCCGTCTCGCCGGATCATCCTACTCCATTCGAACGACATGGCCTTATCAGCTTGGCAGCTATACCGAACTCAGACATTGCGGCAAAAACACTATACCTTATCGGCTTGTTTTTCGTGGGTCTTCTCCAGGATTTGAAGTAGTGTGAAAATCTGGTCGATGGTGGACTTGCCAGGCCTGAAGACGCACTGATAAGGTCCAATCAGTATTTTGGCGACTGGCTTTAGTCGTTCACGCAATACGGTCGTAAGAACGATCCAGTCCTGCTTATTGATATTAGATTTGAAACGGATTGTATTCTAAATGATGCCTTAAATTTCTATAGAAAGAAGTCGGCCAAGTTGGCCAAGAAATGATTCTATAAGTTTAAATGGAGCCTCTGGAGTGAAACCAAAATCTTCTTGTTCCTCTTGCAGGTAGCGCTGTCTCAATTCAATGTAGTGCGACCCTGGTTTTTCATACC